>CM070588.1:32509913-33709913 GCA_036346355.1 Rhipidocladum racemiflorum
TGAGTGGGCACGACTAGCCGAGGGGTGTGCAAACTCTAGGATGGTGATGCCTTACTCCCACATATCTGAGGAGCGAGCATGTGACTAGGTATTAGCGAGGACAAAGAAATCCTCCGACGGTCGGTTTCTGGTTCCAAACCCTTCGATCGCACATATCGTCTCCACCATCGTAAGATATCTAACTTAGTACATTGCATTAGACCCTTCCTGCTGTATTTTAGCACTAATTTATATTCGCTTCTCGCAGGAGGAGGTAAGCCAGCAGAAAGATTAGGGGGCATTTCAAAGCCAAGGGTTGAGGGACATCCTATCTGCAGCAATCGGAAAGCCCGACCATAAGGGCTGGGTGCTTGCCGCAGGTGCAGGGCATACAAAGAAGTCCTTCTTCCCAAGCGAGGGTGGTTCCAATGCCATATCAAGATCATGGGAAGCACGTGAGGCGCGCCTGAGGGGCGAGCTGAGGGAGGAGATGATGGAGGAGATGATGGCGATGATCACCCAGACTCAAAGTAATATGGCCTCATCAACCATAGAACCGCCTATGGTATGCCCTGGCAGCTCCTCTTCAAGAAATGAGTAGCCCGATCCCAAGCTAAAGGTAATAAGTGTTTCTAACTAAAAGGTATGGGAGTAAGCTAAACAATGATTCCGATCAAGTTGCGTATTTCTTGTAGGCACTTGCCAAGTGCCAGCTAGTCATGATCGAAGACGAATTTACCTTTGAGGTTGCACGCGAGATTGCATTTTCATGCAAAGAGGATGACATGGTGCACGATAGCCCTTTGGGGAAGGGCTACATGAGGGTGCAGGTGGACTATGTCCACGATGAATAACTATCTCATGTGCTGCAGTTTCCCCTGAACAAAGATATGACCACTCTTAGGCAAGCATAGATGTCGTTCATCAAGTGACCTACGTTGGGTGTCGTACTGCTAAAGGTATAAATCCCGCATCTTCTCCATCATTCCAATACTGCAACATCACGTTAAATATGCATACACTTTGCAGGTTACTATGATAGCTCCTGCACCTTCTCTTCTCCTTTTTCTGCTGCACCTGAACCTGCAGCTTCTCTAGCTCTTGCACCTTCTCTTTCTCCTTCTCCTACTACTGCACTTTCTCCTGCTACTGAACCTGTAGCTTCTCCAACTCCTGCACCTGCACCTGCACCTTCTCCTCATTCTCCTGTTGTTATACCTGCTCCTGCAGCTGAACCTGCAGCTTCTCTAGCTCCTGCACCTACTCAAGCTCCTTCAGCTATTCCTACTCCTGCAACTGCACATGCTCCTACATAGAGTGCAGAGCTTGTGCGCAAAAGGATTACTAGCACAGTAGCAAAAGAACCACAGGAGAGCTCAGAGAATCCTTTTGTTAAGAAGGCCAAGTTGTTAGAGGCCACAAGGTCCCCTCCAATACAATTAAAGCCTCTTGTCATGACCTTGGAGACTCTGTCTGGAAAGAAAGAAAAGTCAGTAGATGCCACGGCACCCATACGATTTTAAGGCATACATGCATGGATAACCCCTTTTCCTTACCCACGTATTGAATTCTCTGGGCAAAGCTTGTTGCTTGTTGCATGCATGGTACTACGACAAGGCAAATGCGGCTGAGCGTCAAGTCGATTTCACTGTTCGGTATCGAGGGGGACATTTCCACCGCCTAGAGCATGGGACATTCCCTATGAGTTTCAAGGATCTATTCCAGTTGTACAACCTGAAAGCTATTGATATTTCTATTGTACAAACCTGAACACTGTGAGTATTGCACCATACACATGAGCCTATAACTCTTATATGATTTTATATTATGTTTGTTAACAATTGACACAAGTTGCAAGATAATGAGGCAGCGAGCTACGACGGATCAACATCCAGTTGGGTTCATGGACCCCGAGATGGTGTCTTCGACCGTGGCTAGGCTCGAATCGGAGTTCGTTTCCATCTACATCAAGCATATATTTAATGTTGAATCGAAAAAGTTCTTCATTCTCCTCCCGTACCATGAGGAGTAAGTATTACTCCAATGACTTTACCCTTCAATTATTAGTACGCACGTAAACCGTATATAAACTTATTTTCTTTCACTACATACCATTTTAAAAGCAACCATTGGGTTCTGCTCACCGTCGCTCCAAAGTAAAACAAAGTCTACACTTTTAACTCCATAGTGAAGAAATCAATGGCCTACGAGATCAAGCCTGTTTTGCAGGAGTAAGTGCATTCCTTTAAAGTAACACTTTCTGTAATTTAACTACATTCATTTTTTTTTCTTAATGACATCTTTCAAATGTACGTAGGGCTTTCTCGTTGTACATTGCTGAAGCAGGGCAACACAATGACAAACTACGGAACAAGCTGGAGTGGAAGCGCTACACGATACAAATCCCTAGCATAGGATTTTTTGCTGACATCTATAGTTCATCTCCTAATATGATTTTATTTCTTCACAGTGTCATCAACAGTGGTGCGATGACTTTTTCGGTTTCTACATCATGCATCACATGAAGATCCTGTTCGACTGTGCAGACATATTCCCTAGGATCAAAGTCCCCCGCCTTAGCCTAGAGAACAAAGACCTCAACAGAATACGAGACCACATATGCATGTGGTACTGGTCAGAGGTTATAGCTCTGGACGGTAGGTATAGAGACAAGAAAGCCTCCTACTAGTCCGACAACTGTTGTAAACAATATTATATTATGTCAATGTGACGTGTTCTATGAATGATGTTGTCAATGTGATGTGCAATGTGAATGATGATGTGAATGTTCTGTAATATTGTCATGTACTGTGATTTTTGTATTATGATTTTATGAAATTAGGGCTATTTTCGGAATGTGTACAGTGATGAAAACGTCATCACAGTCGATTCTAACCTAGAACCGACTGTGATGATAGATTCATCATTGTCGATTCTTAACTAGAACCGACTATGATGATACATTATCACAGTCGGTTCTAGTTGAGAACCAACATTGATAATATGCCTATTAGTATCGGTTATTAACTAGAATCGACACTGATAATGTGACTATTAGTGTGATAATGTATCACCAGTGTCGGTTCTAGTTAAGAACCCACTTACAATCGGGTCTTGCTACTTTTGGTCCAACACCTTTAATGCTTTCCTTTTTAGAACTAGGCCTATTGGCCCCACCCTACTAGATGTTACCCAACTTTGCTGCCTTAGGCCCGATAGTGAACAACTATCGGCTTTTAGCGCAAAGCCCTAGTATAAACTTGTATTGGCCAAAGGTGAGGGTTGGGGTAGATATTTAGAAAATAATGTAGGAGTTAGTCCCGTATCCGATAAAGAACACGTAGCTTTTCTCAACATGTGGCTTGACCGATTCTTTTTTTGCGGTGCCTCTTTTGGCCCAGCCCAAACCTACCAAGTTATAGCCGAGTAACACGTAGAGGGACATCAGCTTGCATTGGGTAAACTATTCTTAGGGGCAGTTTACCAAATGATGCACGAGATACGATGTTGGCTTTATACGACCATAGGATATTTCGTAGAAGGAAACATCGGTGGACCTTTATGGTTCATCCAAGTATGGCTCTACTGTATTTTTAACCGATCTCTCAAGATCGACTTGTCCGAATGACCCCATTCCCTTGCGAGGAGATTCCTGAAGATCAACCTATCAAGTTTCGAAATAGCCAATCATTTGGCGAAAGGCTTTTTCTTTTGTCCGGTAACGAAATCAAGCTCACCCCATCTGAAGCCAAGGATTATCTATCTTTCTTCTATCATCTTGACAAAAATTTTCTTTCCAATGCTGATTTTTTTTCTGTTATAGAGAAGCCAACAACTATCCTTGCCCCTCCTTTCACATGACCGCCGATAGTGAGGATATGCTTGAAGAAACCCATGAGTTCTACAAGTTCTTTTTTATTTCCTTGTATTATTTCAGTCGGCTTACACACCTGAAGCCGTACCTTCCAACCCTCCTATGAATTTTACCACCCATCTATCTACAACCGACAACTAGGCTTTGGGCAAATAATTCCAAATTTTGTTCTTTTTGATCGGCTTTAACCATGTTAAAGACTACATCATGCTACCTTAGCCGATATAGTCCTTCATGTAGCCAATGACCTTCTTCTCCAAAAACTTCCTCATTTTTTCCTCCATTCTAGAAGACTGAATGGCTATACCTCTTGGTGGTTGGCTATTAATTCTACTATGTTCCTAGCCGATCAGACACCTTCCTCCATTTTAATTGAATTCTTTCCGGATGTGCCATCGAAGCCGATAACCAGAATCGACCTGAGCAATTCACGTTTGAGTAGTTCTAGTTCATCGAACCGAACTAACTCGAGTTTTGTAGATATCACCAGTAAGGTACTAATAAATAAATCTCTTTTTATTCCTTTACTAAATAAATTGACTTTTCTTACATGTTCACTTTCCTTGCAGACCAAAGCAGCCGAGAAGAGACCCGCAGAGCCATCGGGCATCATTTCATCCAAGAAGCAACGCCCCATCAGCCTAGCGGGCCATTCCTCCGAAAGCTTGGGAATTCAAGCCCCCCTCACTCTTCAATTTGGAGAAGTAGCACCAGCACCTAGTAAGCCTTTGCATATTCAGCCTTTTCATAACACTAAGTCCAAATATATTTAATCGGCTTCTTTTGCAGAGAAAAGGAAAAGTCGATCTTTCAAGAAGATGGCTTAAAGGAAGAAGTCTTTGGCGTACGAAGAATCGGTTGGGAGCTCCCCAAATACTTCGATGATCGGTGGGGTAAGTATTTTATCTCTGCACTTTCTAAACAAAAAAATATTTCAATCGGTTGAAAAAGTTCATGCATACCTTCACCTACATTTTCTTCACGGGTCAACATCGGCCTGCCAGAGGGCACAGCTAGTGACTTTCCCCACCAACTTCTCAACCGACACCTCCAGCCTCCAAGGCCATCATCAATCCAACTTCGTCTGTCGCCAACATGCTTGGCTTCAACTTATTTGATATTGAAAGTGCCGATGAAGAGGAGCGGTTGCCAACTATCATCGCTACCATCTTGGCGGATGCAGAAGGTGCTTCTCAGCAGGTTATGTCGTCACCAGATGCCAAAGAAAGGCTTCAAAATCTCCTCAAAGTCCTGTTGAGCCTGAAAGCTGATCTGCTCAAAAACTACCAATCGATCAGATATGCAGTCGATGCGGTAAAGCCTGATCTTCTTGAACACACCACAATTACCCTTCTTGAAGCATGTTTTATAGATGACAAGAAGAAGGCAGTCGATGAGGCAGAGCAAAGACTGCAGGTCAGGATCACACAAAAGAAAGATCAAGAGCTCCTGGATCGGCTGGTGGCCGACACCAAGGCGAGAAAGGCTAAGCTTGATGAAGATGACAAAGACTTCAAAGAAACCAACAAGCTAGTATCAGCTCTGGAAGCTTCAAAGAAGTCTTTGGAAGAAGAATTGAAGAAGGTCAACTCTCAATTAGTCGACGCGACCCCTAGACTGACTAGCCTTGCCTCTTCAATCAAAGAGCAAAAGGTCACCTTGGCCAAAGATATCGTTGCTATCCGAGCCCAGTCAGCCAATGTTGTCACTATTCCCAGTATGGCCAAAGAGGATCACGCTATTATCGATGAAGTCGACAAGATCCTGTCTAGTGCCTTGGTTGTGCTCTCAGGATTGGGGATTAACCCTTAAAATGTCCTGAATGTAATGAATGTTGCTGGTAGCTATTTTAATGTTTTGCTTTGAACTGCTGTGAACTCATGTATGTTATGAATCGGCTGTTTAACCGATTTGCATGCTTAAATTCTCTTGTCTTCATTATTTTTGTTCTAAGGGCAATGTATTTCATCGGCCATACAATCTAAATTAACTGCAGTGAGTTAATTTGATTTTGCTTTAATCGGCCAAACAATTTCTTGTGATGACAACAAGTCAACTTTTAGAACTTTTTAGCCGATTAAGATCCAACCCAGATACTTGGGTAATATTTCTTCAAATATTTTTCGTTAATCACCTTAGTAAACAATACTCCATCCAAAGCTGCCAAAATGTAAGAATTACCTTGAACTAATCAATTAACTTTGTAGGGTCCTTCCCACGTCGAAGACCATTTTCCATATTGGCTATCCTTTGAACTGACTGGTAAAATCATTTTCCAAACCAGGTCGGCTTTATTAAACGATTTAGGCACAACTTTTTGTTGTAAGCTCTCATGACCCTTGCTTTATTTTTCTAGATTCATTCAATCATTTGCAATCTCAATTCAGCTAAGTCATCCAAATTATTGGCTATCAAATCTCTATAATCTTGACCCGATAATTCATCTTGCCTAGCGACCCTCAGCGAACTTATACCAATCTCTATCGGTAATACCGCTTCTTGTCCATATACAAGCTGAAAAGGTGGCAATTTAGTGGCTCCATGGCAAGCAACCCGATACAACCATAACGCATTGGCTAATGTGATATGCCAACTCCTAGGCTTATCATCAATCTTTCTCTTAATCAACTTGATTAATGTCTTATTTGATGATTCAGCTTGACCATTTGCTTGTGCATAATAAGGCGATGAATTTAATTAATCCCAAAACCCTTAGCAAAGTCTTGGAATGCATCAAACTTGAACATAGTACCTTGATCGGTCGTAATTGTCTAAGGGATTCCAAACTGATAAATAATGTGTTCCTGTACAAATGCTATCACCTCAACACTGGTTACTTTTTTCAAGGGAATAGCCTCAACCCTTTTAGAAAAATAATCGGTCGTGGTCAGTATAAACTTGTGCCCTTTAGACAAGGCAGGATATATTTGACCAATTATATCTCTACCCCAGTCTCTAAATGGCCAAGGCTTTATAGTCGGGTGCAAGATTGTAGCACGCGCTAATTGTATATTTCTAAATTTTTGACAATCTTGGCATTGTATATAGTATTTAAAACAATCTTCTAACATCGTTAGCCAAAAATAACCCGTATGCCTGAGCAACCACTTTATCTTATAGGCCGATTGATGTGCCCCGTAGATCCCTTCATGGACATCTCCCATCGCCGACTTCACCTCTTCTGCTCTAAGGCATCTTAGCAACAAACCATCAAGAGTCCAATAATAAAGTGTATTATCAAGCATGACATATTTTAGGGCTTGTCTTTTGATCTTTTATCCGTCGGCTTGGAGGGATCCGATAGATAAGCCGATATCTTTGATTGCCAATCGACTACATCTGTACACAGTAACACTTTTTCAATCGGCTCTTGATCAATTGACCGATCAAAAACCTTATACCCCGAAGCCTGTTGTTCTGACGAATTAGCCCTAACATTCTGCACACGAGGGATATGGCCGATTGAGAAATAACCAAATGAACCGATTATTTCTTGACATTGCTCTAGGTATTGGGCCAAAATCTCATCATAACAATTGTATTCTCCCCTCACTTGTTGCACTACAAGGTGAAAATCACCATAAGCAACAACATAGTTGACACCAAGATTGCTAAGCATATGTAGACCCCTAAGCAACGCTTCATTCTTAGCTTGATTATTTGAGCATCGGCAATCAAGCTTGAATGCAAACTGAAAACTATACCCCTTTGGGGATATTAGTACTATTCCGATACCATCCCCTTCTCTACAAATAGACCCATCAAAGTATAGCTGCCAAGGGGTAACAGTTACTAATCTACAACCAGTTCTATGTTCTGTTATGAAATCAGCTACTATCTGTCCTTTAACTGCTTTAGCCGATTCAAATGTTAGGTCGAACTCTGTAAGCCTATAAGCCTACTTTCGAAGTTGACCTTTCATAATTGGAGCAAATAGCATGTACTTAATTACGTTGGCTTTACATACAACCTTACAAGCCGATGCTAGTAGATAATACCTTAATTTAGTGCAAGCAAAATACAGAAACAAACAAAGCTTTTCAATAGGAGGATACCTAGTCTCAGAATCAATTAGTCATCGGTGTAAATAAAATATTACCCGCTCCATTCCATCAATTTCTTGCACCAAGACTGCTCCAATAGTCAATTCTTCAGCTGATTTATACAACCTAAAGGGTACACCCTTCTGTGACAACCAAAACTGGAGGTTTATAAAGATACTCCTCGATACCCTCAAAGGCATGCTGCTAATCGAGTCCCCACACAAACTCCTGATTCTCTCTTAGCCTCAATAGTGGAGTGAAAGCATCTATCTGACTAGTTAAGTTCGATATAAACTGCCACAAGTAATTTATCTTTCCCATCAACTTTTGGAGACCCTTTTTGCACTTTGGTGATTGTGTATTGGCTATAGCTTTGACACACTCCTGATTGACTTCAATGACTCTTTCATGCACCATGAAGCCCAGGAATTATCTAGCCAACACCCCAAAAGCACACTTGTACGGATTCATCTTCAAGTTATGCGTCCTGGTTTTCCTGAACACTTCTTGTAAATCGGCTAAATGTTGATGATCGCTTCCAGATTTCACGATGACATTATCAATATAAATTTCCACATCGTGGCTGACCAAATCATGGAAAATTAAATTCATAGCTCTCTAATATGTGGCACCCGTGCTTTTTAAGCTGAACGTCATTACAACCAACTCAAATAACCATAAGGACCCAGGGCATCTAAATGCGGTTTTATGAATATCGGCTTTAGCCATGAATATCGGATTGTATCCAGCATTCCCATCCAAGAAACCAACATCGATAAGCATATCGGCTACATGCATCGAGTATTCGTCCTTAGGTGTTGTCTTGTTCAAATCTCTGAAATCGACACACACCCTAAGTTTGCCATTTTCTTCATTACGGGAACGATGTTAGACACCCACTCAGCATATCGACAAGACTTGATAAAATTAGCTTCTAATAATCATTCTATTTCTTCTTTTATCTTATCATACATAGCCGAATTAAATTATCTAGGTGACTTTTTAAATGCCCGATAACCTGATTTTATTGGCAGCCGATGTTCAACTAATTGTCAGCTTATACTAGGCATCTCGTGATATTCCCAAGCAAAACAGTCTTTGTAATTCTTCAATAAGTCGACCAACTTCATCCTGTAATTAGGAGTCAACTTTGAACTAATAAAAGTTGGCCTTTTTCTATCGCCATTGCCTAATCTACTTCTTCCAGTGGATCTAAAGATGTGAAACCTTGCAAATCTTTCAGAGTCTTTAAAATCTTCGATGGCCTCATAGCTATCTGTTGTTTGCCGATATGTAACAGCCTGGTTTTGTAATTAGGTGTGATTAATTTAATTAAGTGCGTAAGTGTGTTTTTATTTGTAATTAGATATTAAATTTTGGAGTTATTTTCTTTTGGTGTTCGTTCGTTGATTTGTTTGATCGATTTCCTAGATCGAAGCCCTAAGTTTTGATTTTCGGTTGAAACTCCAAACGGCTAGGTTAGATCTAAAGCCTAAGCACCAAAGCCTCCCTTTGGATTTCCCAAACTGCTTCCAAGGGTCTCCTTGTTGTCTCACCAAGTCCCAAAGCGAAACCCCGATCAAATTCGAAGTTTTGCTTCAGAGCGGAACTACCGCCGCCTTAAGCATGGTACTACCGGTCGAGCGGAAGTACTGGCCATCTCGGGCGGTATTGCCGTATGTCGCTTTTCGGCCGTTCACGTCCCGCACGTCGCTGGCTCCTGTGCACACGTCGCTCAATCGGCCTCCTCTCCGGGTTAAAGCCCCTCCTCTCCTCTCTCTCCCCTCATTTCCCTCACTCCCAAAGCCAAGAAGCCCCACTCCCTCTTGTTCTCCTCTCTCTTTTCTCCCCTTCACCGAAGCTCCTCCCTCTCTGTTATGGCTGATCGAGTCTATTATCGGAAGCATACGTAAGGTAGGGGGAGCTGCATGGTATTTACGGCGGGAGCGTCCGTCTACAGTACCATACAGGAAAGGGAGCGTGAGTATGGAGGAGTTGTTTTATCCAAGTCAGTAGTAATCGGCCTGGAGTCTAGTTTGTTGCTATCCGTTCAGTTGTCCGTTGATTAGTTGTTGCTTTCCGATTCGGTTGTTAGTCAGAGTCCCGTGCATAGCTATCCATTCAGTTGTCCGTTGATTAGTTGTTGCTTTCCGATTCGGTTGTTAGCCAGAGTCCCATGCGTAGAATAAAGAAACCCAAGGTTGTGTGTTCTATTTAAGGAGGAATAAACAAAGAAAACGGGATGCTTGATTGCCAACAAATACAATCTAAGGCGGTGGCTCCGACAACAGCTAACGTATCCAAGGCGCAAGCCGTTTCGACGATTTCTTCGTCGAGAAGTTTGCGACCCGGCCGTCGGCCGGGAACCCGTGCTTACGAGCAAGCTCACCTCGAGTCGGCTCGTAACAATTTGGTATCAGAGCCCGACGATCCTCCTACCACAGTGACCATCGAAGATCGCATCTCCAACCTCCGCGCCTCTTCGATCGAAGGTCCAACGCTTCATCTACCAGTTATCGAAGGTCCAACGCTTCACCTCGTGCGAATCTTCCAAACTTCAACCTTGAGGACAAGGTTGATTTGCAAGGGGGGGATAATGTTACGGGTCGACAGAGCCTATGAACAGTACCACGGATCAGAAGGCGCGTGAAACGATACCGGGTACTGTAGCACACGGTCAAGGTTGCTTGGAGAATAAGAAATCAAGGATTAAGTCAGATTAGTTACTATAGATAAGGTTAGTTACCATAGATTAGAATATTGTTTTCTTAGGCTCCAAGTTAGACATCCTATAAAAGGGATGACATGTATCACTTTATGGAGGAAGCAAGGAGTAAACCAAGTTTTTAGTAGATCAGGCGCTGCCATCGATAAGCTGGCCAGGTGGCTCAAATGCAGCCAAGGCGCTAGCTTCGACAACAGCTCGTTTCGTCCGCGTCAAGGGCCCTATCTCATCCTCGTTGCGTGCGCGGACCGTGCGCATAACACTCTCCCTCTTCATTTTCGACCAGTGGGAGCACAAGTGGAGCAAGGGGATCTAGGATCAAGGTGTTGGCAAGCTTCACCAAGTCCCCAAGAAGCTTCAAGACAGGCGGATTTTGATTTTGGGCACAATCAGGTAGGTTTTGACCTAAACCCTAGATCCTCCTCGTTTCTTCCTTCTCGTCCTTTGAGTTTAACCCTAGCAACCCTAGCTCAACAGGTAGATCACTGCTTGATTGAGTTGCTAGACCTAGGTTGAGCTTGAAGAAATTTGTTAGCGTAAAAGAATCGATACAAAAACCCTAATCGGCTTTTCGTCGGATTTATTAGTCCAAAAGTCATTTTCTTGAGTTCATGGAGTTTTCTTTAAAACCCTAGCTTTGAAAGTCAACAAAGTGACTCTAGAATATATTCGATGCCACTAAAGTTCAATTCTCGCAAAAAGAATTTACTTTGAACTCGATTCGGGTTGAAAATCGAGATTTGGTATTAACTAGGATTTTTTTATTCGAAATTTGGGAAACTAAGTTAAACTGAGTCAAAACTTGGTGAAACCTACTTGGATGGGTCCCTAACATCGCTAAGAACCTAACCATGCTTTGGTCGCGAAGTTCCGAACTTGTTTGAGCGATTTCCCCTTTTTGCAAATTCTAGAATGTGAAAGGCCGGCACTACCGCAGCGCAATTGGCAGTACTGCCGCCCGAGTGGCAGTACCGCAACTACACCATTGGAAGTTATTTTCTAGTTTGCATCCCTTCTGGCCCCTGTGAATCTAGCACTACCGGGGTCATGGGCTGGTACTGCCGGGCTAGCCCGAAGCTACTGCCAAATTCACCCCGGTAATTATTTTCTCGAGAGCACCCAATAAGCCTCCGGCACTACCGGGCTTGTGGGGTGGTACTGTCGGCCATTAGCGGCACTACCACACAGTAGTTGCCGGTACTGCCGAGCACTAGGGAAAAACCCTAATTTCCTTTTTGTCCGATGAGTTTGCATTTTTCGATTTTGATTCTTTTTAGCATTTGATTCCGCTTTGCCTTATTTGAATCGATGTTATTGATTCTTATTGCAATCCGTGAGACGTTGGCGTGTTAGAGTCTGCCGACGATCCCGACTATGACTCGGAGTTCGAATTTGTCGAAGAGCAAACAGGCAAGCACCCCCTTTGACCATATTGATCCCATAATTGCAAAGTTTATTTTCGCTTTGTCAAAACTATTGTCGCGCCCAGAATTGGAATTCCGAACACTCTGTGTGATGCACCAGTTTAGGATCACGCTGGCACTCACAGATACAACAGAGATGAATACCATCACACATACATAATGGAAACATTAATATAAAAGTATTCAAATCATATACGATTGTTAAGACCTTATGGTCAGCCTTACAATATTAAGCCACGCAGGGCTGAGTTCAGAGTAAAGAAATAGCAGCAGCGGAATTATAAAATTATTCGTGGTGCCTCAGTTTGCCACAAGCAACTGACTGGGCCTTTTCCCTAGTTAGCTGGGTTGTCATTCTTCTCCTCCTCAAACGCTTGCGGTTCTTCATCTTCTGATGTTGTGATTGTGGAGGGGTGAGTACATTGGTACTCAACAAGCTATGCACAGAATGCAACCTAATATGCTACATGCCAGGCTTATTCCAATGGAATGGTTTAAAGGTTAATTTGCAATAAACAACATTTAACAAGTAACATATGTAGATTCGAAAGCAGTAAAAACAAGTAGAATTAACAATAACTTTTCCAGAATTTAAGTAAAAGCATTTCCACATCCTAATCCATACTTCCATCAACTTCATCTTTTATCCCAACCACATTTTTAATAAAGTCTACCCCTTGACTGTAATCCCTGAGCAATGTTCAATACCGTGGACACGGCTATTCAAATAGATTTTACACTCTGCAGAGGTTATACATTTTACCAACACGATATAGTTAAACACCACACAGGTGAGTAACCCTAACAAAGTCTTTCCGAAACTTCTATCCTCGCATGCGTACCTCCCAGTATAGTCCCCACTGTCCCTTCCCTTTTGCGGAGCGGAAGTACAGGGCCAACGTATACCGTTGAAGAGATGTAAGACCGATCCGGTAAACACTACACCCTTCTTTCCCCATCCACAGCTACAAAAACCACCTAAGGTCTCACATGCTAAGACTTTGGAATCATACTCAACTAGGTCTGTCCCATACCAGACATGTCGTTGTATGTTAGGCCCAGTTTAAAGGCTTGCAAGGTTAAGTCCTTAGGTTGACCGTGGCAAGACTACCCAAAGTTCACAAAACCAAATTCAACAACATCACTCCCATGTGCCACATCAGTCCCAATCTTCGAGGGAGGTAAGTATTGGTAGATCCTATTGTAGGGATATGATGCTGGTTAGAAGGGAGATTCCATGCCTAAGATCATTGATTAGGTGCTGATCCTAGATGAGAATAGGAAATTTGCAATGCTATTCCACGTTCTGTCTTTGGGCAGATTTGCACCCCGATCTAGGGCTTGAGTTTTGGCAATTTTAGAAGCGTTTCCTGATCGGCCGGTTGTTACGAAAGTTGTAGATAATTGAATTATCTTTAATTGGAAATCAAGAACGTTAAATTCTGTCCAGCCGTTTAAAAGTTATGGCCATTTTACCGAACATTGTCAAATCTGTGACGTGATTGGGGCAGATCGTGTTCATCTGTAGATTAGACAATTTTAGATGCTGATTCAGTCTTCGCGAATACTTAGAAAAAAGCTAGGAAATTTTCTAAGCTTCGAGAAAATGTACTCGTTTACTTGATTTGGAGTTTTAGAACTCAAGTTATGCTAGTTGGAAGCCCGCTGTCCCGTTGGGACAAATTCTCTATTTTCAGGTTTTAGGAGTGGGTTGCGAAGTCGGGATAGATGATCGCTCTTGTGCTATTTTGTGTGTAAGTTTTGAGTGTATTGAACCTATGTGTAGGTGGTGTGACCTCGGGAGTGCCCTCAACCTCTCGCCACTCCGTCGCTCACGGTTGAAGGCAAGTGTATTGGGATGGGTTTGGGTATTGGATGGTTATTAGACTTGCATAGGTGCAATATGGGTCTATGATGTGTTATCTTGCCATGCTTGTTATTTACTTATGATATGATGAACATGGTTACATATTGGCTATGAAAATGTCGTATTAAATGTTCATGCAAGTTCATACATGTTCATGTTATATGTGCATTCATAATGGAAGAGGCGTCCCATTCTGATGCGGGCCTCTGTGTTCACACGTAGTGAACTTGAAAGACCTACCTCGTAGTCCCATCCACGGTTGTGTATGGGAGCGAGTCAGTAAGAGTAGGCACCCTCCATCTACGGGATGGAAGGGGAAAGAGGGTGCACGCCGACGGGTGTGCACTCGGCAATACCGGTATGTGCTTTAAGGAGACATGTGCATTGCATTGCATATTGGATGATGAAAATGAGATGTTTATATGATGAATCATGAGATGTTTATGATGTTGAATATGGGATGTATTGATGATGATATTAAAAACTGTTTTGCTTGTCCCGTTGCAATACACTTTGCTGAGTGATGAACTCACGCTTGTGTTTTATGTTTTTTATTTTTAGGTACCTTGAGTTCAGGATTTTGGGAAAGGGAGCTAGACACACGCCATCACTTGGCATCACTCGAACAGACAGTTGCATACCCTTATTTGTAGTTGTCATGGTTTGATCTAATGAACTAAGCTGTGGACTATGTCATTTTGATGGCTTTTAACTATTTGATTAACTCGTAGTTGTGCTCATGATATTTAAGTTTACCCTTGGTAAATGGTTGATGCAACCTTGGTTATCATGCTATTAGTGTTTGTTATCATGTGTGAGGACCCCTCTTCCTATACCGTACTGTACGCCGTCTACTGTGGCGTATAGCACCGTATAGCAACAGAAGCCTCGACACCGAAAATCTGAATCTAAAAAAAATTCGATCGACGGGATCGAACCCTTAGCTTCAGACCCGGTGCCTGTACGCATCTGATACCGGTTCCCTGGATCAGTAGCCTAGTATCGCGTACCAACAACACGAGTATCAATGCACAAAGTAATGAACTAAAGTTAAATTACATAACTGGGGGTAAATCTTGTACATACACATTACAAAATCCAAAAGTGTAATAATAGCGGAAGCAAAAGAAACACTAAACCAGCGCAGCTGGCCTGACAACCCCACAGGCTACTGACTGGAGGAAGGACCACAACCGCCGCACAGCTCGCAGAACAGAGGACCACCTGAGCCATCCGGATCACCATCGGAACCATCCTCTGAGACAAGGTTAGTAAACAACAGCAAAGCAACGGTGAGTACACGTATGTACTCGCAAGTCTTTAGTGTATGGAAATATAGTTAAATGCAGGCTATTTCAACAGGAATAAGCTTCTATACTAGGTTGATTGCATAAAGCAGCATTTATTTGTAAACAACATTTAACAACCGATAGCATTAGTAATTGAAAGAGCATTTGACATAAAACATATTTCACAGTATATGTATAATGTATATTATCCCAACCGGTTCGCCATTCCCGCCGAATGCAACCGATGGGCTAGATTGTTGACTCTATCCATCAAACACTTCCTTTCCGCTCGAGACTCACACTTTTTCGTAAGAAGACACAAAACCAAACTTCTATACTCTCCATACTTATCTGGGCTAGATGCTCTTAACCGTGAGCACGGCTAATCGATTAGTTTTACTTAACACTTCGCAGAAGTTGCACACATTCCCACATGGGTCTATCTAGCAAGCGTGTTGCCACGACGCGCGATACTTTTCGATGCCGACTCTTGCAGATTGACCATGCCGTTCCCATCATCGGTGTCGGCCGGACATCAAGACAATAGCGTGATCCCACCCTGGCGGATTTAGGCGGCGTGACGCAGCGCAACACGGGTATCCCTTGCCCGGGCCCCATTACCCCACGAGTGGCACTATTGTTGCAGCGGGAACCCACAACACCCCTTCTTCTCGTCTAATGGATGACAGAGTCCCTTCCGAGAACCCCGCCATTGCAGACACTCAATCAGCAAGTTCTCATCTTGCTCTTCGGCCTACCAACAAATCGCTATCCCGAAGTCGGTACATAGGCATTCTCGCTGATTCAGTTCATGTGGTTGCGCGAGACTCACCCAAAGATTAACTTTGAGTTCGGTCCTTATATTTTTGTTGACTCGGGCAAGGACTCCAATCCTAACCACACCATCACCTTCACATTCTATACCTCCTCCCGAGTCATTCACACCACTCATTTTATCAATTAACCATTAACCATTTTGACTCAATTCATTTTGAAATCATATTTTGATTGATGAGTGTAATCGCCAAGGACTAGACTCAAATCTATTGCATTGACTAAGCATATGCATTTATTAACATTTTATACCCAAGTGACATTTATTAAGTTGCCTAACCTCTACTAGGGCTATCAATGTGACCATGGGAAATAGATTAAGGAAAGCCACCAATTTGGGTTATATCTACCATTCCCACAAACTAGCACATTTACTCAAATTAAACGATGCATATAGTTTGATAAATCAAAGTAAACATCGTAAAATATTGGATCAAGATGATCAAAGGAGGTGCTTGCCTGTCTGCTGCTGCTCTGATGGATCCGGATGAACTCAGGATTGTTCGAGGCGACTCGGACTCACTCACCTCTAATCGAATAAAAACATCAAAACAAATAACAGAGAAATAAATTAGCAAAAAGTGACTTTAGAAGCATAAACACCAACTTAACATCAAATAGAACTCATCTAGACACTAAGAAAGCAAAGAAACGAAACAAGCGAGAAAAATGGCGAAATCGCGATTCGAAACGGCGATTTCGGCGAATTTCTCGCCAACTTGAACAAAATGCGCAAAATAATTTAAAATTCAACTAAATTTTGTTAAACACCTAGAATTAGGTATAATACACCTAATGGAACTTACGGGAACTCGTTTAGATTTAAAACGAACAAACGGAAGCCAAAACAGTGAAAATCAATACACAAAATGCTAAAAAATCAGAAAAAAGAAAAACGGCACTATTCACCGTAACGCAAGAGCCATTTCTGTCCAGAATCCATTCGAACGACTTGCGACCGATTCCAGCGACTCCACTAGGTACTTTAGGATGTCTAGGACCTATCTGGACCTTGCCCCTTGAAAATTCACTTAATTTGCATCGAAATCCGATCGAAAGCGCAAATTAAGCCGAGGTTTACGCCTCGATTCGCACAGGGTCCGAAAACGGCTCAAACTCGATTCCACTTGCGCGAGGAGCACGTTTTCGACTCTACTAAGTCTAAATGACCCTAAATGACTCATTCCGACAGCTAACTGGCGAAGAAACCCCTAAATGTGGAATATGGCCAAAATGGCTATTTTGCTCTAAAACGAGCAATCTCGCCCAAAAGGGCCGTTTTGAGCTGAAATGCCGCGAGACTTGTTTTAAGCCCTCGGCTAGTTGCTTAGGGATACTTACGACCTATCGGAGCCATTCCCCAGCATGGATAACTTAATCTTCTCTGACTTTTGATCAATTGCCCGCTTAACTCCGGTAATTACCCGAGAAACGGCAAAAGTCCGAAAAGTGACTTGAATGCGATCCAAAACACGCGGGAAGCATGCTATCGACCTTAGTGACCTTAAACGAAGCTAAACAAAGCTAAATGCCTTAAACGGCTTGTGAGGCCTATAATTACTAAAATAAAATGCAAAGTGCTAAAATGCAAATCTAGCGATTCTAACTGCTTTTCTAGCCTCTAAGGGGACTAATGGTAAAGTCAATACATGCCTTGGAGCTCTAGGATTTTACGAAATAAAAATAAATTAAAAGAGACCTAGAGCTAACAACTTGTAGCAGGTTTTGACGAAACTTAATTTCGACTCTTCTGATCGCAACCAGGGCTATCAGAAGAGCTAATGGAGCTATCGTTATACGCTATGGACCTTCGGTCCATTGTAAAAATAGTTAACACCTAAATGAATAAAATAAATTTCGGCTTAGCAAAATTGAATTCCGATTCCTCCGGTAGCGACTCTAGCCACCCAATCGCTATGGGAAAAATCTATACATGCTATGCACCACTAGACCTCCGATAAATCGAAGACCTAGCGATGGACTTGAGCGAATACGAGGGTGACTAAAAGCTAGGTTGGCTATAGGATTAAATGAGCCTAACGATGATCTGAGTCTAGATTCTAAAGCACAATTGCCATGCGACGTGTCTAACACATGGAACCTAGTTTTGACCTAGGCTAGGGTTTGAGGGACATGATGAAATGCGGAGCTACAGGAGGGGAAACTCGTAGCTACGCGACGAGGGATGTCCCGGGAGCCGAGAAATCAACTCAAACTTCGAAAACACCACGGGTACTCCAAAATCCATCCATGAAATTCGATGAGAAACTCACCCGAGAGGGTCTAGAAGATGGGGATCGCGATGGAGAGGTCGATTCCCGCCTCTAGATCAATTTCCACCGGTCGGTTCGCCTCCAAATGGGTGGATTGGGTGAGCTAGGGTTTTGGGAGGCTTCTCCTATGCTTGGTCGTGAGAGGGAGAGGAGAGGGAGTGAGTTGGCTGTTGGGTTGGCTTTGGAGAGGTTATAACACATGCAAAACACTATGCACTTACTCAAGGGCATTTTGGTCAAGTGTCAAGTTTTGAAGAATTAAACTTCCAAAACTGATTTTTTATCGATTCTTATATATTCTGGAAGGTTCTTAGGTCGCTTTAACACTTATCCAAATAAATTTGCAATTATTTTTGAGCTAGGTTACTTAAGTTGAAGGGTTCTTTTTAATTCCCATTTAAGTATATATAGCTCAAAATGCAGAAATACACAAGAACAGTGTATTATTGAACAGTGTTTGAGTACAAATGTACAGTGACTCGAGTATAGAAATACTCGGGATATTACATCATGCTATTATGTTGTGAATTTATTATCGATGCTGAAAACCATGGAAAAACAAAGTATATGTTGCCGAAGTTTTGTTTAAACAATTAGCGTAGTTGCTGGAATTTAATGTTAAATAAATGTATTTATTGTTGTTATTATCCTTTGTGGTGACATTCAGGGCATATTAGGTGCCGGGGTGTTACATTTCATAAGCCACATTTCACATATACTTATACACATTTCACATATACTTACACATTTCAAATCTACATATATAATCAGCATAATCAACATCCATAACCAACATTTTACATAATCCACAGTAAACATCCACATAATCAACATAATCAGCATCATTGTCCATCGACATTAATAATCAGCATCCACATAAACAACAGTAAACATCCACATAATCAGTAAGCATCCACAGTAAACATGCATCCACATAATCCACTAAACAATAAGCATTGTAAGTAGGCGCCGGAGAGGGCTCACCGAGGGCTCGCGGCGCCGTAGAGGAGGATGCGGTGCCGGTGTGGAGGAAGCTGGCCGAGGATGTGGCCACAGGGGTGCGGACGGCGGACGGCGGGTCGTCGAAGGACGATGCGGACGCCGGCCGGGGTTGTCGGAGGATTGCACAGACGCCGGGGGTGCGCACGGCGCTGACGGCTGGGGTGAGGATGGCGCAGACGGCGGAGTCGTCGGAGGCGCGGACGGCGGGGGTGAGGACGGCACAGTTGGAGACTTGGAAGCGGTAGTGGCGAGAAAGACAAGAGTTGGACCTCTCCACTTTTTGTACGAGGGGGAATTAGTACCGGGTCATATTACTGACCGGTACTGATCCCCTCCCCGCCAAAACACCCAGCCAAATGATGGTTGCCCTAGGGGGAATTAGTACCAGGTCGTATTACCAACCGGTACTGCTAGATACTATTAGTACTGGTTGGTGTTATGACCCGGTACTGCTGCCCCTATGTACTTGTTGCCCTACGGGCTGTCAGTACCGGTTGGTGTTATGACCCGGTACTGTTTCCCCTGTGTACTTGTTCGCTAAGGGTTATCAGTACCAGTTGGTGTTATGACCCTGTACAAGTGGGATTTTTTAAAATTTCCATTACTGTAATTAATTAATTTGAGGACATAAATTGATTTGTAATGGGTTTTATAAAATATACTATACCTTGAATAAAAATTTCAGATTTGTTGGCCTCGTGTTTAATTCTTAATAATTATTTTACTTCTTTTTGCGGATTTTCTTTGTTTGTAATTAAATTTTATATCTAGTAAAAGTAAGTATTATGTTACAATAAGGGCGGCGATGTTATTGTCATATTTTACCATGCTAGCTGGGAACATCTTACGGCCACACTTTTGCATCGGCCCAACTTAGAAGTCTCTACTAAAGCTAGTAGCTGCTTAATACATCCATGTGGTTATGGATTCGAACTAATGTTGTGAGTAACTAATATGGCTTGTAGCATTGCTAATTATTCGATAGATTTGCAATAGTACGACTCTACGAGGACTCTGATCTTGGTAGCCTTGGACTAAAGACCTCACGCTAGATGTTGTTAATTTTGGAATGCTTTCTATTTTCTTTGTAATTAGTTGCTTCAGATTATTGACAAACCCTATAAATTTGTAACACCCCGGCATTTAATATGCCTGAATGCTACCAAACATAAGCTAAACAACATCTAAATACCACAATTAAACATAAATTCCAGCAAAGGCGCACATGCTAAAAACCGAGATTTCGGCAGCATCTCCTTTGTTTTAACATGATTTGAAGGAGCAACACAGTAAAGCAATATAAGGCAATATGAGAGACAGCTAAAACAACAATAATTAAAGACTTAACGACAATATAAGTCTACTTTCAAGCATTTAATGTCTCCAAGAGTCAAACGAACAATAAGACTCTCATAAAGCAAAGCTAAACCTTAAAGCAATAATCATCACACGCAGTTTATTCTCAAAAACTAATTGAATGACTTGTGGAATCAAATGAGTGAAGCTACGTGCGGAAGTGTGACTATTTCCCTTCCCCGCATGCCGGTCTCATGGTACCTAAAACAACAAGAAAACACAAGCGTGAGTTCAAAACTCAGCAAGCATATTGCAATGGTACAACAAGAACAATTACATGGCAATAATATCTCACATCGTGTAAACCATCTCATTCATGATCACATATCATTATCGTCATCATTATGTATGCAATGCAATGCGATGCTCATGTCTCCTTGGAAACTCATACCGATATGGTTGAGTACACACCCGTCGGTGTGCACCCTCTCCCCCCTTCCATCCCGAAGATGGTGGGCGCCTACTCCTCGCTTCCAAACACCGCGGTGGATGGAATCACGATGTAGGACTTACTCATTGGCTCTCCGGAATAGTCACAACTTTCTCACCGACCTTCCCCGAATTAGTTATGACTTTCTCACAGCCCGGGCCATGTAACATGCCATGTATGCAAATATGCCAACATCATAATTAACTTGTACATTAACACATGGCATCATAGCATACTCATCATATCATAGGAAATCATTAAAGCATGGCAAGTGATCATATCATATAATCAAGTTCATCTAGTCTCAACTAGCAACCTACAAACCGCTATCCATTACAATACACTTGCCTCAACCACAGGCAACGGATTGGCGGGAAGTAGAAGGCACTCCCGGGGTCGCACCACCTGCACATAGGTACCACACACTCACAATCATGTCCACAAAATAGTACGCAAACCCTCATCTACCCCGACATTGCCAACTACTCGCAAAACCCAAAAACAGAGGTTCTGTCCCGTCGGGACAGCAGCCTTCCAAAAGGCATAACTTGGGTTCTGGGACTCCGAATCAATTAAACGAGTACATCCTCGCGTAGCTTAGGAAATTTCGTAACTTTTTCTAAGTATACAGAAAGACTGATTCGTACTCTAAAGTTGTTTAATCTACAAAATACCGTGATCTGTTCCAATCACGTCATAGATTTTAATACGCTCGGTAAAACAAGCATAACTTTCAAACGGCTGGGCGGAATTTAAAGTTCTTTATACCCACTGAAAGGTATTGAAATTACCTACAACTTCTTCAACAGCCGTACGACCAAATTCCGACTCTAAATTGGCGAAAAACCAAACCCTAGGTTGACTGCTCATGCTGCCCGAAACAGAGAACGTGGCAACTTCTAGATCTAATCTAATCTACTCAATTCCAGTACCACTAATTGATCTAAAAACATGATAATCACCCTTAGAAAAGATCCTAGACCAACCCCAAGGATCCCCGTGGTCATACCTTCGCCCGACGACCGAAAACCCACCGAATCTCCTCCCGGTTCGCGCGATCTCCTTCCTCGCTCCAATTCCACCGGATCTCCTCGTCGCGGAGCGCTCCAACGGGTGGATCTTCGAGGTGCTGAGGTAGATAACTCCCCTAGAGGCAGCAAGGGAGGTGGAGAGGTGGTGGAGAGGTGGTTGTGCAGTGGGGAGCAAGGGGGAGGTGGGGGCGCATGCAAGGGAGAGGGGGAGGTGGGGGTGGCGGCTAGGGCAAGGAGGGAGAGGAGGGGGCGCACAAAGAGAGGTGGGGGCGCAAGGCAAGGGCAGGGGGGCTCCTTTTACCAGCCCAAACTAGTCTCCTACTCCTAAAAGGACTCAAACTCCATCCCACCAAAGCCCACGACCCCTTCTTTTAGGCCCAAACTCCCCTGGGAAGGCCCAAACTCCCGGAATCGGCCCAAAAACGCAAATAAACCCCATACCATATGGTTTTAACCTTAATTTCACACTTCATAATGTTTTTAACATCAACATTCCCATTTTATAAGATTACGACACTCCGTGGTGTCACAAAATTGCATTACTCCATACACGAGTTTATATTAGCTAGAGAGAGAGAGAGAGATTAGTGTAATAACCATATTCAAAATTCATATACAGGTATATACAACACAGTTGGACATATTTGCTAACATACTTTGTTTTTACAAGTGATCCTTCGTTATGATCGTGTCGTACATATGGAGATTCTTCTATATCATTCAAGACACTTATGTCTATGTCCACCGTAAAAGGAGGTAGCTCGTCAAATTGATTGTACTCTTCTTCATCTATGACGCCCTCAACTCCGACAATCCTTCTTTTTCCTGGACGAACCACATGGCGCCTTGGCCGTTCGCTGCTGATAGTCTCCACCTTCTGCTTCTTGCTTTTAGGATGCTTGTCCTTCTACTTTTTCGGCTTGCTGTTCATGTCCATCACATAGAATACATGTGCCACATCATTGGCGAGCACGAACGGTTCGTCCCTATAGGCCACTTGCTTGAGGTCCACGGTTGTCATACCGTACTCGTCGATCTCAACAGCTGTCAATTTGACCCATTGGCACCGAAACAGAGGGACTTTTAAAGGTCCATACTCGAGCTCCCAAATCTCCTCTATGCAACCATAGTAGGTGTCCATCTTTCCATTTTTGTCGAAGGCATCTATACGAACGCCGCTGTTTTGGTTGGTGCTCTTGCTATCCTGGGCAGTCATGTAAAATGTGTACCCATTTATCTCATACCCATGGAATGATATGATTGTAGTGGATGGTCCCCAAGCCAAGAGTTTCAACTGTTCATTCTCTGTCTGGTTGCACATCAACTGATTTTGTAACCAACCGCCGAAACGATCCATTTGCCCTAGTGCGATCCACTTTTCTGACTTCTCTAGGTATTGGTCGCGCAGAATCATCTCATGATCATGGATATACTAAGCCACTACAGTTGCTTGTTTGAAGACTGTGAAATGTGCTTGTTTAAATGAAAGTAGATCGTCGCTAAAGAATTCTTTTCTCCCTAGAGTCCCTTTTCCCCGTAGCCTCCTCTCATGGCGTGATACAGGGACGCCAATCGGATTCAGATCATCAATGTAATCGACACAAAATTCAATCACCTCCTCTGTGCCAACACCCTGTGCAATGCAGCCTTCTGGACGAGACCAGTTGCGAACATACTTCTTTAGGACTCCGCTGTACCTCTCGAATGGGAACATACTATGTAGGAAAACGGGTCTGAGAATTTCTATCTCTTTGACAACGTGGACCATGAGATGGACCATAATATCAAAGAATGATGGAGGGAAGATCATCTCAAGGCTGACCATACGATCAACCACATCATGCTGCAACTGAGATACGCTATTCAGCTCGATGACCTTCTGCGACACCGCGTTGAAGAACGAGCACAACTTTATGATTGTCCCTCGTACCAAGTCAGGCAAAATACCTCTCACCGCCACTAGGAGCAGCTGTGTCATCAACATGTGACAATCATGGGATTTGAGGTGCACGATTTTATTCTCTTTCGTGTTTATGAGTCTCTTTATGTTCGAGGAGTATCCAGAAGGGACCTTCACGCTGCTCAAGAACTTAATCATGTTTTTTTTATCTTCCTTGCTCAGAGTGTAGCTCGCAGGGTGGAGGTAATGTTGTCTTTTTGCTCTCTTTTCCGGATGTAGGTCATTCCTGAGTCCCAGTAGAAGCAGGTCCTTTCATGCTTGCAATGTATCTTTTATTTTGCCGTACATATCTAGAAAGCCTAGCAGGTTCACGCAAACATTCTTCGTGATATGCATGAAGTCCAATGAGTGGCGGACCTCTAAGTCTTTCTAGTACGGTAAGTCCCAAAATGTTGATTTCTTCTTCCAAATAGGCTTCGTATGATCTTGTTCAGTCAAGACAGATTTGCTACCAGGACCCTTTCCAAATACTACTTTCAGATCCTTTACCATAGAAAATATAAGTGTCACACTGTGATGCATGGGCTTCTTACGTTTCTCTTCTGTCCCATCAAAATTCTCACCGTTTCTTCGTAACGGGTGCTTCATATGGAGGAACCTACGGTGGCCCATGTACACGACCTTTCGTGAGTTTTTCAGATACTTGTTGTCTGTATCCTCTAAGCACTAGATGCAGGCTTTATATCCTTTGATAGATAGGCTAGACAGGTTACCAAGTACAGGCCAGTCGTTGATGGTTACGAATAGCAATGCGCGTAAGGTGAAATACTCTCTTTTGTACTCATCCCACACACGTACACCATCGTTCCACAACATTAGCAGATCTTCAACCAACAGTTTGAGGTACACATCGATGTCATTTCCAGGTTGCTTCGGCCCTTAGATAAGCAATGGCATCATAATGTACTTTCGCTTCATACATAGCCAAGTAGGAAGGTTGTAGATACATAGAGTCACGGGCCAAGTGCTGTGACTGCTGCTCTGTGACACTACGGAATGTCGAGACTTTATAAAATGTGAAATTAGAGATTGTGACATTATAAAATGTGAATGTCGAGGTCAAAACATTATGAAATGTGAAATTGGAAGTTGAAACCATACGGTATGGAGTTTAATCGCATTTCCGGGCCGTTTCCGGGAGTTTGGGCCTTCCCGGGGAGGTTTGGGCTTAAGGGAAAGGACCATGGGCTTTGGTGGGAAGGTGTTTGAGTCCATGTGGGAGTAGGAGACCTGTTTGGGCTGGTGGATGTGCCTCCCCCTGCCCATATGTGCTCCCCACCCCTGCCTCTTGCACCCCCCACCTGGAGAAACCCTAGCCGCCACCCCTTGCGCCCCTCCCTCCCTCACGCCTCCTCCCCACCTTGTGCGCCTCCCCTCCCCTCTCCACCACCCCTTGCTGCCCTAGGGAAGCCTCTCCACCTCACCACCCCGAAGATCCGTCCATTGGAGCGCTCCGCGACGAGGAGATCCGGTGGATTTGGAGCGAGGAAGGAGATCGCGCGAACCGGGAGGAGATCCGTTGGTTCTTCGTTCGTCGGGCGAAGGTATGGCCACGGGAATCCTTGGGGTTGGTCTAGGTACTGTTATAAGGGTTGATATCATGTTTTTAGATGAATTGGTGGTGCTGTAATTGGGTAGATTAGATGAAATCTAGAGTTTACCACGTTCTCTGTTTCGGGCAGCATGAGCAGTCGACCTAGGATTTGAGATTTCGCCAATTTAGAGTCAGAATTTGGTCGTCCGTCTGTTGAAGAAGTTTTAGGTAATTGAAATGCCTTTAATTAGACGTAAAGTATGCTTAATTCCGATCAGCCGTTTGAAAGTTATGCTCGTTTTACCGAGCGTGTTCAAAACTATGACAAGATTGGAACAGATCACGGTATTCTGTAGATTAAACCACTTTAGAGGCCGAATCAGTTTTTCCATATACTTAGAAAAAGTTAGGAAATTTCCTAAGCTACGTGAGGATGTACTAGTTTAATCGATTCGGAGTTTTAGAACCCAAGTTATGCTCGTTGGAAGTCTGCTGTCCCGACGGGACAGAACCTCTATTTTTGGGTTGAGCGAGTAGTTTGCGAAGTCGGGGTAGAAGAGTGTTTGCGTATTGTTTTGTGGGCATGATTTTGAGTGTGTGGTGCCGATGTGCAGGTGGTGTGACCCCGGGAGTGCCCTCTACTTCTCGCCAATCCGTCGCCCGTGGTTGAGGCAAGTGTATTGGAATGGGTAGCGGGATGTAGATTGCTAGTTTTGTTGGGTTGAAATTGGATATATGATATGTTCACATGCCATGCTTTAATGTTTGCCATTGATATGATGAATATGTTTTATTATGTTGTGATGCCATGTGTTAATGTACAAGTTATCTATGATGTTGGCATGTTTGCATACATGGCATGATACATGGCCGGGTCGGTGAGAAAGTCATAACTAGTCCGGTAAGGTCGGTGAGAAAGTTATGACTAGTCCGGGGCGCCATTGAGTAAGTCCTACATCGTGATTCCATCCACCGCGGTGAATGAAAGCGAGGAGTAGGCATCTTCCATCTTCGGGATGGAAGGGCGACGGGTGTGCACTCAACCATACCGGTATGAGTTTCCAGGAGACATGTGCATCGCATCGCATTGCATATATGATGATGATGATGATATGTGATAAATGATATGTGAGTATGAATAAGATGATAGGCATGATTGAGGTGTTGAAGCCATGTAATTGTTCTTTTGTACCATTGCAATATACTTGCTGAGTGTTGAACTCACGCTTGTGCTTTCTTGTTGTTTTAGGTACCATGAGACTGGCATGTGGGGAAGGGAACTAGTCACACTCCTAAACGTAGCTTCACACATTTGTTCCCACAGTTATTCATTTGGAGTCTTGATAATAAATTTAGTGTGATGCATATTGGTTTATGATCTAGTTTTGCGTTGAGAGCCTTATTTGTTCGTTTGGCTCATGAAGACTTTGAATGCTTGAGATTTGACTTATATTGCCGTCATGCCATTATTTATTGCTATTTTTAGATGTCTCTTATATTGCCATATATTGCTATGCTATTGTTGTTGCTTCAATTCATGGAAAAACAAAGGAGATGCTGCCGAAATTTTCGGTATTATCATTTGCTCCTTTGCTGTAATTTACTTGTAATTGTGGTATTTAGAGGTTGCTTAGTCTATGTTTGGTAGCATTCGGGCATATTAATTGCCGGGGTGTTACATGCTCATCTCGCCGAACGGGTTCACCCCATCCGTACTCAACCCAAACTTTATGTTCCTTGCATCCTCAGCAAAGTCCGGGTACTTTCTATCGACTTTCCTCCATTGAGAGCCATCAGCGGGGTGCCTTAGCCTTCCATCGTCCTTACGATCTTCTTTGTGCCAGCACATCATCTGGGCATGCGCTTTGTTCGCAAATAAACGCTTCAACCAGGGGATTATGGGGAAATACCACACCACCTTAGCCGGGGGTCTCTTCTTCTTACGCTACCCATCTTCCTCACCTGAGTCATCACGCCTGATCTTATACCGCGAAGCTTTGCACACCAAACAAGCTTCCAAATTCTCGTACTCATTGCGATAAAGGATACAATCATTACGGCATGCATGTATCTTCTGTACCTCCAACCCCAAAGGGCAGATAACTTACTTGGTGTCGTACGTAGTTTCAGGCAGCGTGTTACCATCTGGAAGCAACTTCTTTATAAGCCATAACAACTCGTCGAATCCCTTATCGGACAATCCATTGGTTGCCTTCTATTGCATCAGTTCTAATGTGGTACACAATTTTTTGTGGCCTTGTCGGCAGTTTGGGTACAGTAGTGTTTCGTGGTCCTCTCGTAGGCGCTGGAATTTTTTGTAATGTCTTTCATCGGTGTATTCTCCCTCTCCATCAAGCAGCATTTGGTCTTGGTCATCATCGCCAAACTCCCCCAATGTATCTTCGAACGAACGGTGTTGGACAGCATATGGTATATTATTGTCCCCCTCTTCTTCTTCTTCACCATCTTCCCATATAGTCTCTTCTTCACCGTGCTTGGTCCAATAGGTATAGTTTGGCATGAAACCTCTTGAGAGCAAGTGAAAGTGATGGTGGCTGGATTTTGGCCACTCCTTCTCATTCTTGCAGTCTATGCATGGACAACATATGTAGCCTGACTTCATGTGAGCATCGGCCGCACGAAGAAAAGCTTGCAAACCTTGCAAGAACTCCGGGGAGTGTCGGTCAATGTACATCCATCGTCGGTCCATCTACATTATGTAGGACTTGGCGGTTATTTTCTATAAAGCCATTTATATTTCTGATATTATTTTAATTCGCAAATGAATTTAAATTTCTTCTTTTTCACATACTATTGCCATTTGAAGATCCCAAACTCCATGATTTTCATGCACCATTCTTAATTTCCCCAACTACGTGCAACCAAACCCCATCCTTCATCGATCGATGAAACTAAAACGTAAATTTGAGCCAGATCCACACCTTAAATGCGAGCTATATTATAATACAAGCAAATTCTAAGTTTACACAACAAGTTTTTGTATCCTACTTGAAAAGATCGAGCTAGATCTTTACATTCATAATCTTTCATCGATTATGGGGAAAAATCAAAATTTCTTCATGCATGATTCAAGCAAAGAAGAGGCTCCATTTAAGACCAAATGTAGTGAGGAATGATGTCACTAACCTTAGTTACCTTGGTTGCGAGTAAAATGACCAAAAATTTGAAATTTTGGCAGCACCTCCCCTCCCTTGAAGCTCTTGGCCGAATCTCCTGTTCTTCTCGCGCGATGAATTGTTCTTGCTCTGGTACTGAGCGGGAGGACAAAGAAGTTTAAATTGGTCTGACATCAGTACCGGTTCAACGTACCAACCGGCCCTGATGTTAAACCATTAGTGACGGTTGGTTACTTGAAACGGTACTGATATCCCCCCAGCCCAGTAGGTGTTGAACCGATAGATAGTACCGGTTCGTCTCCCGAACCGCATCGATGTGGTCGATTCAAGATGTCGGTGATGTAACCAGCATCGATGGTAGAGATCAATACCGATTGGTCTTATCAACCGGTACTGATGTGCGTTGTAACCGTTCAACCTCTAGTTGACATAATTTTTGAATGATTTTCTCATTGTGGCATAATTTTTCTTCCGATTTTGACCAATTTTGACATAAAAATTTCTTAAAATTATACTATTATGAAAGACGATTCGAGATGAATGTACACATATGATTTTCATGCATCTAATCTAAATATTTATAAAGATATTCATAGCTAAAGTTTCAAAATTTTGACTACACATATCTCAAACCGACAAGTTTTTGCGAGATGGAGAGAGCATCATCTCTTGTCTTTCAATGTTAAGCGAGGTATCCAAGTTGTTTTCTATTACACCTTTTTTAAAAAAATTTCAATCTAATGTTACTACTCCCTCGGGTCTTCAAAAAAGCTGACGTTTTGGACATAGTGATGGCCAAATTTCAAAACTTTGACTATCGATATATTTTTAAATATTTAAATTGGATACGTGAAAATTATGTGTACATTCATCTCGAATCGTACTTTCATAATCCCCCCCCCCCCGCGGACCCAACCCTCCTCCTCCTCCTCCTCATTGTCCTCCTCCTCCTCCTCCTCCTGCTCCTCCTCCTCCTCCACGTCCTTCTCCCACTTCTCCTCTAGAGGTGGTGATGATGGCGCGCCAGAGGGAGAAGAAGGAGCTGCCATAGTTAATTGGGCTAACTAACGATCATCAGTACGTCTATCTCCTCACTCGATCTGATGGTTTTATAGGAGGCTGGATCGGAAAACAAGCACTACTACAGAAAAGCTTATATTAGACGCACCATCACAGACGGTTTTCAAAAACCATCTGTAATATATTACATCACAGACTATTCTATAACCCAACCGTCAATGAAACTATCACAGACCGTTGTTAAATATACCCATCTGTGATTAGACCAATATTACATATGGTTTTTTATTCAAACCGTCTGTGATATTATCACCGACGGTTCTATAAAAAAACCGTCTGTAATGACAACCAATATCACAGACGGTTTTAAGATACAACCGTCTGTGATATAAGCACAGACGGGTTGTATTTATAAACGTCTCTGATATTGTTTACATCACAGATATTTTGTGTTTATAACCGTCTGTGTTGTGTTTAAGCGGTATGGGTAGTAATGCACAGAAAAGATTGAAAATACTAGAATGTTGACATATATTAATTAAAACCTTGACATTACAATATATAGTTTATATTGTACATTACAATATATAGTTTATTTCACGGTTCACAGCCGAAAGTACTCGTCATCTTCACTCCACGGGGGGCTAACGTCGTCGCCGCCGCTGTCGTCGTCGTCGTCGTCTGAGCTCCCACATGTGGCCTCCTCCTCCTCCTCCTCCTCCTCCTCTGCCTCCACCTCCTCTGCCTCCTCCTCCTCCTCCTCTCGCTCCACCTCCTCCTCTTCCCACTTGCGTTTGCCGCATAGCAGCGGCGCCGGGGGCGGTGATGGTGGGGGCGGTGATGGGGAGCCTGTGAGAGAATGCGGAGATGCCATGAGCCTACGGGAGAATGCGGAGGTGCTAGCGGCGAGATGCAGAAATGTGTTCGAATTTGATCAATAGTGGCGATTTAATAGGGCCGGAATTGAAGACGAAGCGAGAAACGAAGAGTTCTCACTGCACGCGGGAAACGAAGAGATGAAGCATCACAGACGGTTTTACGCATTAGTACCGGTCAAACACACCAACCGGTGCTGATGTGCTAACATCAGTACCGGTTGGTTACACCAACCCTTACTAAGCAGCACAGGAGCCGAGGAGGCTGCTTAGCACCGGTTGGTTTAACAAACCGGTACTGATAACACGAACATCAGTACCGGTTGGTTACATCAACCGGTGCTAAGAACCCTCCTCAGCTCCTGTGCTGCTTAGTACGGTTTGGTGTAACCAACCGGTACTGATATTAGCACATCAGCACCGGTTGGTCTTTCAAACCGGTACTGATGATCCCCCCGGACCTGTAGACCGTTGAACTGGGACTGATGTAAATGTCAGTCCCGGTTCATGCATAACCGGTACTGATGAGCCGGTATGAAAGGCCAGATCTGTAGTAGTGTGACGTGAATTGATTAAACCCTATTTTCGTGATTAAACAAAATCTACAAGGAATTAACCAATCAAACTTTTTAGATCACTAACTTGATGCCCTAGGAAGGTTTGGAATAGATCAAATCAAAATTATCATGAAGAAATAATGAATCAATCTATAATTGAAACAGATGCAAATCAGGAGAGCAAACCAGAAATCACTGTAGCAGATCAGTACTGTCCATCGCGTACTGTAGCAACAAGCACTATAGCAACTTTCCGAACCTTTTTCCTTCTATCTGTTCCTTTGCTTCGCTTTGTCACGGTACTTCTTTGGAGATTAGTCAATGCACTGCATGCATACGATTTAAGGACAAAAAGTAGCCAAGCATTGGATGGTGGCCTCTGCGTGAAGAACTTTCCCGAGCTGTGTGTCGTCGAAACGCTCTGAGCCGCCGAGACTGAAAGAGTTGATCTTTATTTCTTTTGTCTAATCTGATTACGGTATTTCAAACAAAAGAGTACAAACCCTAATCCACGCATCCAATAAACAGGGGACACCTCCCCCTATTTATATGAAAACTCTAAAGGAGTTCGCATGCATGTCCACTTGGCCCAACATGGTCCAATACATGCAAACTACCTCAAAACGATTACAACTGCACGCGTACGGCCCACCTGCCGCACTCACGTGACTCACTAGCCTTCACGTGCACCGTTCTCTAGTCCAAACGTCTCGCATGACATCCTCGACCACTAAAACCTCAGTTCCTCCCTGAACCTAATCCCGAACCTCAGTTCCTCTATGAACCTAGTTCCGGTCCCGTCACCGACCACGTTTGACCTCAAGCAACACCTGCACATGAACAAACACAAAACCATGTACGAGCACAAGTCTATGACTTGATTCAAGATCAGTCCATGCAACCACTCACACGAGCGCATTGCATCAAACAAAACAACTACCATGCTATCACAAGCATATCAAATAATTATCTAAAACAACACATGCACATGCACCACACATGTCATGAGCACAACCACATTGCAATACCAAATTCATCATTAAGCCAATTTTTCAGCACATAATTTCACAACTAGCAGCGTAATTGATCATCTTATGGTTAAGCCCTTGAACTCTCAATTTTCTTCCTTCCATTAATTCCATCTCTGTCATGCTTCAGTTGGACGGTGAGGCGTCCATTCTGTTTAATTATGGCAGTCTTGCGTTATTTGGGCATCCTCCAGATTTTTTAGGTGATTACCTTCTAGATGTTATTTTCACTTGGACCAAATATAATTGAAGAGGCTGTGCGCAATTCTAGCCACATCGTAGATCGTGAACAATTAAAATCCTATGGATCACCATACTTTTGAAGCAAGCAGCAGGAGACGAATGTTCAGACGCAAGCTCTTTGTTCTGCATGGTCTCTTCCCTAGCTAGCTTAAAAAAAAACTATCGTTTCAACTTTCCCCAAGTTGCAAAACCAAACGGAAATTGGAGGTTTTCTTTATCTCAATAGGATATAAGTAGGATCGCTGCGTCAAAAATATACCCATGGCGCTCTGTCAAGTTCTTTGTTACCAACATATATACAAGGCAAATTGAAGCCAGACCGAAGATCCAACCACATTTAGAAGTAAATATAAGGAGTGAAGTAGAACACATCGTTTGGTTATTTTCCACCAAAAAGAAGGGACGGATCCAAGAAAATAAACCGTTAGGATCAAGTACAGTACTAACCTCACTTAGCTAGGCAATTAGGATCATCTCCTACATATATGGAGTGTTATCCATGGGTTAATTTGGGCCGGAGATCGCTGGGTCACACAGCCTCATAGAACCCTAATCCTTTCTGTGGATGCGTCCCTTCGAAACATATATAGATACAACGTTCTTACCTTTGGTAATTCCAATATCCATGCTATAATATCAAGAAAAACTTATATGCAACCTTTGCATCGGATGAATACAACAGAACTTACTCAACAAGCTGAGACAACGAGTAAGGCATGATACGCACAGGCCAATTTCCACGCGACCACCAGCCGGATAGTGGCAGGATATCCACTCTATCCATGGATAAACACTGCAGCAATTCTAACCTATCACATAGTATGTGGCAGTTTTTGGAGATAGATATAGTGCAGGCCAATTCAATAGGTACCTTCAGCATCCCTAAGCAAAGGCCAATTCAATAGAAACCCAAACTGCCGTGCCATCTCAAGTGAAAGCAATAACGCAACCAACCCGAGGAAAAATGGTGATGCTCATATCCGCACGAGATACTCAAACATCGGGTGTCCGTAGGACATGTATATATAGCGAATGACAACCAATAATGTCAGCCACATATTAATCCGATCGTCTGTATTTCTGAAACCAGTTGCGTTACCCACGAGGGAGTCAAACGAGCTGGTAATTAATTAATAGAACTCTAATCGTATAGGTATCGATGGCTTATATATCACTACTACATAAAGGTTTATATTAGACATTTCATCACAAACGGTTTTGAAAAACCGTCTGTAATAAGAAACGTCACTAATAGTTCTATAGGGCAACCATCAGTGAAAATATCACAGGCGGTTATATTAATAAACCATTAATTGTATACAACAACATCACAGATGGTTGTAGTATAAAACCGTCCGTGATGACTACTGTATCTATCACAGACGGTTTTAAAATAAAACCATCTGTGACATGTGGCCATCACAGATGGTTCTAATTACGAACCATCTGTGATATATCCCCTTAGGCTATAAGTAGTTTCTATACAGCTTTCTTGCCCTATTAGCCACTTCACCTGCCGCACGCGCTAGCTCTCTCCTAACCCTAGCACAACCTCGGCTCGGGCGGTGCGCATCCCCCCATCTCCTCCTCGTCCGGACAATGGCTCCCCTGGCCTCCTCCTCCCCCCCCCCAGCCTCCTCCTTTCCCCGATCCGCAGAGTGAAAAAGCCTTCGAGCTCTCGAAACTTGGCAACAGTCTAAAGCAAAAATGAGTCAGAAAAGGGATAGTTCTTGCTCGATCTCCGCATCCGCCACCGTCGACACCATGTTCCTCATGAGGTAATCGAATTCTCCCAGGACATCTTCAATCTTTTTTTCAATTTGTGGGTGTGTTGGGTGATGGTGCGGCTGAGTTTTTTGGGATATTTTTGGTGTTTGTGTGTGTGTGTGGGGGGGCACAGGACGGTGTACGACCGCAGGGTGAACACCTTCTCGCCGGAGGGATGGCTGTTCTAGGTCGAGTACGCCATTGAGGCCATCAAGGTGAGATTTCTTTCTTCTATTATTTCTTGGATCAAATCCCAACTGTGGGGATGTTGCGGTGTTAGGCTGTGTGAGTTTAGGTTGGAAGGAGGCGCTAGATTTGTGGGGTTTTGTAAGGTGATTTGGGCGCAAATCTAAACCTTGGGTCGCTAGATTTTTAGGATGGAACTTTGGATCTCTGAATTATGGTTGGAGTTTGTTGGAGGTTTTTGGCCTGTGTATTATCAGCTTTAGCTAAGATGTGAAATACTATTGTTTTTACTCATCAATTTGATTTTTGTCTTGCTGCATGTATGCAACGCTTATGATGCTGATTCTGCTACTATGGATTGTTGTTGGGTCAACTGCGATTGGATTGAAGACCAAGGATGGTGTTGTCCTTCCTGTTGAGAAACGTGTGACCTTGCCACTGCTGTTAATTGCATTTTTACTTATTACTTCTTTTGAGCTGGTGCAATGATTGCTTAATTATATTATCACAATCTGTGCATTGGATATTTAGTTGCAAGTGTTATTGGCTACGAATATCCTTTTATCTAGATGATGTTTGCTTTTTCATGGTTGTGTATGCAAGAGAAATCTTATCCTTAGGTAGGTCCTTTCAGATAAACCTTTTTAGACATGATGCTGCTAGTGTGCTCCTCAAAATCTTGTTGTTTTCATCGTCACAAGATTTTTTTCTCCTATTTTCATTTGACAAGAGGATATAGATATTGTTCTTTAGAGCAATCCAGTCTCTACTTTATCCATTTTTTTTTGTTTTATAATAGGACTTGTGTTCAATGTGTTTTACACAAATTTATGCAAGTGTTACCAAAACAAAGCCATGCTATGCAGCCAAACACTTACAAATATCTATCTATTACATATGACAAGAACTGGAATCAATTGATTTATGGATACTTATATTGCTTTGAATAAAAAAAAGGACTAAACAAAGAAGTACTACTGTGATCGAACACCATTTGTATTGGCTAACAGTACTACCAAAAAAGTAACTTTCAAAAAATACAAATAATATTTTGGTTTTGGTTTAGGAGGGAACAAAAGTTTCTTGTGGACCTTTCTGTTATTCCTGTAAACTTTTTTGATTTTGGCCATGTAAACTTACTTTAACACCAAGACTTGTTTAATTGATTTATAGATGTTAATCCATTTTTATTTGTCATGTTTGAAGTAGAAATAATGTGGTATTATCATATCATATTTTGTCAATATATTGTCACCTAACTTTACCATTAATATTTGCTTATCTTGAATACAATAAATTAATAGTGTCTTGCTTGCTATGTATTTCCTTGCATCTATGAGAGCAAATGTTGATGGATTATAAGGTAAAATCTAATTCTATCCACAGTTCATCCTGAGAGTTACAATGTTCTAATTTATCTTTTCACCTCATACTCTCTTATCGTCGAATGAGAATACCATATGATGGACTGGATGGATAAATCAGACGATGACAACTTTTATGACAAACTATGGATGGATTGGATTTTACCTTGGAATCCATCAATATTTGCTCTTACAGGTGCTTGGGGGTATATATAGCTATCACAGATCATTCTAGGCTAGAACTGTCTGTGATAATATACTATCAGAGATAGAACCATCTCTGATGTTAATTTTCACTAATGGTTCGAAAACCGACTGCGATGTGACGTTGTTATCACTGATACATGCTTACAGACGATTCACAAAACTGTCTGTGATGAGGTTTTAAAAGCGTCTGTGATAAGCATTTGTGTAGTAGTGATGCCGAAATGAGGCACCATGGTGCCTAGACATCATAATTTTAAATATGCAAATTCAAGTTAAATTCGAATATATTTTTTAAAATTTTTAGTTTTAGGGTATATACCTAGAGGTGGGCATTTTTAAACCAAAACTGAATTAATCAATTATTTCTGTGTTTTTGGTTTACGGTTTTTGGTTCAGTTTTTATTTTGGTATAATTAAATTTTCAGTATTTGGTTTGGTTTTTTGCTTCCAGAAATCGAAATAATCGAACAACTGAATAGCCCATGTACAATACTAGTTTTATAATGCTCTTTCTAAAGCTACCAAACAATTCTCATGTTCATAGGTTCTACTATGTTTATATTGTAATGACCTATAAATATTGTATGGGTTTATCTCTACTTTTTGTTGCGAGATGAGAATCAAATTTAATGTACCTAGTGTTTATTCATATTTTGGTTAACCGAAAAACCAAATTAACCAAACCAAAATATTTCGATTAATTCAATTTAGTTTTTGATCCAATAAATTCGGTTGTCAGTTTCTAAAAACTGAATTATTTTAAAACAAAAAAAAACAGAACTGATTAAACCAAAAAAACCGAATGCCCACCCCTATATTTACCCATCTATAACAATTCAAATGAAACACATACCTTTGAAAACATATACTCGAACTCAAAGATTTGAACTAATTTATATCACATGTGTAACACCCAGGCATTTAATATGCCTGAATGCTACCAAACATAGACTAAGTAACCTCTAAATACCACAAAATCAAGTAAATTACAGCAAAGGTACTAATGCTCAAAACCGACATTTCGGTAGCATCTCCTTTGTTTTAGCATGAATTGAAGGAAACACAATAGCATAGCAATATAAGGCAATATGAGAGACAACTAAAATAGCAATAATTAAAGACTTGACAACCATAAAAGTCTAATTCCAAGCATTCAATGTCTCCATGCGCCAAACGAACAATAAGACTCTCATAACGCAAAGCTAAACCGTAAAACAATAAGCATCCCACTTAGTTTATTATCAAAACCCAATTGAATGACTTGTGAGACGAATGAGTGAAACTACGTGTAGAAGTGTGACTATTTCCCTTCCCCGCATGCTGGTCTCATGGTACCTAAAACAACAAGAAAACACAAGCGTGAGTTCAACACTCAGCAAGCATATTGCAATGGTACAAAAGAACAATTTCATGGCTATAACAAATCACATCATGTAAATCATCTCATTCATGATCACATATCATTATCATCATCATTATGTATGCAATGTGATGCTATGCTCATGTCTCCTTGGAAACTCATACCGGTATGGTTGAGTACACACCCGTCGGCGTGCACCCTCTCCCCCCTTCCATCCTGAAGATGGAGGGTGCCTACTCCTCGCTTCCAAACACCGCGGTGGATGGAATCACGATGTAGGACTTACTCATTGGCTCTCCAGAATAGTCATAACTTTCTCACCGACCTTCCCGGACTAGTTATGACTTTCTCACCGCCCGGGCCATGTATGCAAACATGCCAACAACATAATTAACTTGTACATTAACATATGGCATCATAACATAATAAGCATACTCATCATATCATTGGCAATCATTAAAGCATGGCAAGTGATCATATCATATAATCAATTTCATCTAGTCTCAACTAGCAACCTACAAATTAACCGCTATCCATTACAATACACTTGCCTCAACCACGGGCAACGGATTGGCGAGAAGTAGAAGGCACTCCCGGGGTCACACCACCTGCACATGAGCACCACACACTCGCAATCATGTCCACAAAACAGTAAGCAATCCCTCTTCTACCCCGACATCGCAAACTACTCGCTAAATGTTGGAGTATATGGAAAAGCTGATTCGGACTCTAAAGTTGTTTAATCTACAAAATACCGTGATCTGTTCCAATCACGTCACAGATTTTAACACGCTTGGTAAAACAGCCATAACTTTCAAACGGCTGGGTGGAATTGGACGTTCTTTATACCCATTGAAAGGTATTGAAATTACCTACAACTTCTTCAACAGCAGTACGACCAAATTCCGAATCTAAATTGGCGAAAACCCAAACCCTAGGTCGACTGCTCATGCTGCCCGAAACAGAGAATGTGGCAACTTCTAGATTTCATCTAATCTACTCAATTCCAGCACCACTAATTGATCTAAAAATATGATAATAACCCTTAGAACAGTACCTAGACCAACCCCAAGGATTCCCATGGCCATACCTTAGCCCAACGCCCGAAAACCCAACGGATCTCCTCCCCGGTTCGCGCGATCTCCTTCCTTGCTCCAAATCCACCGGGTCTCCTCGTCGCGGAGCGCTCCAATGGACGGATATGCGGGGTGGTGAGGTGGATAACTCCCCTAGGGGCAGCAAGGGAGGTGGAGAGGGGAGGAGAGGGGTGGTGGCGCCATGGGGGAAGATGGAGAGGAAGGGGAAGGGTGGAGGCGCATGGGGGGGCTAGGGGTGGCGGCTAGGGTTGGGAGAGGGAGTGGGGGGCGCACCTAGGGGTGGGGGCCAGATTTGGCTGCCCAAAAGTCCCCCCTTGGGCCCAAACCCTTCCACCGGAGGCCCAACTCAACCCCCAAGGCCCAAAGTCCCCCGGAGAGGCCCAAACACCCGAAAACGGCCCAAAAACACGCTATAAACGGCATAACGTAAAGTTTTAACTTTCATTTTCACATTTTATAAAGTTTTTGACCTCAACATTCACATTTTATAAGATATGACACTCCGTGGTGTCACAACATGCTTTACTGATTTATATATATAATTAGCACATGCCTACAATCAAACTATCATAAAAAAAGAAACTCTAGTTTGAATTTTGGTTCAAACTTATTTAAACTAGTTAGTAAACTGGTTGAACTTAACATCATAAAAATTTCTAAAAAATTTACATGCAAATACGTAGGGAAAAAATATATATATATAATACATGTTGTTTCAGACATTGTTGCATTCCTCAAAGCACAATTTTGACCTCTAATTTCTGTTGTAATATAGTTATAACACAAATAAAATTTTGATATTATGAGCATACTTTTCAAGATAAATTTATACATATGATTTTCATGTATCCAATCTAAATATTTAAAAATATATCGATTAACAATATTTTAAAATTTTAACTACATGTATCCCTATTCCCTAAATGATATATGTATTTTTGATCGGAGGGAGTAAGTGTGAGACCCCGGATCGGCTACCCGGAATCTCCTGTGTATTTCTGTACTAGTCCCAGATCAGTAGCTAGTTCACATAGTCAAATAGTGATGAATCATTGCCGAACAGAACGAAATAGTAACATAAGTATAAAGTATCAGCCGCATGGCTATTTATTACATCTCTCGGCCGCATGACCAGAGTTCACGGCAGCGGAATAAAAATAACAAGCAATAAAACCCAAATAACTCCACAGGCGACGACTAGGAGCGCGCGCTTAGTTATCTTGGCGACCTTCATCGTACTCCTCAGCATAGAACTCACCGTCTTCAATTGCATCCTGATAATTCTCTGATGACAAAGTTTGTGTAGCATGTGAGTACAAAAGTACTCAACAAGTCTGGGAAAGTATGCATATGTAGAGCTTTCCAAGGAATGCTTATTAAGGTTTCCTTTGCATAAAGCTGAGTGTCATTAACATACTTAATAATAATTTTCACAAATCACATTTTAACAATTGAACTATTTAATAGTCTAGTGAAGGTTCTATCCACCATCACTAGTATAAGGGCTCTATCCGCCACATTTTAAAAGATTAAGGTAATCCAACTCATGACTCTATTCGTCATGATCAAAACAGGTTCCATCTACCTGGTTAGCTCAATCTGCCAACAAATCATCCGAGAGTTCTAACCACTCCCGAATCCCAAAAACAAAACATCGTTTATTTTTTAAACCAAAACCAAAGTCTACCAGTACGAAAGCATTCTTCGCTTTGCCCTTGACCGTAGGCACGGCTATTCGAATAGTTTTAATACAGTTTTACCCACAAGACATGATATTTTCTTAGTGCCACGCGATTAACACACTTTCTTAGGTGTGCGGGCAGAGATATCATGACAAGGCCTTTACAATGTATACGCCTAACCTGACCACCCGCTGAAGTTTCACCGCTGTTAGGGTTCTATCCACCCAATACGAAAGCCCCTTCTTGCGCCGTGTGAGAAAACAGTCTTGCCTCTATCCGGCACTCACATTCCACCAACTGGTGAGTCGAAGTTAGGTTTCTACAAATTATTCAGCCAGGTCGTACCCATAATGGACATGTGGTTGTATGGTAATGCTTAGAATGGAGATAGTCATAAGCGTCGGTCCTTAATTGACTTGGAGCAGTACTTGCACAAACCCAGACTAGTGCTCTATCCACACCCGCTCGACATTCCATTCCGTCCAAGTCTAAACCATTTTTCATTTCATTTTTATTTTATAAAAACAGTAGCAAATACTTTGCTATACTTCTCAAAACATACTTTAAATCATAACTTTGATATAATCTCACCCATAGGTCTTTTAATCAATTTTGCAACTAAGCACAACTACCGTACTAATCATCAAATATCACAATATAAATCAGGCATGACATAGCAAAGTGTCATAGGGTTACAAGTAAACATGGATATCAATAATCAAGGAGATGATAGCAATTCAGAATAACTAACAGTCTATACTTGACATACGGTTATAAAGATAGCAATGCATGTTATAAAAAATTGTAAAACTTTTGCAAACTTGGGATTGAAATGCGTCAAGGAGACTTGCCTTCGTGCGCAGTGAGAAACTCGAAACCTTGAAGTTCGGCGGCAGGGTCGGCGGACTCGGCGGGATCCTCGGCTATGCACAAAACGGTACAACAAATAAATAACAATAAAGTAAATAAAATCTAAAAATTATAAAATTTATACTAGCAGGTAGATCTTGAATTTAGATGAATTTAGGAATTTGAATGGATCAATTTGGAGTTCGGATGGAAAAGTTATGAGCATTCGAAATTCGAAAATTCTGGAAAAGGATAAACGAGGGAATATTCTTTGGCATCTTTTCCTTTTGCTGAATTGTTGGATGTGCTTGTGTCTATGGATGGTGAGACCGGCTTGTCATTGGCTTGGGGGTTCTTCCCCAATGGACAAGAACGCAGGAGCCATGGGCTCCTCCTTGTCTTGGCCAAGATCTTGGCTAAGGCGATGGCCGGCGGCAACCAACGGTGCCGGGCGGCGATGGCGCGGCCGGTGGGGACCCAGGCGACGGGCGGTGGCCCGTGGCGGCGGCGATCAAGGCGGCACGAGGCCGGCCGGTGGAAGGGCGGCATGAGGTCGCCGCAAGGGCACAGGTGCGCGCGGCTACGGAAGCCGGGAGGCGTTCGGCCCGGCTGAGGGTGGCCGAGCGGCGAGGTGGCGCGAGCCCATGGCGGCGAGCGGCGGCCGATGGAGGGGCGACAGTGCCGGGCGGCCGGGCGGTGGCGGCGAGCGCAGGCAGGTCAACGAACAGAGACAAAACAACAACCAAAATCCCAAGAAAATAAAGAACGAAATCGAAAATTGAAGATGGCATTAGCTAAAGGATCTCTAGAGGAGTCTAGGATTGCAAGGAATTGCGGAATAGATTACCGGAGACGACGAATTTAACGAAGAACGGCAGTTTGGCCAGCGAGGTTCAAACGCGAAATTCAAAGTCAAAACTCGATGAATCCTGCAATTGATTGAGGGGTTTAGTCCACGACATCCAAGCGCACGCAATGGAACAAGCGGACTCGAGTTTGACTCACCGGAGTGGAAGATACCACGGCAAGAATGAAGAACGATGTTCGTCATCGGTTCTTGCGATTTTTCGCTGAGATGGTATGGAGTGGCTGCGAATGAAAGTGAGTACGGGATAGAGGGCTCCGGGACGAAGGTTTGAGAGGTGGTGGTGCGTCGATTGGAGGTGAAACGTACGGCCGAGTAATCTCCATTTGAATGATTTTCGGTTTCGGGTTGATTGTGCCGTTTCCGGCGTGATTGAAGGTGAATGATCATGGGGAATGGGATCCCCTCGACGATATCTTTCCAACGCAACCGGCCGTTCGCGATTTGGAGCAATAAAGAGAAAGTTATGAGCATTTGATTGAGGAGCGCCATTAGAGGAGGCTTGCTGTTCTTCCACTGGAAACAGATTGATCGTGGGTTGAAGATGAGCTACAGTAACCACCACGTGTCAGCGTCTGGTTGGCCGGTGTAAGTGGAAAGTTAGGCGTGGGAGATAAAATAGCAAAAATGGTCTAAATATCTCAGAAAAAATCGTAAAGATCTTAGGGAATATTTGGAACCCAATAAAATTGGTTTCATAGAATTTGGATGAAATTTAGAATTTAGAAAATTCCGGGACGAATAAAGGGCATTAGACGAAAGGCCGCGAGAGATAAAATACTAGAGGGTTTGCAAAAATCTTGGGAAAAATCTAAAAATGTTTTTCGAATATTTGGAACCTAATGCAATAGGTTTCGGAATTTCTGGAGCATTTTGGAACGAGGGTGGAATTTCAGGTACGGACTGAAATTCAGAAATTCAATTTTTCGGACAATGGAGGGTTGAACTCCAATTTCGGAAGGATAGGGATGCCAGGTTAATTATAACACCGAGGAAAATCCAAATGTTGAATTTAATTAGTTTAAATTAGATTTTAGCTGAACACCGAAATTGGGGATGTTACAGTAAGTGATGTATCAATTTGCTAACCGGTGGCTAATGTTGCTGTGTGGGAACTGGACATGGCTGAACGAGCACACAAACAACCTCTCTTCCCGAAGTGAAATTTGATACTAGTTGCAACAATATAAAAGCAGAAGCGATCAACATAACTTGCATAACCCTACAATTTACTAGGAAGAATCTCCTCACCGAGAGGAGTAAAAAAACCACAAGGTAAAAAAAATGCCCAAATCATTTTTTTAGAATCAGGAGCTTATTTATTACCCAAGAGTAGGATTACACATTGCCTGAATATGTTGCTACGCGAGTTGTACAAAAATCCCGCCTTAATCTAATGTTGTTGTAGGCTAATCCTCATTAATCCAATTGTACAAATTAAAGAGAACACCTTGATAGGATTTTCTTCTGGTTGAGGATTGTGTCTAGCGCCTTAAGTAAGAACTAGTGCTCTACCCTCTCCTTTCTTCTATTGTCTCTTCTTTGTAGTGGTATTATACTTTATTTGCTGCCAATAATCCTTTTGGTCTGTATCTCTTGCATGCTCTAGCACAATCCACTTAACATTAAGGCAAGTGCTACGACACTATTACAGAAAGAACTATATTAGACTTCTTATTACAGACGATTTTTAAAAACCGTCTGTATTAAATATAATCACAGACGGTTCTTTTACATCACAGACGGATTTAGTCACAAACCATCTGTGATGATGTCAATATATAGAACAGACGGTTTTTGGCTAAAATCGTTTGTGATGTTGAAGCGAGCTTACAAATACCCCACTTCAATATGCCCACCCCTTCCACCTCAAATCCCGAACCCTAACGCTAGGTGCCGCACCTCCACCTCCCAACATTCTAGCGCCGTGTTTCTAGTATAGGAGGGGGATCTGTAGAGCCGTGCCGCAAGTGCAAATTGGGGAGGCGAGCGAGATGCCAGGGAACATCACCTCGCCAGCACCGCCGTCTGTGTCCTCTTCGCACCACTACCACGCCGTAACCTCTGCGTGCGGGCTCCTCTACCACGCTATCGTAAGTTCCTCCGTTCATAACGTGGTAGAGCTCTACCCATTTCAGCCTAGTGGTTTGTTAATTTGGTTTTCGGTGTGTGTGTGAAGTAAGCACTGGAGTTGGGGGGCTTGTGAGCAGGTGTGGTAGCGGCGAGCTTCGGGTGCCCGCTAGATGTGATCAAGACAAGGTTCTAGGTGCACGGTTGGCCCAAGCTCGCCACAGGCATAATTGGAGGTGAGCATTTGTTTAGAGGAATTCTTGAGAATTTGCTTCAATTTGTTGCATTGAGGGGATGTCATGTAGTAAACCAGTGTGAATCTTGATCTTTGTTTTAGTATGTGTCTTCTCTTGGACCATCCAAGATTCACAGAATTGACGAAAAATCTGTGCCGCTAACGGTTAGTGCTTTACCTTGTCTGTGAGTTGCCTATTCTAGATACCATACATTAGTATTACCGTATCTCATTTATCAATTCTTAAGTGGTACCATACATTAATATTGTAGATGGAGGCCATCAATTCTCTATACGGGCAAGCATTGTTGCCACATTATGTGTTGGAGCTGCAACTACTATCGCAACAAATCTACTTTAGGTTGTCAAGACAAGATTTCAGGTATGCTATGCTTCATACCTTGTCTTGAGCAATAGTAGACCTTATACAACATAATTGCAAACATGATGACATGGATACTTTAGATTTTGGCTAAGTACCAATATTTACCATGACTTGGATGCTCTAAATTTTGGTTAAGTACCCAAAATTACCTTGATTTGGATGCTCTAAATTATTGTTAAGCCTCCATAATTAACATGACAGGATGCTCAATTTACCATGACTTAATGTTTTAAATTATGGTTAGGTCTCCATATTTACCATGATTTGGATGCTATAGATTTTGGCTATATGGGTACTTAGCCAAAATATACAGTATCCAAGTCATGGTAAATATGGGTATTTAGCCAAAATATAGAGCATCCAAGGCATGACAATTTGGAAATCTAGAGGTTGTACCATATGTTTTGTAGTGCTGAACCAATGTGATCACAGACGGTTTCATGTAAGAACCGTTGTGATAATTGTATATCACAAACAGTTCTTGCCAAGGATCGTCTGTGATGTGTATTTCACAGACGGTTTAGAAACCGTCTATGATGTGCAACGATTATCACTAGCACATGACTATAGACGGTTCGAAAAACCGTCTGTGATGACGATTTTGAACCGTCTTTGATGTCGTTCTCTATAGTAGTGTGAGTGCCTATTTAGTTTGTAGCCGCACTTTTCCACACTCTTATTAGATAAGTTTAACTAAGTTAAATATCTGTTTAATTCATATCTATACTTATAAAAATGTTTCTTTTTATTGCAGAGATCTCAGTACCAATGACTCATAAAGTATGACAAAATTTCTCTTTACTAGCTAAAGTGCTGCTCTAATACCTCCTAACACTTAGAGATGGGCACTTGGGCCAGGCCTTTTTGGGCCGGCCCGAGGCACGGTGGTCTAGCCTAGTCTAAAACTCGGTACGGTACGGGGGTGGGTCGTACCGTGTCGGCACGACACTGTAGCACAGGCCGTGCCGGGCCTGAGATCAGGGCACGATGGGCGGCCCGGCCCGGCACGGCACGGACACACCACGGCACGAAGATATACGGGCGAGAGATGGGAGACAGCTGAGAGAGATTAAGATATACTGGCGGGAACGACTTAGCTGGGACACTTTTGTAGTCTCAAGTATGTGTAATTTATAGTCTAGATCCGATCCAACATCCACAGATCTACTGTCACAATTTCATTGTAGTTGATGGCTATATTATGTCACTTACCTACAATGGTTTTATTTCACTAGATTTCTAATACTATCGAGGTTATGAGTCCGATGATCTTGTTGGAGAGAAAAAGTACTGTTAGGCTTTCTACAGATGATCATCTCTCGTCGGCCAATGAGCGAGAGAGAGAGAGAGAGGGAGGGAGGGAGGTAATAGGCGAGAGAGATTGAGAGAGATGGACGAGAGCTGCGAGAGGGAGCAATGGGCGAGAGAGAACCGAAAGAGGCTGAGTATCGTATGTCTCTGTCTCCTTTCCTCTCGTCACAATAATGTAAATGGGTCGAACTTAGGCCGGTATGGCATGAAGCAGGCACGAAGAGCAAATGGGCCGTGCCTGGGCTCGCCGAAGGCAAGCCAAGGTGGCACGGCATGGCATGGTAGGCACGACGGGCCATCACGGCTCGGCACGGTTTAGGCACAAACCACGATAGATCCGTACCGGACCGGTCCGACATGGTACGATGCCCACATCCACTACAAGAATCAATACTATTTTCGTCGGCCGAAAACCGACGAAAATAAGGTCAAAACCGACGAAAATAGACATTTTCGTCGGTTTGCCGACGAAAATAGACCGACGAAATTATTTTGACGAAAATACAAGTATTTTCGTCAGCAACCGACGAAAATACAAGTATTTTCGTCGGCCGCTCCAGCCGACGAAAATAAGGGTCATCAACCAGTCCTCCCGCATGTGCTGACGTGGCAGGTGTATTTTAAATCGTGGCGTAGCCGATTTAAAATATCGCTTATTTTAAATCAGCCTTGGCCTTAAAATACTATTTTGAATTTTAAGAAAAATATGAAAAAATATAAAAATCCCCGAAAATTAACAGAAATTCATAGAAAAATTATATAAAAATTGTAGAAAATTTTAACAACCATAGTCTCCATCACAAGTTCATTACAGCTATTGGGAATGGGAGAAACGTCTTCAAATTTGAAAACTACGGTTCAGGATAAAAGAGCAGTGCATAGTATGAAGCGGAAAAAATTGACGGCCATGACAAGATGGGCATATCAACTAAAATTAAAGTACCTCATCAGCAAGTGTCGGGTAGTGATTAAATTTGAAATGGTACCGTAATTCAGTATCCTGAAAAGAAAATAGAGAATATGAATCCTTTATCTATTCAGTATCCTTTATCTATATGCCATTCCAGATTGCCGAGGGAACAGCACCATCTAGACTTTAAAACTATTACATATGTTTGCTTACATGCAAATGCATATTTCTTTTTTATAACAAACTGACGAGTACCCATACCATGGGTACCTCCATCAGCCCGACAGCACGAGCGGGCTGATGTCCTACAAAGTTCGTGGGCCGCAAAGGCCTGGCCTGCCACCAATCAGAACTAGACCCGGGCGGCCGCCCGACCCCGACCTCCCAGGTCAAGGCGCATGGTCGGACGGCTCCATTAACACTCGAAGGGCCAACCGCTCTGTGTACGCAACGTCCTCTGACATCCGTGCCAGGGTAGGCGGCTCCATCCCGAGGATGTCAGAGGGTTCGCCGAGAAGTCAAGCCCCGGTCCCATCGCCGCTGACACGCCGCAGAAAAGCGCCCCCTCCCGAGACCAAGCCGAAGTCAAGAATCATTAAATGCCGGGCTGACGTCCGCCCGGTGTGGTGCGTCACCTCGTCAGCACGACTGAAGACTTCCCGCCACAGGACTACCAACTCGGCATAGTGACCAATCGGGACCCGGTCGGACGACAAGACAAGAAGACCAGACTCCAAGACGTACGGGGCTCCTTCCTCTTTTTCTCCAACCCCCTTTTTGTAACCTGCTATCTCCGGATATATAAGGGGAGGCAGGACCCCGGGAAGAAGCGAGACCAAGTAGAAAAACCACCAATGCATTCATCCCCGTCGAGACCAGCTCTCGCTGTATTCCCATAGAGATTGTTCGACGCTAAGAGCAATACACCTTGACCAAGCAAACTGGAGTAGGGACGTTCAGCCCGAACCAGTATACATCTCTGACTTCCTGAGTCGACCATTCGGGGAGCGGGAGCGCGTGACCCCCTCCGACCATAAATTCGCATTGCCGGTGCACGAAACGCCGACACAAACCAATTATGAGTAAATCAAAATATGCACCTGCAGAAATCGATATAACCTCAAGTCTTCATTTAATCAAATATGATATAAAATTCATACTTACTCAAATCTGGAATAAACTGAAGCAGATGAAAAGCCATATTCTTATTTAACATAAAGCTGTCTGGAGAAAGATTTAGCAAGCTAAATATTGTTACACTTACAATAGTTGTAGATTAGGAAGCCCAGAGAAGTTTAACGGGATAGTTCCTTTAAGCATGTTGTGTGACAAATCACTACCGGAAAACTATAAATCAACATAGTGATTGAAGAAGATGAACAAACATTATCAAAGCTACATACATCGTAGTGATATTTGAAGCAAGCTTATTAGCAGGTATAGATCCTGTCAGCTGGTTCCAGGTAAGATCCCTGAAAATGCATGTGAGGATTATTTAGTCAACTACTACTGTACCAGCTTCATCCTATTCATTAAATAAATTGCAACAAGTAAATCTGCTAATTCATTAGCTAGGTTATCAGCAAAGAGAATAAGAAATTAAAATGTAACAACAAACCTGACTGGTATCTTTACCAAGCCAATAATGGATATCATGACGGGAAGAACCATTTTTAAGGGCAATTGTCTGTTCCAATGACAAAATAACTATTAATACCAATCATAATTCCACCATAATATAAATATTAATCCAAACATAGTTTTAATCTGACTAGTAATATAAACAGAATACTACTATTACTATATAGCAAAAACAAGATACCAAAACAATCAAACAAATTAGAAATAAACAAAAAACTGATTCCTTCCGGTATGAAGGGATTGCTTCGTTATGTTAAGAACAGCAGCAGGGGAACTCAAGATTTAATGAGCTTAAGAGTTAATATGTAAATGTATGGAATGAGAACAATTGCATAGCTGACATCGGACAGCCCTCAACAAATTTTCTTATAAAACTAAGCCATAATCAACTGCATTATGCCATACTACTAGGCTCTAGCGCACTAGCAACCTGTTTGGGCACTTTATCTGAAAATGGTAATGTCAAGAAATACTTACTTGGATATTGAACTGCTTCCTGATCCTTCTTCGGAAGTAACCGGTATAGATTGCTATCAAGAGAATAGAGCCAAGTCCCATATATAAGTATCTATGATGCTTTGTTACAGAAAAGGCAATTAGGTTGACTAGAACATCCACTATCAAAATGAAGTAAACCATTCCCTGAAATAATTTCATCTGGCATCTGAAGGGTGAATAAGAATTTAAGAAACCAACATAAGCTTATCAACAGAGATCCATTCAACCATACTTATGCAGCCAACAATGCACGTCCCCATTTTTCGGTACAAGAAAAGATACTATTCTAAGTTTATGCTGAAGATTTGCATCCCCTGAAGTTATTTTTAGAAACCACTTGAGTCAAGATACACAAGCAAATATATGCCAAATAGATGTCAACAAATCCTAGCTCAAGTTGGTGACAGCATTACTAATCTACCAGCCAAACTTGCTGTAGCAGAAACAACGGAAGTATAAAGTTACATGAAATAATTACCAACACATTTCCAAAAGAATCACATACCTTGTCCAGTTCAATTGATATCTGCATTGCAAAATTCAATCCAAACTGTAGAGAAAACTTTAGCCATGTTTCCTCAGCTGGCAAATATTAGATGTGGACTCTGCATAAACAATTAATCACTAACTATACCATAGACTGATTGAATTTGAATATACCCGAGAAAACTTTGTTCATGAATTGCCACAGCTGGCAAATCACTAACTATACCACAGGATGTTCATGAATTGCCGACTAGTCATAAAAAATGAACCAGTCCAACTAACACTTTCTTCATCTCATGAAAGTTGAAAAACATCATGAATATAAGGCTGTAACTTTTGACTCCTTAGATGAATTCGTCCAAGCAAACACAGGTTTGAATATATATATATTTATCTCATCAAACTACACAATCAAGCAGATGGATTTTAAAGAACTTTCAGCAAGTTCCTCAATACTGATTTATGCATATTTATGCTCTCTGAGATGAAACAATGCTAAACATCCAGTGGGCTCCAAGGCCAAAAAAAATAGGGTCCCAGACTTGATTCTACCAAGCAACACATTAGCAAATAAATAGTCCGAATGTTCAAGATGCATTTGCCAGAGCCAAATAAATTAATTAACTTGGTTGACAAAGAAAGCAATGTCACAAGAACATAACAACATGGATTAAACTCATGTGAAGCAATCAAATCAATGTGCCTAACATGAGACTATTGATGTTGGATCATGATCCAGACCTGGCTCGGTGCGGGGACGGGCGTGGGGACGGTGCGACGTGCCGTGGGCACAGCTCGGCGCGGGGACGGCGCAGCGTGGCTCGGCGAGGCGGCGCCAGCGTGGCTCGGCGCGGGGACGGCGGCGGCGGCGCGGGATGGCTCGGCGCGACAGTGGCGGCGGCACGGCTGGGGAGCTAGGACACCTCGGCGCGAGGACGGGCGTTGGCTGCGCGGGGATCGCTCGATCGGCGCGGGGACGGGCGGCAGCGGCGCAGCGTGGTCGTGTGGAGCAGACTCACGGGATTTCTACCGATTGGGGCAGCGCAGCGTGGAGTAGAAGCAGCTGGGAATACCTAATGGGCTGAAGCATTTTCGTCGGCCCATACCGACGAAAATACGTTTAATTTCGTCGGTCTATTTTTAGCCGACGAAAATATTTTGGGCTTTCGTCGGTTCCACCTCACCGACGAAATTACACCGTTATTTACGTCGGTCTATTTTTGGCTGACGAAAATATTTTGAGCCGACGAAAATAGTTTAGATTCCTGATCTACTAACACCATGTGTCCGTAAAATTGAAACAACTGTCAATAACACGTGCTTTCCGGTTTTACTGACACTGGGATGAGACAGACGGGTCTCGTAACACGTGCCCCCAAATAAAAGCTGCGTCGGTCATGGGCATCGACCAACCCCCATGATCGGCTCGCCCGCCCTCTTCAGCTGTTCCATTCATTCATTCGCACCATTAACTCGCCATTCGGCAGCCTCCCCCCGTCGCCTCCACAGCACCAAGAGACCGGCCGCCGCCGCGAACGAACAATGGGCAACTGCCAGGCGGCCGAGGCGGTGGCCGTTGTCATCCAACACCCGTCCGGCGGCGGAACAGGCGGAGGCCGCGTCGAGCGCGCGCGCGACGCCGTGTCCGCGGCCGCCGTCATGGCCGAAAACCCCGGCCACTACGTCGCCGAGGTTGTCGCCGCCGCCGCACCGCTGTCAGCAGCGTCGTCTCCAGCGCTACCTGCGAGGCGGCGGCTGAAACTGCTCAGGCCCTACGACACGCTCGTGCTCGGCGGCGTCTACCGCCTCGTCAGTTTCGAAGGTACTCTGAGATACGCCATAGATACGCACTTTTGTAAGATCTCGTACTCACGGCAAGGTTATGGATCAATGGTGGTCGTACGAGCAGAAGTGCTGAGGGAGCTCGTGTCGAAGCGGCACGCCATGCTGAGCCGCGTGGTGATCGCGGCCGCCGACGACGAGGAGGATGCGGCGACGGCGGCGGATGGTCAAACGGCTCACCGGCGGCGGGACGGTAGCCACGGCTGCGACGCGCCGGAGTCGGACAGCGCACTCGCCAAGGTACGGGCATGTGTATTATTGCGATGGATGTATAACACCAACCGAAACAAACATAAATTTGCGCGACTTCTGAAGCTGTACTAGCGCTACTAATTAATTGCAAGTTGGCGATATGAAACATTTCCTTTTCCCTTCAGAGGAACACGACATACGATATGCATGTATCATGTATAGGAGTACTACGTAGGACAGTCTCGAAGTATACCCAAAAAAAAAACAATTCGACATGATGTAGGGCTTAAACAGCAAGCAGGGAAGTTCGCAGGGCGTGCCCAGCAAGCTTGCAATCTGAAGATCATCACGCTTCCTAAATAGTTGTCAATATATATAGTGGCTATAGCGGTTCTAGCTGTATTCACGGAAATTTTCTCAAATATTGTGTAGCTTTTAATGTCTGAAAAAGCTATAGCGGAGTTATCTCTACTATTTTAAAAGTGGTGACAGTGGTTCGTTCTTCTCACGTCATTAATTGCCGCTTAATTGCTCTGCTTAATTGCCCTGCTTAATTGCCCTCAGGGCCGGCCTTGAGGGGGGGCAGGGTGGGCGGCCGCCCAGGGCCCCCCCAAAGTTAAGGGCCTCCAAACTAATTAAGCAAAGTGCCAGTCTATATATATGACAATATATTCAGTGCAATTAAAGTTTTCGTGCAACCATCGTGCAACCCTACTAAAAAAAGTTTCAAAAAATTCTTAAAAAAATCATGGACGTACATCTCAACTTACCCCATCTACGTATAAAATTTCATGATCAAATTAGTCCTATGCTATAAGTTACAAAAAAAAACAAATTTTGGTGTGCATTTGAACTATTCAAGATTGTCCAAAATTTGTTTTTTTTTTTGTAACTTCTAGCATAGGACGAATTTGATCATGGAATTTTATATGTAGATGGGGTAAGTTGAGATATACATCCATGATTTTTTTCAGATTTTTTTAAAACTTTTTTTAGTAGGGTTGCACGATTGTTGCACGAAAATCAGCTTGTACCTTGGCAATTTGGCATTGGACTAGTTATGCTTGTGCAGGACGCCAGGGCGTGAGCGACTAGAAGTCTTTTGAGGAAAGTGGGTTTCCATCAAAAGAATGCTTCCTGGCGACTGACAGCTAGGGGTTTTATCCAACGAAAAAAGTAAAAACAGGAGGGGCGGCGGGCGACCAATCGCCCGGACGTATATATATATATGAGGAGGTGAAGTGGGCCTCCATATAAATTTTCGCCCTGGGCCCCCAAAATACCAGGACCGGCCTTGATTGCCCTACGCAAGAAACGAAGTGTTGCTTTAATTAGCCAGCTTTCGCAAGAAACGAAGCGTTAAAGATAGATGTTTGATCTTGTGAAATAATTTTTTTTATTTTTTAATCTTTATTTTTCGTTATCAATTTTGTTTTTCGTAGCAACGCACGGGTATGTAACTAGTAGTATGCTATTTGAATCACTGATAATGGCATGCCATTAATTCAAAGTTAAATTCCTACTTGACCGTGATGACTACGTACTCTGCATGTGCATGATGGCCAACATTAGTCTCTGATGATAGAGCATGTTTCTAACTTCAAATCACCCATCCTGATCAGGAGCATACTTCCGATCCAGCCGACCCAAGCTCAGTCGACGACTCTCCGGTGGAGCCCGATCCCAGCTTGGACGCGGCGGCCATGGCGCACGGCATGGTGCTCGGTGGCAGGTTCGGCCTCTCCCGGCACGGGCAATGGAGGCCTGCGTTGCCGAGCATCGCAGAAGGAAGTGTTGTGTGCTAAGGGCTAGTTGAAAAAAATAACAACATGTCGCATCTCACGGTGGTGATCACACTGTAATTTGCGGAGCTCTTCTGCTCTGACCTGCCTCTGCTTGATGAACGCGTCAGTTGCATGGTGGCGTTTGAGGCTGAGGACTCGTTGTACAAATCCATTTTAATAGTCTTTGAACTGTTTAATCTTGCTGCTGTTTTCTGATTCTGCTGGTCATTGAAACTTTTTAGAGGGAGGAGATTTGATGATGTAGCTGATAAGGACGAATGCTAGATTGCTAGCTAGCTGTGGAAAAATTGGAAGCTAGAGTATGCTTCTCAAGCAAACTTGAAACCAACACCAATGTAGGTGAGGCAGGGCTGTCGATTATGCGAGCTGCAAAACTCAATTTGACATGTTTTGATGTTGCAAGAAGGGATAGTCTTTCACACATTGTATAGGAGTGGAGAGAAGACTTCAATATTGAAGGCAATTGGGAGATGTCCCAGGCTTCGAGCTTAGGTGGAGTCCTCGTGAAATTCCTACATTCCAAATGAGCCTAATTCTTACAAATGTACCGACTAACCTCAACCTTTCCTTCCAGCTAAGTGGAGACTATCATGTCTAGATTTTTCAGTTACTTTTTTTTTCTGACAAACACAGGTGTTGTCACCCACTTCCATATCAGTGAAACCAGAACAGACTTTACAGTTTTCGGTTCCATCTCCATACGAAGTTCGTTGTGCATATATGACAATAGACCATGGCTCCACCGCCCCTATCACCTAGACTTTATTTTCACCCGAATGAAAAACAACAACATCAGCTACTACATCATATTCGGCGCGCATTCCTTTTGTCTTTGCTAACAATCTTCAAGTTCTGCCACCATTGTCACATTGCACAAATACAGATAATATCGAATACAGATACATATCGAATACGAATCGAATCGGATACGGTTACGAATATTTATCAGGACATAATAACCCCTTAGATTGTACATACAAAATCAACTAAAGCACATAACTAGTTGATTGATCAAAACATTATTGAAAATTAAACAAATATAAGCATTTCCATTCACTTAGACATTAGTTAGATACCATGTCGCAAAAAAAATTACATAAGACTTAGTTCATCGCACACATATGATTAGTTCATCATACACGTAGATCAAAACATAAAATAAAGGTAATCCTTGCTTAGAGATACAAAAGGAAGCAAACATAGAACACACTAAAAGTTTGATGATACTTAGATACCATGTCAGACTGAAAAAGCATATAACACTTAGTTCATCACACATAGCATTATAAGTACTAAAAGATAAATTCATCACAGATTCAATCATTCAAAGGCTTCACAAATCATAGTCTGTCATTCCTCTATGTCCTCCAGCACATCATCATCTTCAAAATCTTCCATATCCTCAAACTCCTGCAATTACAAGTTATATTTCAATAAATATGCATGGTAGAGAACTGGCTCTACTCACTTCTCCAGCTCTGGCCTAAGGTATAATTTTCACTTCATATGTCAATTAGCAAATGACGACACAGGCTAGCAAGATCAAATTCTGAACACAAGGTAGAGAACTGGTCCTTCTGTCTTAATCTCTCTCAGCTCTCTCTCGCCCATCTCTCAATATCTTAGCTCTCTCTCAAAAGTTAGAAGGCAAACGGGCAGAAGATAGTGCAACATTCTTCTTCCCCTCCCAAGAATCTGAAATATTTAAGTGTTCATAATTTTACTTAATTACTTCATTTCATATTTTTATTTTAGTTTTTTACTTTTTCCTTTCTCCATGTTCCCCTTTTTTTCATTGTTTTCCCATTCCCCTCATTTTCCCTTTCCACTCCCCCTTTTCCCCGCCCACCCCGCACCCTCGCCTCCCCGCCAACACTGAGCCTACGCCCTCTCCTCCCCCGCTAGCTTCTCCCCGCTGCCTCTCCTCCCTCCACGCCGATCGCTCCCTCCCCTTCCCCCTCCAGCAAACCCGCCCAACACCGGCCACCCCCTCCCCTTCCCCCTTCCCCTCTGGCCTCCTCCACGGTGTGGACACGACGCGGGTGTGCGGTGAAAGTGGGGCCACGACGGTAGCCACAACAACAGCGAGGGCCACGGCTGGCGCACGGCCACAGCCTCCCTCCGTGGCACCACTCTCCCTCCACGATGCGGCCACGGCCTTCCTCCGCAGCAGTAGGTACTCCACCTCCTCCCGCTCCCCTTCCCCCTTCGCCATCAGGCACCGCATGGCCCTCCCGCCCAGCGTAGCCAGTCTCTCGCTCCCCTCCCCCTTCCCCTCCTGCCCCGCACCGGCAGCCCCCTCCCCTTTCCATCTGGCCTCCTCCATGCCGCAGTGATGACGCTAGCCACGGGCCCACGACGCTAGTTGAGGCAGCACACATCGGATATACAAACTCTTTTTCACCGAATAATCCAGATCCTTATCCGTATCCGACGGATAGTGAGCTACCGAATCCGTATATGTATCCAACAAAAAATATTCGTTTACGATCTGAAATTATCTGACAAATATCCAATCCAAAAGAATCTATATCCGAAAATTGTCCAGATTGGTCGGAAGCTATCCAATCCGTTTTCACCCCCACTCTGTAGCACTCAGCTTCGTCTCCAAACAGTTGCAAGCCGAGCTGCTCTCCATTACATTTCCAATTGACAGATATAATGATCCATCTGGTGTTCTTGTGTACCCGGCAGAGCAATGTCATTTCCTTAACGTTGGCACTCATATTTCCCAAAGTTACATCAAAGTAAATTTTAGAAGAATCCTATTTGAAAAATCGTGCGTTGCAACGAATTATAAAACGATCAGGATGAGGATAAAAGATGGCAAGCGATTTTAGGGGAAGAGATCAGGAGTGATGGCTCAAGAGATAAGGCCTTGTTTGTTTTAGACGGAGCAAGCGATTTTAGGGGATGGGAAGTGAATTTTTCTTGGTTCTCCTATTCTCTTGATGAGAGCAAGCAAGTGGGTTGACCTACCACCCATCCAACTTAATTGGTGGTTCACTTTGAAGCGTTTACTATACTAGCCTACGAATTTTTTTTTTACAAAACTAACTACGTACCATACGAAATAATTTATAAAAATAACCTTTTAGCCCACACTCCCCACATTAGGGGAGCACGGAAGCAAGTTTCTATGGTGTGATAGCGCGAAAGCATGCCACCATCATGCTACCACGCTCATACCTGTGCTCCTGTGCCCATGTGCCCCGGGGCCAACGCGCGAGTGCCCACACCGCGTGCCCATGCCCGCATGTGCCACACGCCCCCGCTGGCTCGCCCACCTACATGCCGCGCTTGCCAGGGACCGTGGGAGCTCACTTCTGTTCTACCACACCGCAGAAGCTTGCTTCCGCGCTCCCTTGACACAGAAGGTGTGGGTCAAGAGGGTTATTTTTATAAATTATTTTATCGGGGACTAGTTTTGTAAAAAAATTTGGAGAGCTAGTACAGTAAGCTCTTCATTCTTCATTCACTTTCTACTTAATTTGTGGTTTAACTTGTGCACATAATCCTGCTGAAGCAAAAGAACTATAATGGGTCGCACTTACATCTTAGGTCTTGTTTGGGCAGCACGAGAAAATTCCTAGGAGATGAACCCCAATCGGGATTATTTTTGTCACGAGGATCTACATGGAATAGACTCGGAGAAATTTTACGGTGAATTATACTTGTAGTATAAAATATGTAGTAGAAATCACATCTAACCGTTGATTTGTTAAGGGTGTTTCTACTACTCTACTACCAGGTGTAGTATAAGTAAACTCTAGTTAATCTGATCCATTGGATCGAAAAGAATGAATGGTTCTGTAACAGCCTAAAATTAAAAATAAAGTGAAAATTTAAAATGTAAAAATCTAATTTTGAATTTTGAACCTTAAGTTGAAATTTTCACCATTTATTAACTTTCTATGGACGTTACCGTTTAAAGAAAAGTTTGTAATAATGAATCCTTAATTCTGAGTTTCAGAATCAACAAAAAAAAAAAAAAACAGTCGCGAATACATTTCATGTTAAGAAAAAGACTAAAAACAATAGTTAAACTTACAGTTAATTCTTATATTTATAATTAGATCATTGTCCTGAAAAATCTGCTCAAACATCACAACCCCTAACCCATACTTATCTACCTAATGCATTTTCCTTATCATGCATAGCTTAAAAAGATTAGCCACATTACATTATATGTATATGCATCTTCTAAAGGACCACCTGTGCATACAGGTGCATGTGACGGACCGCCTTTTTAGGGGCAGTGCGAAAACTCACAACAGTTACCCAGGAAGACTAACTGTTGGAAAACAAGAGTACAATTACCTGGCAAAAGCAAATCCAACTCTTTTTATTCAATATAGGGCCTAACGGCCAGGGTTTTTACAAAAGAGGGCGCAGCAGGGCCCGAATAACTTACAATCAAAACCGCCGCAGGCAGGCTGAGCAAAAGACCAAGACCTCAAAACCAACAAAATCGCCAACTACGAACTCCTGAAACGCTCCAGCTTCTTCAAACTCTGAAAGGGCGGGGGTTGCAAGGGTGAGTACGGGAGTACTCAACAAGTCGTACGGAGAATTCTGAATACTATATGCAGGGGTTTATCCAAAGGATGGCAGTAGGGTTAAGTATCTGGATGCAGTTTTATTTTCCAACTCATTTTACATTTGAAACACAAACCATAAATAATAGCTAGGGGGGGTTTCACAAGTCCACAACACTTAACCAACTTCTTCCAAATTCCAAAACAATTATCTTGAGCTTGGTTACGGGTATCACCCCAGTTCAAACTTAACTTCATTAACCTAAGTACGGCGTATTCGAACACCATCATGATTAACTCTGCAGAGGTGCTCAGCTTTACCCACAAGATATCAACGACCGTTACTCACAGGCAACTAGAATACATGTGGTCGATCGAGATGATCACAGCATTTCGTTAACCATTCCTGTTGTTTTAGTTGTTAACCGATAGTTGTATAGCTACCTTGGGCTCACAGTCCCCCATTAGCATCTACCGTTGTGAGAACCAAGAATGTCGCGAAGGACCATTCCCGTTCCACCCCTCCTGCACTTCCTCGCCAGAAGGCCCGGTCCCCATTCTCTCCTGAGAATGGTAGCCACCAAAAGAAATCTGATTTTAGGTTCAGGAATGATTAATTTACCGAGCCATGTCGGATACTAGTCTGCCGACCAGTCCGACCTGTGGTTGAGCGGATACTTAAGTTGTTTACTTTGCTCAAGGGGGTTGTTAACCTTACACTGCCAAAGATCAAGCCTTCATCCGCAAACCCGATCCGGTATCCCATAATACCGGCCACCAAACAAACCAAGGCATTAATCATCAGCCGGGGATCGGAGTTACATCCACTCCGGGATTTATCCGATTCTGTCCCCCAAACTGTAGCACTTTCTCAAACATCCGAATCAGAGATTCGGCAGCATTTTATTTCCTTTTCGAAAGTATTTGAGCTAACTACTGGATTAACAGTAATAACTAACTTAACAGGGTAATAGTAATTATCTAGGGTTACAAAGGATTTAATCTGGTTCAATAATTTCAAGGAGGTTTCAAGATCAATTCGGCATTACCTAGGTATCATGTCATTCTAAAATACTGTTTTCAATAGTTTAACATACAGTAAAGTAATGCGATATAAAATAATTACTATTATAACATGGCATGATAGGATCAACATGATCAAGGGTGTACGGCTTGCCTTGCTCGGCGATCGGATCGGCTGAACTGCAGAGGAAGTAGTCGTTCGGGGCTTCCGTCGGATCCAACGTCTGCTCCGGGAACTTCTCCGGGATCTGCGTCTGCTCCTGGAACTGCTCCAGCTCCAGGGACGGCTTCTGGGATTGTTCAACGTCTGGATCTAGCGCGACAAGAACGAACGACAAATAAAGAAACGAAAACGAGAAAGAACCGAAAACGAAAACGAAATCGGAAACCGGAACCGGGCCGAGAGAGAGAACGAAGGGCGAATTGGGCAATTCGGAATTTTGGGAACTCCGGGTTGAGGAACGGAGGGCATTTTTGGACTCGGGGGATCGAAACGGTTCGGATAGTGTCTTTGGAAAGTTTCTGGGGCTCACGGAATTTTTGGGGATTTTCTGGGGGTTTTCTGGAATTAAAAACGATTTTCGGAATTAATAATCGAATATTAAAATCGAAAAACCGATTTTACTGTTTCAGGGGGGTTGGGCCGGCTTTCACGGAGAAATGGGCCACGGCCCATTTGAAAGGCGGCCGGCTTGACGCGGGGCGAGGCCAAGTGGGCCGGCCCACGCGTGAGGGAGAGAGAGAGAGAGAAAAAAGCTGGCTGACGCGCGGGCCCGCGCGGGGTGCGGCTGCCACGTGGGGCCGGGCTGCAGCGACGGAGAGAGAAGAGCCCTAGGGTTAGGGTTCGCCATGGCGCGGCAGTCAAGGCGCTGGCGCGGGCGCACAAGAGCCGGCCGGAGGCGAGGGAGAGGGAGGGTCGTGCAGTGGGGCATGGCGACTGGCCGGGTTAGGGTTTGCAAGCGGGAGGCGCGGTGGCTAGGTTATGCGGCGGGCGCAGCGGCAAATGGGCCACGGAAGCGGAGGAGAAGGAGAGAGCGAGGCTTACCGGCGAGGCGGGGAGCGAGGCGAGGAGCAAGCGAGGGCGCTGGTGGCTTTTATAGCCGGCGAGGAGAGAGAGAGGGAGACGACAACATGGCGGAACCGCGCAGCGCGCGTGGCGGCGAGGCGGGCGTCTGGGCGCGGCACATGGCAAGCATACACAAGCGGCGCTGGGCCCACATGCGCCGACAGCGGTGCAGGCGTGGCGGCGCATGGCAAGGCACGGGCAGCGGCGCAAGGCGCCACGAGGGCGGCGAGGACGGAGGCCAGGCTGTGGGCCAGCTGGGCCGGGAAAACGGGAAACGGGCCGAAAGGCCTGAGGAGAAATGGCCCAAAACCAGAACGAAAACCAAACCGAAAGCAAATTCAAACTCAATTCAAATTTGAACTGAAATTTGAATTAAACTCCAAATTAAATTCATTTTGAATTTTTGGGTTGTTTCAACCTACCCCACTTAAAACAAATCTCGTCCCCGAGATTTATTCCTCCTGGGAGAAAGGTGTGGAAACTACTGCTGCAAACTGATTCCTTTTCCCCTAGGGTCCTTCGAGTGTGTGATCCTTCCGCAGCACTCGATAAATTTGAAAATCTTAAACTCAATCCTTTTTTTTTTCTTCATGACTTCCATGATCTTGACTGATCTTTCTCGGTGAACCATAAGGCAAGTTCGATTCTTTGACGGCACTTGATCTGACTGCTGGCTGAAATGTCTCTTCAATTGGGAATATCTGAAACATACTGCGAACTCTTGAAAAATCCTGAATTGACTGTAACTTGCACGCCACTTCTCTGATTCTGTCAGAAACCTGGTACAGTTTAGTCTAGCTAGGCTTAGCTTCCTTTTTTCATCCAAACGGCGCTGCCTTCAATGGAATCACTCCTAGACAATGAAGTCTCTGATTTGATAGCTAAAGTTCCTTCTTCAGCATAACTCTTCCGTCGTATCACATCAGTCATCAAAACTTTCTGACAACTCTCACATGAACTTCTGTATCATAAATAGGCTGTGGTCCAAAGCCATTTTTATTTAGTTCTTTATCCAATTTAAAAAGGGGTCAACACTTCTTCTGTAAGGGGTTCCGAAGGGTACCATATTCAGACTGACTTGGCAACTGAGGCTGTACTGAGATTCTGCGGACGGCAATAAGTGGTCCAATTTGGTCCCACGTGTTAGAGCGCAGGCTCTCAACACTTCCTTTAGATTTTGGATGTTTCTTCTCTGCTTGTCTATCTGGCTGAAGGTGGTGTACGGGGTCAAAGTTCAAATCTGTCCTTGTAGCCTTATGCAGACTTTCCCTGAACATTGAGCTAAACTAGCTCATTAATCTGACTCAGTGGGGCTCCTTGTGGTCTGTTGATCTGAGTTGAATCTAATTCTGCCAACTTGCCGTTTTTGACGATCTGTCCGTTAGGTATGAGGTGAGTTACTCTGGCAAATCCATAAGTGATGTTCCATCTGTCGTCAATCCTTGCTGAGTTTTTAGGTAACTTAATGGCAAGGTTTTCCTTTCCCTTTCATTCCACACGGGCATTGTAAGTGACTGTGGCTATCCGACTGTCGCTTTGGTAGTCCACTTCATCTGTCTGACATCTGTTGCATCCATCCACGTATTTGTTCACATCTTTCTTCATTACTTCCTGCTGGTATTCCCTTCTCAAATCTTGGTGCATTCTCGCACTCCATTGAGTATCGATCATTTAGGTATGTGAACTTCTGTCAAAATCACTCCTCTTATATCCTTATTATCAGGAATGCTTGTAAATATGGGGTCGTTGGTATGCATGTCCTTGCTCCGATGATTCTGTCGGTTTAGCTTTGGTGTATCTCCTTTCTATCTTCTTGAGTACCTCTGTCTGTCTGCTGAGTTGACCGAAACTGTCTCCATAAACCGGGCTGTACCTTGTGGAAAATCTCGTGACGCTTCTGACACTGTCTGCAGGTCTAACTGTCATCACTCTGACTCTAGCTGTGGGGAGATGCTCTTTCCTCGAATTAAGCGATAGCATGCCCTTTTGCTTAAGGCGTCAGCTATCACACTAGCTCTTCCTCATGGATGGTACTGAACTCTGGAGTCGCAATCCTTTACTTGATTCCATCCATTTTTCTTTCATCCCCTTAGTCTTTTCCAAAATGTGAACGGTCTTTGCTGACTTCGTATCATGTGTCGGGTCATCTTCCTCGTACGGCTTGAGCTATCACAAAACGTACTCAATCATTATTTTATCCTGTATCAGTACACTTGTCTATCCTTTCTCCTTAGTACTGAGATCTGTCCGGGAGTCTTGGTTTGGGTCTTGGGAGTATGGCGACTGGTGCTGACGTTGAATTCGGCTTTCAGCTTCCTGTAAATTGTCCTCACACTTTTATGTCCATCTGTAGGGCTGTACTGCTTGAGAGGCTGAGTCTCAGGTTTGGTTATCTCTGAAGAATCCTTTGACTGAACTTCTGTCCCACTATTCTCAGAAAAACTTCTGACTCTGTTACTGACGGGCTGATTCCATTCCATAAATGTCCTGTCACTGGGATCCATCTTTATTCCACCTCTAGCGATGTTGTTACTTAGGAAAGTGGTTTTATCCAACCAAAATTCATTTAGAGAATCTGGCGCAAGCCGGTGTTCTCTAAACCTTTTTCCAAAAATGAACCGTCCATAGACTCCATATACTTGGTTCATTGGGTTCATGAAATATGCCAGGTTATCTGAGAGTCCAAACAGAACCATTTCAATTCTCGTGGTCCATACTGCTTAGCAACTGTGGTCTTCTCACTGTCCTGTTATCTGACTTTCAACTGACGGTACTTTGTTCTTAATTCCAATTCGGAGGATCCTTTGGCTTCTTTTAACTGATCAACAGGTCATGACTCTGAGGCAACTTAAACTTATCCAAATCACGAGTGTGTTGTCTAATCCGAGTGTGGTAGGCGTTGATGTGACCTTGACTCTCTTTATAATTCTCTGGTCATTTGGTTCCATCATTTCCTGTCTGTGGTACTCCTTGGTGTCACTGTTTTCCGTATACAATCCATTCTGGCCTTATGTCCGAATAATCAATTCCTCTTCAGAATGATATTCAGACTATCCCTTTGTCCACAACAATCCATCTTTGGACTTAGTTTCCTTGGATTTCCGTCTCCAAGCTGTACCAGAATCTTAACTATTATTCTGAGTCTTGATCCTGACTTTTGTAACTTCTGCGGCTTCTGTGACTGATGTTATGTCCATCTTAAGACTGTTTTATTCTTTTGGAATCCAATTCCATTCCATCTTTTAGGGACGTGTTATAGGGAAGCAATCTGATTTAATCCAGTAGTCACTGCTCTTTGTTCCCCATTCGCACAGTTCATGTGTCAAAACACTGCTTTAATTCCAATATATTGCTCAGACCATACATGCTGGATAGTACAAGTTGGTCCTAATCTTGATCCCTTGGATCTCCATATCCAAGTTGTTACATTCAAGTCTAGCTATTAACCTATTCTCGGATGCTTGGAATCTCCAGGGAGTGGTGACGGGGTACAGGGCAAATTGTTGCTGTTCCTTGGCGATGACACGGTTGATTCTCCCTTGGACGTGTCCTGAAGTGTTCTGACCTTGACTGCTTGGGTTTCCTTCTGACTCAACTGGTAATTTTTTGGTATCCTCAGGTTTGGGATTGCTGACCGAGGGTCCGTTGGTGGGGCTGAGGCTGACGTCTGTGATTTGGCCACCACAGTTGGTAGGTCCTTCTGTGGGCAGTATTGTCTGATGTGTCCGGGCTGTCCACAGCGGAAACATCCTGAAATCTTTTGGGGACAATCTCTGACATAGTGGTTCCCATTGCATTTATAGCACTTCACTGTTTTGGGCTGAGTGGCTGCGGGTGTTGACTGCTCTTCTTTTATTACCTGTTTCTTATTGGGGAATCCATGAGTGAGAGCTGAGGTCTTTTCTCTGATCTGGGTGGAAGTCTGTATCCATGCCTGCTGGAGTTTTCTCTTTCTCTTTTTCATTCTTTCCAAATCATTCCGGGCTTCTTTGATTGTTATCCATCTGTCCATTACAGCTGACAGGTCCTTGATGGCTAAGGTGTGGAATTTCAAGCTTTTCTGTAATCCTTCCAAGAATTCTCTCATCTCTTTAGCTTGAATGTCCATCTCCATGGAAATGTCACTGGCAAAGTAGTCGGATTCGTGCAGACATCCCACTACTGCACTTTCCTTTTGTTGGTCCTGATTTCCTTTGGTGTGTCCTTGAAGTCTGTCAACTAGCTGTTCCAAAATCCTTTCCAATAACTGCGTGTGGCGCCTTTCTGCTTGTTGTCTGTTTCTTTCCATTATGGCCAGTATTTGTGCTAGGTTGACTGGGTGGTTTCCTGACTCTTCATTACTGCTCGAACTGTCATGCAGGAACTCTGATCCAAAATCTGCCATGGTCTTATTCTGTCTTTCTCTTTTCGGTCTGCAGCAGGGTTTTGGGGTAAAGCAGAAGGTAAGTAAGATTTAGAACATGAGGTGCGGAGAGACTGAGTAGGTGAGAAGCAAGATGAAAGGAGAAGAATTAGTGGAATTTTGGCCGGAAGGTATAAGGATACTTAATGCAAATAATTTAACAGAGAGATAGAAACATAGCTTTTATACATAGACTGTTTTACAATACCGTCATAAGGTATCCAAAACAACCTATTTTACACTACCAAAAGACCTACAGGAAAAGGGCACAACCTCTACTACTAACGGTCTAACTACTGCCGACGACGTCACCTCCAAGCTGCTGGCGAAGGTCTACGAGGGTTTTGAAATTTAGACGGGCAGACGAAACTTTTATAAAACAAAACCGAGAGGGATAAAAACTCTAAAGAAGATAAGGTAGCAGGGGAAGGACGAGAAGCAATAATACTTATATTTTCGCAATTCATTTTGTTTGTAAGCCGAAAATAATTTCGTAAAATTTTCCTATACAAACCTAAGGTCTTAATCTATGGTCAAGCCAAGGCTCTGATACCACTTGTGACGGACCGCCTTTTTAGGGGCAGTGCGAAAACTCACAACAGTTACCCAGGAAGACTAACTGTTGGAAAACAAGAGTACAATTACCTGGCAAAAGCAAATCCAACTCTTTTTATTCAATATAGGGCCTAACGGCCAGGGTTTTTACAAAAGAGGGCGCAGCAGGGCCCGAATAACTTACAATCAAAACACCGCACAGGCAGGCCTGAGCAAAAGACCAAGACCTCAAAACCAACAAAATCGCCAACTACGAACTCCTGAAACGCTCCAGCTTCTTCAAACTCTGAAAGGGCGGGGGTTGCAAGGGTGAGTACGGGAGTACTCAACAAGTCGTACGGAGAATTCTGAATACTATATGCAGGGGTTTATCCAAAGGATGGCAGTAGGGTTAAGTATCTGGATGCAGTTTTATTTTCCAACTCATTTTACATTTGAAACACAAACCATAAATAATAGCTAGGGGGGGTTTCACAAGTCCACAACACTTAACCAACTTCTTCCAAATTCCAAAACAATTATCTTGAGCTTGGTTACGGGTATCACCCCAGTTCAAACTTAACTTCATTAACCGGAAGTACGGCGTATTCGAACACCATCATGATTAACTCTGCAGAGGTGCTCAGCTTTACCCACAAGATATCAACGACCGTTACTCACAGGCAACTAGAATACATGTGGTCGATCGAGATGATCACAGCATTTCGTTAACCATTCCTGTTGTTTTAGTTGTTAACCGATAGTTGTATAGCTACCTTGGGCTCACAGTCCCCCATTAGCATCTACCGTTGTGAGAACCAAGAATGTCGCGAAGGACCATTCCCGTTCCACCCCTCCGGTGCACTTCCCTGCCAGGAAGGCCCGGTCCCCATTCTCTCCTGAGAATGGTAGCCACCAAAAGAAATCTGATTTTAGGTTCAGGAATGATTAATTTACCGAGCCATGTCGGATACTAGTCTGCCGACCAGTCCGACCTGTGGTTGAGCGGATACTTAAGTTGTTTACTTTGCTCAAGGGGGTTGTTAACCTTACACTGCCAAAGATCAAGCCTTCATCCGCAAACCCGATCCGGTATCCCATAATACCGGCCACCAAACAAACCAAGGCATTAATCATCAGCCGGGGATCGGAGTTACATCCACTCCGGGATTTATCCGATTCTGTCCCCCAAACTGTAGCACTTTCTCAAACATCCGAATCAGAGATTCGGCAGCAATTTATTTCCTTTTCGAAAGTATTTGAGCTAACTACTGGATTAACAGTAATAACTAACTTAACAGGGTAATAGTAATTATCTAGGGTTACAAAGGATTTAATCTGGTTCAATAATTTCAAGGAGGTTTCAAGATCAATTCGGCATTACCTAGGTATCATGTCATTCTAAAATACTGTTTTCAATAGTTTAACATACAGTAAAGTAATGCGATATAAAATAATTACTATTATAACATGGCATGATAGGATCAACATGATCAAGGGTGTACGGCTTGCCTTGCTCGGCGATCGGATCGGCTGAACTGCAGAGGAAGTAGTCGTTCGGGGCTTCCGTCGGATCCAACGTCTGCTCCGGGAACTTCTCCGGGATCTGCGTCTGCTCCTGGAACTGCTCCAGCTCCAGGGACGGCTTCTGGGATTGTCCAACGTCTGGATCTAGCGCGACAAGAACGAACGACAAATAAAGAAACGAAAACGAGAAAGAACCGAAAACGAAAACGAAATCGGAAACCGGAACCGGGCCGAGAGAGAGACCGAAGGGCGAATTGGGCAATTCGGAATTTTGGGAACTCCGGGTTGAGGAACGGAGGGCATTTTTGGACTCGGGGGATCGAAACGGTTCGGATAGTGTCTTTGGAAAGTTTCTGGGGCTCACGGAATTTTTGGGGATTTTCTGGGGGTTTTCTGGAATTAAAAACGATTTTCGGAATTAATAATCGAATATTAAAATCGAAAAACCGATTTTACTGTTTCAGGGGGGGTTGGGCCGGCTTTCACAGAGAAATGGGCCACGGCCCATTTGAAAGGCGGCCGGCTTGACGCGGGGCGAGGCCAAGTGGGCCGGCCCACGCGCGCGAGAGAGAGAGAGAGAGAGGAAAAGTCGGCCGACGCTGGGCTCATGCAGCGGCTGCCACGTGGGGCCGGGCTGCAGCGACGGAGAGAGAAGAGCCCTAGGGTTAGGGTTCGCCATGGCGGCGGGGCAGGCTGGCGCGGCGGCGGCCAAGCGGGCCGCCGGCGAGGGGAGAGGGAGGGCAGGTGGCCAGCAGCGGTGCGACTGGGCTGGGTTAGGGTTTGCAAGCGGGGAGGCGGCGGTGGCTAGGTTGCGGCGGCGGCGGCGCGGAGCGGCGGCCGGAGCGGAGGGAGAAGGAGAGGGCGAGGCTTACCGGCGAGGCGGGGGAGCGGGGCGAGGAGCAAGCGAGGGCGCGGGGTGGCTTTTATAGCCGGCGACGAGGAGAGAGAGAGGGAGATTTACAGCGCGCAGCAATGGCGAACCGGGCGCGAGCGCGCGGCGGCGAGGCGGGGCAACAGGCGGCGCGGCGCGGCCATGGGGCGGCATATAAGGCGGGCGCGGGCTACATGCGGCCGACAGGCGGCAGCAGGCGCGGCGCGTAAGGCAAGGGCACGGCGGCGCGCTTGGCCGGAGGCGGCGGGACGAGGCCTGGCTGTGGGCACCGGCCGGAAAACGGGAAACGGGCCGAAAGGCCTGAGGAGAAATGGCCCAAAACCAGAACGAAAACCAAACCGAAAGCAAATTCAAACTCAATTCAAATTTGAACTGAAATTTGAATTAAACTCCAAATTAAATTCATTTTGAATTTTTGGGTTGTTTCAGTGCATATATACACGCATGAGCACACCCCATCGACAGCATTGCATATGTGTGTGTATACATACAAATGTATATAGACACTAATACACATACATACACATCCACACAATTTCAACACTATATATTTATATATAAATATTTACACACACCGAACTACACATCATCTCAGTATAATCAAAATACATTCCACAATTAACAATATCCAAATTGAGTATTATTATCATCATCATCCAAACAGGTACCACAGTCAGTCAAATAAACTCAGATCATACAACTGATGAAATCCAAGTGTTAGTGGTGATCTCAAGTAGGCTAACTAATTCCGAAAATTTCGGATCTAATCACCACGTTCTAGCTTCGTGCTCTGATCGGGAGCACCCCCATATAAAAGTTGGTTTCGGTCCCGGTTGCCACGGTGGACATTAGAAAGGAGAAGTTACAGCTTGTGCAACTAACGTACGTGCTATCAAGGACAACTTCTCCCAAAACCCCATCCGATCAGGGAACCAGCGCTAGGCAACTGAAGACCTACGCCATCACCGTGAGGATCACGGTGGATTCTCTACTGCTTCTTCTTCACCGACATCAAGAACATCACCGAGCAATACTAATGGCGTCATCCACTTAAACCGGGTTAGTACCTAATGTTGTATTCCGCATTACTCATTGTGATCATGACCTAGGCTAGAAGACTTAGCCCTTAGATTACTTTTAACATTTGGTATCAGAGCACATCTAGCCTTAGCTTGATCCTATTAGTCCCGGTTTAGTTCCTTTGGTCCGGATTAGCTCGGTCATGGCTCGGATTAATCTTGAATTGGGTTGGTCCGGGTTGCCGCACTGTGCGTGTTTTCCGGATCGGGAACGCACTGGCTAGGGTTAGGGTTCTAGCCGCACGCGCGCTTGTTTTTTGTTCCGTCTTGGGCAATCTCAGCCGTCCGCTGTGATCGACGGGTGCCGCTGGGGCTCGCTGCTCAGCCGGGCCACGCAGGCTTGCGCGCGGCCTGCACATGATTGGCCCACGGTCGTTATTTTGGGCCAAGCCCGTCAGTTGTGCCGGTGGCATTTTTCCCTAGGCCACGAGCGATTTTGACTGAGTGTTTCCCGCTGGGCTGCAGTCGCTACCAGTTTGATGCTTTTCTGTTTTAAGGCAATTCGTTGATTAGCTTATTTCAATTTTGTTACCTTATGGCATTGGATTCGGCAATAATTGCAGTTCGACTATTGTTCAATGATTTTAATTTCCTGGGCATTATTACCGTTAATTTTATGATTAACATTCTGGACTTTAATATTTAGATTAATTCCATGCTTATTTCTGAGTTTATACCTCTTTTAATTCAGCGAATATTGTTCAAATATTATTATTTCCTGGGCATTAACCTTATGATTAATTTTATCGAGCAAATTAAATTAATGTGACAAATAATTATTTCTGATTATTGTCTCTGATTAATATGGAACCAACGGGAAGTATTGATTGGAGATTTAATAATGTTTGGGATTAATTTGTGATCATAGTTATATTCTGACCAAAATTGATTATAACTATGTATCATACCTATTTAATTAAAACTGGGATTATGTTATAACCATGATCATATTCTGACCAACGTTGTTTATGACCATGTGTTACCCATAAGCTAATTTAGTTCTTTTTCGTTTCTGCCCAACGGTGATGCGAATTAGAACTATTAACCCAATGTTGGATGTATTCATTATTGAATAAATATATACATGAATCGTTAAACAATAAGATGACGTCTGGCATGAAATTAACCCTACGTTGGTCTGATTAATAACATGCATTAAACAACTCTCTAGAACTAACTTCCCCTCTTGGAAAGAAAAATTGCAAATCGTTCTTGGAATTATGGACTTGGACTATGCATTACGTAAGAACGCTCCCATAGCTTCTGTCGCTGTTGATGAGAGTTTCGCTGAGAAAAAGAAACTCTACGACTTAACAGCGGAGAAGTGGGAGCGGTCTAATTGCATGTCCTTGATGATAATGAAGAGCACCATATCTGTTGGATTAAGGGGAGCAATCCCTGAATCCGACAACGCTAAGTAGTACTTGGCCTCAGTCAAGGAGCAATTTAAGGGCTCCTCAAAGGTATATGCCAGTACTTAATTATGAGGATGCCCACCTCCAAGTACGATGACTCAAGTGGCCTAAGAGAGCATATCATGATAACTAATACGGCTCCAAGTTTAAGGCATGGACATGGAAATCTCTGAAGGTTTTCTGGTTCACTTCATTATGATTCCTCTTCTGCTGAGTCTGATCTTTTCACGGTAGATTATAACATTCAGCACTCAGAAGGAGAAGTGGACTATGAGCGAATTGATTACCATGTGTGTCCAGGAGGAAGAAAGACTAAATGCCAAAAAGAAGGATAAGACTAAATGCCAAAAAGAAGGATTATGTCAACCTTGTAGGCCATAACAAAAGAAAATTTCCAAGGGGATCATAAGTCTAAGAAGAAGCTACACTTTTTTCCCAAAACTGAATCAATCAAGTTTCTCTATTAGATGATGATGGTGTTACTTGTATCTTTGGGAATAATAAACGCGTTGTAAGCTTAAACCTAATAATGTTGGTCTCGCAATTCGACGAGACAAACTTTCATGTATCAATGAATGTGTGTGATGCCACCAATAAGCGAAAGAGAAGTCTAGGTGATGAGACTTCATCGAAATTGTGGCACTGTCATTTAGGCCACATTTCGAAGGGAAGAATGGAACGTCTCATTAAGGAAGAGATACTCCAATCCCTCGACTTCTCTGACTCAGATCATTGTATTGATTGCATTAAGGGGTAATATGTAAAACAGATTAAGAAAGGAGCCACACGAAGCACAGGAGTTTTAGAATTAATCCACACTGATATATGTGGACCTTTTCCTGTGACTTCAGTTGATGGGTATAACTCCTTTATCACGTTCACTGACGACTTATCCTGTTATGGTTATATTTTCCCCATTCGCGATCGATCTGAATCATTTGATAAATTCAAAATCTTTAAGGCTGAAGTAGAAAATCAGCTTGACTTAAAGATTAAAGTAGTGAGATCAGATCGTGGAGGAGAATATTATGGGAGACATGCTCTTTATGGATAAATTCCTGGTCCATTCGCTAAGTTTCTTTCAGAAAATGGCATAGTAGCACAATATTCCACACCTGATGAACCTCAGCAAAATGGAGTAGCTGAAAGGTGCAATCGCACCCTTATGGATATGGTGCGTAGCATGATGAGTTACTCCAGTTTACTAGTTAGTCTGTGGATGGAAGCACTAAAGACAGCTGCACACATATTAAATCGGGTTCCCAATAAATCAGTCCCTAAAACCCCTTATGAATTGTGGACTGGAAGGAAACCGAGTTTAAAGTATTTACGTGTGTGGGGTTGTCCTGCTGAAGCTAAAGTCTTTAATCCACATCTTGGAAAGTTGGATCCTAAGACAATAAGTTGCCATTTTATTGGATATCCTGAAAGGTCTAAGGGATATCGATTTTATTGTCCAAATCATATCACTAAGTTTGTGGAAACCCGCCATGCTGTATTCTTATAGAATGATGAAATCAGTGGGAGCTCAGAGGCTAGGAAAATAGATCTTGAGGAGGTTCGGACTTATGTACCGTTGCCGATAATCCAAGAGACTATCGTTCCTTTACCTCATATAGTTATATCTCCAGCTGAGAATTCTGGAGTTGACCCCCCATCTGACGATTCAGTCATCAACAATACATCACCTAATGATGAGCCTCAATTGCCTTCTGTGATAGCTAATGAACCAGTAAAGAGATCATAGCGGGAAAGAAGATCAGCCATCCCTAATGATTATGTCGTATACATGAATGAAGATGTATGTGACATAGGGAAGGTAGTTGATCCTGCATCATTTAAGGAGGCTATGATGACTAAAGATTCATCCAAATGGCTTGAGGCCATGCAGGATGAAATAAAGTCTATGAGCATTAATGACGTCTGGGATCTAGTAGAAATTCCTGATGGAGTCAAAACAGTAGGCTGTCGATGGGTCTACAAAAACTAAGCATGACTCTGAAGGAAATGTCGAAAGATTCAAGGCAAGGCTTGTAGCAAAAGGGTTTACACAAAGAGAGGGGATTGATTATATTGATACTTTCTCTCCCGTCTCGAAGAAAGATTCGTTAAGAATTGTCATGGCGCTTGTTGCTCATTATGATTTAGAGCTACATCAGATGGATGTCAAAACTGCATTCCTTAATGGTGACTTGCATGAGGATGTTTTCATGGCTCTTTCCGCTAATTTTGACATGAAGGATCTTGGTGATGCCTCTTACGTTCTGGGCATTGAAATTCACCGAGATAGGTCCATAGGGATATTAGGCTTATCCCAAAAGGCATACATTGATAGAGTACTTAAGAGATATAATGTGCATAACTGCTCTGTCACGTCTGCTCCTATTGTTAAGGGCGATAAATTTGGAACATTCCAATGTCCAAGGAATCAATTAGAAACTGATCAGATGAAGAGGATTCCTTACGCTTCAGCTGTCGGAAGCATTATGTATGCTCAAGTTTGTACTCGCCCTGATTTAGCATTCGTAACCGGGATGCTTGGCAGATATCAATCAAATCCAGGGTTGGACCACTGGAAAGCCGTTAAGAAAGTCTTGCGTTATTTGCAAGGCACTAAGCATTTCATGCTCACATATAAGAAGTCTGATAACCTTGAGGTTGTGGGTTATTCAGACGCTGACTTTGCAGGTTGTGTTGATACTAAGAAATCCACATCAGGTTATATCTTCACACTTGCGAGAGGAGCTGTTTCGTGGAAAAGCTCCAAACAATCCCTTACTGCGTCATCGACGATGCAGGCTGAGTTTGTGGCATGTTATGAGGCTACCGGGCAGGCTGTATGGCTCAAGAACTTTATTCCCGGACTGAGTGGTTGACAGTATATCTAAACCACTAACAGTATACTGCGATAATAAAGCCACAGTTTTCTATTCGAGTAACAACAAGTCAAGTGGTGCTGCCAAACACATTGACATTAAGTATCATGTTGTGAAAGATAGAATCCAGGATCAGACAATTGATGTCAAGCATATAAGTACTAAGTCTATGCTTGCGGATCCGCTTACTAAAGGCTTACCACCCAGTCTCTTTCGAGAGCATGTTGCCGGCATGGGTTTATTGGAAAGCCTCTGATTCTGGAAATAAGGACCATGAGAAATAAACCAAACTCCCGTTAAGAATAAGTATTATTCCGTCGAGATGGAATAGTATACTATGGGTACTGGGGTTTCAACGGTGACTTTATTAGCTGCTGTAATACTTTATCTTGGTGTACTATTCTGTTGAATATGGACTTATGTTATTAGCCTTTCGATCAAGTGGGAGAATGTTAGTGGTGATCTCAAGTAGGCTAACTAATTCCGAAAATTTCGGATCTAATCACCACGTTCTAGCTTCGTGCTCTGATCGGGAGCACCCCCATATAAAAGTTGGTTTCGGTCCCGGTTGCCACGGTGGACATTAGAAAGGAGAAGTTACAGCTTGTGCAACTAACGTACGTGCTATCAAGGACAACTTCTCCCAAAACCCCATCCGATCAGGGAACCAGCGCTAGGCAACTGAAGACCTACGCCATCACCGTGAGGATCACGGTGGATTCTCTACTGCTTCTTCTTCACCGACATCAAGAACATCACCGAGCAATACTAATGGCGTCATCCACTTAAACCGGGTTAGTACCTAATGTTGTATTCCGCATTACTCATTGTGATCATGACCTAGGCTAGATGACTTAGCCCTTAGATTACTTTTAACACCAAGGAGACACTTTAGCACATATATCAAGTGCCGGAATATACATAAGAATTCCTACTCTCGAACACTATGTACAAATTGAAATATACACCTCATACCATAAGGATTACATGTAAATCTCAACAGCTTAATAAAGGATTAAATTTCTAATCTTAACCAAAACTGACTTACATACACTCCACCAACCGACCTACGAGACAACCGGCCAAATTAATTCATACCAAAATAGCCAGCTGCCACAGCTCACTCTCTGCCCATTCCTTGCCCATACAGCACAGCCAAGTGGTAAGGCAGGAGGAGCTGCATGCATGCCACCTACACTTCAGCCCATGGTTTTACTTTGCCCTAGCCATGGTTTTTACCCTACAACCTCCGCAAACCGACATCCAGAGCATATATATAGACTCACACCATCCACCAACCCTCACCTGGCAACTTCTCAACCCCACAATCATTAGCTACCAACCGAAGGAGAAGGCAGCAGCTATTCCTTTCATTCCTGCCACTCTGTAACACCCCGGCATCTAGTATGCCCTGGATGTCACTAAACATAGAGGAAACAGCAACTAAATACCACAATTAAGATTAAATTACAACAAGGGCGTAAATGCTTTAACCGAAAATTTCGGCAGCATCTCCTTAGTTTTTCCATGGTTTGAAGCAACAACAATGATATCATAAGATATATCATAATGAATGGCATATAAAACATCGATAATGAGAGATATAGCAACAGTTTAAGTCCAGAATAATGAACTTCAACCACTTCATGAGCTAAACGAATTAAATGATATAACCAAGCACACATTTATGACATACTCCAAGTTTCAGCGCAAAAACTTATTATCACAACTACGAATGGTAAAAATGTAGTTGTCTAAATGAATGAAGCTATGTGAGGATGTGCCGCTACAACCCTTTCCCGCATGCCGGTTTCATGGTATCTAAAACATCATAAAACACAAGCGTGAGTTCATCACTCAGCAAGTATATTGCAATGGAACAAGAAAACAGTTTTTAATACCATCATCACTACATCTCATATTCAACATCATAAGCATTTCATATTCACATTGTACACATCTCATCAATATCATCATATATGCAATGCAATGCACATGTCTCTTTGAAGCACATACCGGTATTGCCGAGTGCACACCCGTCGGTGTGCACCCTCTTTTCCCTTCTGTAACACCCCAATTTTTTCTTTTCATGAATTTAAATGAAATTTTACACTTTTGAGAATTTTTGGAATTTTCTGGGATTTATTTGGATTTATTTTGAATTTATTTCCTTTTGAGATAATTAAATGATTAAAAGTTTTAAATAAATTTTGTTGGAAATATTTTATTTGAGTTCAAAATGTCTCAGAGTATTTTCTAGAATTTTTTTTAGAATTTTTCTGATTATTTTGCTATTCTTTTCCTTAAATTGTTTGAATTTCTAGAAATTAATTTAACTATTTAATCGCTGGAAAACCCTAACGGGTTTGCATTGTTCATCCGACCGAGCCACGTTCGAGCCAGACCCAACCATAATCCACGCAACCGTTGGATCGAGATCCAACGGCCAGCGTTGAGCCACGTCGCCCACGTGGGGTTCGGATAGAACCCGTTCGCGCCTGAGGGATCCCAGCCGTTGATCGTGTACGCGTGGACGGATGAGATTGTGCCACGTCATGTAACACCCCAAAATTTTGCTTTTCTTAAATTCATGTGTGATTTGGCACTTTGGTGAATTTTTGGAATTTTCTGGAATTTATTTGGATTTATTTGGAATTTATTTGAATTTATTCCATTTTGAAATAATTAAAGAATTTAATTTTGCAAATAAAATTTTGTTGGAAATATTTTATTTGAGTCCAAAATGATCCAAAATATTTTCCAGAATTTTTCCGAATTTTTCGAGTCATTTGCTATTTTTAATGAATTAAATGAATTATTGGGAATTATTTTAAATATTAAATCATTTGGAAAATCAACTCGGTCGAAATCGTTCATCCGACCGAAGTCGAACCCGAAGTCGGACTCGAGTCCGACCCGAGCCGATTGACTCGACCAAACCGGCTCCTAACCCTAATCGATCCCAACCGTTGGATCAAGATCCAACGGTGAGATCCGCCCGTCACCGGTTCGAGCCGCATCCGTCCGGATCCGATCGCGTCCACGCGATCGTGGCGTTGATCGTGCCACGTGGGCGGCCGTGAGTCATCGTCTCCGCTCGACTCCGGCCGAGAGCTCCGCCGTGACCGAGCAGACACGGCTAGGGTTCCGATTTGCACGCACGCCGAGGCCGTATTTAAAGCGTGAGACGTCCCGAGGTTGCCCTCATCCTTGCGCACCCGTTCCCGAGCCATCTACTTTGAGCCGTCGCCGTTTGCCCGTCTGAGTTCGCGGAGTTGGAACTCTGTTGCGCGCCGGTTTCTTGCGCTTTTCGCCGTCGTCCGTCGTCTTCCGCCGAAGGAGCCAGATCCGGATCCCCGCGACGAGACGCACTCGAAGGAGGACTCATCTCGTCGGAGAGGCCCGTAGCGCCGTGCCCTTGGTCGTCGTCCCGTCTCCGGTGCACCAAGCCCGCCGCGACGCCATCGTCACCGCGAAGGTTCTCGGCCGTCCGATCAAGATCCGACGATCCACGGTGAGCCCACGTTCTCCCCAAACCCTAGAAACCCGATTAGATCGAACCGCTGGATCAAGATCCAACGCCCACGATCGCCACGTCTTTGTAGTAGTGTTATTATAGGATTAGATGCGACCGTCCGATCTAGATCGAACGCCCACGATCATCGAGTAGATTCAACGTGTTAACCCTGGATCTAATCGCGCCGTCGAATTTCAAATCAACGCCGAGATTGCGCCACGTGTTTCGGAAGCTCGACCGCCGCGGCCGGGCCACGCCCACGCTGCGCTGGCGAGTGACGCCGACACGCGGGGCCCGCGTGTCGAGGGCCCACCGCTGCCGCCGATCGCGCTGCGTGACGCCACCCATGACGTCATCGATGGGACCCACCTGCCAAGACTGCGGTGAGCCCCGACGACACCGATGACGCTACCCGAGTGGGCCCACATGTCGGGCCGACACGTAGAGTCGTGGACCGAGTCCACGGAGACTCCGAGCCGAGCATGGACCGAGTCCATGGATCGGCCGACGTCGACCAACCAATCGAGAGGCTGCCACGTGTCCATCTTTGGCGCAATAATTAATTTCCGAAAAAAAAATGATTTATTAATTCGAAATATTGATTCAAATTTAGATTCAAACTTCAAACGCTTATAACTTTTGCGTTTCAACTCCGATTTGAGTGATTCAAATTTCTAAATTTGTATAAAATTGAGATCTACCTAAATATGAATTTTATTTAATTTTTGGACTAAAGTTTTTCTCTGTAAAATTATTTAATTGATTATTTAAACTTTAAATAATCATAACTTTTAAGGCCTTAACTCCAAATTTGATTTATTCCAGTTTCTAAAAATCCATAAAATTATGTTCTTTCTGTTTATGGATTTTATTTGGATGTTTGGACACTTTTTGCCTATTGTTTATTTGTGTATTTGCTATTTGCACGCTTTTACGAGTAGACGTTGAAGTCTTGGGAAGGATTCGAAGGAGAAGTATTAACTCAGATCCAACTTAAGACCAAGAACAAGTACTTTTTGAAGGCAAGTTGTGCTTTGACCATGTTGATCCTATTTCGAAATCTATTTTGATTTAAACTATTGCATGCTAGTTCAATTAGAAAAATACTTGGTTTAAACATGGGGTTAGATAAGTACCAATTTCTTTGTATGACACCTTGATTATTTAAGTATGTACCATGACCCTTGTCACCCTAGTTGTGGATTACTAGTTGGACATTATTAAATTGCCAACCTGGTTTAGACCGTTGTAGTATCGCTTAGACTGCTACGTGCTCATAACATGATTTTGGACAATCAAATGTTAATATTGACTTAATGATATATTGAACCTGTTTTGGAAAAGTATCATGTGATGTTGATGGCACGTGGTGCATGGTAATCAACCGGGTTTGATAAACGATTTCGGCGGGGCATGTGGCAAAGAGTAATCAGTGGGCCATTGTGGCATTGGGAGTGTTGTTTTGGTTTTTCGTAGTCTTGCCCTGGTCACCCTAAGGACTTAACCTTGCAAGCCTTTGAACTGGGTCTAACGTGCAACCACATGTCTGTAATGGGACGGACCTAGTTGACTAAGTTGCTAATAACGCACTGCTGTGGGACCTCGTGAGGTCAACTACACCCTTTGTGTAAGTTGTACGGGGAGCGTCTGGCCGAGGCCAGGTACCCATCTAACGGTTGATTGGCCTAGACTTCGCCTTAGCGAAGGGAAGGGTTAGTGCGCAATAACCGGAGGACCACTTGTATTGTTAGAGGTTTCCGAAAGACTTTGTTACTGAACTCGCCTTTGTGGTGTTTGACTGTATCTTGTGGGTAAAGTGCATAACCTCTGCAGAGTTTAGAATCTATTCGAATAGCCGTGTCCACGGTATTGGACATCGCTCGGGAATTACAGTCAAGGGTTAGATTTTCTCAAAAATAACTTTGGTTTGAAAGGTTGGGTTGGTTTAATAATGAAGATGATGGAAATGTGGTTTAGGATGGGGAAAATGTTTATTAAACTTCTTGAAAAGTTATTTATGCTTTACTTATTTCTCGCTTTGAATCTACTTATATTACTTGTCAAATGTCATTTCTTTGCAAATATACCTTGTGCTATTCCTTTGTACCAAGCCATGCATATAGTATATTAGCTTGCATTCTGTGCATGACTTGCTGAGTACCAAGTACTCACCCTTGCCTCAACACAACATCAGTTGAAGAGGAGACTACGCCAGCTTTGGAGGAGGAACTCCAAGAAGATCCGTCTAATTAGGGAAGCGAGCCCAGTCAGTTGCCTGTGGTATACTGGATGGCGCCACGAAGTTATTTGATTTTCCGCTGCTATTATTTTTCTCTGAATAAGTTTCGTCTTGCGAGGCATATATTTGTAATTTGACCATAAGGTCAAGTAACCAGTTTGACTATTTAAATAAAGTACTTTATTGGTATCGAGTGGTATGATTGTGATATTTACCGATGTTAAGACTGTGTGCACTAGCGCGTTCCTGGACTAGTGCTGAATACACAGAGGGTCCGGATTTGCAAATTCGGGGTCCCGACACGTCACCTTCTCCGTGTGGGCGCCGGATTCCGTCATCGCGCGTGGGTGGACCTCGGATTTCGCAGATTTCACGGACGCCGAGGGCGCTATTTAATGCGCCGCCACCTCCCCCGTGTTGCCCACATTTTGCCCCAAGTCATGCCAACCAAGCCACTGCCGCCATCCCGCAATCGCTCGTCATAGTTGGATTTGTGCCCCGCCGCGATTTTCCATCGTTTCCAACCGCGTCTGCCGTCCCCCGTCGCAACCAGGCCCAGATCCAGAACCGTCGTGACGAGGCGCGCCTGGAGGTACCACGCACTTCACCGGAGACGCACGAAAACGCCATCGGCTAGGTCTTCCTCGGTTCCGGCAAACCAGCGCCGCCGCGTCGACATTAGGGTTCGCGAAGCTTCTCCACCGTTTGATCAAAATCCAACGGCCACGGTGAGTCCACGTCCCCCGTACGAAAGCACGTTGCGATTTTTTTAGATCTAATGTCAACCGTTAGATTTAGATCCAACGCTTTAGATTAAGCCACGTAGCCGTAAACCGCACCTTGCTAGGGGTTAGATCTAGATCGTACGGTTAGGGTTAATCCACGTTGTAGCATCAGATGCGATAACCATCTTTCGATCGACATCGAACGGTGTAGATTGTGCCATGCGTCGAGCGCCGGGTCATGCCACGTCGCCCCACGACGCGGTTAAACCCGATCGGATCTCGACCGTCCGATTCGAATCGAATTGTAACACCCCAATTTTTGCTTTTCATGAATTTAAATGAAATTTTGCACTTTGGTGAATTTTTGGAATTTCTGGAATTTCATGAATTTAAGTTGAAATCGTGCTCCTCTCTTCCGTGCGCACCCGTAGCCCCATGTCTTCGAGCTCGAGCCGCCGCCGTTCACCCGCGGGAACTCGCCGGAGTTGGAACTGTGTTCCGCCACGGTTCTTCGCCGTTTACCGCCGTGTCCGTCGTCCTCCGCCGTGAACGTGCCCAGATCTGGAACCGCAAGGACGAGGCGTATCGAACCGCACCATCCGCCGACCTCGTTGACGTCATCCGTGATGATAGCGAGGGGCCGCGTGTGAAATCATGTGCTGAAAAATTGGCTTAGAATTGAATTTGCAAATGTGCTGGTGCATGTGCTTGACAATTTGACAAGAAGCAGTAAGTTTCGCTTTTGCACCGGACCAAGATCTCAAGAAACAGTAAGTCTCCCATGTACGACGGACAAAGTTTTGGAGTGCTGTGAACGTGTTTTTGAGCTCATGAGTCGAACTCAATCTTCCAAGAAACCAGTAAGTTTTGCATGTACGGCGGACAAACTTCTTTGGTCAGTCGTGAATGCATTTTTGCTTTAGGGTTTCGTTCGGACCATGTTGTTTTTGAAACCGAGCGTGGCACGTTTGCGCCGGACAAGATTTTTTGTCCGTCGTGAACATGAATTTGAAAGCGTTTTTGAACCGAGACTTTTGCATGTACGACGGATCGATTTTGGTTGTCCGTCGTAAACATGTTTTGGCCGGAATGTTTTCTTTTGGAACCGAGAGTTTCCCTTGTACAACAGACAGACTTTGTTGGTCCGTTGTGAACTGTTTTCTAGGGTTTCACTTGGCATTTGCGCCGGACTGGTTTTGTTTGTCCGTCGTGAACGCATTTTTGCTGAATTAGGGTTTTGAGCAGAATTGAAATAATTTGAATTTGAGATTATGAAATTTGTGATGATTTCATGATGCTTCTTTTGAAGTGGACTTTATGCAAAGCTCATGTGAGTAGTTGCATGGATTGACATTGAGTCAAGTCGTGGACTTGTGCTCGTATTTGTTTTGTGGTTTGTTCATGTGCGTGTATTGCTCAAGACGAATGTGGTCGATGACGGGACCGGAACTAGGTTCATGGAGGAACTGAGGTTCGGGACTAGGTTCAGGAGGAACTGAGGTCTTGGTGGTCAAGGATGTCATGCGGAACGTTCGGGCTAAGAGAATGGTGCACATGAAGAATGGTTAGTCACGCGAGAATGGCAGGAGGTCATTCGCGTGCAAAGTGTTAGTCACGTGAGTATGGCAGGTGGCCATACGCGTGCAAAGTGTTAGTCACGTGAGTATGGTAGGGTTGCCATACGCGTGCAAGAGTTGTACTCGGCCAGGTTGGGCCAAGTAGAGTTGTGTTGGATACGGATTCCTTCTGTGGAATAGGAATCGTATTCAGAACTCCTTGTGGGTTGGTGCTTTAAATAGGTGGGGGGTCTCCTGTTGAAAGGCACCAAGCAGAGCTGAGCGCATCAAGCCTTGAGCTTGGTTTTAGGGTTTGTACTCTTTTGATGAGAGTATTTTAGACAAGAAATAAAGATCAATTCTTCCAAGATTTTTGCGTGCTACAGTAACCACGTCGCTACAGTGTTTTCTGTTTTGGGTCTTGTTTGCATGCGTGTTCTAATTCTAGATTGGTTTTTGTTCTTTAAGTTTTATCTTGATTTGATCCATCAAAAACCTCTCTAGGGTATTGATCTAGTGTTTCTCAAAGTCTAGTTGATCAATCTTTTGTCGTTCTTGTTTAATCTTGAAGTTTTGATTAGATTGATTCTCGTCAAGTTCTGGATCAGCAATCTTGCGAAGCTCATAACTTTTGATCTGTAAGTCCGATCGAGCTGATTCTTTTTGGGTTCGATTCGTATTGGAATCTAGTTTCTTGTGTCCAAATTTCAGATCGTTCCAACGGTTGGATCTCCAGGAATTCACGTTTTACCGAACCTCTATCATTCTATTTTTGTCGAAAACGAGGCAATTATTTGGTTCTGTTTTGGGGTGAACTTTTAATAGATCAAGAATTTGGTTTTAGCTTCCGCACAATCATTCACCCCCCTCTGATTGCTATATTCATATACTTCGATCCTACAAGTGGTATCAGAGCAAGGTTTCTCTAATCTATCTTAACCGGTGATTAGATCAATGGATCGTTATTCGACAAAACCATGTGTGTTCGATGGTGTTGATTTTCAGTTTTGGAAGGCCAAGATGGAGGCGTTCATCCAAGCACGTGGCTTCACAATTTGGGAGAAGGTCTACAAGCCATATGAAGTCCTCGCAAGCGACAACGTCAACGACACCAATCGCACACATGTTGAAGCAAATAGCAAGGCGCGCAACTTGATCATCCAAGGCTTGGGACGCAGCGACTTTGATCGTGTGGTTCATCTTCGATCCGCATATGAGGTATGGAAATCTCTTTGTGATTACCATGAGGGTTCTAACACTGTCAAAGAGGTTCGCCAAGATATTTACAAAAAAGAATACATGCGTTTTGAAATGAAATCTAGTGAATCAGAGATGACTTCTTTGCACGTTTCAATAAAATTCTTAGCAATCTACGTCTTTGTTGGAGTTAGCTACACCGATGCTGAAAATGCTCGACAATTGCTTAGTGCTTTGGACATGTCGGTGTGGGAGATGAAAGTAACATCTATACAAGAATCTACTACCATGAGCACACTCACATTAGATGTTCTTTACTCTAAGTTGAAAACTCATGAGTTGGATGTTCTTGCCAGGAAGGGTAACATTAAATCAATTGCTTTGATCTCTAACCCTAACATGTCAAATGCAAATTCTTCTTCTAGCTTTGCCTTGTCTTCCATGTCTTCTTTAACAGATGAGCAACTTGAAGAGTTTCCTGAAGAAGATCTGGCACTACTCTCTTCTCGCTTTAGCAAAGCTTTGCAGAATGTGAGAATGAGAAAGAGAGGTGGTCCTCCAAGATGCTATGAGTGTGGTGACCTTAACCATATTCGCACAAATTGTCCTAAGCTTGCAGGAAAAACATCAAAGGAGGAGAAGGACAACGACAGAAGGAATGAAAAGAAAAGGTTCTCGTCAAATGATAAGAAGAAGAAGAGCTTCATCAACCGCAAGGTGGTTCACCGAGTTCTTTCCGCTCTTGAACAAGTCAATTTGAGCGATGTGGACTCGGAGAGTAGCGAAGATGATGCAACTCCAAGCAAGCATGATTTAATAGGATTATGTCTCATGGCAAGCAGCAATGATAGCTTCACCGAGGACGACCACGACAGCGACTTCAATGAGGTAGATCCCTCTTATGATGAATTAGCTATTGCTGTTGCTCGTCTTGGAAAATTGCTTGACAAACGTGATAAGAAAATTAAGAAACATGATTTCATTATTGAATCATTGAATGCTGAAATTGCTAGACTTAAGACTTTGATTCCTAGTGATGATACTTGCAAATCATGTGACTTAATTTACAATGAGCTCACCTTGCTTAGGAAAGAACATGCTCTTTTGTTGCATCTAAATGAGAAAAATGAGAAACATGTTGTACATGCTAGCTGTTCCACTGATGATTTGCATAGTTCAACTTCTTGTTCTAAATGCTCAACTCTTGAATTAAAATTGAAAGATCCAAATGCTAGGGTTTCTCAATTAACTGATAATTTGCTTTCACATGAAATTCTCTCATGCTCAACTTGTCGCAAGCAAAAAGGAAAAGTAGATGTTCCCTGCAATAATTGTTTAACTCTTGCTAAGAAAGTTGATTACTTGCAAAATTCTTTGGAACGTTTCACTAATGGCAAGAAGAAGTTGAACATGATTTTGGATAAATCTAAGGTTAGCACAAACAAGAGAGGTTTAGGTTTTGATCCTTATGCCACATATGAAACTAAACCTCGCACTGTTGTTCAGGCTCCTTGCAAAATTGAGTTATCTAATGAGCCTAAGAAAATTGCTTTTCAATCTGCTGGTTTTTTATCTTCTACTATGATGAAAGCAAAATGTGCCTTTACTGTTAAAGTTAAACATCATGTCAAGTACACTTGCACTCATTGTGGTAGAGATGGACACTTAGTAGATTATTGCTTTAGACTAGCCAAACAACAAAAGAAGGAAAGAACTGAGGCTAGGTCAAATTTCAGCAAAGCACATTTTACTCCTTATGCGCCTAGAGTGATGAAAACACCTTCTGTTCCTAGAAACATGGGAAAAGATAAATCTGATTTTGTGCATAAAAATTATCGTGTTGTGCCTCTTGTTGTGCGTCGTGTGTCTCAAGATCGATTCCCAAAAATCTCATTCCTAACCCAAGATCGAGACCTCGACATGTTTTGTTGCTATGTAGGCTTCTCGCGAGGAAGGAGAACATATGGCTAGTGGATTCCGGATGCTCACGCCACATGTCCGTAAAAAGAATTGGTTCTCCTCCCTCACTCGTGCATCTCGTCTTTGAAAGTGTTACTTTTGGAGATGCTTCTTCCTCTTCTGTTGTGGCAAAAGGTACAAGAAAGGTAAGTGACAAGTTTATGTTCAAGGATGTGGCTCTTGTTGAAAACTTGAAATATAACTTGCTTTCTGTCTCACAAATGCTTGATGAAGATCTTGAGATAAGCTTTAAGAAAAATGAATGCAAAGTGCTAGATGCTTCAGTGATCTTGTGTTCAAGATTTCTCGTTTTGGAAGAGTTTTTAAAGCTGATTTTGATGCATCGCCTTCTTCTAAACATAGGTGTCTAATTGCCAATGTTTCTAAAGATTTATTCTTTTGGCATCGTAGACTTGGTCATGTTGGTTTTGATCATCTTACTCGTGTAAGCGATTTAGATCTCATACGTGGCTTGCCTAAGCTTAAGGGTGATAGCAATTTAGTATGTTCCTCTTGTAGACATGGTAAGATGATTGCAGGTTCACATCCACCTCTTACCATGGTGATGACAAAGCGCTCCAGACAGCTTCTACATCTTGATACAGTTGGACCATCTCGAGTTCAATCCTTTGGAGGCAAATGGTATGTGCTTGTGATTGTTGATGATTTTTCTAGATACTCTTGGGTATACTTTATGGCATCTAAGGATGAGGCTTTTAGTCATTTTAGAAGTCTTGTTCTTAGGCTTTCTATTGATCATCCAGAGCTCTCAAAGCTATTAGAAGTGATAATGGAACTGAATTCAAAAATGCTTTTTTTTAATCACTTTTGTCTTGAAAAGGAATTGATCATCAATTTTCATCACCTAGAGTGCCTCAATGTAATGGTATAGTTGAAAGGAAAAACAGAACATTGGTTGAGATGGCTAGAACCATGTTAGATGAACATCACACTCCTAGGAACTTTTGGTCAAGCGATTTCAACTGCATGTTATGTTTCAAACCATGTGTTTTTGAGATCAAAATTGGGTAAGACTCCATATGAGCTTCGGTTTGGACATAGACCTTCTGTTTCTCACTTTCGAGTTTTTGGATGCAAATGTTTTGTCTTGAAATCTGGAAATCTTGATAAATTTGAAGCTAGATCAACTGATGGCATTTTTCTTGGATATCCTGCTCATACTCGTGGCTATCGTGTGCTTGTTTTGGAAACTAACAAAATTGTGGAAACTTGTGAAGTTACTTTTGATGAGTCTAGTCCAGGTACTAGTCCAAGTGATGCAGTACAAAGCATACATTCGGGAGAAAATCTTTGAAGATAATGATGATGTTGAAGATGATGTCTTGACTCTTCCTAATGCACAACAAGTCAGTAGCACCCTTGGCACCTACTACTACATCACCTACAGCTAACCATCCTCAAGCTACAACATCATCTGTACATGCTGAAAATGAAGAAGGAGAAGGAGAAGTCTCAAAAGCCAATGCTCCCTTGCACATTCAAAAAATGCATCCATCTGAACAAATGATTGGAGACCTAAATGAGAGAGTCACTCGATCCAGGTTTATTCATTCTGACACTCATGCTCATTCTGCTTTAGTTGCTTCTTTTGAACCCAAAGATATATCTCATGCATTATCTGACGAATCTTGGATCAATGCCATGCATGAAGAATTAGAGAATTTTGAACGAAATAAAGTTTGGAAACTTGTCCCACCTCCTCCTAATTTTAATGTTATTGGAACTAGATGGGTTTTCAAAAATAAACAAAGTGAGGATGGTGTTGTTGTTAGAAACAAGGCTAGATTGGTTGCTCAAGGTTACACTCAAATTGAAGGCTTAGATTTTGATGAAACCTTTGCTCCTGTTGCTAGAATTGAAGCCATTAGAATCCTTTTAGCTTTTGCTGCATCCAAAGGTTTCAAATTGTATCAAATGGATGTGAAAAGTGCTTTTCTTAATGGCTACATAAATGAGGAGGTTTATGTCAAGCAACCACCTGGTTTTGAAAATCCAAAGTTTCCAAATCATGTGTTCAAACTATCAAAAGCTTTGTATGGTTTGAAACAAGCCCCTAGAGCATGGTATGATAGGCTAAAAACCTTTTACTTGAAAAGGCTTTTTAATGGGAAAGGTTGACAAAACTCTCTTTTACTCAAGCAAGGCAATGATCAACTATTCGTTCAGATTTATGTTGATGATATTATCTTTGGTGGTTCCTCTCATGTTTTAGTGTCTGAGTTTTCAGAAACAATGAGAAAGGAGTTTGAGATGAGTATGATGGGTGAGTTGACATACTTTTTGGGATTTCAAATCAAGCAAACAAAGGATGGTACCTTTGTACATCAAAGCAAATACACAAAAGACTTGTTGCATAGATTTGGGATGGAAAACAGCAAACCAATCATGACACCTATGGAAAGCAATTGCACACTTGATTCGGATGAAGATGGTGAGCCGGTTGATCAAAAGGAATATAGAAGCATGATAGGTTCACTTTTGTACCTCACTGCATCAAGGCCGGATATACAATTTGCTGTATGCTTGTGTGCTCGTTTTCAAGCTTCCCCACGTGCTTCACATCGACAAGCTGTCAAAAGGATTTTCAGGTATCTTCATGGAACTCAAGATTTTGGCATTTGGCTTTCTGCTTCCTCATGCATTAGTTTGAGATCTTTTTCTGATGCTGATTTTGGAGGATGTAGAATTGATAGGAAAAGCACTTCTGGTTCATGTCACTTCTTTGGAAATTCTCTCATTGCATGGTCATCTAGAAAGCAATCTTCTGTTGCACAATCAACTGCTGAATCTGAATATGTGGCTGCTGCTAGTTGTTGTTCTCAAATTCTTTGGATAGTAGCTACACTTAAAGATTATGGGGTTATTTTGGATAGTGTTCCTCTTCTGTGTGATAACACTAGTGCAATTTGCATTGCTAAGAACCCTGTGCAACATTCAAGAACAAAACATATTGACATCAGATTTCACTTTCTTAGAGATCATGTTGAAAAAGGCAACATTGTGCTTCATCATGTGGATACTGAACATCAATTGGCAGACATTTTCACAAAACCTTTGTCTTCTTCTCGTTTTGCTTTTATTCGGGGAGAACTTGGAATTGTTCATCCAATGGGATTGTTTTGAGGGGGAGTTTCTTTGCCAAGTTCTTTCACTTGATGAGCTCACTTTATCATATTTCTTTATATACTATATAATTGAGCTAATATATGATAATCTAAATTGTCTCACTTGAACTAAGAATGACATTGCGAAATTCCCTGATCTGATTGCCTATAGCTAAATACTCTGTGATATCTTACTCTTCTAGGTTTGATATTGAATCCTCTTGACAAATTTGGGCTATGAAGCAAGTGTGGTTTCAACTTTACTCTTTCATAAGACCATTTAATCATTTTTGCATGTTTATAATCAAAGAAAAAGAAAAAAGAAAAGGGAATAAAAAAAAGGGGTGTTAAAAGCAAAAGCTTCAAGTTGTATGCTTCAGGCATGCTTTCCTTAAAAATAAGATGTATGCTTCAAGCATGCCATTCCCTCAAAGATAAGATGTATGCTTCAAGCATGCCACTCCTAGAAAATAAAAGAAGTATGCTTCAAGCATGCCACATGCGATTTATTGTTTAAAGATTAAATTGGTCTACTAGATTGGAGTTGAAACTACTTGCTCGCCCTAAGTTGTTAGTTGCTTCAATTTTTAAAGCCTTGCTTTTTCTGCTAAGATCTTGCTTAGTACTTGGCTATAGTTGACTAAATTGAGGTTGAGATGCATGTCATTCCCTAACTTGTTAAAATCACATCAAGATCATGTATTTTGCATATTATGTGATATATAAGGTTATATGATCGAATGAGCTCATCTTTTCCTATCTTGGCACTTCCTTGTTTCTCTTTGTGAAATCATTGTTTCAGGAAAAATTTTGAACCTGTTCTCTCTTTTATTCTTGATGAATCCATTGTCAAAGGGGGAGAAATTTGGGAATCATTGAAAAGTTTAGAAGAAAAAGGGGGAGTTGTTTTTGGAAATTTGAGTATTTTGGGAGAAGTTTGGAGAATTTTTGAAAATTTTGGGCGCATTGCACATTCACACACATTTTCATTCTCAGGGGGAGATTTTGTTTTGCATTTTGGTCAAAGGGGGATTTCTGTGTTTTCTTACTTTGGTCTTTGATCCTTTGGATTTCAAAATCTTTTGTAAAGTGAATGCCAAATGTTCAATTCTAAGTGGTGTTGCCAATGTTTTCATCAAGGGGGAGATTGTGAAATCATGTGCTGAAAAATTGGCTTAGAATTGAATTTGCAAATGTGCTGGTGCATGTGCTTGACAATTTGACAAGAAGCAGTAAGTTTCGCTTTTGCACCGGACCAAGATCTCAAGAAACAGTAAGTCTCCCATGTACGACGGACAAAGTTTTTGGGTCTGTCGTGAACGTGTTTTTGAGCTCATGAGTTGAACTCAATCTTCCAAGAAACCAGTAAGTTTTGCATGTACGGCGGACAAACTTCTTTGGTCAGTCGTGAATGCATTTTTGCTTTAGGGTTTCGTTCGGACCATGTTGTTTTTGAAACCGAGCGTGGCACGTTTGCGCCGGACAAGATTTTTTTGTCCGTCGTGAACATGAATTTGAAAGCGTTTTTGAACCGAGACTTTTGCATGTACGACGGATCGATTTTGGTTGTCCGTCGTAAACATGTTTTGGCCGGAATGTTTTCTTTTGGAACCGAGAGTTTCCCTTGTACAACGGACAGACTTTGTTGGTCCGTTGTGAACTGTTTTCTAGGGTTTCACTTGGCATTTGCGCCGGACTGGTTTTGTTTGTCCGTCGTGAATGCATTTTTGCTGAATTAGGGTTTTGAGCAGAATTGAAATAATTTGAATTTGAGATTATAAAATTTGTGATGATTTCATGATGCTTCTTTTGAAGTGGACTTTATGCAAAGCTCATGTGAGTAGTTGCATGGATTGACATTGAGTCAAGTCGTGGACTTGTGCTCGTATTTGTTTTGTGGTTTGTTCATGTGCAGGTATTGCTCGAAGACGAATGTGGTCGATGACGGGACCGGAACTAGGTTCATGGAGGAACTGAGGTTCGGGACTAGGTTCAGGAGGAACTGAGGTCTTGGTGGTCAAGGATGTCATGCGGAACGTTCGGGCTAAGAGAATGGTGCACATGAAGAATGGTTAGTCACGTGAGAATGGCAGGAGGTCATTCGCGTGCAAAGTGTTAGTCACGTGAGTATGGCAGGTGGCCATACGCGTGCAAAGTGTTAGTCACGTGAGTATGGTAGGGTTGCCATACGCGTGCAAGAGTTGTACTCGGCCAGGTTGGGCCAAGTAGAGTTGTGTTGGATACGGATTCCTTCTGTGGAATAGGAATCGTATTCAGAACTCCTTGTGGGTTGGTGCTTTAAATAGGTGGGGGGTCTCCTGTTGAAAGGCACCAAGCAGAGCTGAGCGCATCAAGCCTTGAGCTTGGTTTTAGGGTTTGTACTCTTTTGATGAGAGTATTTTAGACAAGAAATAAAGATCAATTCTTCCAAGATTTTTGCGTGCTACAGTAACCACGTCGCTACAGTGTTTTCTGTTTTGGGTCTTGTTTGCATGCGTGTTCTAATTCTAGATTGGTTTTTGTTCTTTAAGTTTTATCTTGATTTGATCCATCAAAAACCTCTCTAGGGTATTGATCTAGTGTTTCTCAAAGTCTAGTTGATCAATCTTTTGTCGTTCTTGTTTAATCTTGAAGTTTTGATTAGATTGATTCTCGTCAAGTTCTGGATCAGCAAGCTTGCGAAGCTCATAACTTTTGATCTGTAAGTCCGATCGAGCTGATTCTTTTTGGGTTCGATTCGTATTGGAATCTAGTTTCTTGTGTCCAAATTTCAGATCGTTCCAACGGTTGGATCTCCGGGAATTCGCATTTTACCGAACCTCTATCATTCTGTTTTTGTCGAAAACGAGGCAATTATTTGGTTCTGTTTTGGGGTGAACTTTTAATAGATCAAGAATTTGGTTTTAGCTTCCGCACAATCATTCACCCCCCCTCTGATTGCTATATTGGTATACTTCGATCCTACACCGCGTGTAGGGGTGCAATCGGATCGGATATTTACCGTCCGACCGACCGACCGGATACTTTCGGATCGGATTCGGATTATTATTTCGGATATTTTTCGGATTCGGATTCGGTTTCGGATACTTTGAATCGGATTCGGATTCGGATTCGGGAGGATACTATCCGTCGGATCGGGATTTTCCGAGGGAACTATCGGATATTTCCGAAAAAAAGGCCATCGGATATCCGAATTTGTCGAGACAGCCAAGGGCCCAAGGCCAGTTCGGCGCCAGTCGCCAGTTCGGCCCAGCGCCTCAGACCACACCAAAAGCCTCCAGCCCTCCACCCTCCACCCTCCAGTCCCGATTCAATCCCGACTCGACGGTTCCAGCCTCCACTCTAGAGTCCAGACCTAACCTACGCCGCCGCCGATCCTCCGACTCCACCCGCTGCCGACGCCGGCGACTCCTCTAGGCTCTAGCCCACCGCGGCACCTCCTGGCGCCAGTTCTCTGCCATCCTCCCGGGCCCTGGCACCCTCCGCCGTCTCTCCCCCGAGCCTGCGCCTCCTGGCAGGTCACCGCCTTCCCGTCCAAATCCAGTCTCCGCCGACGCCGGCGACACTTCTAGCCCACCGCCAGGCACCAGGACACCAGGTCGCTACCATCTGCCGGGCCCACCGCCATCCTCCTCCAGGCCACTCGCCACCATACCCAGGTATCCAAGGTATGAAGCAAGGCAAGAAATTCATAAATACTCCTCTAGCCCACCACCCACCGTCATGAATGTATGAAGCAGAGAATCTGTGATGTATGCTCAGATTCTGTATGAATACTATTGCATATGTATTTGCCTTTTTCCATCGTGCGGTACATGCCAATGTTTAGTGTTTCTTGTCATTCTTTTCTTATGGGTCAAATTGGCATTCATAGTCAACTAAGTATATATATACTCTTCCTCCTAGTTGGCTAGTTACATGATTTGTTTATCGCTCTATAAGGCACTCATAATATACTAATAACTATGGCTGGCCATTAACTATGGTTCTCATGATACATTGATACGAATACGCTTGTGTCTTTTGGATGAAACTCACCTTGTCATATTCACGCCTATATTTGTGCCTTCAGAGGTTTGTTCATGGAATTTTATTTGTTATCTTTGTTTAAGGAATTTTATTTGTCTAAATTTTATTTGTTACAATGTCAAATATTTTACTTCATAGTAGTATAAAATAGCAAAACAATATTTCTTATTCATGTTAAACATGTCATACACTCTTTTCTTACCTATTAAGGCTAATATTCTCAGAGGGATGATAATGACCAAGTGCTTGTCAAGGGACTCGAGGACAAGTAGCCATGGTCATGACTCATGAACTCGTTGTCTCCTTGTGATGTTGCCGTAATGCCGCAATCCTTAGCCACTTGTGTTAAGATTATGTTACTATTCGCCTTATGTAAGGGACTCTCATATAAGATTATGTAAGGGACTCTCATATAATATTATGTCACTATTCGGTCTTATGTTTGTATTTCTATGTGATACTGTGATGTAATCTAAATATTATCAACTTGTCTTATTGTCTCTGTCATGAAGACATGGAGTCATGGTCATGTTATCGTGATATTATTTACGTATCGTTCTATGTTTCGGAACTCTTCGTATGTGCACCATTTAAATTGAATATTCTTTTGCAACTTTGTTAAACTACATATATCTTGTTGCATGTTAAACTCATATCATACGATTGGTTAATTAGTGTTATATGTGTGCTTTATGCGGTCTCTATTTTCATGAGTTATCCGATAAAAATTATTCGGTACCGTACCGATTTCGATCTGTATTCGATTCGAATCCGCGACCGATATTATCCGTGCCGTATTCGTATCCGGCACTATCCGAAACCGATTTCGAATCCGATAAAAAATATGGTTTAGGATATGGAAAGAGCGATATCCGACCGAATCCGAACCGATTGCACCCCTAGCCGCGTGTCAGCGGCAGGCCCAACGGCACCGTGACATCATCTGTGACGTCAGCGTGAGTCACGGTGGGGCCCGCGTGTCAGCTGTCCTTTGGCCGGGCGTTGCTGACGTCAGCAGTGGGTCCCACGTGTCAGTGACAGGTGAACCCGTGGACCGGGTCCACAGTGGACTGTGCCTGTGCCGTGGACCGAGTCCATGGGCTGGCTGACGCAATGATGACGTCATAATTCGATTTTTCAATAGAAAAATAATTCGTTGGAAATTCAAATACCGTGCTGACATCATGCTGACGCAATAAATGGATTTTTTAATAGAAAAATAAATGAATTAATTCATTTTATTCTTTTATTTGAATTTTCAAACTTCAAACGCTTATAACTTTTGTGTTTTAACTCCAATTTGAACGATTCCAATTTCTAAATTTTTATAAAATTGAGATCTACTTAAATATGAATTTTAATTAAATTTTGAATATGAAATTTTCTCTTTTTATATTTAATTAATAGATTCTTTAAACTTTAAACAATTATAACTTTTGCATTTTAACTCCAATTTGGGTGATTCAAATTTCTAAAAATTTGTAAAATTATGCCCTTTCTGTTTATGGACTTTACTTGAATTTTTGAGCAATGTGCATGAACTGTTTTATTAATTTATTGCTATTTGCACGCGTTACGAGTAGACGTTGAGGTACCCGAGGGTTTCGAAGGTAAAGTGTTGACCCAAGAGCTAGCTCAAGATCAAGAACAAGTACTCTTTGAAGGCAAGTTATGCTTTGACCATATTGCTCCTATTTTTGAAAATTAGTTTGATTTAAATTATCACATGCTAGTTTAATTAGCAATTGTTTTGATTATTTCTGGGAATTAGATAAATGCCAAATTGCAGTATGACACCTTGACTATTAAGTTATGTGCCATGAACCCTTGTCACCCTAGTTGTGGATATTTAGTTGGACACTATTGAATTGCCAACATGGGTATTTAGATTGTTGTAGTATATTGCTTAGACCTACTACGTGCACATGACTTGATTTTGGACAATCAAACGTTAATATTGACTTAATGATATATTGAACCTGTTTTTGGAGAAGTATCATGTGTTGTGATTGTTGATGGCACATGGTGCATAGTAATTAACTGGGTTTGATAAATAGATTTGGACCGGGGCAAGTGGCAAGAATGATATGGTGGGCCATGAGTGGCACCGGGGATGTCGTTTTGGTTCTTCGGGTAGTCTTGCCCTGGTCATCCTAAGGACTTAACCTTGCAAGCCTTTGATCTGAGTCAAACGTGCAACCACATGTCCGCAATGGGATGGACCTAGTTGAGTAAGTTACTAATAACTTGCTTGTGATACCTTGGGGTGTCAACTACACCTTTTGTGTAGCTTGAAAGGGGAGCGTACCAGTGCTATGGCATGGTACCCGTCCAACGGTATGTCGATCCCATACTTTGCCTATGTTAAGGGAAGGGATGATGTATGACAAAAGCCGGTGAGGTTCACTTGTATAATTTGCAGTCTCTGAAATGCTTTGTTACGATCACTCGCCTTTGTGGTGTTTGACTGTATCTTGTGGGTAAAGTGCATAACCTCTGCAGAGTGTAAAATCTATTCGAATAGCCGTGTCTGCGGCACTGGACATCGCTCAGGGATTACAATCAAGGGTTAGCCTTTCATGAAAACAACTTGGACTTGGAAAGTTTTGTTGGGTTAAATAATGACGTTGATGGAAATGTGGATTAGGAAAGGAAAAGTGTTTACTTAATTCTTGGAAAAGTTATTGATATAACCTTTACTTTTACTGCTTTCGAATCTACTAATGCTACTTGTTAACTATTGGTTTACTGCAAATGTACCTGTTAGCCTATCCTTCGTAATAATCCATGCATATAGAATATTAGTTTGCATTCTATGCATGAATTGCTGAGTACCAAGTACTCACCCTTGCCACAATACAATATCAGTTGAAGGAGAAGTGACGCCAGCTTTGGAGGAAGAACTTCAGGAGGAGCTGTCTACCTAGGGAGCGAGCGCAGTCAGTTGCCTGTGGTATACTGGATGGCTCCACATTGATGCTTTTATTCCGCTGCAAGTTATTTCCTTAATAAGTTTTCACCATGTATGGCGTACTCTTGTAACTTGACCATAAGGTCGAGCAACCAGTTTGGTTATCTTAATTAAAGTGCTATATTACTATCGATGTGTATGATTGTGATATTTAACGATGTTGAGACTGTGCGCACTAGCGTGATCCTGGACTAGTGTTGAATACACAGAGGGTCCAGATTTGCAAATTCGGATCCCGACACGAACGGTCTAGATCGACCGCGTAGATCCAAAGCGCGTGAGATTAGATCTGATCTGGACCGTTGGATTTCAAACCAACGATCTAGATTACGCCACGTATCCAATAGCCGGGCCGTTGCGGTCAACCGAGCCGCGCCCAGTCGCCGCTGACGTCACGCGTGATGTCAGCGTGGGGCCTGCGTGTCGGCGGCTCAACCCACCGTGCGGTGACATCATCCGTGACGTCATGATGTCGTCATAGTGGGGCCCATCTGTTAGAGCCGTTCGGCCGAGTGTGATGACGTCAGCAATGACGTCATCCGAATGGGTCCCACGTGTCAGCAACACGTGTACCCGTGGACCGGGTCCACGGTGGACCCGAGCCGAGGCTTGTGCCGGGTCCCTGGACCCGAGGCGACGTGGCGGCTTCTGATTGGTCCACATGTCATGATGACGTAATAAACCGATTTTTCATTAGAAAAATAAATGAATTAATTCGGTTTATTCTTTTATTTAATTTTTCAAACTTCAAACGCTTATAACTTTTGCGTTTTAACTCCGATTTGAGTGATTCCAATTTCTAAATTTTTATAAAATTGAGCTATATTTAATGTTAAATTTTATTTGAATTTTTGGATATTTTTTGTCTACTGTTTAATTATTTATTGCTATTTGCACACGTTACGAGTAGACGTTGAAGTTTTGACCCAGGAGCCAGCTCAAGACCAAGAACAAGTACTTTTTGAAGGCAAGTTATGCTTTGACCGTATTGTTTGCACTTGGAAATTATTTTGATTTAAGTTATTGCATGCTAATTTAATTAGAAGATGCTTTGATTAATTCTGGAAATTAGTTAAATGCCAATCTGCTGTATTCCACCTTGACATAGATAATTGTATGCCATGACCCACTTGTCACCCTAGTCTGGTTTAAGTAGTTGGACATTATTAAATCGCCAACATGGGTATTTAGACCGATGTAGTATAATGCTTAGCCCTGCCACGTAGTCATGACATGATTTTGAATAATCAAATGTTAATATTGACTTAGTGAGATATTGAACCTGTTTTTGTGAGAAGCATCATGTGTTGTGATGTTGATGATGGCACGTGGTGCATGGTAATCAATTGGGTTTGATAAATAGATTTAGACCGGGGCAAGTGGCAAGAATGATCGGGTGGGCCATGAGTGGCACCGGGGAAGTCGTTTTGGTTCTTCGGGTAGTCTTGCCTTGGTCATCCTAAGGACTTAACCTTGCAAGCCTTTAATCTGAGTCAAACGTGCAACCACATATCTGTAATGGGACGAACCTAGTTGAATAAGTTGCTAATAACTTGCTTGTGGGACCTCGGGGTGTCAACTACACCTTTTGTGTAGCTTCAAGGGGGAGCGTACCAGGGCTACGGCATGGTACCCATCCAACAGTATGTTAGTCCCATACTTCGCCTCCACTGAGGGAAGGGATGGTGTATGGCAAAAACCGGAGAGGTTCACTTGTAAAGTTTGCGGTTTCTGAAAGGCTTTGTTACGATCACTCACCTTTGTGGTGTTTGATTGTATCTTGTGGGTAAAGTGCATAACCTCTGCAGAGTGTGACAACCTATTCGAATAGCTGAGTCCACGGTACTGGACACTGCTCAGGGATTACAGTCAAGGGTTAGACTTTCATAAAAACAACTCGGACTTGAAAAGTTTGGTTGGGTTTATTGATGATGTTGATGGAAATGTGGATTAGGAAAGGGAAAGTGTTTACTTAACTCCTGGAAAAGTTATTGATATTATATTTGCTTTTATCGCTTTCGAATCTACTTATGCTACTTGTTAAATGTTGTTTTGTTGCAAATGAACCATGAAACATTTCTTTGTACTAAGCCATGAGTGTAGAATATTAGTTTGCATTCTGTGCATGACTTGCTGAGTACCAAGTACTCACCCCTTGCAACTACAACATCAGTTGAAGAAGAAGCTATACCAGCTTTGGAGGAGGAGCTCCAAGAAGATCCGGCTAACTAGGGAGCGAGCCCAGTCAGTTGCCTGTGGTATACTGGATGGCGCCACGTTGATGCTTTTATTCCGCTGCAGTTTATTTTCCTCTAATAAGTTTTCGCCCTGTGTGGCGTACCTTTGTAACTTGACCATAAGGTCGAGCAACCAGTTTGGTTATTTTAATTAAAGTACTTTATTATTATCGATGTGTATGATTGTGATATTTACCGATGTTGAGACTGTGTGCACTAGCGTGATCCTGGACTAGTGCCAAATACACAGAGGGTCCGGATTTGCAAATTTGGGTCCCAACACCTTCCATCCCGTAGATGGAGGGTGCCTACTCTTACTGACTCGCTCCCATACACAACCGTGGATGGGACTACGAGGTAGGTCTTTCGTATTCACTACATGTGAACAAAGAGGCCCGCATCAGAATGGGATGCCTCTTCCATTATGAATGCACATATAATATGAACATGTATGAACTTGCATAAATATTTAATACGACAATTTCATAGCCAATATGTAACCATGTTCATCATATCATAAGCAAATAGCAAGCATGGCAAGTTAACACATCATGTACCCATATTGCCCTATGCAAGTCTATTAACCATCCAATACCCAAACCCCATCCCAATACACTTGACTTCAATCGTGAGCGACGGAGTGGCGAGAGGTTGAGGGCACTCCCGGGGTCACACCACCTGCATATAGGTACAATACACTCAAAACTTGCCCACAAAAATAGTACAAGAGCGATCATCTACCCCGACTTTGCAACCCACTCCAAAAACCCGAAAACAGAGAATCTATCCCATCGGGGTAGTGGGCTTCCAACTAGCATAACTTGAGTTCTAAAACTCCAAACCAAGTAAATGAGTACATTTTCTTGAAGCTTAGGAAATTTCCTAGCCTTTTCTAAGTATTTGCGAAGATTGAATCGGCATCTAAAATAGTCTAATCTATAGATGAACACGATCTGTTCCAATCTCGTCACAGATTTGATAGCGTTCGGTAAAACAGCCATAACTTTTAAACGGCTGAACGGAATTCCGTATCCATTGAAAGATAATTAAATTATCTACAATTTCCGTAACAGCCGGACGATTAGGAAACGTCTCTAAAATTGCCAAAACGCAAGCCCTAGGTTGGGATGCAAATCTGCCTGAGGACAGAATGTGGGACAGCATTGCAATTTTCTCAATCTCATATAGGAACAGCACCTAAACATGGACCTTAGGCATAGAATCTCCCTTCTAACCAGCATCATAACCCTACAATAGGATTTACCAACACTTACCTCCCTCGAAGAACCGTTCGAACGACGAAACCTTCTCCTCTCGGTCCCCCGATCTCCTTCCACGCGCCAAATCCGCCGGATCCTCTCGTCATGGAGCTTCCCAAAGGTGAGGACAATGGAATGGAGGGGTGTGTCAGCAAGGGATGGGGGTGGATCCCTCCTAGGGCCGGCTAGGGGAGGTGGAGGAGCAAGGGGGAGGGGGGTGGAGGCGCAAGGAGGCAATGGGAGGGGCGGCTAGGGTTGAGGAGAGGGGGTGGGGCGCATGGGGCTAGGGCAGCGGCCTTACTGCCCAAAACATCCTCCACATGGGCTAATTCTCCCCCCACCTTCGGCCCACAATGGTCCCCCAAGGCCCAAGCTAGATCCCTTAAGGCCCAAACTCCCCCGGAAGGCCCAATTCCCCCCCCAGAAAGGCCCAATTCCCCCCGGAAAGGCCCAAACTCCAGAAATGGCCCAAAAACACGCTATAAACGACATACCGAATTGCCGAAATCAAAAATGTCTCAATCCATCATTCCGTAGTGTCACACACTCCCTCCCTGCCTCCTGTAATGAAAAAGGTACCAATCATTAGTTGATGTCTTTATTCCACCTTTAGCATGCATAATGGGTGTTAGAATCACCTAGTTATTATGCATGTAAATCATGTGCATAGTTCTTTACAACCATAACTGGTTAATGCGATGACTCAAGCATGATATCGTAAGAAAATATCAAAATACAATTGTCGGCGTACTAGCCAACAGGCACCTCCGAATCGGGTGCTTATAAGGTTCAGACGGGGGGCTTTCGGGGCAATTGCCGGGGAAAGGAAGAAGATGACCGGAGTACCGGGAAGCTTAGGGGAACAAAGGGGGCGCAAGAACTCTTTTCCCAGGTTCGGGCCCTCCGGAGAGTAATAGCCCTAGTCCTGCTTTTCTTGGTATTGCTTGTGTACTAACTTGAGAGGATGAAATCTACTAACCATGGATCGAACCCCTTCTCCCATGCACCCCGGCCCCCTTTTATACTTGGGCTCCCGGGGGCACATGGGAGGCTTACACGGCAAAGCACACTCATTACACTACCACGGGCGCATTTAATGTGCCTGTCACTGCTCTTACATCCCAGTAACATCTGCCGCAGCCGTCACACCCCCGTCTCGGGCCCCACGTTCGCCAACACCACCCGTTCCGTCTGGGGGTGAGGCGCTGCCGTGATGTCACACGTAATTAATGCACGCCTGGGGAAGACGCGCCGCCATACTGTATCCTCCATGCTTTGCATTTAATGCGCACGATTCGCATTAAATGTCCTTGATCTGGCGCTGCGACCTAAAGTGGACACTGTGAGTGGCCTGCATGCCACGTGTCTTCGGGCGACCACCTTGTCGGGCGGTCGGTGGTGGCTCGATCGCCACTGTCCTGGCGACCACCTTCCTGGCGCCAGTGGTGTGGCTCGATCGCCACTGTCCATTGGCGACCACCTTCTGGCGCCCAGTGGTGTGGCTCGACGCCACTCCACTGGCGACCACCTCGCTGTCGCCAGCGTGGCCTGATCGCCACTGTCATTGGCGACCACCTTCCTGGGCGCCCAGTGGTGTGGCCTGATCGCCACCTGTCCACTGGGTGACCACCTCGCTGGTCGCCCAAGGGTGTGGCCTAACTACCACGTGTCTCCTGGGCGACCACCTTCCTAGGCGCCCAGTGGTGTGGCCTGATCGCCACCTGTCCACTGGGCGACCACACTGGGGAGTTGCTGCTCGCCGTGGCGGTGTGCCCGGACGCTCCCTGCCCGCTCGGCGGTCTCTTTTATTGCGGGGGAGTGGGGACCCTAGTGTAAAATACGCCGACAGTAGCCCCCGGGCCCACCCAGGAGCGCTTTTTGCTCTAGCATCTTCCTTTTTCTCTCTTTTAAATGCCCCTCGGGGAACTGCTTAGTCTCCCGGGTGGGGCCATTAAAAAGCCCACACGCCCTGCAGCCTTCGAGAGACCTTCCGGCTTCTTCCGGTTCTCAAGGCGGTTTGTGCAGTTATTCCCACCCTGCAACTGCCGCACGACCCTTGGGACGCGCCTTCTTAATGGGGCTTTTGAACTTCCTTTTTGCGAACCGCCGCGCCCTTTCGGTTTTCCCGCCGAGCCTTCCCTCGCAGCCTTATAAGAGGTTGACCGAGGGGGGAGCGGTTCTTCCTCCTTCTAACTTTCCTCGCTCTGCTTTTCCTCCCCGCTTTAGAGCTTCTTTCTTCTTCTTCTTCTCCGACGCGCTTCGATACTCTCCTGCGCCCGATGGCTCCTATTCTCCCCTCCTCGTCCATCGAGGAGGAGGTTGCTGCCAGGTTCTCCCGGAACATAACTGCGGGCACCCTCCGCGTCCGCGCCGGGACCGTCGAGCCCCGCTGCCGGCCCGGGGAAGTGGTTTTCTTCGGGTGGCAGCTTCTTGCTGGCCTGCTGCCGCCAATTTTCGATTTTTATCTTTCCGTTCTTAATTTCTACGCCTTCACCACATCCATCTTCCCCCCAACTCCGTCATCCTCATTTCTGCTTTCGCCCACTTCTGCGAAATGTTCGTAGGAGTGTTACCCAATCTCCTACTTTTTCGTTTCTTCTATACCCTTCGCGCCGCGGGCGGCAATTCGCCTGTCACCGGGAGCTGCCACCTGCGGCTCCGCGACGGGACCGTGTCGCGCTACATTCCACTGGACTGCCGGTCCAGTTGGAGGAATTGGCGCGAAGAGTGGCTGTACGTCGAGGACGACAGCGGCATTGAAGTGCTGGAGCTTTCGTCTGGTCCGGCGGTCAGCAACCCCAACTGGGGGGCCCAGGTGAGCGAGACGCCCGAGCTCCAGGCGATGCTAGCCCGTGTTGACCAGCTGCGGACGGCGGGCCTGACAGGGCCCATGGTTATCCGGGACTTCGTCTCCCGGAGGCTGTGCCCTCTGCGCCGTCGCGTCCGCCCGGCCTGGCAGTATATGGGCCTGGGCGACGGGACCCGGAGTATCACTGGAGGTAACCCGCTTCACCTTGGATCATCCCTTGTCCTTCTTCTTTATTGGCTGAATCTGGTGCTGACAGCGTTTCTGTCTCCTGGGGCTTCCCTCTTTTCTTCTTCTTTTTTTTGTTGTCAGCCGCCGGGAACTTGGCTGCCGATGTGATTGACAGGTGGATGGCGCAGCTGGGCTTTTTCAGCCCCGTCCCGCCATTCCCGGAGGGCACGGTTCCGCTCTGCCGGTTATCACCAGGGGAGGCACGGCGATAATCCGCGCCATGCCGTCGATGGACGCCATGGGCACACCCGTTGTGATACGCCAGGCGCCCTTGATAATCCGGGACCCTCCTCCCGCCGGTGGTCAGGGGAGGGGTGACCAAGGGAGACGCAGGCGTCTAGACGACGATGATGCCGCCGGCGGTCGTTCCCAAAGGCCCGGCCTTCTGGGTTCGGTCGGGGCGGGATCTTCCGCAGTGGCCACGGGAACTTCTTCCGCTGCAGCGGCCGACTCCTCAATGGTGGCGGGGGGTTCGTTGACCAGCGAGACCTCATCCTCCCTCGCCCCCGCTGGGGTGGTGACAATGGACCCTCCAGCGCCGGTTCTTTTTCCGCCTCCGCCGGCTCCGATGGTGGGGCAACGGCTGCCGCCCTCGGCTTCGCCGACAGCGCTACGGCCGTCGCCGCCGCCACCACCGCCTTCGCCGCCGCCAACAGCGGCGATTCTTCCTCCGCCACCGCCTCTATCAGCGGCGATACTTCCCCCGCCGCCAGCGCTGGTCCCTAGGCCGCTAGGACCGGCACCGACAAAGACCGCTGGGATCGGGTCTCACTCGGCGTGCCCCGATTCCCGAGGCCGTCACCTAGGTACTCATTCAAAAACGCACATGCAATATGAAAGTTAAGTCCTTTCGGGCCGTGTCTTACCATTGTTTTTTTCTCTTTTTCCAGGGTTCCTGCTCCGGATGACCCCGCTGCCCAAGCCGGGGACGATCAGGGCGTCGCGGCTGCCAGGGCTGTGCCGCCCGGGGTCGCCGAGCCTCAGGACGAGCAGATGGAGGGGGGGCGATCCCCAGGTGGTCGCTGGCGCCACCGGCGCTGAGGACCTAGGCCCACTCGGCCCCGTCCCTACCCCGAAGCTCCCCTTCGTCCCCGTTCCTTCAGCAAACGCGGACGCTCTGCTGGCTGCCCTTGGCGAGCTCTACTCCAGCACGAGCAGTCGTCTGGCGACGAGCAGGGAGCGGCTGACGGAGGCTGGAGCCGAATTCAACCGCCTCCGCAAGGAGGCGGAAGACTTGCGGGAATGGGGGGCGGGGCTGGAGCTGCAGCTGCGGCAGGAGCGGGAGCAAAGCACCCGCCGCGTCGAGAGGCTCTCCGCAGAGCTGGAGGTGGAGAGGGTCGACCGGGCCCAGTCGGAGGCGGACACCCTCAGGATGCTGCGCCACGCCTTCAACCGGACGGTGGCCAGCCTTGCTCCACTGGGGCTGGAGCAGCCGGATCCGCGGGAGGAGAAGCTGCAGAATTATGCATTCTGCCTTTGCCGAACCGCAGACTTCCTCACGCACCTGCCCGCCGCCCTTGCCGCCCGGTCCGCTCAGGAGGGGCGCGCGATTCTGGCAACCACGCAATACGTGCTGGCCTGTTGCGCCAGTCGCGACGCCAACTTCGATCCCACGGCCGCTGTTCAGGGGGTTGAAGGCGACTGGGCGCAGGCGGAGGAGCGGGTCCACGACGCCTCCGAGCAGGTTGCTGCGCAGTTGGCGATGGAGAACCCCCAGATGGAGGCGGTAGCAGAAGACATGGCGCTTCAGCTGGACGTTGACCCAGTTGCTGAGGACGTGGCGGCTGCCGAGGCGACAGTAGAGGACGAGGAGGACCCCCCCAGCTTCCCCAGTAGTGTAGTTTTTTTGCTTTTGCCTGTAAAGACATCATATGCAAAACTTTTTTAAATCGAACGGAAGCACAAGCTTCCCGCTATGTCACTTAGAGTTCACTTTTACCCTAATCTTTCCGGTTCCGCGTGAACCAACACATAAACGCTTAAAGACTTAAGCCCTTGTGCCAGGGAACCACTTCTCTCGAACCCCTTGCCTTAACAAAACTTTGCCTCCCAGATAGCCTCTAGGGAACGAACGCTTAGTGAGGCGGGGCTGGACCTTAGGTTCCTGGCAATGGTGTTCAAGTTGCTGACTCCCACGGGGACACCCGGAGTGTCATGACCGTGCTGGGGATCATGCTGAACTAGCCATCCAATCACCCACTCCCGCACGCCGCTCTCACTTAGCGATTCCGCCTTTGCTATTGGGTTTTTGCAGTGCTGCAGGGTACCAGAGGTAAGTGCCCGGCCTTTGCGCCCGATGGGCAAGAGACCGAAAGAGGGCAGGAAGAACAACTATTTCGGATAAGGAAAATGAGTATTTAATTTCAAGCGAGAAGGCCTCCCCGACCGCGGCGGAGAGGAAGACACACTCCGGCCGGTCGGGAGCAACACAGGACTTACAACCGATCAAGGGTAGAACTTGCGCAGATTTTCTATAATTCAGGAGTTCGCGATTCTTCGCCGTCTTGATGGCCACTGACCGCCCGGGGCGAGGCGAGACCACTTTGAAGGGTCCCTCCCACTGGGAGACAGTTTATGCGACCCGACATGCGATCGATTCTTCGCAAGACCGGATCGCCCACGCCGATGTTCTCTCATTGACCGGAGGCGTGGTACCGCTGAGACTTTCTTGATACCTTGCAGCGCAGAGCCGCCCGATCTCGCGCTTCTTCCAGAGGTTGGCGTCGTTAAGCGCAGATCTTCCTGGTCTTCTTCCACTAACGCAAAGCGGCGGCGTGGTGATCCCGATTCGATTCGAAGGGAGAAACGACTTCGCGCGTGAGACCAGGAAGAAAGGGGTTTCCCCGGTGGCCCGACTAGGGGTAGTCCGAAGAGACCATAACACCGCCGGGAGCTCTTCAGTCCATCGGGCCCCACGCTTGTGGAGTCGATCGAATGCCCGCATCTTGAGGCCCTTCAGCACCAGCGCGTTGGCCCGCTCGACTTGACCGTTGCTCTTGGGGTGGGCGACCGAGGCAAAGCAGACCTTGGTGCCCATCTCTTCGCAGAAATCTAAGAAGGCCGCGCTGGTGAACTGTGTGCCGTTGTCGGTGATGATGCGGTTGGTGACCCCAAAACGGACGAAAATCCCTTGCACGTGATGTCACACGTAATTAATGCACGCCTGGGGAAGACGCGCCGCCATACTGTATCCTCCATGCTTTGCATTTAATGTGCACGATTCGCATTAAATGTCCTTGATCTGGGCACTGCAGCCTCGGGGGTGGACGCCAGGGGAGTGGCCTGCATGCCACGTGTCTTCTGGGCGACCACCTTGCTGGGCGCTCAGTGGTGTGGCCTGATCGCCACCTGTCCGCTGGGCGACCACCTTCCTGGGCGCCCAGTGGTGTGGCCTGATCGCCACCTGTCCGCTGGGCGACCACCTTCCTGGGCGCCCAGTGGTGTGGCCTGATCGCCACACATCCCACTGGCGACCACCTCGGCTGGTCGCCAGGGCGTCTTTGGCCACACTGTCCATTGGCGACCACTTTCTGGCGCCCAATGGTGTGGCTCTGATCACCACACATCATCCTTTGGCGACCACCTCGCTGGTCGCCCAGGGGCGTGGCCTGACTGCCACGTGTCTCCTGGGCGACCACCTTCCTAGGCGCCCAGTGGTGTGGCCTGATCGCCACCTGTCCACTGGGCGACCATGCTGGGGAGTTGCTGCTCGCCGTGGCGGTGTGCCCGGATGCACCCTGCCCACCCGGCGGTCTCTTTTATTGCGGGGGAGTGGGGACCCTGGTGTAAAATACGCCGACAACAATAATATAGCCCTAACAACAGCATACCATTAGCACAACACTCTGCTTAGCAGATGAGTAAGTAAGTACTCGACCCTACAAATGAATTCTGTCAGATAAATGTATATGAGATCAAGCATACTTGTGTCCTAACTCATAAGTATGGATAGTCAATTAGTCGTCATTTAACAAACAAGGACTGAAAAGCATTTCAATAAATCTGAGCATGGGACATGGTTAAGGGCAATGGATAGTTTTCCTGTATTGGTGTAGTGGTACACCCATGATCTAGTAGCAAGCAATACATGACCATGCATTCTTTTCAATTTCGCAATTAGGGTAGATCTATGCAAGGCATTATCATGATCAACTCATGCATTGGTAGATCTATAACATGACAGTAGCACATGATAGTTAAACCTTAATTACTAGGTGGATCAGCAATGCTAGTAATTGGAGGGTATAACATAATGGGTTGCAATAGTTGGAGCTAATGATTCGAGTGGCGGTTTGGCTCAATGCATACAAATGCTTATGATCTAATGAGTGAAATATAAACTGGGCCATAAAAAGAATTAGCATTCCTACATCTGCAAACATATATATAGCTCCAACGAGCACAAAGCAGCATTTCCATTCATTCGCAGACCGGTGGGGATCAAAGTGATAGGCATAACCAAGAACATTCCATAAACTATTACAATATACTCAGCCTATGTGCAACATCCTAGTTTGAGCCTTGTACAAGCACAAGTTATGAACCATTCGCTTAAAAAGGCAAGCATACATGCATTTCATTGGAACACCCAGAATAGGCCATCATACAAGTAACTGGGCTAAGTTGACCTTAATACACCCCCTGAGATGAGCATGGATATGAGGATTATCAATCAATTAACAATCACAAGCTCAGAATATAAATGCTATCCACTCATGTTAACACATGTGTCTGAATCGGCATCTCAAGCAAACTGAGCATTTACTATGGGTTAAAATGTAGAAGCACACTAAGTATCATGCTTATATGCCCTGGTTCCCATATAGACCAGCAAGCTATCAGCATTATGATGTCAAATTGCATGCACTTTGACTTAACAACACAAAAAATGTTTCAATCACCACACCATGAAAACTATAAATCATGTGGTTTGAATCAAACTGGTAGAACCAGAACATCAACAAATAGGGGGAAAGATAGCAAAACACTTAGCTTGTAGGAGGAAAAGGGGAGCCGGCCAGAAGAGGGGCAATCAACAGCTATTCTCCTCCTACCATCTCCCACGTCACCATTCTCTGCAGAAAAGAAAGAGGGGTACCCAAGCTTTAGTTTAAAAATGTTACCCTTTTGTTACCTTTCCACAGAAGTAATGCTAATCACACCTGTTGATTAAAAGCATATAACATTACACAATAACTTGAGGGTTTGTTAGGAATGAAGAACTTAAGATTGATTTAAAAACATGGTTGCATGCAATGGTAATTTCACTTCTTAGAAAAATGCAGTAGCAGACTGGCAAGTATACTTGGGGAAACAAATGCATTCCAATCGGGTAACCAAAGTAAATTTATAATAAGACAAGAAAATGATTATCACAGATTGATCAAGAATTAGGGAAAACATAATCGAGCATGCACACATTAACCCAAAACCTGTATACTAAACCAAACCAGATCACATCGCTCCCATTTCAGGATTTCATACATGCGTAAACCCATGAAAATCTACTGAAGAACAATACTAGCTATACTAAGGATCTGTTAACATGCATTGCACTATAAAATTTGCCATACCATTGCATACACCACTCAAAAATGCACACATGTATGTATACTACTCTGTATCCTTAGACCACATACAGCTATATCCATCTCATCGTCCGAATGCCTGTGCTTCCACCAACAATTTTGCACTTCAAATTGACAGCTAAAGCAGATATGTACTGAGGCATTATTGCAATAGCCACCTTACACAACCATTTCAACTCGCAAGCATGATTATTCATCAATCAACGACATGGATAAAATAGTAGACTATTAATTCTAAGTGCAAGTTTAATGAGCATGGCCGAACTAGAACAAAACCACCACAAACATTTTGGATCTATGCAAATACATCACAACAAACCGCAGGCCACTCATTCATAGAGTAGAAAGGAGGGGGGATTGAGTCTCGTGTACTTAGCTCATGGAGGGGGATGAACCCTAGCCATGGCCGGACAATAGTTGTAGGCATTGCGGCCATTGTAGTCGCCGATGTTGGGGACATCGGGTTCGACGGTGCAAAGGTGAGAGGCAACCGGAGAAGAAAGAAAATAGGGTGAGAAGAAGTAGAATGAGTAAAAAGGGGAATCAAGAAGGGAGGAGAGAAAAGAGTACTTAGCTCAGGAGGATGAAGGACCACTGATGATGGAGACCGCCGGATCTAACTAAGGGAAGCCGGATCTGAGGTGATGGCACTCGGGGCCAAGGAGGCCGCGCTCGGTGCAAGGGGAGGCGGCGGCTCTTGGGTAGAGCGCGCGCGCGCGTGCGAGAGAGAGAGAGAGAGAGAGAGAAAGGAGGAGGAGCCAGAGGAGACCAAAGGCCGGCGGTGGCGCGGTCAGTCAGTGGAGAGGGGCATGGAACACGAGAACCGGGTGGAGAACACAAGGGAGACTGGAAAAATGGGGGCGGCGGCTGGAGGAACTGATAGGAGAGAGAGGGAGAGTAAGGGTAGGGTTAGGTTAAAGAGCTTCGACCGGGCCAAATGGGCTGAGAGGATGGGCCAGTTTGGGATAATTGGGCTGGCCTGGTCAAGAATAAATCTATATACATACACACATATGTATATATATGCACATAAAGAAATGATGAATAAATGGATAAAATAATGAATAAATAATAAATAGATATATAAAATAAAATAAGATAATAACAATATATATATATCAACCTGGTCCAAAATAAAAGAAAATGAAAATGGCTGAGAGAGATAAGTGGAAAATGAATCTAGATTCTATTTTCTTGTTTTTCTCTTTTCTTTTCTCTAAATTAATTCAAATTTTAAAATTAAGTTACATGTTAAATTGGCAATGCAAGCACTAGACAAATAAATCCCACATGAACCACTTAAGGCAAACAATATACACTACACATAATTGAACCCTTAAATTTCTAGTATAGCATCATTATGAAAATTTCCAAGTATTGAATATATCTTCACTAATAAATGTCATATGAATGTAATCAGAGACATTGAAAGCCAACTCATACGATATAGAAGTCAAGATAAAATCCTTTCTTTTTCTCTTAATAATTAAGTTCGCATTACTTCAATCACTTATTACATTTACACCCGTAAACAATTTCATATAACATGAATACCTACAAATGTACACATTAATTGCATTAAGAATCCATATCAACAACCACCCAAAAATCACAAAGCCGAATTCTAAATCTTTATAAAATCCAGAGCAACCTAATCCTGTTATTGTGTTTCAAATTGGTATTATTTGACTCTTTTGCTTTTTATTGCTATTGCCTTATGGCGAACGACGTGTAGACTCCGATGTTCCAGAGTCCGCAGCTGCAGACTCTGACTTCACGACTGAAATCAACAAGCAAGGTAAGCACCCCCTTTGATCATGTTGATCCCAGCATTTCAAAAATGTTTTGTCAAAACATTTATGCATGTGCTATGTTCCATAACACTGCTATATTGTGGGATTTGGTAGATATAACCTTCATTGATGGGATTTCCTTAATTAAATATTAACATGTGATCCTTGATGACCCTAGATTATAGAATGACACACGATGATGTCAAAAATGGGTATACACGATTAATACATGCATTGCTTAGTACGCTTTAGAACTGGGAACATGAACAACTGGATTTACTGTTCGTGATGAAAAAGAAATAGTGGATATGATGGATAATGTGGTCAATGGTAATTTGATAAAAATAAAAAATAAAACTATGGATTTGACGCGGGAGAGTATTGGTAATAACCGGAAGTGCATGTGACTTGCACATAGATAAGGGGAGATTCTTTGCCCGGGTCGGATTAAGGACCGAATTTAGTGTTGTATGATCCAAGGGACATCCGTACAACCATAAGGGCTAGTATGGGACAACCTTAACTTATTAAGTTACTTAGAACTAGCTTTGCACATTGGAAGGCCGTAGTAGCACAGGCTGTTCTAGTTGGATTGCTCGAAGGTGAAGTGTTGACCCAGGAGCCAGCTCAAGACCAAGATCAAGTACTCTTTGAAGGCAAGTTATGCTTTAACCATGTTGATCCCATCTTTGAAATTAATTTGGTTTAAATTATTGCATGCTAATTTAATTAGAAATTGTTTTAATAATTCTGGAAAATTAGATAAATGCCAAATTGCAGTATGACACCTTGATGTATATGTAATTGTATGCCATGAACCCTTGTCACCCTAGTTGTGGATTATTTAGTTGGACATTATTAAATTGCCAACAAGGGTAATTAGACCGTTGTAGTATATTGCTTAGACCTGCCACGTAGTCACAACATGATTTTGGATAATTACATGTTAATATTGACTTAATGACATATGGAACATGTTTTTGAGAAGTGTCATGTGTTATTGATGTTGTTATCGATGGCACGTGGTGCATGGTAATCAACTGGGGTTTGATAAATAGATTTAGACCGGGGCATGTGGCAAGAATGACCGGGTGGGCCAGTTGTGGCACCGGGGAAGTTGATTTGGTTCTTCGGGTGGTCTTGCCCTGGTCAACCTAAGGACTTAACCTTGCAAGCCTTTGAACTGTGTCAAACATGCAACCACATGTCTGTAATGGGACGGACCTAGTTGATTAAGTTGCTAATAACGTACCTGTGGGACCTCGGGGTGTCAACTATACCTTTTGTGTAGTTGTACGGGGGAGCGTACCGGGGCTGCGGTTAGGTACCCATCTAACAGTTGATTGGCCTAGACTTCGCCTTTGCTAAGGGAAGGGTTAGTGTGCAATAACCGGGGAGGCCCACTTGTGCTGTTAGAAGTTTCCGAAAGACTTTGTTACGGACACTCGCCTTTGTGGTGTTTGGTTGTGTCTTGTGGGTAAAGTGCATAACCTCTGCAGAGTGAAAAATCTATTCGAATAGCCGTGTCCGTGGCATTGGACATTGCTCGGGAATTACAGTCAAGGGTTAGACTTTCATCAAAACAACTTGGACTTGAAAAGTTTGGTTGGGTTTAATGACGACGTTGATGGAAATGTGGATTAGGAAAGGGAAAGTATTTACTTAACTCCTGGAAAAATTATTGATACTATTCTGCTTCTATTGCTTTCGAATCTACTTATGTTACTTGCTAATTGCTGCTTTACTGCAAATGAACCTGTTAACCTATCCTTTGTATTAAGCCATGCATATAGAATATTAGTTGCATTCTGTGCATGACTTGCTGAGTACCAAGTACTCACCCTTGCCGCAATACAACACCAGTTGAAGAAGAATCAACGCCAGCACTGGAGGAGGAGCTTCAGGAAGAGCCGACAAGCTAGGGGAGAGCCCAGTCAGTTGCCTGTGGCATATTGGTTGGCGCCACGCGATTTCTTTATATTCCGCTGCAGATTCTATTTGAGGAAGACTTTAGCCCTGCGAGGTGTATCTTTGTAACTTGACCATAAGGTCGAGCAACCAGTTTGGTTAATTAATTAAGGTACTTTACTATTTCGTTGAGTATGATTGTGATATGTACCGATGTTGAGACTGTGTGCGCTAGCGTGATCCTGGACTACTACTGAATACCCAGAGGGTCCGGATTTGCAAATTCGGGTCCCAACAGAGGTGGAATCAGAGCCATACTGACTGTAGGCTCACCCGTAGTTAGAATGGTCGTAGTGAGGATAAAACTTATTTTTTAAAGTTAAAAGTTGTCAAGATAATGAATGGATTCTCGACTTATCCCCTTCTTTCTTGTTCATACCCCTTGCTGAGTTCTTTTTGTCTCCCACTTTTATTTAAAAATGTTGTGTTCTTACGTGAGCGTCTTTTGGCAGATGTTGATGATGAACAACTACGCCGAGCGTGCAGGAGGCTATGCCGCTGAGTTGTGGCGTATGCTACAGGTACTTGGAGGTTTCGAGAGGCCACTTTACTAGGGGACCACCATAGTGCACGCTGTATTGGTCACGGCATGGGACGTCAAGATCACAGTGTACGCCCGAGAGAAGACGAAGTTCAGTCGGCCATGCTACTTCACGGCCAGGAGGTCTACATTTGAGTTGGGAATCTAGGAGGTGTCACGCCGGGCTATGAGGCACATTGCTCGCACCTATTCCCGAGAGCTGGAAGGCACAGTGTTTCGTCACCACCCACGCCGAGACAACAGGATCGAGCGGGAGCCGATTGAAGATGAAGATGTCACCATAACACACTTGGCGAGGTTCATCGTCGCGCAAGAGGATGCACTTGATGATACGGTGAAGGAGCTGTAGAAGGCCCATGAGGAGGTCAAGAAAGAGAAGAAAAGTCTACAGGAAGTTCGAGAGTATATGTCTCATCTTCTGTGAAGGATTGATGAGCTAGAAATGGCATTGTACGGACAGGAGCCAGAGCCAGTACTGGAGCTGCACGAGCCAGATCCCGAGGAGCCGTAGCCCGAGCCACAACCGGAGCCTGAGCCTAAGGATGATGTCGTTTCTTCGACAACTGCCGCTGTGGGGCATGGTGATTGCTTTGCACCTATGCCGCCACATCCACCAAAAGGAGGCAGTGGAGTTTTCTCGACGAGTGAGCATAGGTTTTGCAGTTGAGACTCCTTCGCCGAGTCACGTATTAGAATAAAGAGTCACCCTTAGAGGCGTTAGACTCCAGTGTTAGTCGATTTGGATTTCCATTACTTGTTGAGTGTGCGGTATGTGTTGCAAGGCCCCTAGGCATTGTGAGCAACCATACCAAGTTATTATTAATTAAATAATAAAAGTTAGATTTTGAGTTACACCTTTTTTCCCCGCTTAAGTTTCCCTACAACTTGTCTATGCTTGTTTCCCTCTCATCTCTAAAACCTTGGAGCAAACGACAGATGGTGAACACCCGCGGAAACCTTGGAGGCAAAGAAAGTGGTTCTCGCCCAGCTGGGAACCCCAATGTGCACCCCAGCCAGCAACACCAGGTGACATGCAGAACTTTGGAGCTTGCCTTGCTGCACAGACTCAGTTGATGCATGCCATGATGCAGCAAATGCAGCAAGTCACTGCTCAGGCCGCCGCTAATCAAGTCAATCACGGACAGCGTAAGGGCTCAAGGTTGTCAGAGTTCATGAGGACTCATCTGCCCACCTTCTCTGGAAATGCCAATCCACTGGAGGCGGATGATTGGCTGAGATCCACAGAAAGGAAGCTACACATTACCCAATGTGTGGGAAATGAGAGGGTGCTCTACGCCTCTCACCAGCTAGAAGGAACAGCAGCCAAATGGTGGGAGAACTTCTGCGCTACACGGGAGAACCCACAGGACATCACATGGGAGGAATTCACAACTGCGTTTCGCCAGTATCATGTGCCAGAAGGAATAATGGACTTAAAGAAGCAAGAATTCAGGGCATTGAAGCAAGGTAATCAACCGGTGGCTGAATACATGAACAAGTTCACACAGCTTGCATGCTATGCGCCGGAAGACGTAGCGACAGACAAGGCAAGACAGTCTCGCTTCCTGAAGGGACTGAACTCTGGATTGCAGGTGAGGCTGATTACCCACACCTTTCCAGATTTCCAAGAGTTGGTGAACAAGGCGCTAATCCTTGAGGACAAGCGCAAGGAACTGGATGAGAACAGGAAGCGCAGAATGCAACAGCAGGGATCGCAGCAGCGTTTGAGGGTTGCGTCGAATCAGTTTTTCAGATTCCAGCCGCAGAATGCAGCAAGGACACCGTCGCCAACACCAAGGCCTACTAACCAGGGTTACCAGACACCAGCTCCAGCCAGAAATGCCGCTTCGGGCAGTCAACAGGGGGCAGTGAGATGATGCTACACATGCAACGAGCCAGGGCACTTCTCCAACAGTTGCCCTAAGAAGATAGCAGGAGTGACCCCAGTCCGCTTCAATCTGGGATCCACACCAGCCAGGACGCCTGCACTAGGAGCAAACCGAGGGACAACACAACCAGGAGCCACGCCCTAGACCGTGGTGAGAGGCCGAGTCAACCATGTCACCACGGATGCACTTCAGAATGCCACAGACGTCGTACTGGGTAAGTTACTTGTCAACTCAGTACCTGCAACAGTTTTGTTTGACTCTGGAACTTCGCATTCGTTTGTTTCTCAAGACTTTGCTGCTAAAAATGATTTGGAGATTGCAAGATTTAAATGCATGCTTCTAGTTCAAACCCCTGGTTCCGAACTCCAAACTAAAGTAGGATGTTCTGGGGTAAGAATATTAATAGGTGGATTAGAGTTCCTAGCAAACCTTATTATTTTGGAAACCCAGACCTTAGATGTTATCTTGGGAATGGATTGGTTATCCAAGCACAAGGCCATGCTGGATTGTGGGTGAAGGATTATCTCAGTTGAGGGCCCATGTGGAAGAAAAGTGGAATTTCAAGCAATCGTCGTTCGAGAAGGACAGCTGATGGTCAATAGCACGAAGGCAATCAGCATAGAAGATGTTTCAATGGTGAATGAGTATCCTGATGTTTTTCCTAAAGATTTGCCGGGGATGCCACCAGACAGAGATATAGAATTTGTGATTGAGTTAGTACATGGTACAACACTGATAGCGAAGAGACCTTACCAGATGTCCACCGAAGAATTGGTAGAGATGAAGAAGCAGCTTGAAGAGTTGATGGAGAAAGGATTCACCAGACCAAGTTCGTCGCCATGGGGAGCGCCAGTTTTGTTTGTCAGGAAGAAGGACAGGAGTTTCAGGATGTGCATTGATTACCGTGCACTCAATGAAGTCACCGTGAAGAACAAGTACCCGCTACCCAGGATCGATGATCTGTTTGACCAGTTGAGAGGAGCTGGAGTTTTCTCCAAGATTGATCTGAGATCAGGCTATCACCAGTTGAAGATCCGATCAGAAGATATCCCGAAGACCGCATTCTCGTCGAGATACAAACATTACGAGTTTACAGTTATGTCCTTTGGTTTGACGAATGCGCCAGCTTATTTCATGAATATGATGAACAAGGTTTTCATGGAGTACCTGGAGAAGTTTGTCGTCATGTTCATCGATGACATTCTCATCTATTCCAAGTCAAGAGAAGAACTCGCAGAACATCTGAGGCTAGTTTTGGAGAAGTTGAGGGAACAACAACTCTTCGCCAAGTTCAGTAAGTGTGATTTTTGAAGGGAATATGCCCGAGAGGCAATAATAAATTGTTTATTATCTTATTCCATGTTTATAATAGATGTTTATTTCTCATGCTAAAATTGTATTAACCGGAAACGTTGATACATGTGTGTGTAATAAACAAACAAAAGGTTCCTAGTAAAGCCTCTCTTTTAAACTAGCTTGTTGATTAACTGATGATCAAGGTTTCCTGATCATGAACATTGGATGTTGTTAATAACGGGGTCACATTATTAGAAGAATGATGTGATGAACACACACCCAAGTTGGTATAGCAAATTCGATCAAGTCATTAAAGTTTGTTGCTGTACTGAACATATACAAAATAGCTCTTTTCCTTAGACCATGAGATGATGTCAATCACTAACTCCGGAAGAGTACTTTGATGACATCAAACGTCACTCCGTAACACGGTGACTATAAAGATGGATTTGGGTACTATGAAAGTATTAGTTGAGGCTCATGCATCAAGAGTGGGATTTGTCCATCCGGATGACGGAGAGATATACTCTGGGCCTCTCGGTGATATCACATTGACATCGCTTGCAAGCACGTGACTAGGTCACAAGAATGTCATATCACGGAACGAGTAAAGAGTACTTATCGGTAACGGGATCAAACTAGGTATAGTTGATACCAATGATCGGATCTCGGATAAGTAATATATCGCGAGACAAAAGGAATTGGTTATGTTGGTTTTGGTTCACACGATCACTAGTTCATCGTTGAGTAAGTGGGAGTCATTATGGATCTCCAGATCCCGCTGATGATTATTGATCAGAGAGGTGTCTTGATCATGTCCATTTTATTCACGAACCGTAGGGTGACACACTTAAGGTTCATCGACGCTTTTGAGTGGATACGGAACACCGGAGAAAAGTTTGGACAGCACCGGAATAGTTTCGGGATATCAGAACATTCACATGAAGAGAATGGAGAGTCCATTCACATGAAGAGAATGGAGAGTCCATTCACATGGAGAGAATGGAAAGTCCATTCACATGGAGAGTCCATTCACATGGAGAGAATGGAGAGTCCATTCACATGGAGAGAATGGAGAGTCAACTCACTCCTATAAAAGGGAGGGTGGAGCTCCTCTCTCATGACTAATCTCCATGACCCTTTGGTTGTTCCACCTTTCAAGCAGTAGCTTAAGCGAAGCGCTGCTGAAACAGTTTCTCCACCACCACCACTAAGTCGTAGTGTTGTTGGAGTTTCCCGTGGATCCTCTACTTCCGCTGCCCCGCTGGATCGAGGGATTGGAGGTCGTCGTTGTTCCGTACGTGTGACCAAGTACGGAGGCGCTGCCGTTTGTGGCGCTCATCTTCGCGACTTTGAAGTCGGGCGTGTACCTCTACTTCAACCACGTTTGTTTGCGGGAACGTTATTCCCGCTTTCGGTCTACGAGGGTGAGTCCTTCTGAAACCGTTTGCATGCATCTCCTAGATATGATCTTGGTGTTTGGTTGCATTCGTAGGAAAATTTTTGTTTTCCATGCTTCGAAACCCATCAGTGGTATCAGAGCCGTGTCTATGCGTAGATGTTTTGTACGGTTTAAAACACATGTGGATGTGGGCGTTGATGATCATGTTATTGCATACTTTCGTGTATTTTGGATCATGGTGGCATAGTGGGATTTGAAGCGGCCGTGACTAACCTTACATGTACTCGCTCATGAGACTTGTTACTCGCTCGACATGCAACTAGTATTGCATAAGTGGCTTTGCGGGTGTCGATTTCTCCTACTATAGTCATGATCTAATTTACAACGGTTTGCTAATAATGTTTTTATCACCGTTGTGGTTCTTGTTCGTAGGTAAGAACGATTTTCCTAGAAAGCCCAAAACCACGTAAAATATGCAAAAATAAATTAGAGGCGTCTAACTTGTTTTTGCAGGGGCTTGTGATGTGATATGGTCATTGATACAAAGATTGTTGTATGAAATGAAATTTATTGTAAATTTAAACAACCGGCAGGAGCCATTTGGTTGTTTTTTCTTTTATGGCCTGCGTGCTAAGTATATGTCCATGTGATATATTGTAATGGAGGAAGACAATCAAGATGGCAGCATCATGGACTTTGGTGCCATGCCGGTGGAATGATGGAGATCATACCATGTCGCACAAGATGGAGATCAAGTGCTGAAAGGACCATATCATATCACTTTATTCATGCATGTGATGTTAATCCTTTTATGCATCTTATTTTGCTTGGATATGATCACGTCGATAGCACTATAAGATGATCTCTCCAAATTAATATCAAGATAATAATGTGTTCTTCCATAGTATGCACCGTTAAGAAAGTTCGTCGTTTCGAAGCACCTCGTGATGATCGGGTGTAATAGACTCTACGTTCGCATACAACGGGTGTAAGCGATTTACACACGCAAATACTTTGGTTCTACTTGGCGAGCCTAGCATGTACAGACATGGCCTCGGAACACGAACCGAAAGGTAAAGCATGAGTCATATGGATGATATGATGAACATATTGATGTTCGCCTTTGAAACTATGCCGTCTCACGTGATGATCGGTTTCGGTATAGTGAATTTGGTTCGTGTAATCACTAAAGATGACTAGAGGATGTTGTTTTTGAGTGGGAGTTCTCGTAGTAATTTTGAATTAAACTTGAACTTAATCTATTATGAACTTAGTCTAATTAACTTTGCAAATACGTTGTAGATGGCACCACCTATTTTCAATTTCAATCTGTTCATGGAGAAAGAGAAACTAGCCACCAACGGTAGCAACTTTACCAATCGGGCCCTTAACTCGAGGATTCTCCTCGCCACTGCTCAAAGGAGCTATGTGCTTGATGCGCCGCCGGTGCCCGCCCACGATGATGGCCCCGAGGAGGAGAAAATGTTTTCTTGACTCGCAAGGAGGACCACAGCCTAGTTCATCATGCATTTTGTACGGCCTTGAGCCTGAGCCGCTAAAACGCTTTCGAGCACAAAGCAATGCTTTTGATACAATGAGAGAGTTGAAAATGATCTTCGACACCCATGCCGCAGTAGAGAGTTATGAAGCTTCAGAAAAGTTCTTTAGCTGCATGATGGAGGAAAACAGCTCCGTTAGTGAGCACGTACTCAAAATGTCTGGGTACGCCGATAAACTCATAGCTTTGGGAATAATGATCCCCATTGAGCTAGGAATTCATCGTGTTCTCCAGTCTCTTCCACCAAGCTACAAGAGCTTTGTGATGAACTACAACATGCAGGGCATGAAGAAGTCTCTCCCCGAGCTTCTGTCAATGCTGAAAACTGCTGAAGTGGAGATCAAAAAGGAACATCAAGTGTTGATGGTCCAAAAGACTATCAGTTTCAAGAAGAAAGGCAAGGCTAAGGGAAACTTCAAGAAGAAGGGCAAGTCTGTTGCCACATCTGAGAAGAAGACCAAGGCTGGCCCTAAGTCGACATCTTGAATGTTTTTACTGCAAGGGCACCTTTGGGCACTGGAAGCGCAATCGCCCAAAATATCTGGGCCGATAAGAAGGACGGGAATGTGAACAAAGGTATATATGATATACATGTTATTGATGTGTACCTTACTAGTACTCGCAGATGGCGCTGGTATTTGATACCGGTTCGGTTGCTAACATATGTAACTCGAAACAGAGCTAAGGAACAGGAGACAACTAGCAAGGGATGAGGTGATGATGCGCGTCGGCAATGGATCAAAGGTTGATGTGATCGCCGTCGGACGCTACCTATCCAATTACCATCGAGATTAGTTATAAACCTAAATAATTGTTATTTAGTGCCTGCGTTGAGCATGAACATCATATCTGGATCTTGTTTAATGCGAGACGGTTATTCATTCAAGTCTGAGAACAATGGTTGTTCAATTTATATGAATAATATCTTTTATGGTCATGCACGAAAAGAATGGTTTATTTATTTTGAATCTTGATAATAGTACACATGTTCATAATGTGAATGCCAAAAGAATTAAGTTGAATGATGATATTGCTGCATATATGTGGCATTGCCGCTTATGTCATATTGGTGTTAAACGCATGAAGAAGCTCCATTCTGATGGACTACTAGAATCACTTGATTATGAATCATTTGAAACATGTGAACCATGCCTCATGGGCAAGATGACTAGAACCCCGTTTTCCGGTACAATGGAGCGGGCAACCGACTTATTGGAAATCATACATACCGATGTGTGTGGTCCAATGAGTGTGTCAGCGCGTGGTGGATATCGTTACTTCGTTACTTTCACGGATGATTTGAGTAGATATGGATATATTTACTTAATGAAACACAAGCCTGAAACATTTGAAAAGTTCAAAGAATTTCAGAGTGAAGTAGAAAATCATCGTAATAGAAAGATCAAATTTCTACGATCCGATCGTGGAGGAGAGTATCTTAGTTACGAGTTTGGCACACACATGAGACAATGTGGAATAGTTTCACAACTCACTCCTGCTGGAACACCACAGCATAATGGTGTATCCGAGCGTCGTAATCGTACTTTATTGGATATGGTTCGATCTATGATGTCCCTTACAGATTTGCCACTTTCATTTTGGGGTCATGCACTAGAAACAGCTGCATTCACTTTAAATAGGGCACCATCTAAATCCGTTGAAATGACACCGTATGAATTATGGTTTGGCAACAAACCTAAGCTGTCATTTCTAAAAGTTTGGGGATGCGATGTTTATGTGAAGAAACTTCAACCTGATAAACTCGAACCCAAAGCGGAAAAATGCGTCTTCATAGGATACCCTAAAGAAACAATTGGGTACACCTTCTATCACAGATCCGAGGGCAAGGTTTTCGTTGCCAAGAATGGATCCTTTTTGGAAAAAGAGTTTCTCTCGAAAGGTGTGAGTAGTAGGAAGGTAGAACTCGACGAGGTTATTGAACCTTCTCTTCATGGAATGGCAAGTGCAGCAGCGCCGGAAGTTGTTTCGGAGTTGACTTCACCAAATGAAGAGGGAACTAATGATAAGGATCATGAAACTCCGAAAGAGAACACTACCGCACCTCGCAGGTCAACAAGAGCGCATAATGCTCCTGACTTTTATGTTCCTACTATGAATGTCATGGTAGTTGAGAATAATGACCCTGCGACGTATGATGAAGCGATGATGAGCCCAGATTCCGACAAATGGCTAGAAGCCATGAAATCCGAAATGAGATCCATGTATGAAAACCAAGTATGGACTTTGGTGGACCTACCCAATGACCGCAAGGCCGTTGAGAACAAATGGATTTTCAAAAAGAAAATAGACGCTGATGGTAATGTGACCGTCTATAAAGCTCGACTTGTCGCAAAGGGTTTTCGACAAATTCAAGGAGTTGACTACGATGAGACTTTCTCACCCGTAGCGATGCTAAAGTCTGTTAGGATTATGTTAGCAATTGCTGCATTTTTCGATTATGAAATTTGGCAGATGGATGTAAAAACCGCGTTCCTTAATGGAAACATTGAGGAAGAGTTGTATATGATACAACCCAAAGGTTTTGTTGATCCTAAGGATGTTGATAAGGTATGCAAACTTCAGCGATCCATTTATGGACTGAAGCAAGCATCACGAAGTTGGAATCTCCGTTTTGATGAGGTAATCAAAGGTTTTGGATTTGTCCAAACTTACGGAGAAGCTTGTATTTACAAGAAAGTGAGTGGGAACTCTATAGCATTTCTGATATTATATGTGGATGACATATTGTTGATTGGAAATGATATAGAACTTTTGAAAAGCGTAAAAGATTACTTAAACAGTAAGTTTTCAATGAAGGACCTTGGTGAAGCGGCGTATATTTTAGGTATCAAAATCTATAGAGATAGATCGAGACGCTTGATTGGGTTATCGCAAAGTACATACCTTGACAAGATTCTAAAGAAGTTTAGAATGGACGAAAGTAAGAAAGGGTTCTTACCTATGTTGCAAGGCAAGACGTTGAGTAAGACTTAGAGTCCAACTATAGCAGAAGATAGAGAAGTAATGAATAAAATTCCCTATGCTTCAGCCATAGGCTCTATCATGTATGCTATGTTGTGTACAAGACCGGATGTGGCACATGCTATTAGTTTGACTAGCAGTACCAATCGATCCAGGTTTGGAACATCGACAGCGGTCAAGAATATCTTTAAGTACTTGAGAAGAACTAAGGATATGTTTCTCATATATGGTGGTGAAGAAGAGCTCGTCGTAAGGTTACGCCGACGCTAGTTTCGACATCGATCCGGATGGCTCTAAGTCACAAACCGGGTATATTTTTGAAATGAATGGAGGAGCAAAGTGAGCTGGAGGAGTTCCAAGCAATCTGTGGTGGCAAGATCTTCAACAGAGGCGGAATATGTTGCCGCTTCGTATAAAGTAGAAGCGCTTTGGATGAAGATGTTCATATCCGAACCGGGTGTGGTTCCGGAGTGCGTTGGACCCAATGGTTATCTATTGTGACAACAATGGTGCCATAGCCAATGCTAAAGAACCAAGGTCACACAAGAATTCCAAGCATATTAAGCGCCGGTTTCACTCCATCCGTGAACATGTCAAGGATGGCGATGTAAAGATTTGCAAAGTGCACACGGATCTGAATGTGGCAGACGCGTTGACTAAAGCTCTCCCAAGGGCAAAACATGATCAGCACCATAACTCAATGGGTGTTAGATTCATCACAATGTAATCTAGATTATTGACTCTAGTGCAAGTGGGAGATCAAGGGAATATGCCCGAGAGGCAATAATAAATTGTTTATTATCTTATTCCATGTTTATAATAGATGTTTATTTCTCATGCTAAAATTGTATTAACCGGAAACGTTGATACATGTGTGTGTAATAAACAAACAAAAGGTTCCTAGTAAAGCCTCTCTTTTAAACTAGCTCGTTGATTAACCGATGATCAAGGTTTCACGATCATGAACATTGGATGTTGTTAATAACGGGCTCACATTATTAGAAGAATGATGTGATGAACACACACCCAAGTTGGTATAGCAAATTCGATCAAGTCATTAAAGTTTGTTGCTGTACTGAACATATACAAAATAGCTCTTTTCCTTAGACCATGAGATGATGTCAATCACTAAAACCTTAAGAGTCCTTTGATGACATCAAACGTCACTCCGTAACACGGTGACTATAAAGATGGATTTGGGTACTATGAAAGTATTAGTTGAGGCTCATGCATCAAGAGTGGGATTTGTCCATCCAGATGACGGAGAGATATACTCTGGGCCCTCTCGGTGATATCACATTGACATCAATTGCAAGCACGTGACTAGGTCACAAGAATGTCATATCACGGAACGAGTAAAGAGTACTTATCGGTAACGGGATCAAACTAGGTATAGTTGATACCAATGATCGGATCTCGGATAAGTAATATATCGCGAGACAAAAGGAATTGGTTATGTTGGTTTTGGTTCACACGATCACTAGTTCATCGTTGAGTAAGTGGGAGTCATTATGGATCTCCAGATCCCGCTGATGATTATTGATCAGAGAGGTGTCTTGATCATGTCCATTTTATTCACGAACCGTAGGGTGACACACTTAAGGTTCATCGACGCTTTTGAGTGGATACGGAACACCGGAGAAAAGTTTGGACAGCACCGGAATAGTTTCGGGATATCAGAACATTCACATGAAGAGAATGGAGAGTCCATTCACATGAAGAGAATGGAGAGTCCATTCACATGGAGAGTCCATTCACATGGAGAGAATGGAAAGTCCATTCACATGGAGAGTCCATTCACATGGAGAGAATGGAGAGTCCATTCACATGGAGAGAATGGAGAGTCAACTCACTCCTATAAAAGGGAGGGTGGAGCTCCTCTCTCATGACTAATCTCCATGACCCTTTGGTTGGTCTTTTCTCCTTCCTCCTCGCTGTTCCACCTTTCAAGCGAGCTTGCTTAAGCGGCTGGAAACAGCTTCTCCACCACCACCACTAAGTCGTAGTGTTGTTTGAATTTCCCGTGGATCCTCTACTTCCGATGCCCCGCTGGATCTAGGGATTGGAGGTCGTCGTTGTTCCGTACGTGTGACCAAGTACGGAGGCGCTGCCGTTTGTGGCGCTCATCTTCGCGACTTTGAAGTCGGGCGTGTACCTCTACTTCAACCACGTTTGTTTGCGGGAACGTTATTCCCGCTTTCGGTCTACGAGGGTGAGTCCTTCTGAAACCGTTTGCATGCATCTCCTAGATATGATCTTGGTGTTTGGTTGCATTCGTAGGAAAATTTTTGTTTTCCATGCTTCGAAACCCATCAATTTTTTGGAAAGACAAGGTGGAGTTTCTTGGACATGTAATGACCGCAGAAGGAGTCGTTGTTGATCCAAGCAAGGTAGAAGCTGTGTTACATTGGGAGCAGCCGAAGACCGTGACCCAGATTCGGAGTTTTCTTGGGATGGCAGGTTACTACCGCCGCTTCATTGAAGGCTTTTTGACAATCGCGAGACCTCTTACGCAATTGTTGAAAAAGGAGAAGAAGTTTACATGGACGCCGGAGTGCGAGAAAGGTTTTCAAGAGCTGAAGAAGCGATTGACATCAGCCCCAGTGTTAGTTCTACCAAACGTCAATCAAAGCTTCGATATTTATTGTGATGGATCGCGCCAAGGACTTGGATGTGTGCTAATGCAGAATAGGAAGGTTGTTGCTTATGCATCAAGGCAGTTGAGGCTACACGAGGAGAATTATCCGACGCATGACTTAGAGTTAGCAGCTGTAGTGCATGCTTTGAAGTTGTGGCATCATTATTTGATCGGGAACAAGTGTGAAGTGTATACGGACCATAAGAGTCTTAAGTACATTTTCACCCAATCAGACCTGAACATGAGGCAGAGGAGATGGTTAGAGTTGATCAAGGATTACAATGTGGGAATCCATTACCATCCCGAAAAGGCTAACGTGGTGGTTGACGCCTGTCAGGTTCGGTCAGCACTATGTACGCCGGAACCGCACCTGACATAGGAAGCATAGTTGGCAGGTTATGACCATGGTCTGGGTATGAGTAAGAATCGGTTAAGATCTCTTCCGAGATAAGTATTTCCATGTTTAGGTTGGGGCTATTTAGCCGCGTCAAGGAAAAACAATAAGAGAACAAGAGATTATTTCAGTTATCTTCCTCTTCCTTCGTTCTGCGTCCGCAGCTCCTTGCTGCGATCGTCCGTCTCGACGGCGCCGGCTAGACGTCACCCAAAGTCGCCGGTTCGTCGCCCCATACATCATTACGACCTCCGAAGCCGAGCTCGTAACATCTTGGTATCAGAGACCATGTCCGGCGATGAAGGACGCACCCTGGCTGATAAGATCGACCAGATTTTTCGGAAGCTTGAAGACATGGCATTGGTTCAGGACGGGCACACCGCTCAGTTCGCAACCCTCACCACGCGGCTGGATCGCCATGATGCTCGCATCGCCAAAGTGGATGACCTGATAAGCGCACTGGCTGGCGGCGGCGATAAAGGAAGAAGTGCGGACGACACGCTTCACGCTCCTCGCCGACGCCGGTTAGCCTCAGCCGAAGGCAACGGGCAATGACTTGGTGGAGGGGGTGTGCTGCACAGCTTCGGCGGCGGCATGCACGGAGGAAGTGCGCAGCCCTATGTTGAAGGACGGAGCGGGAATTTTGCGCCGCCGGACGCCCGACTCCCAAAACACCCTCGCTGGGATTTTGCAACCTACGAGGGCGTAGACGATCCTCTCCATTGGCTTAATTCTTGCGAACTGTTCTTCCGCGGCCAGCACACGGCGGAAGAAGAGAAGGTCAGCACCGCGACGTATCATCTGCGCGGAGAAGCACAGCAATGGTACATGCTCCTGGAAGAGGAGATGGGGGCACTTACCTGGCTTCACTTCAAGGATCTCGTCAACCTCCGCTTCGGGCCACCAACACGACGCAATCACCTAGCAGAGCTGAAGCAGCTTCGTCAGACCGGGACAGTCTCACAATATCAAAAGGAGTTTGAGGCTTTACTTCCCCGTGCGAACCTCCGAGCTGACCAGAAGATCGAGATGTTTACCGCCGGTCTCAAGGAGAAGATCGCCATTGCTGTTGATCTCGCTGCCCCGCAGTCCTTAGCCATGGCCATGAGCCTGGCCCGGGCTCATGAGCGCTTGCAGCAACCTGATCCAGAAGATGGTCGACGCGGAATCCCTAGAGGCAGCGGCATGAAGACTGGAGCAAGCGCGTGGCCGGCCGCGAGCTCAGCCACCACGGCCGGCATACTTCCAAGCGTGGTTGCACCAAAAGGGGGCGACACCAATGCCTCTGGGACCAAGTTCATCAAGAAATTGACGCGCGCACAAATGGAAGAACGCCGCCGCCTGGGATTATGCTACAATTGCGATGAGAAATACGCGCCCGGGCATTCCTGTCAGCGGCTTTTTAGCTTGGAAGTGATTCCTGACGACGTCGACGCATGGGACGGCACCGGGCACAGCGGGGATCCATCCATCTCCCTTCTCGCCCTGACCGGCATTACCGTCGGCCATACGATGCGCCTTCCTGTTCGCATCGGTGACCACCACTTCGTTGCCCTCGTCGACTCCGGCTCTACCCACAATTTTCTGTCTGAAGGCGCGGCAAGTCAGGCAGGGGTTATCGTGGAAGCCGCAGACTCTTCCTTCCGCGTCGCAGTAGCTAACGGCGAGCGGATTAGTGGCAACGGCAAATGTCGCCAGATTTCTCTCGGCATCGACACATACATCTTTTTCATTGATCTCTACGTGCTCCCAATCCCGGGCGTCGACATGGTCCTTGGTGTTCAGTGGCTTCAGACGTTGGGACCCATCACTTGGGACTTCCAACGTCTCACTATGACATTTTGGCAAGGAACTCATCAGGTTCAACTCCACGGGGTGTCACCGTTGCTGGTCGTTGTCATCCATGACCACCGAACCAACCGATTTGATGAATGCTTTACTCACGGAGTACTCCGCAGTCTTCGCGGATCCACAGGGCCTTCCACCGTCACGTGCCTACGACCATCGGATTCACCTGAAGGCTGGTACAGATGCTGTGGCGGTACGCCCTTATCGTTACCCGCAATTGCAGAAGGATGAGCTAGAGGCACAATGTCAGGCTATGCTACATCAGGGCATTATACGCGTCAGCACATCGGCATTTTCCTCGCCGGTATTGTTGGTCCGTAAGAAGGATAACACGTGGCGCTTTTGTGTCGATTTTCGGGCCCTCAACGACAAAACTATCAAAGACAAATTTCCCATCCCGATGGTTGAAGAACTTTTGGATGAGCTTAAGGGTACACGCTTCTTTACTAAATTGGACCTTCGGTCCGGTTATCATCAAGTGCGAATGTATTCTGAAGATGTTCCCAAGACGGCATTTCGTACGCATCATGGGCATTTCGAATTTTTGGTCATGCCATTTGGGTTAACCAATGCCCCTGCAACATTTCAGGCACTCATGAATGACGTTTTGGGGCCATTTCTACGCCGTTTCGTGTTGGTGTTTTTTGATGATATCCTGATTTATAGTCAGTCATGGGCCGAACATCTTTGTCATGTTCGCCAGGTGTTGCAGGAGTTATCTAGGCATGGGTTGGCATTGAAACGTTCTAAGTGCTCATTTGGTACTACATCTGTGGCCTATCTTGGCCATGTCGTCTCCGCAGAGGGTGTGACCATGGATCGGCAAAAAGTGGCCGCTATCGAGGAATGGCCGGTTCCCAATACCGTACGGGCTGTTCGTGCCTTCCTCGGGCTGGCAGGGTACTATCGGCGCTTCATCCAGAATTATGGCGCCATTGCCGCACCTCTCACCCGCCTTTTGCGCAAGGAAGCTTTCTCTTGGACTTCGGACGCGGCAAATGCTTTCTCCTCGCTCAAACAGGCATTGGCATCTGCTCCGGTCCTTCAACTCCCAGATTTCAGTCTTCAGTTCACCATCGAGTGTGACGCCTCCGGTTCAGGTTTTGGAGCCGTTCTTCATCAGGGTGCGGCACCTATTGCTTTTTTTAGTCGACCTATCGCTGCTCGTCATGTTAAGCTCGCAGCTTATGAGCGGGAGTTAATCGGCCTCGTCCAAGCTGTCCGTCATTGGCGTCCGTACGTGTGGGGACGCCCTTTTCTCATTCGCACCGATCATTATAGTTTAAAATTCCTATTGGATCAACGGCTATCCACTATTCCCCAACATCAATGGGTTAGTAAACTGGTGGGTTTTGATTTCTCCGTGGAGTATAGGCAAGGTCGGCTTAACACAGTGGCCGATGCTCTTTCTCGACGTGATAGCGATTCTCCGACTACCACCCTGATGACCCTTAGTGGCCCGTCTTTGTCTCTCTTTGACGACTTGCGGCGAGACCTCCCTACCGATGAGACATGGAATTCTACTCTGCAAAGTATACAGGAAGGGCGTCTATTAGCTCCATGGACGATTTGCGATGGACTTATTCTCTATAAAGGCCGTATTTTTGTTCCACAGACGTCCACCTATATCACCACAATTTTTTCTACTTGCCATGAAGTGGGTCATGAGGGCGTTCAGAAGACGCTTACTCGGGTCCGAGCAGACTTTCATATTCCCCGGGCTCGGCAATTGCTTCAGGAATTTATTCGAGATTGTATGATATGTCAGCGTAACAAGACGGAACATTTACACCCCGGCGGACTTCTCCAATCTCTCCAAGTGCCTCATGCTGTATGGTCTGATATTGCTATGGATTTCATCGAAGGATTGCCTAAATCAGGCGGGAAGACCGTTATTCTTACTGTGGTGGATCGTTTCTCTAAGGCTGCACATTTTATTCCATTAGCTCATCCCTACACGGCAGTCTCCGTGAGTCGGGTTTTCTTTGATACAGTGGTACGCCTCCATGGTATTCCTTCTTCCATTGTTACTGATCGGGATGTGGTTTTTACAAGCAATTTTTGGCAAGAGCTGTTCCAACTCACCGGGTGCCGACTTCATATGAGTACGGCCTATCATCCTCAGTCCGATGGCCAATCCGAAGTGACCAATAGAATTATCGCTATGTATTTGCGTTGTTTTGCGGGGGATCGACAGAAGCAATGGATTCGTTGGCTGCCTTGGGCTGAATATTGTTACAACACATCTTTCCAATCTTCGTTGAAGACTACTCCCTTCAGGGTTGTGTATGGTCGCGACCCACCAAGTATGCGCACTTACATCAAGGGCGAAGCACGCACTCCGGCCGTCGAATCTCAGATGATTGATCGTGATGAATTTCTGGCAGAAGTGCGCGATCGCCTTTTACACGCTCAAGCTGTTGCTGCTTCCTACTATAATCGAAATCATCGGGAGATCACCTTCGAGATTGATGATTGGGTTTGGCTTCGTATCTCTCACCGCCCAGGTTCTTCCCTTCCTAATGTGACTCACGGCAAGCTCAGTCCGCGCTTTTACGGACCTTACCAAGTGGTTCAGCGTATTGGGACAGTCGCGTATCGCCTTCGTCTTCCTCCTGGTGCTCGTCTTCATGACGTTTTCCATGTTGGGCTGCTCAAGAAATTTCATGGCACTCCCCCGCGTGAATTGACACCTCTACCTCCACTGATTCATGGTCGGGCCATTCCAACGCCCGACGAAGCACTCAAGGGGCGTGTGGTTCGCGGCCAGCGGCAAGCACTCATCCGTTGGAAAGATCTTCCGACCGAACAAGCTACGTGGGAGCAGGTTGACACTTTCCAGCAGCAGTATCCGGAGTTCCAGCTCGCAGACGCGCTGTTTTCGGAGGAGGGAGGTGATGTCAGGTTCGGTCAGCACTATGTACGCCGGAACCGCACCTGACATAGGAAGCATAGTTGGCAGGTTATGACCATGGTCTGGGTATGAGTAAGAATCGGTTAAGATCTCTTCCGAGATAAGTATTTCCATGTTTAGGTTGGGGCTATTTAGCCGCGTCAAGGAAAAACAATAAGAGAACAAGAGATTATTTCAGTTATCTTCCTCTTCCTTCGTTCTGCGTCCGCAGCTCCTTGCTGCGATCGTCCGTCTCGACGGCGCCGGCTAGACGTCACCCAAAGTCGCCGGTTCGTCGCCCCATACATCATTACGACCTCCGAAGCCGAGCTCGTAACAACGCCTTGAGTCGGAAGAGTCATACCGTGAATATGTTAATAGCCACGAGTCAGGACGAGCTATGCAAGGAGTTTCAGAGGATGCAGATTGAGGTGGTACACGAGGGATTCTTGGCCGCATTGGAGGTAAAGCCTATTTTGGAGGATCAAATCAGAGGAGGACAGAACGATGACGACAAGAACCGTAGGATTAAGTCCAAGATGGAGGAAGGCAAGGCAAAAGGTTTTACGTTGGATGAGCAAGGCACATTGTGGATGAAGGACCGCATCTGTGTGCCGAACAAAAAGGAGCTGAAGCAGTTCATTCTGGAGGAAGCCCATGACTCCAAGTATTCCATTCACCCAGGAAGTGCCAAGATGTACCAAGACTTGAAGGAAAGATTCTGGTGGCCAAGCATGAAGCGGGAAGTCGCCGAGCATGTTGCATTATGCGACATATGCCAGAGAGTCAAAGCAATGCATCAGATACCAGCAGGATTGCTGCAACCATTGAAGATACCCGAGTGGAAATGGGAGGAAATCAGAATGGACTTCATTACCGGTTTGCCTAAAACTCAAGGAGGTTATGACTCCATATGGGTTATAGTGGATCGCTTGACTAAGGTCGCCTATTTCATCCCAGTAAAGACCACTTACTCGGGAGATAAATTAGTAGAGTTGTACATGACCAGGATCGTCTGTTTGCACGGAGTGCCGAAGAAGATTGTTTCGGACCGAGGTACCCAATTTACCTTGATATTCTGGAATAAGCTGCATGAAGCCATGTGGACCCGTTTGAACTTCAGTACAGCATATCATACGCAGACGGATGGACATACTGAAAGAGTTAATCAGATTCTGGAGGACATGTTAAGAGCTTGTGCATTGGCCTACGCAACCTCTTGGGATAAGAGTCTGCCGTATGCCGAGTTCAGCTACAATAACAGTTAGCAGGCCAGTCTACAGATGTCACCTTTTGAGGCACTGTATGGTCGACCTTGTCAGACGCCGTTGAACTGGAATGAGACAGGTGAACGCCGTCTCTTTGGGCCGGATATTCTTTAAGAAGCCGAAGAGCAGATTGCCATGATCCAGGAAAGACTGAAGATAGCTCAGTCAAGACAGAAGAGTTACGCAGACAACCGTAGCCGAGACTTGAGCTTTGAACCAGAGGATTTCGTGTACCTTAGGGTTACACCCCTCAAGGGAGTTAAAAGATTCCACTCCAAAGGGAAACTCGCGCCACGTTATGTTTGACCATTTAAGATTTTGAGCCGCAGAGGCAAAGTTGCTTACCAGTTGGAGTTGCCGCAGCCGTTAGCAGGTGTGCATGCTGTGTTCCATGTGTCACAACTGAAAAAGTGCTTCGAGTACCAGATGAGCAGGCACCGTTAGAATCAATAGAACTGCAGGAGGATCTGACTTACAAGGAGCACCCTGTAAAGATCCTGGACACCATGGATCGAGAGATAAGAAATAAATCGACACGTTTTTGCAGAGTTCAGTGGAGCAACCATGTAGAGAGTGAAGCAACTTGGGAGCGCGAGGAGGATTTGAAGAAAGAATTTCTGAACCTATTCTTTAGTTAGCTCTGAATCTCAGGGACGAGATTCTGTTAAGGGGGGGAGGTTTGTAACACCCCAATTTTTACTTTTCATAAGTTTGAATGTTATTTTTGCACTTTGGTGAATTTTTGGAATTTTCTAGAATTTATTTGGATTTATTTGGATTTAATTTGAATTTATTCCCTTTTGAAATAATTAAAGAATTTAAATTTACAAATAAATTTTTTTGGAGATATTTTATTTGAGTCCAAAATCTCTCAAAGTATTTTCCAGAATTTTTCTGAGTGTTTTGCTATTTTTCTTGAATTAAATGAATTTCTAGAAATTATTTTGAATATTTAATCGCTGGAAAATCAACTCGGGTCAAGTACTGTTCATCCGACTGAGTCGGAACCCGAGTCGGACTCGAGTCCGACTCGCGCCACCTGACTTGGTCAGGCCATGCCGCGCCGAACCCAACCTCAACCCTAGCGCCCGACCGTTAGATCCGCATCCAACGGCCGTGCGTTAGCCGTGTTGCACACGTGCGCGAACCGCTGGATCGCGCCATGTGGACGGCTGGCCGTCATCATCTCCGCCGAGTCCGAAACGGACTACGCCACCGTGCCGTCCGAGTTCGGTTAGGGCTTCGCGGATTTCGCGCACGTCGAGGCACTATTTAATGCTCCGTCGCCACCCCATTGAAGCTCTTTGCCGTGCGCACCTTTTGCCCCAAGTTTCCGAGCCCTAGCCACCGCCGCGTAGCTGATATTGCTCGTCGTAGTTGAAGCCTTGCTCCGCCACGGTTTTTCTTCGTTCCCGGCCCCGACCGTCGTCCTCCGCCGCGTTCAAGCCCAGATCCGGAACCCTCGCGTCAAGCCGCACCCATGGAGACCACTCACCTCGCCGGAGTCGCGCCCAAACGCCGTTGGCCGTCTCGTCGTCCCCAACTCCGGTGCCCTCTACTCCGCCGCGCCATCGCCGGAACCGCGAAGGTTCTCCGCCGTTGGATCTTCATCGCACGGCTGAGGTTCGTCCATGTCATCTCCGTGTATTTTTCACATTTTGGTTTTTAGATCTGATCTCAACCATTGGATCTAGATCCGACGGCTTAGATTAAGCCACGTAGCCGTAGACTACACCGTGCTAGATCCAATTTCAGCCGTTAGATCTAGATCGTACGGTTAGGGTTGAACCGCATTGTAGCAATAGATACGATCTCAACCGTTCGATCGAGATCGAACGGTGCTCAGCGTGCCACGCGTCGCCACCCGGGTCATGCCACATCAACCCCCAACGACATGGTTAACTCGATCAGATCTGGACCGTCCGATCTAAATCGTACGGTCCAGATCAGCCACGTTGCACCACAACGTGTGAATTCCAGATCCAATCCGGGCCGTTGATTTTCAAATCAACGGCTGAGATTGTGCCACGTGTGCGGGAGCCGGACCGACACGGCCAATGGCCGCCGCCGACATCACGCTGCGTGGCGCCGGCGGGGCCTGCGTGTCAGCGGCTGGCTCAACGTCTCCATGACATCACCTGTGACATCATGTTGACGTCATGTGGGGCCCACATGTCAGCCGTCCTCGGCCGAGCCGTGCTGACGCCAATCGCCGACGCCGAGTGGGTCCCGCGTGTCGAGATACGCGGCGCCGTGAGCCGGTCCACTGGTGGACCGAAAGCCGCAGCCGTCTTGCGCCGGGTCCATGGACCCGAGGCGACGTGGTGGCTCCCGATTGGTCCACGTGTCGTGCTGACGCAATAAATGGAATTTTCAATAGAGAAATAAATGAATTAATTCGGTTTATTGATTTATTTGAATTTTCAAACTTCAAACGCTTATAACTTTTGCGTTTCAACTCTGATTTGAACGATTCCAATTTCTAAATTTTTATCAAATTGAGATATACTTAAATATGAATTTTAATTAATTTTTGAATATGAAAATTTCTCTGTTTATATTTAATTAATAGATTCTTTAAACTTTAAATAATTATAACTTTTGCATTTTAACTCCGATTCGGGCGATTCCAATTTCTAAAAATTTGTAAAATTATGCCCTTTCTGTTTATGGACTTTATTTGATGTTTTGAGCAATGCACATGTACTGTTTTATTTATTTATTGCTATTTGCACGCATTACGAGTAGACGTTGAAGTACCCGAGGGCTTCGAAGGTGAAGTGTTGACCCAGGAGCCAGCTCAAGACCAAGATCAAGTAGTCTTTTAAGGCAAGTTATGCTTTGACCATGTTGATCCCATCTTTGAAATTAATTTGGTTTAAATTATTGCATGCTAATTTAATTAGAAATTGTTTTAATAATTCTGGAAAATTAGATAAATGCCAAATTGCAGTATGACACCTTGATGTATATGTAATTGTATGCCATGAACCCTTGTCACCCTAGTTGTGGATTATTTAGTTGGACATTATTAAATTGCCAACAAGGGTAATTAGACCGTTGTAGTATATTGCTTAGACCTGCCACGTAGTCACAACATGATTTTGGATAATTACATGTTAACATTGACTTAATGACATATGGAACATGTTTTTGAGAAGTGTCATGTGTTATTGATGTTGTTATCGATGGCATGTGGTGCATGGTAATCAACTGGGGTTTGATAAATAGATTTAGACCGGGGCATGTGGCAAGAATAATCGGGTGGGCCAGTTGTGGCATCGGGGAAGTTGATTTTGTTCTTCCGGTAGTCTTTCCCTGGTCAACCTATGGACTTAACCTTGCAAGCCTTTTAACTGAGTCAAACATGCAACCACATGTCTGTAATGGGACGGACCGAGTTGATTAAGTTGCTAATAACGTACCTGTGGGACCTAGTTGATTTAGTTGTACAGTGGAGCGTATTGGGGCTGCGGCCAGGTACCCATCTAACGGTTGATTTGCCTAGACTTCGCCTTTGCTAAGGGAAGGGTTAGTGTGCAATAACCGGGGAGGCCCACTCACCTTTGTTATGGACACTCGCCTTTGTGGTGTTTGGCTGTATCTTGTGGGTAAAGTGCATAACCTATGCAAAGTGAAAAATCTATTCGAATAGCCGTGTCCACGGCATTGGACATTGCTCAGGAATTACAGTCAAGGGTTAGACTTTCATGAAAACAACTTGGACTTGAAAAGTTTGGTTGGGTTTAATGATGACATTGATGGAAATGTGGATTAGGAAAGGGAAAGTATTTACTTAACTCCTGGAAAAGTTATTGATACTACACTACTTCTACTGCTTTCGAATCTACTTATGTTACTTGCTAATTGCTGCTTTACTGCAAATGAACCTGTTAACCTATCCTTTGTATTAAGCCATGCATATAGAATATTAGTTGCATTTTGTGCATGACTTGCTAAGTACCAAGTACTCACCCTTGCCGCAATACAACACCAGTTGAAGAGGAATCAACGCCAGCACTGGAGGAGGAGCTTCAGGAAGAGCCGACAAGCTAGGGGAGAGCCCAGTCAGTTGCCTGTGGCATATTGGTTGGCGCCACGCAAATTCTTTATATTCCGCTGCAGATTATGTTTGAGTAAGACTTTAGCCCTGCGAGGCGTATCTTTGTAACTTGACCATAAGGTCGAGCAACCAGTTTGGTTAATTAATTAAGGTACTTTACTATTTCGTTGAGTATGATTGTGATATGTACCGATGTTGAGACTGTGTGCACCTGCGTGATCCTGGACTAGTGCTGAATACACAGAGGGTCCGGATTTGCAAATTCGAGTCCCGACACTATCCCGACGGACAGATTGGTCTGTTTTTCAGGTTTTCGGGGTTTCGAGTAGAATCGTTGTGTTCTGAGTTTTGTACTTGCTTGGGTGGTATGATATTGAGTGGAAAACATGTATTTGCAGGTGGTGTGACCCCAGGAGTGGCATCATCATTTCTCCACACCATTCCGAAGGTTTAAAGCAAGTGTATTGGAATGGGTAGCGTGTTGTTTGTTGCTAGTCTTGATTAGATGCAAATTGATTACATGATATGCTATCTTGCCATGATTAGTGTTTGCCCATGATATGATGAAAATGCCTTATTATGATGCTATGCAATGATTAGTTGAGTTATGTGCAAGTTGTTTATGTTTATGGCATAATTGCATACATGGCATGAGAACTGGTCAGGTCGGTGAGAAAGTCATAACTAGACCGGTAAGGTCGGTGAGAAAGTTATGACTAATCCGGAGCGCCATTGAGTAAGACCTACCTCGTGATTCCATCCACCGTTGTGAATGGAAGCGAGGAGTAGGAACCCTCCATCTACGGGATGGAAGGGGAAAGAGGGTGCACGCCGACGGGTGTGCACTTGGCAATACCGGTATGTGCTTCAAGGAGATATGTGCATTGCATTATATGATGATGTTATATGATGATGTCAATGAGTTGCATACACTGAATATGAGATGTTTATGATGTTGAATATGAAAAGTGGTGATGAAGGTATTGGAATGTGTTTTCTTGTTCCCTTGCAATATACTTGCTGAGTGATGAACTCATGCTTGTGTTTATGTTGTTTTTCTTAGGTACCATGAAACCGGCATGCGGGAAAAAGGGTTTAGCTACACATCTACACGTAGCTCCACACAAATTAGACAGTGTTATCATTTGGAGTCATGATAATAAAAGTAATGCCATGAAACTCGGAGAATTGCTTAACTGTGTGCTCGGTCTTATTATTTGATTCGTTTAGCTCATGAAGTGGTTGAATGCTTTACCCTGGACTTATATTGTTGCTATGTCACCTGTCATTGCTGTTTTAGATGCTTTCCATTATGATATAACTTGTGATACTTTGTTGTTGCTCCGAATCATGGAAAAACAAAGGAGATGCTGCCGAAATTTTCGGTTTTAGCATTTGCACCTTTGCTGTAATTTAGCTTTATTTGTGGTATTTACTTGCTGTTAGTCTATGTTTGGTGACATCCAGGGCATACTAGATGCCGGGGCGTTACAGGGACGATGCCGAAGACTTTTCTTGCAATATCGTGTGAATGATTTTAAATAGTAATTAAGATTAAATGCAATAGAATGAAATATTACTAGAGCAATAACGCAACAATTGAGTTTACCTGTTCATCATGTCCAAAAAGTCTTTATAATCTTCAAGGGGTTTCCTCATCGAGTCCAGGACAAAAATCCTGCTAGCATCTAACTCGATGACGAGGAGGACCCAGTGAAACCTGTGCATATATGTTAACATAGCCTATTAGTCCCACATCGTGTCACGCAAAAATAGTAAAACGATATTAGAAGTAGAGTAATACGTACTTAAAGTTATAGGGTAAAAGTATGGAGGTTTTGTATTACAGCTTCAAGAAAGTATTAAATAAATACTCTTCAAGAAAAATTGGGTCCGTAAGGACAATTTTCTCGTTGACAATTCCCGGATCGATAAATCCTAGGTTTTCATTGCCATTTATTATACATGTATGTATCTCCATTCTGCATATATAAAAAAGAAGTTAGACATGAAGTTAAGCGGTACAGGAATATATATACAATAATATAAATTGAAACTTACAAAGTCCACACTCTGACTATATTCACGTCCAGGGCATCTTGCTGGTACAACATATACAATTCGAGTAAAAACACCCAGACGGTATTATCCCCATTGTGAAAATTCGATTCTTTGTATTTGACTGGGAATGCATCCATACCATTTCTGCTCTGCTGCATGTACCACTAATGGACATGCCGCAATTGTGTTGTTAGGTGGTCTATATGAGCTGGTTCAACCAGCGGTTGCCCGTTAACAAACCTCCACCTTAGACCTGCCTCGTGAGCACGAAGTTGTTCAGCAATATCTCTTTCATTTTGTGATTTCAATGCGTCCGCACTAGCCTCCTTCAAGTATTGCTTTCTGGAGATGCGCTCGTAGTCTGACATTTTTGAAGGTTCAGAAGCCACCCCTGACTGTTTACCTTCTGCCATACTCAAGAAAAACTTCTGCACATTAGCATCAACTTTAGTTTTCTGAGGTGATGGCCTCTTTTTGAAGTGAGAAGTTACACAGGCGCTTATTTCCTTTTTTCGTTCTTCTTCAGTCATCTCGGTTTGTAATTTCTTCTGAGGTTGTGCTGACTTTAAAGATGACCGAGATTTGCTATGAGACAGTACGGACTTCCGAGATGGTGCTGATGTTCGAGTTGAACTTTTCCTAGCTGGTGCCAGCGGAGGAGACGGACTTTACCTGGATGGTGCTGGCTGAGGAGACAGACTTTTTCTGGTGGTGCAGGTAGGGGAGTTGGACTTTTCCTGGCTGGTGCCGCCCGGGGGGGCAGATCGTCGTTGTCATCTTTGTCATCCTCATCATCTGAGCCAAACATAATCAAGCTCTTGCGCCACGCGAGGAAGCCATTCACATTTTCTCCAAGTCTTTGGTTCCTGTCCTCACCAGGGATCTCTATCTCCATTTTGCGGTTGTTTACGCAAAAAATGTGAAGTATGGTTTCTTGCCTCAAACACACAAGACAAACGCCGGGTAGCGACAACTATCGGCTTGACACTGATCGGCTAAGGGTCGATAAGGCGATAACCAAACTAGCCGATTAAGGCTAATCCAAGGGTAAAGGTAGATCGACTATGAAAGGCGATGCGCAACAAGCAAAGTAGATCGAACCTGGAATCAAGTCGACAAGAACAACAAATTGGTGATGTGCAACTCTTTATTGATCTCGACGGCTTACAGAGGAAAGATTGCTACGAAACTAGAAAAAAGCGTAAAACAAAGTGTATTGGTTGGTTGATGTGTTGATTCCTTCCGTCTCTTCTCCCCTTGTCCCTTTTATATTGCTCCGAGTCCTTCCTGGATGCGGCAATTGAATTCGTATCAGTTTTGACTCAAACTCCTCCCTTTTGGTAGCCGAATCCATGTCGTACATGGAACAAAACCAAATCGCATCTTCTTATTCTAAATTGAGCCGACATTATCTATACATGCCGAATTTTGGTGTAAACATATGCCCCCCGTTTTTGGAAGATAACTTGTTATCTTCCAAAAATTCTATCGGCTTTCCATCCATATCGGCTTATGGGAGAATCTTTTTTGAGAACCGTCCCATTAACTGTGCCGTAATAATCTTGGTGCGCTTTAAATGCGATAACTGTTCCCGCCTGTTCACCTTTTTTCACCGCGGTATAAATATGGGGGTCCTCCCACGGTCATTTCCACGCTTTCAAGCTCTCGCACTCTCAACGATCGGCTTCCTCTGCATCTTTGGCCTCCTCGAAAGCAACTTCCCTTCGGGCTTTCATCATCCTTCTCCCTTCTGAGTCGGCTGAAATGGACGCTTCGCAGGTACTTATCCCAATTCCTAATAGCGATAACCAGTATTTCTTAGGACCGATAGGGACTATAGAAGCCGATATCGTCGTTAGCGATGAGATCCCTAGGCTTCCTCTTTTGGCTCCAGGTTACGCTGTAAACGAATGGGGTAAGAGTTTTAGGGCTTGGCCGACAGCTCTTAGGGGCTGGAGGTCTTGGTACATTAGAATATCGGCCCAAAAGAGAGCAGAGTGGGAAAGGATGGGCATATCCGAAAGTCTCCCTTTATCTTTGGCCGCCCCTGAGCCTAACGAACCCTTAGTGGCCGCCGCTTGCTATTTCTGGTCGGACTCTTTCAATGCCTTCTTCTTCCCGACTGGTTCCATCGGCCCAACCCTTCTAGATGTAGCTGAGCTGTGCTGCCTTAGGCCCAACGGTGACCAAGTGTCGGCTTTCAGCGGGAAACCTAGGCGCAAATTAATCCGCTCTAAAGGGGAGGGCTGGCACAAGTATATCCAGAATAACAACAAGGTAACCGGCCCGGTATCGGACAAGGAACACGTTGCTTTTCTTAACTTGTGGCTGGACCGATTTCTCTTTTGTGGGGCTTCCTTAGGGCCAACCCAAGTCTACCAATTTATAGCTGAACAATTAGTAGAGGGGCATCGGCTAGCTTTGGGTAAGACGTTGCTAGGAGCCGTCTACCAAATGATGCATGTCATTCGGAGTTGGCTTTTTACCGGCAACGGTCGTTACGTCGTTGGCAACATCGGTGGTCCCTTGTGGTTCATTCAAGTTTGGCTTTACTGTGTTTTTGGCCATATTATCATCTCTGACCCTTCGGAGGAATCGGCTTTTCCCACAGAGGATTATCCTGAGGACGCGCCCCCTAGGTTCCAGCCTAGCCGATCACCTGGTGAGAAATTCATCATGTATTCTAGTGATCAAAAGATGTCCCTGGCCGGTTTCCACAAATACATCTCTTTTTTCCTAAACTTGAACCATACCAATTTCAGCCGCCGAGACTATTTTACCTATAGTCAAATAGCCGACTTCCCCTGGCCGTCTTTTCTTCGCTAAACGCCGACAGCTCTTTATGCCTCAGTCCACTCTCACTACTAGAATTACGAGTATTAACGACCAATAAATAACAACCGTGAGAAAATTTCGGTCGTTAATCGATTTTGTTCAGTGGCCCTTTCCAAAAAAATAGGTACTACTACCACTATTTTTCCCGTCGTTATCTCACCCGTAGGATGGCATAGAAAAAAGCGGGACATGCAATTTGTTTTGGCGCAAACTTCCGCCTCATCAGTTCCTAAAAAAAACAAAATCAATCCTTGATTTCCATCCCCAGCGCCGGCGCTCTGCGCTCTTCCTGCCGACCCCCTCCCCTATGCCTTCCGTGATCGCCTCCCTGCGGCCTGCGCACGGTCCTTCCTGCCGACCCCCTCCCTACGGCCTGCGCGCGCTCCTTTCTCCGGATCCCCCTCCCCTGCGCCCTTCGGTACGTGATCTCCATCCCCAGGGTTGCCCGGCACTGCTCCCCTACGCGCCTTCCTACCGATCCCCTCCCCTGTGCCTGCGCTCATTCCTTTCGATCCCCTCCCCTGCGCCCTTTCGTGATCTCCAGCCCCAGCGTAGCCTGCTCAATCTCAGAAATGTGACTCTATCGGTTGGTTCCCTTTCCATCGATCTGCCCTAAATTTGTTACTATTCTTGGTTGTGTAAACGAAAAATTTGGAGAACATGTGATGGTTTAGATTTTGAAGCAAAGAGCTTGTGATGTTCTTTCCAATTGCAAGTTAATCTTTTTTATCCCTGTTCTGACATTTGTTTTGTCAAACAAGAGTGGCAAATCCATTAGTTCATGTTACCATCCTCATAACCCGTGAACATAATTTAGCTGTGCATAACAATATATGCCATAACTCGTGAACATATATATCTCAACTCTGCATAACAATATATGCCATTTGATACATAATTACATATTCAACTTGGTCTCATTGCGATATCTCAACTCTTTTGCTATGGGATGAATATATCACTTATCACAAATGAAAATACAGTTAAACATATTTAGGACGGATGGAGGGGAAACAGAAGGGAAGAGGATGTAGGAAATCTAGCTAGTAACAAGCGTCACAAGTTCTATATTATGCTGATATCGGGCAGCCTTACATGGGTCGGTGGGCAGGTTTTTGTGTAGAAGTGACAGGCCTCATCATAGTAGTTCAACATGCCTAGGAGTAGGAGCAAGTGCATACTAATCAGTGTGATAGAGTTGTTCTTGTGCATGACCCTTGTATAGGATACATTTTCCTTGCCGTAGAAATTTGTCTGTACACAGGAAAATCCTTATGCTTGCGTAACTGAGCTTTGAAGGTGAAACATAAGCCTTTTTTGCTGATGTAGTGAAACATAAGCCTTTTTTGCTTGAGTTGTGTTGAGGCATTAGTAGTAGAGATTTGTGCAATAAACTTATAAGTAGAGACGTAGGAACCACTTATAACTACTTTGGCTTGCTTAACTTTCTTTCTTCTATATACGAGTTTTAGTAGAATCTCGGGAAGTCATTTAAAGCAAAGTTTCGTTAGTTGCAGCTCCATTTGTGCTTCTGGATTTTCATTTTTTTTACATAAATATTATGATAAATTTCGGTGGATCTTCATTTTATTATTTAAATATTATGAATTCATCTTAACAGTGCTTTAACATGTGCAAATTTTGAAATCAGCAATGCAAGTGAGTGAGTAAATGAAATGTGTTCACAAGGTAAATAAAATGCCAAACACTACTCTCTCTGTCCAAGTTTATAACGCTTATTTTTTGAATGGTCTTGTGATATGGGAACAGAGTAATTGAAAATCTGGTCCACAGCCATTATTTTGCTTCTGAGTTCATCCTTAACCTTAGAATGAGTTCATGCTTCTTCTTTTCATGTTCTATCCTACTTACCATGTGTTGTTTGCGCATAATATGTCTAGCAAGTAAACACAACATATTTCATTTGGTGCAAACTTAGTTTACAGACATGTACCTCATGAGCAGAACAAGTAACAAAATGAGATCAATGTTTTTGTAAAGTCTAGGGTTATATATCAAAATTAAAATTGTCAGCACTCACCACATCCTTTCACCCATAAAAGGTTATATAACTTTTTGCATATTACTAACACTTAGAACTTGGAAGATCCAATTAGTCATCTCAATCAAAATGATTGTCTTTTAACACAATAATTATATCTTAAAGTAATAATCAACCCATGCAGGTGGAAGCCTAATGACGACGATACAAAGGTGGGAATCGGCAGTTAAAAGGATCCGATCGGGTACGCGTATTCTGGCTATTCCCCGATTTTTGGATCTGGATGTGATGATCGCATGTTAGGGTTTTTCTGATCGAATCTATGATTATGATGTTAATTTTTTTTATGACGAAGCTAGTTACAGCCCATCCATTACAGAATATGATTGGTTCATGTGTATAGATCTAATTTTTTATTCCTTGTCTATTGACATTACCTCATTTTTTTCGCATATTGAAAAATTGTATATAAATATATAGATATATTTTCAATATAGTGTAGATACATGAATTGCATATGAATTGTATGATATTGGGGTGGCCATTTTATTTCTGATGTACTTATGTTGTTACATGGCTCAGGAGTGTTGTCAATTATTCAGGATCTTCATCAAGAATGACAACATCATTGCATGATCACAAAACAATATGTATTTTGTGCTTCAAGATATTTTCTATTTTGGACTTTGAGCCATCATTGGATTTACGACATGCCTGTTCCTTTTGTTGTGCACATATTTTATGGATATCATTTCTAGCCTTACATGTAGATCAGAAACAACAATCATAGCTATGGAAACACATAGATGTCCCTGGAATCAATTATCATGTAGTGGGATATGGTGGTGGCATTAAAGCAAGAGATTTGAGAGGTCCAGTAGTTACTAAGACTGAATTGCTATCTAGACTTCAAGAATATGAGGAAAACAATAAGACATTTCAAGAACAAAATGATAAGATCATGGATCAAATGAGCCAGTCTTTGCAAGAATGGGCGAAATGAAGAGTTGTTTTCTTGGTAGGCATGATGATGGTAGTGATGCTAGCCCATATGAATCTGAACGTGATGATGTATGTAAGCTCTACACTTAAAATGAATTGATATATGTTATTATATTTTCTTATTTCTATGACAATTCATTTATATCTATTAACTAATATAAATTGTGTTGTTTTTGTAGACCTCCAAATGATGTAGCTACATGCACGACAAGCCAAGCCAATAGTTTGATGAAGGGATTTTTATGCTCATTCAACAAGAATAATGTTATAGTTTTCCTATTAGTTGCAGATTATGAATTTTTATCATATTTCTAGTTGCAGTTTTGATGTTCAATTAGGTTAGCCACCATATTGTTAGCGCTGAATAATTTTTCATGAATGTTACCGAATTAGTATTAAATCTCAAACATTAGATGCAAAGAATGAGTTCAATTATTTGGTTTCAATTAATAAAATGTGGTTCTTAATATAATGATATGTTAATTATAGTATCTTTGGATATAGCTGTCTCGTGCCAGATGATATTTCTCTACATGCTTCAGATTTTATTCCACTTACCTGTTGATACTTGGATATAGCTGTCTCTTGCCAGATGATACTTGGAACTCTATAGGTGAGTATACTAATCTATTGGTGAGCTGTAATCAGTCCTTCATTTTTTTTACTAATGAAGTCAGTTTTTCTATTATGTATTCTTGGCTTGACTTCAAATTTGACTGGTTCTATTCAATCCACTTTCATGTCTAGCAATAACAGGACATCAGTTCTCAATTCAGGCATTTCCTCCGCTGGCCTGCACTCCACAACCCCAAGTAGGCGAAGCAGCACTCCTGTTGCACCAAAACAATTATGTTGGATGTAAACTGCTTAAACTTACAATAAGGGAGTTATTTGTCTTTCGATTTATGCAAGCATGTGTTGCTTCTCATACCATGTGCTAAATTCCTAAATAACAAATAGGTTAGAGCTTGCTTGTTGAATAATCTGCATCCATTTTATAATTCCATCAACTGATCATTTGTAGCACCTAATGAAATCCATCAATCTGCATCCATGTTAAAATTTCATCAAATGATCATTTGTGGTGCACCTGATGAATTTTTAAAACTTCTCTCTGATACAATCTACATTTCTGAGATTGGATACTGCAAATAGAAGTTTATCTTTCACGGTTTCACCATTCTTTTTTGTGCAGACTGATCCAAATTGGAGTATTTCCTTTATGATGAAACTACAATGCAGTTCAATCTTATTGACTTTGGGGCAGCCCGTGAGTTTCCAAAAACTTTTGTAGATGATTACTTATGTATGGTAAGCAATCACAATTAATCCTCATGTCCATTACAAACTACATGTTGGAATTTGTGGTATTTACTGTATTGCAGATGGTTGTCTGATCTGTGGTTTACCAAGCAGGTAGTTGCCTGTGCAAATAGAGACAGATCTGGAAATTGCCTGTGCAAAGAACACAAATGAGCGGCCTCATGACTGGATCAGCCTCTCCCATTTCTCGCTGATGTATGGTTCATGAAATTGCATGGAGATGCAGATCATGCAGACTGTGCAGCAGTCACTTTCTTTAATCTGCAAGACAGACGTGCAGTTATTCTGAATCACTGTACTTACTTACCTGCATGCTATGAAATCACCCTGGCAACCGGCAGCCTTGCTGAGGGCACCGACGCTTATGTCGACGTCATCTTCGTAGCCGGCCGGCATCTCCGCGATGCCGCAACCATCCACACCACAGACGAACGAGCCATGCACCTTACATACAATAGAGACAGATCTTTCTCCTTCAATTGTCTTTATTGATGAGATTGACACAGTTGGAACAAAGAAGTAGGACATGCCACATTTTGTAAGTTTACTACATGATTTATATTTTTTGCACATAGAAAAATAGGGCTAGAGCATCCCATAAATAAGTTAATTTGAATTCTGATGATATTTAAATAAGATAATTTGAGTTCTAACAATCTTTTTGTCATTCTTATAGGTATGATGCTCATTCGGGAGACTCACAGAGCAATTGTTAAGCAAACTTTCAAGTTAGTTATAATGTTAGCTACTGCGTCAGGAGGTTGCTGCTGTGAAGGAATATAATTTATCGTTTTGTGGCATATATTTTTCTTTTTTTATTTGCATTATATGGATGTACATCGTTACTATTAGTAGATAGGTAGAGCTCAAATTTCATTTGAATTGTTGTCCATTACATTTAATATGAGCGTGTGTGCTCTAATTGTACTTTTGGATTGCAATAAAAATGATTTTTATTCATTGTTGTGGATCCTCGATGTTTTGACGGAAAAAATGTTGTCTTAAACATACGGAAGTGTTCATTATTTCTGAATGATCAAGACTGAATATATATAGCTGGGACTATTCTTATACACTAATAATGTGGTCGTTAATAATATAGAGTGGTCGTTAATGCTACAGCAGTAGCCATCTGCATGTTAGCTAGCCACGACCACAGAGTGGTCGTTAATACTAGAAATGTGGTTGTTGATTGTATATAATTAACGAGGACACACCATCTCGTCGTTAAAAAAATTAACGACGGAAATTTGTAAGTGGTTGTTAATACTATTAACGACGGAGGCTTTAACGACGGCTAACGACCACAATTTTGTGGTCGTTAATGACTTTTAGCGACCACATGTGGACTTTTAACGACCGTATCTCTCGTCGTTGATAATCGTTTTTCTAGTAGTGTCTCGACCTCCTTCCTCTATTGATCTCCCCTTGCATTCTCCATGTTGGCTTGAGTACCCGTAACAGGACATTTCAGCCGACCTATGAATTCTACCACCCCTCTATTTACGCGCGCCAACTGGGCTTTGGGCAAGTGATCCCTAGCTTCCCACTGCTCAATCGGATTGAACCACGAAACAAAGTTACTAATGCCACCGCTGCAGAGCTTATTATCGAGTTGGCCGACGAACTCCATGTCGTGGACCTGCCTTTTCTCGTGTTAAACACGCGTCGGGCAAGCCAATTCACTTCATGGTGGGCCACCATGGCAGAGTCACTTTTGTTGAGACGGACCCTGCATGACGTTCTTTCCTCGTTCCTTCCTGATTTTCATGAGCAGACGGAGGCTGCTTCTGGGTCTAGCTCGAGTTCTGGTTATACTAACTCTTTAGAGGTATTTTATCCTTGGTATGCTTTTATCAAAATAAAATTTCCATCGGCTAACCGTGTCTTCTATTTTACAGGCCAGCAAAAGGTCAGCCCCGGCACAAGCATCATCGGCCGACGAGAGATCCAAACGACAGAGACCGTCGGCCGCTCTTGCGGGTTTTTCCTCCGGAACTTTGGGCATTAGCAGCCCGTCGTTGTCGACCCTTGCCAAGCAGCGCGCGGAGAGTAAGTCCTTTTTCGGCTAAAATACTTGTTTTATCAGCCAATCCTAATACCAGCTATTTTCAAAAAAAAAGAAAAAGACGAGCTACAAGGTTGTTATAAAGCGATCCCCCAAGCCTGCTGGGCGTGACGCGGCGTCTTCCCCTACCGGATCGGCTACTGCGGTTAGTTCTATTCCTCAAGATCCATTTGTTGTATCGGCTTTCACCTATACCCTGATGTGGAATATTGCTTTTTAGGAAACTCCTTCTGTTCAACTAATCGGTGCTTTAGCCGATACTCAAGGAACTTCGGCGGCCGTGCCTCCCTTATCGGCTCCTACTTCAGTACTGCCACCCGCTTCTTCGACTCCAGACCCCCCTGCTGCTCCTTTGCAAGTACCGTGTTGACTGCTGCCCCAGCTACACCTGCGATTCCTCACGTTGAAGTCCCGATTTCTCCAACGCCTGAAGCGGACCCTGCTGATCTCCTGGGCTTCGCTTTGGATGAACTGGGTGATCCCGAGATTCTGGCAACCGATGACTACCCAGTTGATATTCAACAAATTATCAGCGCAGCTGCAGAGGCATCGGCTGCTGTGACTTATGTTCCCGGGATGCAAGAGAGGCTTAATCACCTATTTAATGAAGTCATGCAGCCCGAGACTCAACTCCTGGCCGACACGCAGCCCCTGCGGACAGCCATGGCCGCGGTTGAAGACGACCTTCCTCCAGAGGTAATGCGAGCCCTTCTGGACGTTTGTCACTTAGACTCTCAAAGGGAGGCGGTCATGACCGCAAGAGCCAGAATAGCTTAGCGGGCCGCACAGCAGGCTGATCAGGATGTCCTAGATAGGCTGGTAGCCGATACGAAGGCCAAGAAGCAATAATATGACGAAGGCATTTCCAGCTTTAAATCGGCCAAGAAGGAGCATAAGGACTTAGAATCTACGAAGAAGTCTCTTAAGGAGCAATTGGTCAAAGTGACTCAGAAGTTGACCGATCTCGAGACATCTCTATCCGCGTTGGCTTCATCGTTATCAATGCAGAAACGCACCCTAGGTGATATGGTGGCCTCGGTGAAGAGCCAATCGGCCAAAATCAAAGTAATCCCCGGGAGCGTAGCTGAAGATAAACGCATAGTCGACAACGTCCAGGACATCATTGCCAAAGCCGTGGGAGCACTCTCGGGCTTACGAGCCCGTTTGCCCGGGTCAGGGCTGTAACTTCAATTCAAATACTATATTGCTTGGTGGGAACCTGGTATCATCGGCTATGTAGCCATTTTGTGATGTAAACTGCCTTGGATGATTAACTTGATCGGCTGTGTAACCGATCTTTATATATATATATATATATATGCTTTTGTAATTGGCTTTGCACCAATCTCTGTTTCTGTGATTAGGATCCAATCCATATGCTAGGGTAATATGCCTTCAAATATTTTCCGTTGATCGCTTTAGGTAGGACTAATTCGTCTAGGGTCTCAATTATGTACGAGTTCCCATCAATCGGTCGATTTATCTTATAGGGTCCTTCCCATGTTGGAGACCATTTTCCGAATCGGCCATCCTTAGACCCAACAGGCAACACAGTTTTCCATACTAGATCGGCTTCGTTAAAGATTTTAGCCACGACCTTTTTGTTATATGCCCGGGCAACTCTTTCCTTATTCCTTTTTAGCCGATCCAACGTGGTCAGTCTTACTTCTGCCAGATCGTCTATATCCCCTAGCATTGCTTCTTTGTACTCATCGGTTGTTAGGTCGTTTTGTTTAGTTACTCTCACTGAGCCGATATTGATTTCCACGGGCAAAACGGCTTCGTGTCCATATACCAATTGGAATGGTGACAGCTTGGTCGACCCGTGGTACGAAAGCCGATAGGCCCATAAAGCCTCCGATAACGTCGAATGCCAGTTCCTTGGTTTCTCCTCGATTTTTCTTTTTATCAGCTTTATCAATGTCTTGTTCGATGACTCGGCCTGCCCATTGGCCTGAGCATAATAAGGGGAGGAGTTAAGTAGTTTTATCCCAAGACTTTCTGCAAAGTCTCTGAATTCTTTAGACATGAACACCGTCCCTTGATCGGTTGTGATTGTCTGGGGAATCCCAAACCTATGGACGATGTGTTCGTTGACAAAGCCAATTAATTCCGTACTGGTGACCTTTTTGAGCGGTATGGCTTCTACCCATTTTGAGAAGTAATCGGTTGCTATGAGAATAAATTTATGTCCTTTGCTGGATGCTAGGAAAATCTGGCCGATTATGTCTATACCCCACCCTCTAAACGGCCAAGGTTTGACGATCGGGTGTAAAACCGATGCTGGTATTGATTGTACGTTACCGAATTTTTGGCATGTTTGGCATCCCTTATAGTACCTGAAGCAATCCTCCAACATTGTCGGCCAAAAATACCCCGTTCGCCTCAACATCCATTTCATCTTGTGAGCCGATTGGTGCGACCCACAGATCCCTTCATGGACTTCCCCCATTGCTACTTTGGCTTCCTCTGTCCCCAAGCATCTTATCAACAAGCCTTCCATGGTTCGAAAATATAATACGTCTTCCAGTAGAACGTACTTGAGCGCTTTACGCCTGACTTTTCGCTCAGTCGGCTTAGATGGAACTAACAAATAATCTTTTATTTCTGTTCTCCAGTCGACAGGATGGACACACATGATCGGCCAATTGTTAAGCTTGATTGGTTCCTGTCAGCCTTTTCTTTTATAACCCGATGCCCATTGTGCTAACAGGTTTGCCTTGTTATTGACTTCTCTGGGGATATGTTCTATGGAGAACGTTGTGAATGTTTCAATAATTTGGAGGCATTGATGTAAATATTGAGCTAGCGTCTTGTCATTGCATCGGTATTCTCTCTTGATCTGCTGAACAATTAGCATTGAATCCCCGAAGGCTTCGGCGTCTTTACCCCGATGCTATCTAGCAACTGTAGCCCTCTCAGTGGTGCTTCATATTCTGCCTGATTGTTAGAGCATCGGCTATTTAACCGATACATGAACTCGAAATCCCGTTTTTTGGGTGAGATTAACACTATGCCATGCCTTCACCCTCTTGGCAAACCGATCCATCAAAGTACAATTGCCAAGGAGTCACATCGGCCGCCCCAGTTAACATGGCACTTCCTGTAATAAAATCGGCTACAACCTGTCCTTTCACAGATTTATCCGATTCGTACGTTAGGTCGAACTCGGTTAAAGCGTACGCCCATTTACCTAGTCGGTCCCATAGAATTGGTGCGGATAGTATGCATTTGACCACGTCGGTCTTGCATGCTATGACGCATTTTGATGCCAGGATGTAATACCTTAACTTGGTGCAAGCAAAGTATAATGATAAACATAATTTGTCCAGGGGGGTACCTGATTTCTGTGTCCAAAAGTCATCGGCTTAAGTAAAATATGGCTTATTCCTTTCCATCGGTTTCTTGTGTTAAAACTGCCCCTATCGTATCACCCCGGCATTTACTATGCCTGAATGCTACCAAACAAAGGCTAAACAACTTCTAAATACCATAATTAAACATAAATTCCAGCAAAGGCGCACATGCTAAAAACCGAGATTTCGGCAGCATCTCCTTTGTTTTAACATGAATTGAAGCAACAACAATAATAACATGTCAATATGGCATAATGAACGATAGCAATAACATGATCAAACGGAAAAACAGCCACCATAACACTAAGGATATAAATTCTATCCATCACATGACAAATATGGACTAATCAATTACTCATAACGACCAACGAATCATCGAAACCATAGTTTAGTTCAATGAATTAACCATAACCATAAGGGGAGGAACATGTCATTGTTTAAATGTGTGATGCTAAGTGATGACGTGTGACTAGCTCCCTTTCCCGCATGTCGGATTCATGGTACCTAAAAGGAAACAACATAAACACAAGCGTGAGTTCATCACTCAGCAAGTATATTGCAATGGTACAAACATAAACAATTACATGGCTCCAACAACTCACATCATGTATCATCTCATTCATGATCACATATCCTTTTCATCATCATTATGTATGCAATGCAATGCGATGCTCATGTCTCCTTGGAAACTCATACCGGTATGGTTGAGTACACACCCGTCGGTGTGCACCCTCTCCCCCCTTCCATCCCGAAGATGGAGGGTGCCTACTCCTCGCCTGCTCACCGCGGTGAATGGAATCACGATGTAGGACTTACTCATTGGCTCTCCGGATTAGTCATAACTTTCTCACCGACCTTCCCGGACTAGTTATGACTTTCTCACCGCCCGGGCCATGTAATCATGCCATGTATGCAAATATGCCACATCATAATCAACTTGTACATTAACACATGGCATCATAACATGATAAACATACTCATCATATCAATGGCAATCATTAAACCATGGCAAGTGATCATCACATATAATCAATCTCATCTAGTCTCAACTAGCAACCTACAAATCGCTATCCATTACAGTACACTTGCCTCAACCACGGGCAACGGATTGGCGGGAAGTAGAAGGCACTCCCGGGGTCGCACCACCTGCACATAGGTACCACAAACTCACAATCATGTCCACAAAACAGTAGGCAAACCCTCATCTACCCCGACATTGCCAACTACTCGCAAAACCCAAAAACAGAGGTTCTGTCCCGTCGGGACAGCCGCCTTCCAAAAGGCATAACTTGGGTTCTGGGACTCCGAATCAATTAAACGAGTACATCCTCGCGTAGCTTAGGAAATTTTCCAACTTTTTCTAGGTATAGGGAAAGACTGATTCGGACTCTAAAGTTGTTTAATCTACAAAATACCGTGATCTGTTCCAATCACGTCACAGATTTTAACACGCTCGGTAAAACAGCCATAACTTTCAAACGGCTGATAGGAATTTAACGTTCTTTATATCCACGGAAAGATAATGAAATTATCTACAACTTCTTCAACATTCGTACGACCAAATTCGGAATCTAAATTGGCAAAAAACCGAACCCTAGGTCGTCTGCTCATGGCGTACGAAACAGAGAACGTGACCAACTCAAGAATCCATCTAATCTAATCAAATCCAGCACCACCAATTGATCTAAAAACTTGATAAACACCCTTAGAACAGTACCTAGACCAATCCCAAGGATTCCCATGGCCATACCTTTGCCCGACGCACGAAAACTGAAAGGATCTCCTCCCGGTTCGCTCCTCGCTACAACGGATGGATCCTCGAGGTGCAGGGGTGGGGACGCTACCCTAGGGCAGCAAGGGGTGGAGGAGAGGTGGTGGGGAGGTGGAGAGCAAAGGGGCAAGGGGAGTGGGGGCGCACGGCCAAAGGAGAGGGGAGGGGATGGGGCGGCTAGGGCCAAGGGGAAGGGGTGGGGCGCACAAAGAGGGAGGGGTGGGCGCACAAGGGGCAGGGAAGCCCCCTTTTACCAGCCCTAAGCCTCTTTCCTAATCCTAAATGGATTCCTACTCCATCCCACCAAAGCCCACAACCCCCTCTTTTAGGCCCAAACTCCCCCGGAAAGGCCCAAAACCCCGGAAACGGCCCGGAAGCGCTATAAACCTCCATACCCTATGGTTTTAACCTTAATTTCACATTTCATACTGTTTTTGGCCTCAACGTTCACATTATGTAAAGCCACAATCTCTAATTTCACATTTTATAAAGTCTCGGTATTCCGTAGTGTCACATTCTCCCCCCCCCCTTAAACAAGATTCGACCTCGAATCCTAAAGACGCCAAAATCAACAACAAAGTCCCCAAGGGACAAAGGACTTCTTTGCAACAAAAACATTCACACAAAAACTTAAACCTGAACAAACGACAAGCGAGCTCCCAAAACTAACACTTGTGTTGATTTAGCTCAAAAGAGTGCAACCTCTCACGATTCCATCTTCACTTCAATTCCCAAATAGACCACGAAAGAAAACGGTCTCACACTCCTCCATCCATTCCTCCTTGGCACTAACGTGCCCGATCCCTTTAATCGAAACTACTCTCCAGAAGGGCACGGTACCAGCCTCTAGAACCCTCTTCATCTCCCACGCACAAACGTGTTTTCACACCTCAACCTCTCTACGGTGGTTCGCCATATTCAAAACGACGACGAACCAAGAGAGACACACACTCCAAGACCACCAACTCTTTGAACAAACGAGGTTAAGACCTTGCAATGGATTGCTCTTTTTCAAAAGACCAATACCCAACACTACCACCTAAAGGAAAAGGCCCACCTTACAATCAGGGTCCTTAAACTCGCAAGAAAATGTAACAACCAAACAAAATCGCTACGGTTGACACAACCTCGTTCAACCTCAAAGAATGTAAAGGTCCAATACACTCTGAAAAGGAAAACAATTACTAGCAACCACCAAGTGGTCCACTAATAATTTAATCAACCCTACCGAGAAACATCTCAACAATACAATTCTCCAAGAAGGTTTGCATTGAGTCAAACACAACCTTCCCCTCAATGGACCACTATAAAGAGTACAATCATTGAGTGAGCTCAACCAAAATCACGAACCCAATTGATCCACCTACAACAACTCAAACCCCAAAGCGCTAAAACCACTTTGGAAAGGATCCGGCAACATCCAAAGAGCACACATTTTAATTTCCTATGCCAAGACACAAAGGAAACGCAAATCCCCTACATCACAACCAACATACCAGAAATTCTTCATTGCTTCTTTTCATACTAGAAAGCAAAGGAAATCTCGTTTCATGACATAAATGCACACTCTTCAGGAGCACTCCGGATTAGTCATATCTCCATATATGACTTTCTCACCGACCTGGCTCAATGACTCTTTTATCATTTAACATGTAAAAGCGATGTCATGTTTACTTTTCACCATTCCTTCATCATGTAACCACACTACCGAAAAGTCATTCACATGACGACTTCTTCCTCGGTATCACATGAATAAATCTCGAATAACATCGAGAGTTGCGCTAATTCATATAAACTATGACGACAGCATAGTTAACAGTAAGGCACCACATCATATCAGAACTGTCGGGACCCGAATCTGCAAATCCGGACCCTCTGTGTATTCAGCACTAGTCCAGGAACGCGCTAGTGCACACAGTCTTAACATCGGTAAATATCACAATCATACCACTCGATATTAATAAAGTACTTTAATTAAATAGTCAAACTGGTTACTCGACCTTATGGTCAAGTTACAAATATACGCCTCGCAGGGCGAAACTTATTAAGAGAGAAATAGTAGCAGCGGAAAAATAAGATAACTTCGTGGCGCCATCCAGTATACCACAGGCAACCGATCGGGCTCGCTCCCTAAGTAGACGGTTCCTCTTGGAGCTCCTCCTCCAAAGCTGGTGTAGTCTCCTCTTCAACTGGTGTTGTATTGTGGCAAGGGTGAGTACTTGGTACTCAGCAAGTCATGCACAGAATGCAAGCTAATATACTACATGCATGGCTTAATACAAAGGAGTGGCTCAAGGTATTTTTGCAGTAAACAACATTTGACAAATATCATAAGTAGATTCGAAAGCAGTAGTAACAAGTAAAGCATAGATAATTTTTCAAGAAGTTTAATAAACATCTTTCCCATCCTAAATCCACATTTCCATTAACATCATTATTTCACCAAACCCAACCTCTCAAGTCCAAGTTATTTTCAGGAAAATCTAACCCTTGACTGTAATTCCCAAGCGATGTCCAATACCGCGGACACGGCTATTCGAATAGATTCTACACTCTGCAGAGGTTATGCACTTTACCCACAAGATACAGTCAAACGCCACAAAGGCGAGTTCCCGTAACAAAGTCTTTCGGAAACTTCTAACAATACAAGTGAGCCTCCCCGGTTATTGCACACTAACCCTTCCCTTAGCTAAGGCGAAGTTTAGGCCAATCAACCGTTAGATGGGTACCTGGCCTCAGCCCCGGTACGCTCCCCCGTACAACTTACACAAAGGGTGTAGTTGACCTCCTGAGGTCCCACAGGTACGTTATTAGCAACTTAATCAACTAGGTCCGTCCCATTACAGACATGTGGTTGCAAGATTGACTCAGTTCAAAGGCTTGCAAGGTTAAGTCCTTAGGGTGACCAGGGCAAGACTACCCGAAGAACCAAACCAACATTCCCAATGCCGCAACTGGCCCACCTGATTATTCTTGCCACATGCCCCGGTCGAAAAACTATTTATCAAACCCCAGTTGATTACCATGCACCACGTGCCATCAACATCACATGATACCTTTCCAAAACAGGTTCAATATATTAATGTCAATATTAACATTTGATTGTCCAAAATCATGTCATGAGCACGTAGCAGGTCTAAGCAGTAAACTACAACGGTCTAAAATCCCATGTTGGCAATTTATTAATGTCCAACTAGTAAACCACAACTAGGGTGACAAGGGGGTCATGGCACATACTTAAGTAATCAAGGTGTCATACAACAATTTGGCATTTATCTAATTCCTCATACTTAAATAAAGTATTTTCTAATTGAACTAGCATGCAATAGGTTAAATCGAAATAGGTTTCAAAATAGGATCAACATGGTCAAAGCACAACTTGCCTTCAAAAAGTACTTGTTCCTGGTCTTGAGTTGGATCCTGAGTCAATATTCTCCTTCGAATCCTTCCGGCACTTCAACGTCTACTCGTAAAGCGTGCAAATAGCAACCAATGAATAAAACAGTAGACAAAAACATCCAAATAAAGTCCATAAACAGAGAGAGAATAATTTTATGAATTTTTAGAAACTGGAATCGTCAAATTCGGAGTTAAAATGCAAACGTTATAGCATTTTGAAGTTTAAATAATCAATTAAATAATTTTACAGAGAAAAACTTTAGTCCAAAAATTTAATAAAATTCATATTTAGGTAGATCTCAATTTTATACAAATTTAGAAATTTGAATCACTCAAATCGGAGTTGAAACGCAAAAGTTATAAGCGTTTGAAGTTTGAAACAAAATCTGAAATCATTATTTCGAATTAATAAATCATTTTCTTTTTCGGAAATTAATTATTGCGTCATGGGTGACACGCGTCGGCTCCTGATTGGCTGGCTGACGTCAGCCGGCTCATGGGCTCAGTCCACGGCTTGGCTCGGTCCACGGTGGACTCGGTCCACGGCTCGGGTCGCTGACAGGTGGGACCCCTTGGATGACGTCAGCACTGACGTCACCACACTCAACGACGCTACTGAGAAGCGGGCCCCACCGTGACGTCAGCGATGACGTCATGGTGCGGTTCTGCTGTCCCGCTGACACGCGGGCCCCGCGTGTTAGAGACACGCGCTCGCGTGTGTGCGACGCGGCCAGGGTACACGTGGCACGATCGTGTCCGTTGATTTGAAAATCAACGGCCACGATTAGATCCAGGGTTAACACGTTGAAAACTACACGGTGATCGTGGGCCGTTCGATCTAGATCGGACGGTCCAGATCTAACCCTACGTTAACGCTGCTACGGCACGTGGTGATCGTGGGCCGTTGGATCTTGATCCAACGGTCCGCATCTAATCGAATGGAAGCACGCGTGACTCACCGCCGCTGCTCGATCGGGATCGGACGGTCCGTAAGCTTCGCGATCGTGATGGCGCGCGGCGGGGCTCGGGCTACCGGAGACGAGGATGGCGACCTTCCGTGCGGCGTTTCCGAGGGTCTCCGGCGTGGTGGATGGTGCGGTCCGATGCGTCTTGCTCGTGCGGTTTCAGATCCGGGCTCTAACACGGCAGAGACGGCTTGACGGCGGCGGCGTGCGCACGAACCCGAAGCGAAGCCCTAACCCTACTACGGCGAGCAATTCCTCAGCAAAGACGGCGGCTCGGGCGGTGTGGCTTGGGGCAAAAGGTGCGGCGTCAAACGACGATTCTTGGGGACGGGTCCACGCCTTAAATACGGCCTCGACGTGCGCGCAAATCGGAACCCTAACCGTGTCCCGCTCGGTCACGGCGGAGCTCTCCGGCTTGGATTCGGAACGGAGACGATGGCTGGGAACCGTCCACGTGTCGCGATGAGCGGCTACGATTGCTCACGCGCGAACGGGTCCGACCGGACTCGGGCTCGAACCGGTGCGGTCCAATCCGGACCGTTGGATCCCGATCCAACGGTCGGGATCGATTGGGGTTAGGAGTGGGTTTGGTCGAGTCGACTGGCTCGGGTCGGACTCGAGTCCGACTAGGGTTCCGACTCGGTCGGATGAACAGTACTCGACCCGATTCGATTTTCCAGCGATTTAATATTTAAAATAATTTCCAGTAATTCATTTAATTCATTAAAAATAGCAAAAGACTCAGAAAAATTCCAGAAAAATTCTGGAAAATATTTTAGGGCATTTGGGACTCAAATAAAATATTTCCAACAAAATTTTATTTGTAAAGTTTAATTCTTTAATTAATTCAAAATGGAATAAATTCAAATAAATTCCAAATAATTCCAAATAAATTCCAGAAAATTCCAAAAATTCGCCAAAGTGCCAAATCACACATAAATTGAAGAAAAGCAAAATTTTGGGGTGTTACAAGAACCCACCAACGATAGATAGCTAAACTTTGCAAAACATCGCATTTTAACCAAAGTCAACATTTTGGAAAAGAACATCGGCTCCAAAGTTAAACATCTGCACAAACAACCGCCATAATTTTTCTCAAGGAGAAAGGGGAAACTCATTTTCAAAAGAGAACACTTCACTAACAGCATCGCCGATGAAACATCCACAAAAACCACCTTTTGAAGAACTTGCAAACTCTACACAGATTTTTCCAAATAACTCCAACTCTAGCAAAGAAAAGATTACAAATTAAACCTCGTGAGTTTTCCAACATAGCCCTCTATGTCCATTTGTTTCCTTTTAAAATTTATTCCAAAGATAATTCAGGGTGAACGCGAAGGAGCACGATCTACTCAAAATATTTTGGGTGTAAATCCATACTCATAACACAAATTAAACAAAATAGCCAAAACCAAAGATTGGCACCAATAGCTACGGGTTCTAGGGAAATTCGGGAAACACAACATAAGGAATACCTTGACCGAAGGCATTCAACCAAAATGGCAAACAAACAAACCGGTCCAAAAGCTTTTAAACACACGCTCAGCATAAAAAGAACCATCTCTAGTACTCCACTACGCTTTCCATTAAAGACTTCAATAATCACTATTTACTCTAGTTACCAATCCCAACACTTTTAATTAGGGTTTATGATGCTTATCAAAAAGGCACCCAACCAAGACTATATTGACATGATCCCCACGGATCACCGAATCATAATACTTCAACAAATCTTTCAGCCAGATCTTTCAGCCAGATCAACATATAAATTTCATACCTCCTATATATTCACGTCTCGACAACCGAACCTTATTCAGTTAAACAATGGCTTCAACATGTAAATATTATCTCCACAGGGAAGAATTCGTAAGTGAGACTCTAAGTTATACTTTCATTAAGGATAAGATCATTTATCATGTTAATTATCCAAAGTTCACTCCATCGCAACATGTTAAAATTTTCCTCTATTTTAACCATGGTTTTCCAGCGAGTAATCTAAACAGTTACCACCACTACTTAGTCATCAATACAACAAATGGGCATGATCATCAACCAACAACATTACTTTTAGCTACCCTATACATAGGTGATAACAAAATTACCACCACACAACATACTCCAACTATTTAAAATAGATTGAATACTAGCATTAACACTGCCCTTAACAACATCATTAACAAAAAGTCTTATGTCTTCTCAATTGATATCAATACTAGCATTGTAGAGACACAACTGCAGACTTCCAAATATACTAGTAGTTTGCAACAACGTAAATAGCAACTCCAATCAACTTCCAAATTAAAGTCACTAGTCAACACGATTAAATTTCTCTATTAACCCATTAGATTAGAACATCTTTAAACAACCAGCAAAGTTTCTTTAACAATAACAGCAGTCTACAACATCTTAATGTTCTAACTATACAATAGGGTTTAAAACTGTAAACATAATCGGGGGTCATAAGCATTTTTTTTATAACAAAGCAACAGATTCTAAGCATGTACATTAACACATTTAATCATTCTCGCTAAGAGCAAACTACAACACTAGTAGTCTATTTATTTTCAAGCTAGAGGTAACAACCGCATTGAATTGTTTCAACTCACAGATTAACTTAACAGTACGTCATCCCATAAACCACATTGGTACATGCTACGTAACATGCTAAACAACAATTCTTACTAGGAACAAACGATTTCAATCAAAAAACTACTTACTTTGTTTGCAGCATTCTAGTTTTAAAACTCATCCCAAATTCATAAGGAAACTTGACTCTCAAAATTGCAATGAGATAAACCCAAACTTTGTCATGCAAAAGGAATTTTCCAAAACACTTTTCAATCTCAAAGACTCCCATAAAGGAAAATGGTTGAAAGACAATTTTCTTAAAGGAAACCAAGCGATCAAGTAATCCATTTCAAATAAAACCTTAACCTCAAACCCCAAACTCTCACGAAACACGAAGGGCTTTCAAAGATGATTTCTTAAACCAGTAAAATGACGAAATCAAACACCACTTACTCCTACAAAGCCAGAGAACTTCAGCCCTGACAGCCAGGTCTGGCACAACTCCGCAAAAACTCCTTTAACCTCGGAGAAAGACAAACACAGGAATAAATTGAATGCTTCTTCCCCATAAAGCAATCAACAAACTAGGCATCAAAACTAGAAAGGCGCCCAGAAGAAGCGCAACACTAGACTCCTCTTCTTCGTCTTCAACCAAGGAAGACAAAACCACACACCGCAAATGGAACGATCCGCGAAAATCCAATACCAAACACTTTTCTTTTGGTTTCCATCAAGTAAAACCAAGAAAACCAACCAAGAACGATAAAGAACATCTGAAGGAATCCACCACCAAACTCTTCGATTCGACTTCAGTCAACTACCCGATTTACGACAGAAAGGGTAAGCACTCTTCTCCTACAGGGGTTAATAGTTTTTCGGTGATGGCGCTAACCAGCCACACAGTCAAACCTCACCCTTACTATGAACCAAAAAGAGGTGACCGAAACCCTTCGGTACCATAACCCCACTTTATCACAACAACAAGTCCAATTCAATCATTTATCTCATAGTCATAGCAACATGCATTATCAAATGAAGCATTCAACATCAAAGCTTAAATACAATATTTAAGCGTAAAGAAACGATACCCATACCCTTTCCTACTGTGCATCCAGTGTGTGTCAAATTTTAGATTAGTTATACCACTTTTGCAAGTTTAAATGTTGCTATCCTATGACAAAATTTTAGTTAAGACCTAAGCCATGTTTCTAAGTTATTCCACATCACATTTTAGTTGTACCCTATAGCATGTCACTAAAAATACACATTCCAAGGACCTACAGCCCGCTCTGATACCAACTGTAACACCCCGGCATTTACTATGCCTGAATGCTACCAAACAAAGGCTAAACAACTTCTAAATACCATAATTAAACATAAATTCCAGCAAAAGCGCACATGCTAAAAACCGAGATTTCGGCAGTATCTCCTTTGTTTTAACATGAATTGAAGCAACAACAATAATAACATGTCAATATGGCATAATGAACGATAGCAATAACATGATCAAACGGAAAAACAGCCACCATACCACTAAGGATATAAATTCTATCCATCACATGACAAATATGGACTAATCAATTACTCATAACGACCAACGAATCATCAAAACCATAGTTTAGTTCAATGAATTAACCATAACCATAAGGGGAGGAACATGTCATTGTTTAAATGTGTGATGCTAAGTGATGACGTGTGACTAGCTCCCTTTCCCGCATGTCGGATTCATGGTACCTAAAAGGAAACAACATAAACACAAGCGTGAGTTCATCACTCAGCAAGTATATTGCAATGGTACAAACATAAACAATTACATGGCTCCAACAACTCACATCATGTATCATCTCATTCATGATCACATATCCTTTTCATCATCATTATGTATGCAATGCAATGCGATGCTCATGTCTCCTTGGAAACTCATACCGGTATGGTTGAGTACACACCCGTCGGTGTGCACCCTCTCCCCCCTTCCATCCCGAAGATGGAGGGTGCCTACTCCTCGCTTCCGTTCACCGCGGTGAATGGAATCACGATGTAGGACTTACTCATTGGCTCTCCGAATTAGTCATAACTTTCTCACCGACCTTCCCGGACTAGTTATGACTTTCTCACCGCCCGGGCCATGTAATCATGCCATGTATGCAAATATGCCACATCATAATCAACTTGTACATTAACACATGGCATCATAACATGATAAACATACTCATCATATCAATGGCAATCATTAAACCATGGCAAGTGATCATCACATATAATCAATCTCATCTAGTCTCAACTAGCAACCTACAAATCGCTATCCATTACAATACACTTGCCTCAACCACGGGCAACGGATTGGCGGGAAGTAGAAGGCACTCCCGGGGTCGCACCACCTGCACATAGGTACCACACACTCACAATTATGTCCACAAAACAGTAGGCAAACCCTCATCTACCCCGACATTGCCAACTACTCGCAAAACCCAAAAACAGAGGTTCTGTCCCGTCGGGACAGCAGCCTTCCAAAAAGCATAACTTGGGTTCTGGGACTCCGAATCAATTAAACGAGTACATCCTCGCGTAGCTTAGGAAATTTTCCAACTTTTTCTAGGTATAGGGAAAGACTGATTCGGACTCTAAAGTTGTTTAATCTACAAAATACCGTGATCTGTTCCAATCACGTCACAGATTTTAACATGCTCGGTAAAACAGCCATAACTTTCAAACGGCTGATAGGAATTTAACGTTCTTTATATCCACGGAAAGATAATGAAATTATCTACAACTTATTCAACATTCGTACGACCAAATTCGGAATCTAAATTGGCGAAAAACCGAACCCTAGGTCGTCTGCTCATGCCGTCCGAAACAGAGAACGTGACCAACTCAAGAATCCATCTAATCTAATCAAATCCAGCACCACCAATTGATCTAAAAACTTGATAAACACCCTTAGAACAGTACCTAGACCAATCCCAAGGATTCCCATGGCCATACCTTTGCCCGACGCACGAAAACTGAAAGGATCTCCTCCCGGTTCGCTCCTCGCTCCTCGTTCCTCGCTCCTCGCTCCTCGCTACAACGGATGGATCCTCGAGGTGCAGGGGTGGGGACGCTACCCTAGGGCAGCAAGGGGTGGAGGAGAGGTGGTGGGGAGGTGGAGAGCAAAGGGGCAAGGGGAGTGGGGGCGCACGGCCAAAGGAGAGGGGAGGGGATGGGGCGGCTAGGGCCAAGGGGAAGGGGTGGGGCGCACAAAGAGGGAGGGGTGGGCGCACAAGGGGCAGGGAAGCCCCCTTTTACCAGCCCTAAGCCTCTTTCCTCATCCTAAATGGATTCCTACTCCATCCCACCAAAGCCCACAACCCCCTCTTTTAGGCCCAAACTCCCCCGGAAAGGCCAAAAACCCCGGAAACGGCCCGGAAGCGCTATAAACCTCCATACCCTATGGTTTTAACCTTAATTTCACATTTCATACTGTTTTTGGCCTCAACATTCACATTATGTAATGCCACAATCTCTAATTTCACATTTTATAAAATCTCGGTATTCCGTAGTGTCACATACCATGTTTATGTCCATTGGCGGTGTATCGTCTCGGATCATTGGAGATCCAGATTCGACCGATTGATCTGAATCACTATCGGTTTGCTCTTTTTTCCTCCATTCTTGTTTTCCAACTGGTATAGGCCTTAGCTTATTGAATACCCAATCTCTTTCTCTCTCCCTTTTGTCTTCCCTTTCTTCTTGTGTCTTTAGCCGTTGAAGCCTTTTGCATTGTGATTTGCTAAGACCCGAAGGGCACCACCTTGGTTTAGGTTCTATCGGCCTTCTGATTTTCCCAGCCAGATTGCTCATTTCACTGTCGAACTTCGTCCTGACTGTGTCGTTGGAGGCCGATGTTTCTCGAGCCCGGGAAGACTCGCCTCGTTCTGGTATTGACAACCTCTCATGGACCGGCCTCTTGCTCTCTGCCCCTAGTCGATCGTGCACTGGCCTAGACAACCTATCTTTAGCCGATTGATTTGGCTGATATCTAATTGGGTGCTGCATGGGGCATGATAGTACTTGGGTAAGATCATACCTCTTTCCCAGCAAAATTGCCAAAAGGGGCACTGCTGATGTTCTTCTTCCTCGGTTTTTGGCCAATGAGGTGCGTCTAGCCGATGGTATCTGTCTGGTCGATGAGTATTTGGCCGATTATAGTGGTTTGGTCGATGGGAATTCTGTTTGTGGCTTATCCTTTCATATTTTTCCAGCAGTTGCGAGAAGGTTGGCTTTGGTTTGAAGCTGGTTTTTCTTGGGATTTTCTCCACCTTATACCATCTCCCAATCTCCAAATCTCCCTTTGGTTTTACTGTCCTTGAGTTTTGCCCATTTTTATCAGCCTCGATCTGTATTGAGCCGATAGTGATTTGCACTGCTTCATCTCCCTTTGACCGTATTTCAACTTTCTTAGTCGGCTTGATATCTTCTTCCATGAGTTCTTTTCCTTTCCGTGAACACTGGACCATGTTGATCTGGAAGGGACTTGCATCTATCTGCATAGCCGATTCTTCTGCAAACTTCAACTGTCCATCAGCAATAGCCGATTGAATCTGTTGTCGAAAAATATTACAATCGTTAGTATTATGGGAAAAAGAATGATGCCACTTGCAATACCTTCGCTTTTTGATTTCATCAGCCGACGGGATGACGTGCCCTTCTGGTAATTTTATAAGTTTTTCTTGAAGCAATAAATCGAATATCTTATCACATTTCGACACATCGTACGAATATTTGACTTCTGTTTTGCTTTTTATCGGCTTAAGCAGAGAGCAAACGAGTGGCTTTTTAGTGCCCTTAGTCCACTCGGCTATGTTTACATCTGCTTCGTCGTCTTCGGAGGTGTCGCTTGGATCGTATTCCACCATATTTACTTTGGCCTTCTCATTGCTATTCGACCTAAATTTATCCTTGAACCCCTTGTTCTCCGTATATCGGCTTTCATGTGCCGATACACGGTGGAGTAGATGACCTAGGTTGGAGAACTCCTGTCCTGACAATTTCTCTTTTAGTGGTGGGATCAGTCCTTGAAATGCCAGATCGGCTAATTGATCATCGGGAAGCGTTACACTAAAACATCTGTTCCGTACTCCCCTGAATCTCCTAATGTAATCTGAGACCGATTCGCCGTATTTCTGTCAGACTGAATTAAGGTTGGAGATCCTAAGCTCCGTAGTGCCGGAAAAGAAGTATTCATGAAATCGGCTTTCCAAATCGTTCCAGATGTGAACCGAATTTGGAGGTAAATTGGTAAACCAAGTGAATGCAGCCCCGGATAATGACAAAGGAAATAGTCTAATTTTTAAACCATCGGACTGTGCGGCTTCCCCACACTGAGCCAGGAATCATCCGACGTGTTCGATAGTAGTAATGGAATCATCGCCTGAAAACTTGGCAAAATCTGGTATCCTATAGTTATGAGGGTAGGGCATGCGATCTATGTAATCGGGATACGGCTTTTTGTAGCCGATTACCCTCCCTTTGGGCTGTAGGCCAAATTATTCTCTTAATACTGCAGCAATTTGTTCTGCCCAATTATCGTTGTCAGCTTGTGGTACAGCCTGACCTTGCCAGTTATCGTTATTTATACCCTGCCCCCCGAGTGCAAACTCGGGTCGATGTCCAAACCGCGTCCCAGGGGGTCTTAGTGCTTGATCATAATCATGGTTCCTAACAGCCAATGTATCGGGTACAGGTACGAAAGGCTCAGCGTATGACACTATCCTGTGTGGGGCTGGGTTTCTGGTCATGATCCCTTGGGATTGTGTAACCTGATCTATTTCTATTGGCCTATAAGCCGATAGACCGTTCCCGCTAGGAGTGGGCATATTGGATGTACCTGGCGCATTTATCTTTGCCCCATCGGTATGTCCGTGGTAATGCGCCACTCCGCCCTTATGGGAGTTAGTGTAACACCCCGGCATTTAATATGCCCGAATGCTACCAAACATAAGCTAAACAACATCGAAGTACCACAATTAAACATAAATTCCAGCAAAGGTTCATATGCTAAAAACCGATATTTCGGCAGCATCTCCTTTGTTTTTCCATGAATTAACACAATCTCAATATCATGGCAAGATATATATCATAGCACACGACATCTAAAACAACAACATAAATGGACATAACATCAAGTTACGCCAATAATACCACGCTTAACCACTTCATAAACTATAACGAAGCAAATAAGGATTCACAAGCATGCTAGATTAAACCATACATTAAGTTTAGGGCACAACTCTTAATATCATGTCTCCAAGTGGTTAATTATGGACTATGATGGTGGAGCTACGTGTAGAAGTGTAGCTAGATCCCCTTTTTCCCGCATGCCAATCTCAAAGTACCTAAAAACAACATAAAACACAAGCGTGAGTTCGAAAACTCAGCAAGCATATTGTAATGGACAACAAGATCATTTACAAGACAATAATACCTCACATCACATATAACATCTCATACTTGAGCACCTAACAACATCATCATCATTAAAAAAAATGTATTGCAATGCAATGCAATGCAATGTTATGCTCATATCTCCATGGAAACTCATACCGGTATGGTTGAGTACACACCCGTCGGTGTGCACCCTCTCCCCCCTTCCATCCCGAAGATGGAGGGTGCCTACTCCTCGCTTCCACAACCCACGGTAGATGGAATCACGATGTAGGACTTACTCTAATGACTCTCCGGATTAGTCATAACTTTCTCACCGACCTTCCCGGATTAGTTAATGACTTTCTCACCGCCCGGGCCATGTAACATGTCATGCATGCAACTATGCCAATTATCATATTTCACATGTACATAAACATATGGCAACTCATCATGACAAATATAAACACATGGCATCGAACCATGATAATCATACTCAATATTTCATTGGAAAACAGCAAGCATGGCAAGTGAGCATAGCAAGTGTTCAATCTTTCACCCAATATCAACAAACAACCTACAATCCGCTATATACATTACAACACACTTGCCTCAACCGCGGGCGACGGATTTGTGGGACGTAGAGGGCACTCCCGGTGTCACACCACCTGCACATAGGCATCACACACTCACAATAATGCCCGCAAAACAGTACACAAATCCCCATCTAACCCGACATTGCCCACTACTTGCAAACCTAAAAACAGAGGTTCTGTCCCGGCGGGACAGCAGCCTTGCAAAGGCCATAACTTGAGTTCTGGGACTCCAAATCGATTAAACGAGTACACCATCGCGAAGCTTAGGAAATTTCCTACCTTTTTCTAGTTATACAGAAAGACTGATTCGGACTCTAAAATTGTTTAATCTACAGATTACTACGATCTGTTCCAATCGCGTCACAGATTTTAACACGCTCGGTAAAACGGCCATAACTTTCAAACGGCTGATCGGATTTTAAATTGCTTTATGTCCACGGAAATATAATTAAATTATCTACAACTACTTTTAAGTCCGTACGGACAGATTCGGATTCTAAATTGACGAAAACTCGAACCCTAGCCCGACTGCTCAATCTGCCCGAAAACAGAAACGTGGCAACGTCTAGATCTAACCCAAAGAACTCCAACCCAGCACCACCAATTGATCTAAAAACTTCATAAACACCCTAAGAACAGTACCTAGATCAAACTCAAGGATCCCCATGATCATACCTTTTCCCAACGAACGAATCTCCAATAGATCTCCTCGCGGATCGCTCCTCGCTCCACGCTCCTCGCTCCTTGCTCCTCGCTCCTCGCTCCAACGGATGGATCCACAAGGTGCAGAGGTGTGGAGACCACCTTAGGGCAGCAAGGGGGTGGAGGAGAGGTGGTGGAGAGGTGGGGAGCAATGGGGGAGGTGGAGGCGCAAGGAAGGGAGAAGGGAAGGTGGGGGTGGCGGCTAGGACTTGGAGGGAGAGGTGGGGGCGCCCAAGGGCAGGGGGAGCACGCCCAAAAGGCTGGTGGGGAGCCCTTTTACCAGCCCCCACACCCAATCCTAGTCCGTTACGGAGACCTACTCCATCCCACCAAAGCCCACCAAGGCCCAAACTCCCCCGGGAAGGCCCAAAACCCCGGAAACGGCCCTAAACGCCCGAAAGCTATTAACCTCCATATCCTATAGTTTTAACCTTAATTCCACATCTCATAATGTTATTAACCTTATCATGCACGTTAAATAAGGTTACGACACTCCGTGGTGTCACAACACTTCAAACGGCCCAAAAACGCGAGTAAACCTCAAGCCGAAAGGTTTTATTCTCTAATTTCACATTCTATAATGTCACACCATACCGTAGTGTCACATTCTCCCCCCTTCAACAGGATTCGACCTCGAATCCAAAGGACGCCAAAATCAATGACAAAATCCCCAAGGGACAAACGGCTTCTCTGCAGCACAAAACATTCACACAACGACTAAAACCGGAACAAACAACAAATGAGTTCCCAAAACCAACACATAGAGAATAAGTGTTGATCTAGCTCAACTAAGGGCAACCCCTCACAAATCGACCTTCACTTCAATTCCCCAACAGAATCTGCGTTTCAACCACAAAGGGCTCCATCAACCCAAAACGCTCGAATCCTCACGGCAAACACTCACTACTACAAAACATATCTTCTGTAACACATTTTTGTAACACATTAAGTAATGTGTTACAAAGAGATATTGCAGTAACATATAATTTGTGTTACAAAGATATGTTGTAACACCTACTTAGCGAGATGTAAAAAGTGTTACAGGGAGCTACAACAGCAACACATAATATATGTTACGGAGGAACATTGTAACACATGGTTGTAAGGTGTGAATAATAATACAATAATTACATATATAGAGGCAGATTGTAACACATGACTTAATTTTAATAAATTAAAATATATATATAAACAAACAACATCTCTATTCATAACCAAATTTGTTTGACACTAAGCTATGCATCATAACTGATAACTGATAGTAGTCTTGAATAGAATGACACTTATATGAATTTATCGTATATTTTAAACTATTCGTTGGATATATATCCGGATGGATCGATCGCTTGCTGTCTTGGCTAGTTGGCCTCGGTGTATACAGTGTCTTTTGTCTGGGAGAAACTTACACCCCGGACGTCCGATTCTCGTTTTTTTTCGGACGCCATGCAATATTTTTTTTGAACGTATGAAATATTTTTTTAACGTTATGAAACATTTTTTTAATGTTTGTCGAAGAAAAATGTTTCACCATGTAGAAAAAAATGTTTCACAGGTAGAAAGTAAATGTTGCGAAAAAAACTGACGTTAGATTACTAGCAATTCCCCTTTTGCCTCCTCGATCCCCAGCCACACTCGCAGTACTCTCACCTTCCATCCCCATCGGTCAGTCAGTCCCGGATCTAGATCTTGCTCTCGCCATCACCGTGAAAACTCCGTCGCCCGTCGGCCCTTGGCCCTCGCCCTCGCCCTCGCCCTTGCTCGGTTGCTCCCACCGCCGCCTCCCCTCCCCTTGCTCGCGACGCCGTCGAACGCCGTACTCCACTTCGCCCGCCTCTCCTCCCCTCCGCTCCAATCTCCTAGATCCCCTCTAGCTTCTCCCTCTGCGTCGAGCTCCTCCGAGCTCCAGTCCTCCACCAAGCGTCATGCCACCGCAGCTCGGAAGTCCCACAATTATCCTTGGAAGGAAGAATTGGAGTGTTTAGTCCGTGATGGGCTGCCAATGGCTCTCAGAGGAGAGGTACACCTTGGAATTTTTTTTAATTGTTTTTAGATTTTTTGTTTTATCAAAGCAATGTACCCATTTTCTTTTGGTGGCAGCTATGGCAAGCTTTTGTTGGTATTGGAGCTTGTCGAGTGAAAGGGTACTACGAGAGTCTCCTGGCGATGGAAGTTGAAAGGGAAGATAGCAATTATTCCAATTCTCTGACTGTTGGTGATGGAAAACCTAAAGCTGCTCAAACATTTTATCCTGAAAAGTGGAAAGGGCAAATAGAGAAGGTAGATAGATGATTCTAATTGTTTTTACTATATTTCGATCTCTTCATGTATTGATATATTTTGCATATCAGGAAGTCCACTGTTAAGAGTTCATATGTTATTTTTGGGGCCTTTTCAGGATTTGCCTAGAACATTTCCTGGTCATCCTGCTCTAGACGAGGATGGAAGAAATGCTTTAAGACGCTTCTTGACGACTTGTGCTAGACATAATCCATCGCTTGGTTCTTGCCAGTACATCTTTTGCTTAATGCTGATTCATATTGCTTTTCATGTCACTAGATGCCATTAGCTTATCAGGCAATCCTTATACATGATGCAAGACCAATGCCAATTGAATATTTGTATTTTGAAGTCTATAAACATGGCCTAACACCCAAATATATCCTTATTTCGTTTCCTTAAGCTAAAGCATCATATGATATTGGTGCACCTCTGCTTATTTAGCCTATTGATAAATACAAACTTCATACAACTAAAATGTGCTCTTTATAGTTGTTTCTCTTGTTTATACATGTTTAAGTCGTTTATCAACAATAAGTGTGAATCAATTATCATATGGCTTTATATATGGTCGTTATTTTTCTTTGCATAAGTGTGAATCAATTATCATATGACTTTATATATGGTCGTTCTTTTTCTTTGCAAAGTGTTAGTTCTGTTGCTACAGATTTTATTCCTCATTGAGTTTCTTTTTATTACCCACTTGAATATTCTTCATTATAGTATCATGAAACTAGACAGATCATGCTTGATTGTCTCATCGATGTTGTTTTTTTACGCTGTAGTATCACTCTAATTTTCGTTGGGTGCAGTAAAGGACATATTTCTTTTGGCATCTACCTTTGTGAAACAACTTTCTACTCCTTAATTGATTAGAAGCGATCGCTTTGTTTCCAAAAAATAAGATTGTGCTTCTCCATTTTACAAGGGTAGAAGTGATCATCTGTCTAACAAATTGTACAACCAGATTTTTATCTCCTTGTCTTTGAAGTATCTCGAAATGGCTTTTATCCTCCTTACGCTTAATTATATTCCATACGAAAAAAAGCAGTTATAGGTAAAGAATAAGAATGTTTTATATAGTTGATAAAATCATCCAGGAGAAGGTATAAGATCAAATTGAACACTACAGGGGCAATGTTATTAACCAAAAATAATTCAAGAATAAGGTTTGAGATGGCATAAATGAATTTTTCTTATATTTTTGCAGTGAAATATGCACATACCTTGAAGTAGCCAAATTAGTGATGAAAGTATTTCCCACCAGGTCTCCACTAAGCTTCATTGTTCAAAGCATTATTATTAGCATCCATTGTTGTTCCCTCAACATCTGCTTACGACCAGTGTTTATTATTCTTTGCATTGGTGAACATCTCCCTAAGGTGTGAAACATGGAATGGCTCATTTTCTATGTCATCTGTCCCTTCCTCATTGCCCGTGTCATATATATCCCTTGGTTTCATCTTCATTACAAATGTACCACCCTGGGTTAGTTGGATCTTCCACATAAAACACTTGGTCAGCCTGGTTAGGAAAAATAAATGGCTCATGCTCAATATTTGATCCTGAGTGTATCAAATGAGAGAAGTTGACAAGCGTGTAGCCATATTTGTCTATTTTAATTCCTTTTCCAGAAATAACATCAATCCATTCACATTTAAAAAGACAAACGGAAAATTTTCCAGAGTAGTTCAGCTCAATAATATCGATTACTCTCCCATAGTAAGTCACATCTCCTGAAACCGGACTTGCATCACTTGCTCGAGCATAACTAGATGTTTTTGCTGTTAGCACTACTCCACTGTTTTGTGTCACTCTGTCCAAACGTTTAGGCCTAAAACGAAAGCCTCGGGTGTTGAAAGCACGATATCTTTTTGCTGCTTCAACTGGGCCACGAGCTAGCCATCTAATATCTTCTTTAACACTTTGAATGCCATTTTCCCTCTCCAAATGCATTATCTGTACAGTTGGAATTAATTTAGTTGGTGGATTGAGTAGTACATGTGAAGGATGCAAAATATAGAACTTACATGAGCTCTAAACCATTCATGGAACTTCTCATTTTGCTTACGCTCAATGATTTTTGGGTTGACATGGCGTCGGGGATATGTTCTAGTGATCTCATCAGCATGCACTCTACAAAGTAATTTATAATAAATTGTCATGTCAATAAAAGGATAACTAAAATTGTCTATGAGCTCGAGATATTACCTTAGGTACGCATTAACATCCGAACAATTAAACAACACATATCTGTGTGCTTGTACTTTAGCCAAACCCCTTATAACATAATTACTGGGCTTTCCAAGTGGTTTTCCAATATGAGGAAATAGAGGTAGTACTTGTTCAACAACAGAATATTCAAGCGACTCATCGTTATCATCATCGTTCCTTGAAGGCTGGTTATGCTTGGTCTCAAAACCTTCAAGATATCTTGAACAAAATGTCATGCACTCATCTGCCAAGTATGCTTCAGCGATAGATCCCTCAGGATGAGCCTTATTACGCACATATGACTTCAACACACACAGGTACCTAAATAAATCAAAAGGAAAAAATTGTTTAACAGTCTAGAAGTGCAATAGATGGGAAAATGCAGCTCTATCTTTTTAAGATAAACATACCTTTCCACAAAGTACATAGACCGGTAAGACACAGGACCGCCTATTTTTGCCTCTGTTGCTAAATGAATAACCAAATGCACCATAACAAGAAAAATCCAGGCGGAAATATCATCTCCATATGACATAATGTGATTCTAATTCGCTGCTTCAACTTCTCAAGCTCATCTACGTAGAGGACTTTTGCACTCAGTTCTCTAAAATATCCACACAGATCAAATAAGACAGATGTAACATTATCTGGAAGTACACCTCGCAAGGCAATAGGCAAAAGTTGCTGCATTAGAATATGGCAGTCATGACTTTTAAGGCCTGAAATTCTTCCTTGATCAACATTTACACATCTCGAAAAGTTTCCAGAATAGCCATCTGGAACCTTGATATCATGAAGAACTTTACAGAATTGTTGCTTCTCTCTTTTAGACATTGTATAGGAAGCAGGAGGCAAGTAATACTTATTATTTGCTCTTTTCTGCGGATGCAACTCTGGTCTGATATTCATTTCTTGCAGGTCTTGTCGTGCTTGTAAATTGTCCTTTGACTTGCCCTCTAACCCTAAAAGTGTCCCATATATATTATCACAAACATTCTTCTCAATATGCATAACATCAAGATTGTGACGGAGTAAATTGAAGTCCCAGTAAGGCAAAGAAAAGAGGCCACTAACACACTTCCAGGTTTTTGACTTTTCAAAATTATTAATTGCTTTTATCTTTCGTAGAATCGAAATTTCAGAATAAGCAATAGGCTCTGATCTATGTTCTTCAGTTCCATCGAAAGAATTATCATCATATCGAAACTCATGATTTGGAGGTAGAAATCGACGATGTCCCATGAAACAATACTTGTGCCCATGTGTCAACCGTTTCGAGCATGTTTCTTCGTGACATTTCACACAAGCATACTCACCATTAACGCTAAATCCCGCAAAGATCCCAATCCCAGGGTAGTCACTCACAGTAGACAATACAACAGCACGAAGTTGAAACATCTCATCTCGAGATGCATCATATGTAGGTGTTCCAACCTCAAATAACTCAATTAGTTCTTCATAAATAGGCTCCATAAATACATGGAAATACTTTCCCGGGTAAGATGGACCAGGAATTATTAGTGTTAGCATGAGAGAAGAAGCTTTCATGCATAACCACGGAGGAAGATTGTAGGGAACTAAGACGACAGGCCAGCAACTATAAGTCGAACTCATCATCCCAAATGGATTGAACCCATCACTCGCTAGTCCGAATCTAATGTTCCGCGAATCAGATGCAAAGTCTGGATACCTTGAATCAATGGCCTTCCAAGCCTCTGAATCAGCTGGATGACGTAATGCCCCATCCTTTGTACGCCCCTCATCATGCCATCTTAATGTTGTAGCTAATTCTTTGTTCATAAAGAACCGCTTAAGCCTTGGTTTAATTGGAAAATACCGTAACACCTTCATTGGTGTTGCCTTCTTTCTTTCCTTCTTGGTTAAAGTAGTTTTATCGGCTTTGTTTTTCCACCTTGAAGTTCCACATTTTGAACAGAAGTCATCATGCGCCTTGTCTTTCCGATAAAGCTGGCAATTATTTGGACAAACATGAATTTTCTCATAATTAAGCCCAAGCTTTCCAATTATCTTCCTAGCCTCTGCAAATGTACTTGGTATGTTCTTACCATTTGGAATTGCTTGTTGCAGAATTGCTAGCAAATCATTTAAAGATTTATTGCTCCACTTGTTAATGGATTTGATGTGAAACAAAAGTACAAGAAATGAAAGCTTTGATAGCTCACACCCTGCCCATAAAGGTTCATTAGCATCCCTAACTAAATCATAGAAAGCTTGGGTCTCAAAATCTGGTCCAATTTTAGAAGGATTTTGCACATTGGGTTCATCCATTGGAGGTCCATTGTCTAGGTTGCCAATAGCATCCTGTACTAGCTTGCGCATATTAGTGTTTATGTTCCGAGATTGTGACTGTGAATCTTTGTTTGCGGAGATATACGCTGCAGTTTCACCATGACAGCCCCAAATAGTATATCCAAGTAGCATTCCATCACACACTAAATGATCATATACTTCATCCCGTGGCAATAACCACTTATTGACACATTTGCGACATGGGCATCTGATCTTGGCTTTAGGACTTTTTCCCTTGAATGCGAATTCAAGAAAACCCTTTATCCCATCCTCGTGATCATCCCTTCGTTCAGGAGAAAGCAATATCTTTTTAATAGCTTTCAAATCCATTGATTATCTGTCTTAGAATAACAAATAAAGATATTGCTCTTATTCAAATGCCAAGCGCTTTAAATAGTAATGAAAATTGTAAGTGTGTGATTCAAACAAAGCGATAAGAGACAAAAACATTATGGATAAATGTCAAGAAGGAACAAATACTCTAAATTGGATTGATGACACATAGCTCACTTGTGGTTACCCACTTTAATTGGTTTCAACATTTTCAAAAGAAATACTAGTATAAACTGCCTGACATTGCTTAATACATATAAAGCAACGATTTCATGTTTAAAGCTATTTCAACATTCTCCTTCAAAGAAGACAATTGTGTCATTTTCATATTGTAACATTGCCACCCTATTCTCCACAAGGTGAAGCACAAAGCCAGTCACCAATTCATTTCCAGATACTTGAAAAGGTTTAGTAATTATTTCATTATCTTTCTCACTCATCTTCTCTTGAAGTTTCTAAATATCAGCGTTCATAGTAATGCACATAGTACTGCCTTAATTGTGTTATTGAGCTTTCAAACTAATTCCTTTTTTTTACTGTGTGTGTTATCATGCAAATGGTGTTATTATTCATCCTGCTGGGCTTGAACATTCGCTCCATGCATCCATTGATGCATTGGGTTCATGTTATGGTGGCAAACAAGGGAAAAAATACCGAGCATGGGTGGACATACTTATTATTTCACAGACTGGTTCATACTGTTGGCTGGTGAGATTTGACTTGTGGGAGTCAGAAGGTGAGTCCTTAGAACTCTGCATAATAACTGAATTAGCTACTTGTGCTGTTGCATACAATTTGTTAAAATTGTACTATCTTTTGCCCCAACTTTGCCTTGCTCAAGCAGAAGTTTATCTTGATGATTTTGTTTCATACCTTATATGTTTTTGAAAATATGAAGTATTCAGGTTGTTCATCCAGTTGGAGAAAGTAGAGCTAGAAATCTGAATTGTGGACTCTTTTCTGTTTTTCTCTACCAATTTCCAGCCCGAGGTTACATGCTGCAGTTTCTAGTTTGTAATGACTTGGCATGGTAATTGAACTAAAGCATGTAATATGTTATGACGGGGACAAAATACTGAAAGAGGACCATATTGAGTTTGACTATTGGTTTTGTGAGTGTATGCTATGGAGGGTTTGAACTTTGCAGGTATAAAAAATTTGTGGTGGAAAGATGGAAATAATCATCGTAGCACCTTGGCTATTTCTTTTGACAATGGTAGTGCAAACTGGGCAATTAAACTTGGCATTAAACTCACCTACTCTTATAAACATCTTGCATGCATATTTTCCCTCCAATTTAAGTTCTGTTGTTTCATTGGCAGCCATGATTGATAATCATTTTTTAGGTAGCTAGGTAGACATTATATGATGATTTTCATTGCCTAAGAAGATGACCTATATCCTAGCATTTTCTGCGTTTAATACTGATCATCTGCTGTTCCTTTGTTGTTGTTTTTTGAACAGGGGTATAAAGATGCCCTTATGTAGTTTTGGAAACTACATCATCCCAAACTACGCCTTGCACTAGAAAATAAAAAGTGATTATCTATATTAGAAAACCAATCTGGAAATTGAGGTCCAATACCTGTGCCGTCCGAAGAGACTTTGTGCCCGCTGAAAGGATCAAACAGAAAAATGTAGGGGCCAATATACTACAGAACGGATGGGGCACATCAATTAGGCCTGGGAAAAAAAGAGGAGGAGGGATCAATAGTCAATACGTAGCACAATCAACATGGATAAGGATCATCAAACCTTGTGAATATGCAAGATCTGAGCATGGAGGAAGCGCAGTGCGTGGTGAGGATGATGCCAGGTCACGATCGTGGCACGGGTTGCAGGGTGGTGGGCAGTTGGGGGAGGAAGGAGAGCTGAAGCATCTTAATTTGCATCTGTGCAGATAGATGGAGATCGGAGGCTAGAAAAATTTAGCGGCAAGTTTTACTTTAAGCGGAAAAAATTTTCGTGAGAGAGCAGCACTTTGTACAACTGCTTTGGATTCTACATTCCAATGCAAAAATTTTCGTGAGAGAGCAGTGCCTTGTAAACGGTGATTAATTTTAGTACTTTTTTATTTGCATGGTGATTAATTTTAGTACTCTTTTATTTACATGTGTCCTGAAATCTAACGCACCTAAATTTTAATACATTTTTATTTGTATGTGTACTAAAATCTAATGCACCGAACCATCTCTTAATGGGATGGTAGAGTTGTAGATGTATGAGTATGTGCAAACGGAGCGGAAATAGACAGATTTCACTTGTCTCGTATCATATTTCAAATTTTTCCTTAGAATCGGAGTCGAATACGGACAGTGCTGGATTCGAATACAAATACGGACTATCTCGGTCATGAATACAGTGCGAATACAGAATGTTTCGAATACGGTTAGTCTTACTGACGAATATTAATTCGGTTAATGCGTTAAAACAAAAAACATATATGTTGCACATATTAAGATCAATCAACTATATTTATATGCACAAAAATGCAACTACATTAATACATTAACAAGCAGACTTAATTACATCACTCGATAACATGGAGTAGTTAAGCAAGTATATGACCAAGGCTAGTTAAGGAGTCAGGCGATGAGCGAAGGCGATGAGCAAAGGCGATGAGCGAAGGCGAATGAGGGTTCTAATCATAATGTGTGAGATCCTCTCTTATATGATATAACGTATCATTTAGGACATTGAATTTATTATGCTATTGTTACGGTAATAGCTGTACTACTCCCTCCAGTTTGGTAATAGCTGTCGTTTTGGACATAGTGATGGTCAAACTTCGGAAACTTTGACTATCGATATATTTTTAAATATTTAAATTGGATACATGAAAATTATATGTGTAGATTTGTCTTGAGAAGTACTTTCATAATATTATAATTTTATTGGGTTTTATAAATATATTATAATAAAAATTAGAGGTCAAAGTTGTGTTTTGAAGATCGTGTCGATGTCCAAAACGACAGATATTACCAAACTGGAGGGAGTATGAAGTTGTCCGATGGGTGATCTTTTTGGGAAAATGCACAAAAATTTTAAAAATTATGTAAAAGACCACCAATAAATTGGAATTCATCTTTTTTTACGTCGGCAAGTGGGTGGAAAGCGTGTGACGGTGGGTCGTGCGGGGCTGATAGTAGGAACAAAGTGCGTGATGGCATTAGATTTTAGTACACATCCAAATAAACATATCCTAACACTACTACAGAGAAGCTCATATATGTCGTTCGGAATCGACATTAGCGTCTGTTTTCAAACCGACACAGATCTATGTAGCAACAATAATAATCGAGGATTATCAGTGTCGGTTTCCAGAAAGAACCAACACAAATAGTCAACATATCAAAGCTGACCGGATGCTCAGTTACATGCAAGGGTCCAAAATTCGGCGAAATCTCGGATTTCGGACCCCTTCGAGATTCAAAATCCCGGAAAATTCAAAAAAAAATTAAAAAATTCAAATCTCGGATTTCTCGGCGAGATCTTGGCAATCTCGGGCGAGATCTCGGCAATCTCGGGCGAGATTTGATATTTTTTGCCGGATTTTGATTTTTGTGCATTGTATTTGCTTGGGTTTAGGATCAAGATCATCCACAAAAAATTTCAAAAAAATTTAACATGTTTTTCCTTTAGCTTGCAAATTTTTCCAGTATGAACGGTATGGGTGCCTTTTGCTTGGGTTTAGGATCAAGATCTAGCCAGTATCTGGTCAGCATGGGCGCCTTTGTGCTGCAAATTTTTCCTTTAGCTTGCACAACAAAACCGGCTATATATGAACGGCAAAACACTTGCAACGAAGGGGGTGATCGCACCAGTATTTTTGCCAAATGTGCTGCCACAATATGGAAACAACCCTTCACCTGTCATGCTGGCAAGTCTAGAAAGAGCGAAACAACATTGTCGCCGGGGCTTCGGACCTCAAAAAACTACACCCTTAGAGAAAATCGAAATTACATTGAGGTTTCATATTTTTTTCAAAAAGGACCTTTGGTTCCGCAATTTCGTTGAAAAAGTTGAAGTATTTTTTTAAGAATACGCAAAAGGAAATTTCGGTGTAGGGTTCCTAAAAATGCTACATTTGAATTTTGTTTTTTACATTTCGATTGAAATTTTCGGGCGTCCTAGATGTGATCCAAAAATAAAATTAGAAATCTTGGTCACTACGCTAAAAAAGACAGAAAAACAATCATTAATAAACTACTACGTCCAATTGTGCAACCTAGCATTCCACGAAAAAAAATTAACTCTTATTTCCCGCACAAATCTCCCACCAAAATACTTTGGCCCTCCCAAGCCAACCTCCTATTTCCTGACTTCATCCCCAGTCCGTTCCCTCGATTCGGCGATTAGGGCACTCGGCCGCCGCAACTTTGGCCGGCCACCGACGACCTCCCGTAACTCCGGCGACCTCCTGCAACTTCGGCGACCTCTCGCAACTCCAGCGACCCCCGCAACACCGGCGGCATCCTCCCTCACGAAGGGTCGGCCTCCCCTAATTCACGCGGTAAATTTCCAATTAGTTGGTATTTGATCTCTCCATGTGATCCCTAATCGACTCTATTGCTCCAGAGCTAGAGCCAGTTTTAGCGACGGCAGCGGCGTTGCACCAGCGGCAGGAGTCCTTGTCACGTTGCCCAGCTGCACTGCCCACGCCCCAGCAGATTACCAACTCGCTTCCCCCGACGGATTACCAGGTGACTGAGCTCTATGTGTGTTCACCATCTAATGTTGGATAGGCTTCAGTCTTAGGTTTATCTTTTGATCAGATTAGATTCTGTATGTCTAATGCTAGGCATTATGGCTCACATGTTGATACAATTTGAACAAGAACCTGATCTATTATCCAAGTAATCACATGCTTTTCATTACAATTCCAGCTTACATTGTTCCAAAATCTTTGGAATTTCAGCTGCTACTATTGTTCTTTCCCTTTCGTATATTAACCAAAGACATGTTCAAGTCCGAATCAAACCAAGATCGCCACAAGTTGCAGATCTTTAACTAATGTCGGAATATTTTCTCACACATAAGTACTTTAAGCAAGGGAACACAATACTATATTTATTCTCAAGGTTTACATGGAAGCTTATTAGTTTCTACATTGGTCTCATAATCTAATACATAAGTAGACTTCGTACATCCTTTTATAGAGTTACAAAACCGACATTAGTCTAACCGACTCAAACACACTTAATATTATTTAATTGCCTACAGCTAATAACTATCCAACGTCCAGCCATGTAGTGTGTTAAAACATATGCTTATGTTGTTAAAACACACATTAATGGTGCATATAGTCCCTCATTCTTTGATGGCGCTCTTAGCAATTTCGAGACTTGTCTGTTGATGTGATTAGTGAGACACATGGGTTCTCCTGGTCTAAACCCTTGTGACACATGGGTTCACATGGATTAATCTCATATGGACAAAAGATTCCACCAACAGTTTACTTGTGCGTGCTGTAAGCTGAAATTGCGTACAGTTAAGGATCTCCAAAGTAAATGTGTGTGGGGCTTTTGTTTACCCTGAATTTGTATTAATATTCTTTGCAAAAATTTCTTTTAGTCTGCAGGAAAATGGGTAGAAAGAAACGGTTGAATGTAGTCCAATGTGGTGCTCAATATGCTGATGAAGAGCGCAGTAGTTTTGAGCATTCTGTACCACCAACTGAGCCTGTGTTTGAATCACAAGCATTGGAAGATGATGGGATCCAAGTTGAGCAGCAAGATGATGACCTTCTGAATATGACAGGTACAACTATAATTAGATAAAACTATGACTAGCTATAAGAATTGAATGAATATATGGTGATCTTAGAGTTAATGAGTAATTCTCTCACTAATTTTACAGGTGGTGATGATGAAGTGAAGAAGCGTGGGGGGACGGCTTTACCACATGTTTGGAACCTTCCAGCTGGGAAACGCATAGTGGTAAAATGCAACAAACTTGGTCAACCCATTGGGATAGAAGGTGGAGTGTTGAGTCAATTTCTAGGGACACTAGCAAGAAATGGAGGTTATTGTCCATTAGACATAGAGGACTGGAGAAAACTCAAAGAGGTTGGTGGAGACTTAACAATACTTCAATGTGTAGAGGTTTGTAGAATATGATAAGATTATAAATACTCTGTTCTGATTATGCTTGCTTCTACTTTATGTACAATGGCAACATAAATTTTTACCTTCCTTTATTTCTTATTTTAGACAAAGTTCCTGTACCCTCGGACATGTGACAAATGGATATTGAAGACAATTGGAAGAGATTGGAGGCGATACAAGGCAACATTGAAGAAAAAACTTTTTAATCCGAAGAAGAAAAGATCCTTTTTGTATAGGTTATGCCCAGATGATGTTGATGAAGATCAATGGGTTGCACTTGTCAATTATTGGAAGTCAAAAAAAGGAAAGGTAATAAAAGTGCAAACATTATTTATACTATTGCTTCATTTAAATTTGTATAGTCATGCCAATGTTAAATAATACATCAATAGTGTGATTTAATTAGTAGTACATTGCTTTAATAATAGGCCCTTAGTGAGAAGAACAAACAAAGTCGTGCTATGTTGAGGAATCCCCATTCAGCAGGGACAAAGAGTTATGCCCGTTGGGCTGAGGACTTGGTGAGTCATTTTGTTTTGTACTTCTGCTAAATATTCTTATTCCTATTTACCTTTATGTTATTGTACCCCTTGTTATTTTTAGAGACAAGATGATCCTGAAAAGAAGCAGCCGCATAGAGCAAATGTTTACCTAGCAACTCACAAAAGAAAGATGGGCAAAGATAAACATGAGCAAGTGGTATGCTATATACATAATTCTTTCCTAGATATCAAGTTCTTATTTCCTCTAACATATAGAGTACCCATGCATTATTCATTTATAGGCTGCATTGGAAAACCTCATTGATGAACAACCAATGTTAGCACAAAATGACCAAGGAAGGGTTGCATGGAAAGGTGATGCATTACATCAAGTAATGGGCAAAGAAAAACCTGGGCAAGTTCATGGCATGGGATTGCTTCCTGTGCCTAAAAAAGTCTATGGCCATACACCACATCAGCTTAAGAACATAAATATTACTACAATAGATAGCTCATCATCCGAGGAAGGGATGCATGTTGTGGAAGAAGTAGAAGAGTTGAGGGAACAAGTGAAGAAACAAGGTTTACTTATTCAAGAATTGTTAAACAATGTTCAACAAGAAGCGGTGCATTCTAAAAGAAAGGTATTTGTCAAAATTCTAATCCAATATTGGCTCTCTTCAATTTCACTTGAGCATTATCTAAATATGCAGAGAGTTCAGTGCGATGTACCAGATCTAGAAGACTCAATGAGTGGGCAAAGAGATACATTAATGGTAATTGCCAAATTATTATATTTTTCCCTTTCTACATTCATACTCGTACATAATAATTATTGTTTGTCTATTTGACTATAGAATAAAGAAAGATACATGGGCCAACAGATCATACATGAGGATAATCATCTATTATTTTCTAGTAAAAAGGTAAGGACATTGTTATTACTCATTTTGTACAGACATTACAAATAGTTAATTTACATGGTTGTACGATGGAGTAGTTACCATGCCAAGAAGGATCATCATCGCCACCATGCATTGCTCCTGATTTGCGACAAGAAGAGGTAATTCTTATGTGTTGAGAAAGCTACTAGTTAGCTAGTTTTAAATCCATTTGACTATGACATTGTTCTAGTGTATTGTCTTACCAATCTTTTTCTCATTTTTAGTTTGATATGCAAAGAACAATTTCTATTGAAGGTAGAAAAATGATGTTAGCGCAGGTAAGATTATCTATCCCATATATTTGTTTGTAGAGAAAACGCAATGTGAATTTTAAACACAAAATTGCTAGTGTGTTACAAATTGTATCTTATCTCTCTATAGATGAATAAGAAGCGGCAAAATTTACAAGAGACTATAAACAGAACACAACAACAAGGCACTCAAAAGAAGACTCCACAAAACAAGTCTTCAAAGCAGATGCAACCATCTCCAATGAAGGTACAAAGACATCACAAAAAAATTATTGAATTCTAATTGATACAACTAATTCATGTTTTTCATTATCTCATTTTGCTATATTAATGCTAATGTAGGCTGGTACCATAGTAATTCTCAAGACTGCGACATATCCAAATAAAGAATGTGTAGCATATGCTACGTTTTTTTAGTAATGATCCACATGCAATAGTTGATGATGTTGAGATAGGTAACCAATTTATGAAAGTGGTTATCAATTATCCTGTTGTGGAAAAGGAGGAGTTAGTAAGGCCAATCAAGCGCTGCAAGACAATTGGCGATGCTCATGTGGAAGGAAAACCGATTGCTTGGCCTTCCTTTTGTGTATGTTATTTGTTTCTTGCTTCAATTGTAATGAAGTGCATATATTATATTTTGTAATTGCAATCATAAAGGTTTATACTTTCTTTTGTGCAGGTTGAAAAAATCAATGGTTGAAATTCAAACATTTCGTTGCTTACCACATGAAGGGATCTAGAAGCAAAGAATTTCATGAAGATTAGGCAATACTAGATATATTTTATATTCTTTTTATTTAGAACAATGTATTTCAGATTCATAGACTAAAGATTTGTCTACTCTGGAAATCAAATCGTTATGTATTCTATCGAATGGTGTGAAGTACTTGATATTTTATTTGTTTGATGCAATGCAATATGTTATGATTGTTGCATTTATGGTCATTTGTGTTTTTTTATTGATGTATAGTGTGTTATATATGCTTATCAAAGGATATTCTATGAATCAATTTTAATTTGTACATCACAAAAAATAAGAAAATAATAAAGATATTTAAATTTATTTTAAGAGCTCAACATTGTGTTCTTGTCATTCAAAAAGGGTGTTACTAAGTTCAATTATTGTATCTAAAAATGTGTTACTAGGGTCTATGGAAACACATGCTACTATGTGGCTTTAGCAAAAATAAGGTGTTACTAGGATCTATGGCAACACGAGCTACTATGTTACTTTTGCTAAAAAAAGGTGTTACTGCAGTCTATAGCAACACATTTGATGCATGTTGCTGTAGCATGGTTGCAACATCTTTTTTATATACAAGAACACTTGTTACATGTTACAATAGACCCTTCTATAGCAACATAGGCTATAGTAACACAAAACAAATATGTTGCAATAGGACTCAGTAACACTTTTTTTGAGCTACAGTAGCACATATGCGTGTTACTGTAGGCCCATCCTGACGTAGTGACTTCATACTTCTATCACAACCAACCTGACTACCATACTCCATTAAACTCAACATGACATAATCAAAGGAAGTCACAATTCCTTTAACGACCTTTCTACATTCCCGAAAATTTCCATCGAGGGGAATAACTCATTAAGGCACACTAGCCCTTCCGATACACGATCATACTAACATTTTATTCCATCCTTTCCCAGGCAAGACTCAAACCCAAAAACAACTAGTGAAGACAACTGCTCACGGCAGGGCAATTATCACCGATCTACCGTTAACTTCACTTCCACCCATCGCTACTCTTAGTAAAGGTTAAACCCATACATCATCAACCTCCATCACAAACCACCCTTATACCACTAAGGTTCGACACCTAGCCCAAGCTAGGATCGAAAACCTTACCAAACCACAATTGGTTCCTTTCTTAAGAGGGTCTCGCCCTCACACAAAAACACTTAGCTATCAAGCCCAAGTGTACACACAACAACTCAAACCCAAAGCGTTAACAACCATTTTGGAAAGAATTCGGCAACATCCAAGCCAAAACACAAAGGAAGCATAAATCCCCTACATCACAACCAACATACCGTAAATTGTTCATTGCTTCTTTTCATACTAGAAAGCAAGGGAAATCTCGTTTCATGACATAAATGCACACTCTTCAGAGCACTCGGATTAGTCATATCTCCATATATGACTTTCCCAATCGACCTGGCTCAACGACTCTTTTATCATTTAACATGTAAAAGCGATGTCATGTTTACTTTTCACCATTCCCTCATCATGTAACCACACTATCGAATAGTCATTCACATGATGACTTCGCCTCGGTATCATATGAATAAATCTCGAATAACATCGAGAGTTGCGCTAATTCATATAAACTATGACGGCAACATCGTTAATCAACGAAACACCACATCGTGTGAAAACCCATCTTCGATTTAACACTAGCTTTGCAACACCTCGCAAAATCAAACTCAACCCTTTGGAACAGTAACATCGACTCCAAAATCAAACATCTGCACACAAGCGCCATAAATTTTTATCAAAAGAGAGGGAAACTCAATCCAAAAGAAAACTCTTCACTAACCAAATTCACTTATGAAACATTCATAAAAATCTAGACTTGTAAAACACCCGCACACCGCACACATTTTCTAAATGACTCAACTCTAGTCAAATAGAGTTACACATCAAGGGCTTAACTCAAAAGTTTCCAACACAACCCTTTATGACCATCTGCTTCCTTTTAAAATTAATTCCAAAGATAAATCGGTCTTGACGCGAAGGGCGCGATCCACTCAAAAACTTTTGGATGTAAACTCAAACTCACAACACGAACTAAACAAATTCGCCAAAACCAAAGGTCGACACCAACCACTACGAAGTTTTGGGAAACTCTGAAACTCAACATAAGGAACACCTCAACCGAAAGCATTCAACCGAGATGGCAAACAACCAAACCAGTTTCAAAGGTTTTTAGACAATAGCTCAAAGATGAAAGGAACCATCTCTAGTACTCCACTACGCTTTCCATTAAAGACTTCAATAATCACTATTTACTATCTGAGGAGCCCCAACACAATTCAACCGAAAGTTTCACAACAAATTCTTCCTCTAGTTACCATTCCCAACATTTTTAATAAGGGTTTATGATGCTTATCAAAAGGCACCCAACCAAGACTATAATGACATGATCCCCACGGCTCACCAAATCATAATACATCTTATTCTAAATTTGAAACATAGTACTTCCACAAATCTTTCAGCAAGATCAACCTATAAATTTCATACCACCTATATATTCACGTCTCGACAACCGAACCTTATTCAGTTAAACAACGACTTCAACATGTAAATATTATCTCTACAAGACAAAGTTCATAACTAGGATTCCAAGGCATACATTCATTAAGGATGAAATTGTACATCATGTTAATTATCCAAAGCTCACTCCATCGAAACATGTTAAAATTTTCCTCTATTTTAACCATGGTTTTCCAACGAATAATCTAAACAGTTACCACAACTACTTAGTCATCAATAACAAGAAATGGGCATAATCATCAACCAACAACATTACTTTTAGCTACCCTATACATAGGTGATAACAAAATTACCACCACACAACATACCCCCACTATTTAAAATAGACTGAATACTAGCATTAACACTACCATTAACAACATCATTAACAATAAGTCTTATGTCTTCTCCATTGATATCAATACTAGCATTGTAGCGACACAACTGCATACTTCCAAAGATACTAGTAGTTTGCAACAACATAAATAGCAACTCTAATCAACATCCAAATTAAAGTCACTAGTCAACACGATTAAATTTCTCTATTAATCCATTAGATTAGAACATCTTTAACAACCAAGAAAGTTTCTTTTACAATAACAATGAGTCTACATCATCTTAATGTTTTAACTATGCATCAAAGTTTAAACTTTTAACATTAACAAGGATCATAAGCACATTTAAAGCAAGGCAACAGATTCTAAGCATGTACATTAACACATTTAATCATTCTCGCTAAGAGTAAACTGCAACACTAGTAGTCTATTTATTCTCAAGCTAGAGATATTAATCACATTGAATTGATTCAACTCAAAATTTAACTTAGCAACACATCAATCCATAAACCACATTGTTACCTACTACATAACATGCTAAACATCAATTCTTACTAGGGACAAACGATTTCACTAAAAGACTACTTTGTTTACAGCATTTTAGTTTTAAAACTCATCCCAAATTCATAAGGAAAATTTGACTCTCAAAATTGCGATGAGACAAACCCAAACTTGGTCATGCAAAGGAATTCTCCAAAACACTTTTAAATCTCAAAGATTCCTACTGGAGGGAACCAATCGATCAAATATACCTTTGCAAATAAACCCTAACTCCAAACTTTCACAAAACAGGAAGGGTTCTTCAAAGATGATTTTCTTAAACCAAAGAAAATAACGAATCAAACACCACTTACTTCTACAAAGACACGTAACTTCAGCCCCGACAGCCAGTGCGGCATAACTCCGCAATAACTCCGTTAACCTCGGAGAAAGACAAACACAAGGATAAATTTGAATGCTTCTTCCCCATAAAGCCATCAACAAACTAATCATTAAAATCGAAAGGCGCCCAAAAGAAGCGCAACACTAGACTCCTCTTCTTCGTCTTCAACCAAGGAAGACAAAAACACACACCTCATACGGAACGATCCGCAAAAACCCAACATTTTTCATTTGATTCAAATCAACTAAAGCCAAGAAAAGCAATGAAAATCGACCGTCAGAACGGCAAAGAACGTACGAAGGAATCCACCACCAAACTCTTCTATTTGACTCCAGTCAACTACCTGATCTACAACAGAGAGGGTAAGCACTCTTCTCCTACAGGAGTTAATAGTTCTTCGGTGATGGCGCTAACCGCCATACCGTCAAACCTCGCCCTTACTATGAACAAAAAGAGGTGACCGAAACCCTTCGGTACCACAATTCCACTCTATCACAACAACAAGAGCAATTCAGTTATTTATCTCATAGACATAGCAACATGCTTTATCAAAGGAAGCATTCAACATCATAACTTAAATACAACATTTAAGCATAAAGAAACGATACCCATACCCTTTCCTACTGTGCATCCATTGTGTGTCAAATTTTAGATTAGTTATACCACTTTTGCAAGTTTTAATGTTGCTATCCTATAACAAAATTTTAGTTAAGACCTAAGCCATGTTTCTAAGTTATTCCACATCATATTTTAGTTTTTACCTATAGCATGACACTAAAAATTCACATTCCAAGGACCTACAGCCCGCTCTGATACCAACTGTAACACCCCGGCATTTAATATGCCCGAATGCTACCAAACATAAGCTAAACAACATCGAAGTACCACAATTAAACATAAATTCCAGCAAAGGTTCATATGCTAAAAACCGATATTTCGGTAGCATCTCCTTTGTTTTTCCATGAATTAACACAATCTCAATATCATGGCAAGATATATATCATAGCACACGACATCTAAAACAACAACATAAATGGACATAACATCAAGTTATGCCAATAATACCACGCTTAACCACTTCATAAACTATAACGAAGCAAATAAGGATTCACAAGCATGCTAGATTAAACCATACATTAAGTTTAGGGCACAACTCTTAATATCATGTCTCCAAGTGGTTAATTATGGACTATGATGGTGGAGCTACGTGTAGAAGTGTAGCTAGATCCCTTTTTCCCGCATGCCAATCTCAAAGTACCTAAAAACAACATAAAACACAAGCGTGAGTTCGAAAACTCAGCAAGCATATTGTAATGGACAACAAGATCATTTACAAGACAATAATACCTCACATCACATATAACATCTCATACTTGAGCACCTAACAACATCATCATCATTAAAAAAAATGTATTGCAATGCAATGCAATGCAATGTTATGCTCATATCTCCATGGAAACTCATACCGTATGGTTGAGTACACACCCGTCGGTGTGCACCCTCTCCCCCCTTCCATCCCGAAGATGGAGGGTGCCTACTCCTCGCTTCCACAACCCACGGTAGATGGAATCACGATGTAGGACTTACTCTAATGACTCTCCGGATTAGTCATAACTTTCTCACCGACCTTCCCGGATTAGTTAATGACTTTCTCACCGCCCGGGCCATGTAACATGTCATGCATGCAACTATGCCAATTATCATATTTCACATGTACATAAACATATGGCAACTCATCATGACAAATATAAACACATGGCATCGAACCATGATAATCATACTCAATATTTCATTGGAAAACAGCAAGCATGGCAAGTGAGCATAGCAAGTGTTCAATCTTTCACCCAATATCAACAAACAACCTACAATCCGCTATATACATTACAACACACTTGCCTCAACCGCGGGCGACGGATTTGTGGGACGTAGAGGGCACTCCCGGTGTCACACCACCTGCACATAGGCATCACACACTCACAATAATGCCCGCAAAACAGTACACAAATCCCCATCTAACCCGACATTGCCCACTACTTGCAAACCTAAAAACAGAGGTTCTGTCCCGGCAGGACAGCAGCCTTGCAAAGGCCATAACTTGAGTTCTGGGACTCCAAATCGATTAAACGAGTACACCATCGCGAAGCTTAGGAAATTTCCTACCTTTTTCTAGTTATACGGAAAGACTGATTCGGACTCTAAAATTGTTTAATCTACAGATTACTACGATCTGTTCCAATCGCGTCACAGATTTTAACACGCTCGGTAAAACGGCCATAACTTTCAAACGGCTGATCGGATTTTAACGTGCTTTATGTCCACGGAAAGATAATTAAATTATCTACAACTACTTTTAAGTCCGTATGGACAGATTCGGATTCTAAATTGACGAAAACTCGAACCCTAGCCCGACTGCTCAATCTGCCCGAAAACAGAAACATGGCAACGTCTAGATCTAACCCAAAGAACTCCAACCCAGCACCACCAATTGATCTAAAAACTTCATAAACACCCTAAGAACAGTACCTAGATCAATCCCAAGGATCCCCATGATCATACCTTTGCCCAACGAACGAATCTCCAATAGATCTCCTCGCTCCTCGCTCCTCGCTCCACGCTCCTCGCTCCTCGCTCCTCGCTCCAACGGATGGATCCACAAGGTGCAGAGGTGTGGAGACCACCCTAGGGCAGCAAGGGGGTGGAGGAGAGGTGGTGGAGAGGTGGGGAGCAATGGGGGAGGTGGAGGCGCAAGGAAGGGAGAGGGGAAGGTGGGGGTGGCGGCTAGGGCTTGGAGGGAGAGGTGGGGGCGCCCAAGGGCAGGGGGAGCACGCCCAAAAGGCTGGTGGGGAGCCCTTTTACCAGCCCCCACACCCAATCCTAGTCCGTTACGGAGACCTACTCCATCCCACCAAAGCCCACCAAGGCCCAAACTCCCCCGGGAAGGCCCAAAACCCCGGAAACGGCCCGGAAACGCCCCGGAAAAGCTATTAACCTCCATATCCTATAGTTTTAACCTTAATTCCACATCTCATAATGTTATTAACCTTATCATGCACGTTAAATAAGGTTACGACACTCCGTGGTGTCACAACACTTCAAACGGCCCAAAAACGCGAGTAAACCTCAAGCCGAAAGGTTTTATTCTCTAATTTCACATTCTATAATGTCACACCATACCGTAGTGTCACAGTTAGGCTTTAGTACAGTAGGCTGGATCGGCACCATGGGAGGTATCAGAGCCGATGCGCTTATCGTGCTGGTGCTGGGTGGTAGAGAGTATACTGGATTCGTCGAGAGAGGCTGTAATGGTTCTAACAGACTCTCAGTCACAGCCAGCTCTTGAGCAATTGTTTTGACACTATTTTCTATCATCGGCTTTAATGTAGATACTAGAGCCGATGATTGATTAATTAGCGCGTGCTGCACAGATTGCTCAATCATACTTGATAGATCAGCTTCAGCAGGCGCATATCAGCTTACCAGGTCAGATGGTGAATCGCCGATAGGGTTGTTTGTTGGAAGCGTAGTTTTTTTAGTAACACCCCCTCGTCGTGTTTTTTGGAAGCATTGCAGCATCATCTCCTCTAATGCTGCCTTCCGATCTTCAATCTCCTTTCTATGCTCGGGTGTTAAATCAACCAATTTAGGCGCGATTATAGCATCCGTGTTGATGTCGGCGGTGACTGCGGGCTTATCGGTTGATGACATAGTTGATTTTCTTTGTCCCACCGGGCGTGCCAAAATATGTTTGTGCAAAAAACGTGAAGTATGGTTTCTTGCCTCAAACACACAAGACAAACGCCGGGTTTGAGAGTGTGCCAGTCAATTTGACCTGAAATTGACAAGGTAGCGAAAAACGTGAATCTAAGCAGCCAATAGCGACAACTATCGGCTTGACACTGATCAGCTAAGGGCCGATAAGGAGATAACCAAACTAGCCGATTAAGGCTAATCCGATGGTAAAGGTAGATCGACTTTGAAAGGCGATGCGCAACAAGCAAAGTAGATTGAACCTAGAATCAAGTCGACAAGAACAACAAATTGGCGATGCGCAACTCTTTATTGATCTCGATGGCTTACAGAGGAAAGATTGCTACGAAACTAGAAAAAAGCGTAAAACAAAGTGTATTGGTTGGTTGATGTGTTGATTCCTTCCGTCTCTTCTCCCCTTGTCCCTTTTATATTGCTTGAGCCGATCCGAGTCCTTCCTGGATGCGGCAATTGAATTCGTATTGGTTTTGACTCAAACTCCTCCCTTTTGGTAGCCGAATCCATGTCGTACATGGAACAAAACCAAATCGCATCTTCTTATTCTAAATTGAGCCGACATTATCTATACATGCCAAATTTTGGTGTAAACAGCGGTATTGTTGGACTACACTATCCACTTCAACCCTGGCAAATCCCAGCGGAATTGGGCGGCAGTGCAGAACCTGCGAGGAGCCGCATGGCCAAGCCCTGCCATCAGCCACCTTGAAGGTAATGCCATGTGCGGACAAATGTAGCTTGCACGGTGTCGGTTCTGTGATGTCATCCACTGGAAAATGGAGTCCATGCTCTTCAGGGATCCCTGTGGACACGCAGCTACTCTTATGAAAACCGTGACTGAAGTTCCGAGGCCTATCATTGGGTGGCAGTCGTGAGCTGAGAGCTCTCTCTACTGTGTGCTCCACAACCTTATCCAGCTCCGCTCTCTGTTCTGCCAACGCTCTTGCCACAACATCTTTTATTTGATGGTCCAGTTGATCTTCTCTTAGGGTGCGTTTGGATGGATGTACCAGGCTGAATGGGATAGAATGGTACAGGATGGATGGAATGATCCTGGATGGGATGGTACAAGGAGAGTGTTTGGTTGCCTGAATGGAATGGTACAGGATTTTTTGGTTGCTTGAATGGAATGGTACTGGATGGTACGAGATGATGTTTGGTTGCCTGAATGCAGAACCTGCTGCATATGTATGCGAACAAGGGTGAACGATGCGGTCCTGTACCAATCCGTTCAGCCGAATTCTCGGTATCGAATGGTACAGCATCTTCGAAGAATATTCCAGGAATCTGTACCACCCCGTCCCGTACCAGATGGTTCCGTTCAGTCAACCAAACACCGTATCGAAGGTCAAATCCTGTACGGAATGGTTTGGTTCACCCTGGTATAGTGAACCAAATGCACCCTTAGTGTCTTCTGCCGCTTGTACAACGATGCGCCAACTGGGAAGCCTTCTTTCCACGGCACCAAACCAACTCCTCGGGTGCGACCCGGGTGCTCCATGTTACCCAGGGCAATGCTCAGCTCATCATTCTCCCTTCGTGGTTTGAAAAAGCGTTGGGAAGACTGCACGTGAGCATTTGCTATTTTTCGCGACACTTCCTGGGTTCTATCGCTCCTGAAGCTTAAGCTGCCATCTTCTGAGACAAAAGCCCCCCACCCAAGAAACCAGTGCTTTGATCGTTCACTCAACTCGGCAGTCGCAGGAATGACGCCCCTGCGGATTAGCTCTTCTTCACTCCTATCCCATGCAGGTATTTTCTTCACGTAGCCACTAGTGATTAGTGTGTGAGGGTATATATTTTTATCGGCGTTAGCCTTGTTCCTCTGACTCACTATCTGGGCTTCTTCACAATTCTTGTACACCACGAAGTCCTCCCAGAACTCCCTTATCTTTGGGTACAAGTTAAAATTTGGTGTTTCGTTCTTCTTCACAAAGTTCTTGTTCAGCATCGTCTTGCAATTCTTCCACGCTGTGCACATGATGCATAGTGCATGTTTCTTTGCAGCCACCTCGGACCCTTCAAGGAATTGGAGTACTTCTTTTAGCTTGTCCCACAGCAAGTCCTTCAGCTCATCAGGAACCACCCACTGGTCACCTCAGCGGCCGGTCCATGATCTGTAGCTGATCGGCACATTATCCCTAGCAAGTACTCCGCAGGTTGTCCTATACGGGCCCAACGATGACTCGGGTATTTCAGGTTCTCCGACTGCCGAGAGCTGTACTATATTGTGAACACCCTTAGGCATCTTGTTTGGACCACGGCCTGCGAGTCACCTTTGTTCATCAGCCGTCTGAGCCTGCAATTGGATCTTCTTATTAGTCGTCTGACCCTACTATATGTTGGGAGTCACAATGTACTAATACTTTACCTCGCCTATGTTAGTGGCATCATCTTGATCCATGTCAGTGGCGCCAGGTTGGTCCATGGCAGTGGCGCCAGGTTGGACCATATCAATATCCTGTAGGTTCAGGTAGTACGATGGGCTACCCATTCCTACTTCATCTATATTCGAGGGCGGCACTCCCTCTGGCACTTGTCCCTAATTAGAGGCTATTCCTAGTAAGTTTATCAAAAATTAGCATTTGCCACAACTACTAAATAATCTTTTTACGAGGTTTCATAACCTTCATTTTTGCTGTTTTTTGATATAGTGCATCCATACAGATAAAGAAATTAGCATTTTCCAAAAGTACTAAACAATCTTATCACATAACTAAACATAAAAACATTGAAGAGAAACTATAAAGTTAGTTCAAGGCCTGATTTGCATTTTAATTATTTTAGCTCATCAACAGACCCAAAGCATCATAGAGCATTCACAGAGGCAGCAATAAAGTGAGAGCAATTAAAAAAGAGGTAAGTGTGTCAAAGGAAGCCATCAAAAGAACATTCAAAAAATGAAAATATCATACGTCAAAGGCAGCCATTAAAAGAAGATATAATCTTGAGATCTAAATTAAATTTGAGCTCTAAATCAAACTTGAGCTGTAAATTAAAATTGAGGTTACAAAACAATTACAAAACACTGGAGGTTGCTGAACCTAAAAAAAATCGGCAGCACCTCCCCTAAAATAGTGGACATCCACTCAGCAGACAAAAGACAACATTCAATATAATATTAACACACATACAAGCACATAACTAAGCATAAAAACATGGAAGACAAAGTAATCGCGAAACGTTTACATCCACATTGCAATTTTACATACATATTTCTTCAATTCCTCACAGTCATACATACTGTTTTCTCACGTTATCGCAAAATTAAAGGATCATAGAGCAACCTATCATCATAGAGAATTCACAAATACAAAACTAATCGAAATCAATACTTGGAGGGAAAATTAAAACATGCCCAATTATCTTAATTAACATTTTCCCAGAGAGAGAGAGAGAGAGAGAGAGAGAGAGAAACGACGGGGAGGGCAGGGTCGGACGGCGGGGAGGGGGCGCCGGGCTCGGGGGGGCGGCGCCGGGCTCGGGGAGGCTATTAGATCAACTTTGCAGCATTGCGCACCTCAACTTGGCGCAAACAGATGTGCTTAGCTTATTTGGTCTTTCATCTATTTTCGCTTCTAACATGAGATGCCACAAACTTACCTGCATTGTCATTTGGTTTGTTTTGATTAAATTCTTGATTATTGAGTAATAAAGTTCATGTTGTGTGTGTTTTTTTAAAGTGGTTCAACATGTAGTTTGTAATAGAGCCTCATAAGTTTCTGAGAAAAAGTATGATCTCAATGCACATCCATCTAGCACCAATCTTGCAAATCACAATTCACAAACATCACATTGCCACCAATACCCAAACTAGGGATTCAACATCTAGTGGGAAAAAGGGGAAAGAACCAGAGCCAAACCAGGCCGGCGCAAGGGAGAGATCGGAGGAGTAGAGAGGCGGCCAGGGAGGGTGGCACCGGTAGCAGGGAGGTGCCGGGGCAAGCGTCGGGGAGGAGGGTGACCGGGGCGGCTGCGCCGGGCGGGGAAGTGGCGCGGGGCTGCTCGGGGAGGGGCGACGCTGTTACGGCTGGCTGGTGGGGAGGCAACGGCTTAGGAGGGCGGCGGCGGGCTTGGGGAGGACAGTGAGGGGAGCTCGGGTGCGACGTCAACTGCAGTGCGGAGGCGTGGGGCTAGGTTAGGGTAAATGAGAGAGGAGAGCACGCCCTTTGAAAATATAGGGGAGGGACTATCACTACCGGTTGACAATAACAACCGGCAGTGATAATATATCACTGCCGATTCATAAGTAAACCCGACAGTGATAATATTATCAATGTTGGCTCACTCCTCCAACCGGCAGTGATAAGAATATATCACTACCGACCCACTTCTCCAACCGGAAGTGATAAGAAACATCACTGTCGATTATACGTAGAACCGGCAGTGATAAGACTAGCGGGCCCACGCCGCAGTGTGATGATGGGGAGGAAAGATTATTAACTTTCTAATTTTCGGATAGTAAACCGAAATTTGATTTAATAGAGCTATCAAAACTGGTTAGAATTTTTTGATAATTTTTATGAAGGATACTTACGATGGTAGAGATCTACCTTAAATATTTCAGACAAAAATACCAAGCCATTAGTTTTCTAAAAATCTGACAACACTGCTGTCAGGAAGTGTACTTTTTTGAAATTGATTTTTCTGAGGTTGCAAAATAGTTCGAATAATTTTGAGATTTTTACTGTACTATCCTAAGGTTATTTGCAAACTAAGGTAAAATTTGTAGATCAAGGAAACTCATATTTATTTTTATAAAATTCTGACATTGCTGTAAGTTTGAAATTCTAATTGCAGTTTTTGATTTTCTAAAATTAGTAAATCAATTCCAAACTTAGTAAAAGTTTTTTAGAGGTGAAAAATAAGATATTCCAAATTTATTAGTAATCTCATTAAATTTAAAATTCACAAATCAGACATTTGGAGTGAGGATTCTACTTCCAAAGCCAAATAAAAAGATTGATAATGCAATAGAAATTCCAAATAACTTCACAAAATGATTGAACTTCAATTTGAGACCACAATCCATAATTTTAAATGCAGTCAAATTCATACAGATTGAAATACATTAATTGTTACGTATGAGAAAATAAACATGTCGTTCGTACAATAGAAAACATACCGGTTGGTGCTACAAACCGGCAGTGATACATCACTACCAGTTTTGGGTATAAACCGGCAGTGATAATATGTTATCACTACCGGTTGGTGCTACAAACTGGCAATGATATGTTTTCAGGGCAGCTGTTGTTACGAACCGATAGTGATATTTTATCACTGACGTCTCTAGCCCAACCGGTAGTGATATGGCGGCGAGGATTGCATGTTCTGTAGTAGTGACATTTCATTACTACAACTAAGCTACAATTCGACCTTCATTATGATCATGGCGTATGTACGTAGCTTCGTCACTCTCTTCCATGATACTTAGGTCAACATCCTCTCCGAAAGGGGGAAGCTCATCGAATTGGTTGTACTCTTCCTCGTCAACAACATTCTCAACTCCGACAATCCTTCTTTTTACTTGAATAACCACGTGGCGCTGCTTGTTAGTTGGGTTAGTTATGAAGAAGATTTGTGTAACAGAATTAGCAAGCACGAATGGTTCTTCTCTGTATCCAACGAGTTTGAGGTCCATGGTAGTGATACCGTACTTGTTGATATTCACGCCCCCTGGAAGTCTGACCCATTGGCACCAAAAGAGAGGGACCTTCAAAGGTCAATAGTCAAGCTCCCAAATCACTTCTATGAATCCGTAGTAGGTTTGCCTATTTCCATTGTTGTCATAGGCATCTATATGGATATCGTTGTTTTGGTGGGTGCTCTTTTTATCTTGCACTTTGTATAAAATGTAAAACCATTTATATCATATCCTTGGAATGTCCGAAATGTACATGACGGTCCCTGAGCTAACTCTTTCAACTGAGTGCAGTCTGTCTCTGTATGCATTATGTGTCTACGCAACCAATCGACGAAGTTATCCCCATGCTCTCTTGCGAGCCAAACCTCTGACCTCCCTGGGTTGGTTCTGGATAGCATGTCCTTGTGCATGTTGACATACGGGGCCACCACAACTGATTATCCCAAAACTGCGAAATGTGCTTGTGTAAATGAAGCTAGATTGCTAGTACGTAAAAATTTCTCGCTCAGTGTCCCTTTCCCCTGTAGCCTCCCCTCATGCTGAGATACAGGCACACCAATCGGTTTGAGATCCATATAATAGACGCAGAACTCAAAAACCTCCTCGGTTCCCTAGCCATCGATAATGCAGCCTTCTGGTTGATGTCGGTTACAAACATATTTCTTTATAACCCCCATGAATCTCTCAAAAAGGTAGATCTGATGTAGAAATACGGGACCAAGAATCCGTATCTCTTTCACAATGTGAACAATTAGATGGATCATAATATCAAAAAAGATGGAGGGAAACACATCTCAAGCCTGCGCAGAGTGTGGACCACATCTTCCTGCAGCATATCTAGTTTTAACGGATCGATGGCCTTCTGTGAAATCGTGTTGAAGAATGAACACAACTTGATAATCGTGTTCCTCTCTTCCGTGTGCACCTGTAGCGCTAACCCACCGAGACCGAGCCGCCGCCGTTCGCCCACTAGAGCTCGCCGAAGTTGGATTTGTGCTCCGCCGCGGTTTTCCACCGTTTGCCGTTGTTTTCGCCGTCCTCCGCCGTGATTGAGCCCAGATCCGAGACCATCGCGTCGAGCCGCATCGGGGGGCACCATTCACATCGCCGGAACCGCACCGCAACGCTGTTCGGGAGGTCGTCGTCTTCATCTCTGGCAACCTTTGCTCTACCGTGCCATCGCCGGAACCGCGAAGCTTCTCAGCCGTTGGATCTTCATCGCACGGCTCAGGTTCGTCCACGTCACCCCGATCGATTCACGTTTTGGTTTCTAGATCTAATCCCAACCGTTGGATCTAGATCCAACGGTTTAGATAGAGCCACGTAGCCGTAAACTGCACCATGCCTAGATTAGATCTCAGCCGTTAGATCTAGATCGTACGGTTAGGGTTAGCTGCGTTGTAGCGTTAGATGCACTCTCGGCCGTTTGATCGAAATCGAATGGCATAGATTGAGCCACATGTCGCCACCCGGGTCATGCCACGCCATCCCACAGTGAGGCGAAACACGATCGAATCTGGACCGTCCGATCCAAATCGAACGGCCCAGATTAGCCGCATTGCATCGCAACGTGCGGCTTTGGATCCAATCTGGACTGTTCATTTTCAAATCAACGGCCCAGATCGTGCCACGTACACGGGAGCGGGACCGTCGCGGTCCACGCGGGTCAGCCGCGGTCGTCACGCGTGACGTCAGCATGGGGCCCGCGTGTCAGCGGCTGGCCCAACGATTCCATGACGTCATCCGTGACGTCACGCTGACGTCACGGTGGGGCCCGCGTGTTAGTACCGTGAGGCCGAGGCGCGGTGACGTCAGGGCTGACGTCACCTGAGGGGTCCCACATGTCAGTGAGACACGTGCCCGTGGGCCGGGTCCACGGTGAGCCGGACCCGAACCGTGGACCTAGTCCATGGACCGGCTGGCATCATGCTGACGCAATAATTCGATTTTTCAATAGAAAAATAATTCGGAGGAAAATCAAATCCCATGCTAACGTCATAAATCCGAATTTTTCAATAGAAAAATAAATGAATTAATTCATTTTATTCATTTATTTGAATTTTCAAACTTCAAATGCTTATAACTTTTGTGTTTCAACTCCGATTTGAACGATTCCAATTTCTAAATTTTTATAAAATTGAGATGTACTTGAATATGAATTTTAATTAATTTTTGAATATGAAATTTTCTCTATTTGTTTAATTAATAGATTCTTTAAACTTTAAACAGTTATAACTTTTGCATTTTAACTCCGATTTGGGCGATTCAAATTTCTAAAAATTTGTAAAATTATGCTCTTCCTGTTTATGGGCTTTATTTGAATTTTTGAGCAATGTGTATGCACTGTTTTATTTATTTATTGCTATTTGCACGCGTTACGAATAGACGTTGAAGTACCCAAGGGCTTCGAATGTGAAGTGCTGACCCAGGAGCCAGCTCAAGACCAAGATCAAGTACTTTTTGAAGGCAAGTTATGCTTTGACCATATTGATCCCATTTTTGAAATTAATTTGGTTTAAATTATTGCATGCTAACTTAATTTGAACTTGTTTAAATTATTTCTGGGAATTAGATAAATGCCAAATTGGAGTATGACACCTTGACTACTTAAATTATGTGCCATGAACCCTTGCCACCCTAGTTGCGGAATTTATATAGTTGGACATTATTAAATTGCCAACATTGGGTATTTAGACCGTTGTAGTATATTGCTTAGACCTGCTACGTGCACATGACATGATTTTGGACAATCAGATGTTAATATTGACTTAATGAGATATTGAACCTGTTTTCGAGAAGTATCACATGTTGTGATTGTTGATGGCACGTGGTGCATGGTAATCAACTGGGTTTGATAAATAGATTTAGACCGGGGCAAGTGGCAAGAATGATATGGTGGGCCATGAGTGGCACCGGGGATGTCGTTTTGGTTCTTCGGGTAGTCTTGCCCTGGTCACCCTAAGGACTTAACCTGCAAGCCTTTTATCTGAGTCAAACGTGCAACCACATGTCCGCAATGGGACGGACCTAGTTGAGTAAGTTACTAATAACTTGCATGTGGTACCTCGGGGTGTCAACTACACCTTTTGTGTAGCTTGAAAGGGGAGCGTACCAATGCTATGGCATGGTACCCGTCCAACAGTATGTCGGTCCCATACTTCGCCTCCGTTAAGGGAAGGGATGATGTATGACAGAAGCCGGAGAGGTTCACTTGTTTTGTTTGCGGTCTCCGAAACGCTTTGTTATGATCATTCGCCTTTGTGGTGTTTGACTGTTTCTTGTGGATAAAGTGCATAACCTCTGCAGAGTGTAAAATCTATTCGAATAGCCGTGTCCGCGGCAATGGACATTGCTCGGGGATTACAGTCAAGGGTTAGACTTTCATGAAAACAACTTGGACTTGGAAAGTTTGGTTGGGTTAGATGATGATGTTGTTGGAAATGTGGATTAGGAAAGGAAAAGTGTTTACCTAACTCCTGGAAAAGTTATTGATATAATCTTCAACTTTACTGCTTTCGAATCTACTTATGTTACTTGTTAACTGCTGTTTTACTACAAATGTACCTATTAGCCTACTCTTTGTAATAAGCCATGCATATAGAATACTAGCTGCATTCTGTGCATGACTTGCTGAGTACCAAGTACTCACCCTTGCCACAATACAACCTCAATTGAAGGAGAAGCGACGCCAGCTTTGGAGGAAGAACTTCAAGAGGAGCCGTCTACTTAGGGAGCGAGCCTAGTCAGTTGCCTGTGGTATACTGGATGACGCCACGTTGATGTTTTTATTCCGCTGCAATTTATTTTCTTAATAAGTTTTCGCCCTGTGTGGCGTACTCTTGTAACTTGACCATAAGGTCGAGCGACCAGTATGGTTATCTTAATTAAAGTACTTTATTACTATCGATGTGTATGATTGTGATATTTACCGATGTTGAGACTGTGTGCACTAGCGTGATCCTGGACTAGTGCTGAATACACAGAGGGTCCGGATTTGCATATTCGGGTCCCGGTAGAGGTGGTATCAGAGCCATACTGACTGTAGGCTCACCCATAGATAGAATGGTCGTAGTGAGGATAAAACCTATTTTCTAAAGTTAAAAATTGACAATACAATGAATGAAATCTTGACTCATCCCCTTCTCTCTTTTCATACCCCTTTTTGCTGAATTTCTCTTGCCCCCTTGGTTTTAACACTTTTGAGTTCTTACGTGAGTGTCTTTGGTAGATGTTGATGAAGAACAACTACGCCGAGCGTGAGGGAGGCTACGCTGCCGAGTTGTGGCGTATGCTGCAGTTGCTTGGAGGTTTTGAGAGGCCACTTTACCGATGGACTACCATCGTGCAGGCAGGACTGGTCATAGGATGGGACGTCAAGATCACAGTGTATGCTCGAGAGAAGATGAAATTCAGTCATCCATTTCACTTCACCGCTAGGAGGTCAACATTTGAGATGGGAATCCAGGAGGTGTCACATCAAGCGATGCAACAGATTGCTCGCACTTACTCCAGAGAGCTGGAAGGCACAGTATTCCGTCACCACCCACGCCGAGACAACAGAGCTCAGCAGAAGACGATAGAAGATGAGGATGCCACCGTCACACACTTGGCCAGATTCGTCATCGTCCAGGAAGAGCTTATCGACGACACAGTCCAGGAGTTGATGAAGGCTCGCGAGCAGGTCGAGGAAGGGAAAAAGCTCCTAGAGAATGCTCGTGAGTACGTCGCCTATGCTGCGGAGAGGATCGCAAAGCTGGAGACCGCACTGTATGGGCAGCGCCCGGAGCTAGTGTTAGAGTTGGACGATCTAGACCTGGAGGAACCAGCACTTGAACAAGAGCACCAGCCGGCACCATAGCCTGAGCCTGAGGATGATGCCGCTTCTTTGATTACTGCCGTTGTGGGGCATGGCGATCGCTTCGCGCCTATGCCGCCGCACCCGCCACAAGGAGGCAGTGGAGGTTTTCTCGACGAGTGAGCGTAGGTTTTGCAGTTGAGACTCCTTCGTCGAGTCGCGTTATAGAATAAGAGTCACCCTTAGAGGCGTTAGACTCCAGTGTGCTAGTCAATTTGGATTTTCATTGCTTGCTGAGTGTGCAATATGTGTTGCAAGGCCCATAGGCATTGTAAGAAACCATACCAAGTTATTATTAAATAATAAAGTTGGATTTTGAGTTACACCTTTCCCCGCATAAGTTTCCCTACCACTTGCCTATTCTTGTTCCCTCTCGTCTCTAAAACTTGGAGCAATCGACAGATGGTGAACACCCGCGGAAACCTTGGAGGCAACGGAAGTGGTTCTCGCCCAGCTGGGAACCCTAATGTTGGAGCACCTACACCCCAACCAAAGACGCCAGCTGACATGCGTAACTTTGGAGCTTTCCTTCTTGCACTGAGACCCGGTGATGCACGCCATGATGCAACAGATGCAAAGACGTCCATCGCCAGCCGCCGCTAATCAACTCAATCAGGGACAACGTTAGGTTTCGAGATTGTCAGAGTTCGTGAGGACTCATCCACCCACATTCTCTAGGAATGCCAATCCACTAGAGGCGGATGATTGGCTAAGATCAATTGAGAGGAAGCTGCACATTACCCAATGTGTAGGAAATGAGAGGGTACTCTATGCCTCTCATCAGTTGGAAAGGACCGCAGCAGAGTGGTGGGAGAAATTCTGCGCCACGTGAGAGAACCCACAGGATATCACGTGGGAGGAATCAAGTTCACACAGCTTGCACGCTACACACCTGAAGACGTAGCAACGAACAAGGCCAAACAGTCTCGCTTCATGAAGGGACTGAACTCAGGACTGCAGGTGGGACTGATCACCTACACCTTCCCCGACTTTCAAGAGCTGGTAAACAAAGCACTCATCCTTGAGGATAAGCGCAATGAGCTGGATGAGAACAGGAAGTGTAGGATGCAACAGCAGGGATCATGCCAGGGAGTGCAGCAACGTCTGAGAGTTGCGCCGAATCAGTTTTTCAGATTTCAGCCGCAGAATGCAGCAAGAACACCGTCGCCAGCACCGAGACCCGTCAATAAGAATTTCCAGACTCAGGCCCCAGCCAGGAACGCCGCTTCAAGCAACCAGTAGGGCACAGTGAGACGCTGCTATACATGCAATGAGCCAGGGCACTTCTCCAACAATTGCCCCAAGAAGACAGCAGGAGTGACCCCAGTTCGCTTTAACTTGGGATCTACACCAGCTAGGACACCCGCACTAGGAGCAAACCGTAGAGCAGCACAGCCAGGAGCTGCGCCCCAGACCGTGGTGAGAGGCAGAGTCAATCATGTGACCACAGATGCACTTCATAATGCCACAGACGTCATACTGGGTAAGATACTTGTCAACTCAGTACCTGCAACAGTTTTGTTTGACTCTGGAGCTTCGCATTCGTTCGTTTCTGAAGGTTTTATTTCTAAGAATGATTTGGAGATTGTGAATCTTAAATGCATGCTTCTAGTTCAAACCCCTGGGTCAGAACTCCGATCTCAAGTAGGATGTTCTTGGTGGGAATACTAATAGATGGGGTAGAGTTCTTAGCGAACCTTATTATATTAGGAACCCAGACCCTATATGTTATCTTGGGAATGGATTGGTTATCCAAGCATAAGACTGTATTGGACTGTGGATGAAGGGTCATATCAATTGAGAGCCCGTGTGGAAGAAAGGTGGAATTTCAAGCGACCGCCGGTCGAGATGGGCAGTTGATGGTCAACAGCGTAAATACAGTTAGCATAGAAGAAGTTCCAGTGGTAAATGAGTATCCTGATGTTTTTCCTGAAGATCTGCCGGGTATGCCGCCAAACAGGGATATAGAATTTGTGATTGAGTTAGTACCCAGAACAGCACCGATAGCAAAGAGACCTTATCGGATGTTCACCGAAGAGTTGGTAGAGATGAAGAAACAGCTTGAAGAGTTGATGGAGAAAGGATTTATCAGACCAAGTTCATCGCATTGGGGAGCGCCAAATCTGTTTGTCAAAAAGAAGGACGGGAGTTTCAGGATGTGTATTGACTACCGTGCACTCAATGAGGTCACCGTGAAGAATAAGTACCCGCTACCCAGGATCGACGATCTGTTTGACCAGTTGAGAAGAGCTGGAGTTTTCTCCAAGATTTATCTGAGATCGGCGTATCACCAGTTGAAGATCCGATCAAAAGATATTCCGAAGACCGCATTTTCGTCAAGATACGGACATTACGAGTTTACAGTTATGTCCTTTGGTCTGACGAATGCGCCAGCTTATTTCATGAATATGATGAATAAGGTATTCATGGCGTATTTGGACAAGTTCGTTGTTGTGTTCATAGATGATATCTTAGTCTACTCCAAGACGAGGGAAGAACATGCAGAACACTTGAGGCTAGTTTTGGAAAAGCTGAGGGAACAACAGCTCTTCGCCAAATTCAACAAGTGTGATTTTTGGAAAGACAAGGTGGAGTTTCTTGGACATGTGATGACCGCAGAAGGAGTCGCTGTTGATCCAAGCAAAGTTGAGGCCGTGTTACATTGGGAACCGCCGAAGACAATGACCCAGATTCAGAGTTTCCTTGGAATGGCAGGTTACTACCGCCATTTTATTGAAGGCTTTTCGACAATTGCGAGATTGCTTACGCAATTGCTGAAAAAGGAAAAGAAGTTTAACTGGACGCCGGAATGTGAGAAGGGTTTCCAGGAGCTGAAAAAGCGATTGACATCAGCGCCGGTGTTAGTCCTACCAGATGTTAATCACAGCTTTGATATATATTGTGATGCATCGTGCCAGGGACTTGGATTCGTGTTGATGCAAAACCGGAAGGTTGTCGCATATGCATCAAGGCAGCTGAGGCCGCATGAGGAGAATTACCCGACGCATGATCTAGAGTTGGCCGCTGTAGTGCATGCCCTGAAGTTGTGGTGACACTATTTGATTAGGAATAGATGCAAAGTGTATACGGACCATAAGAGTCTTAAATACATCTTTACCCAATCGGATCTAAACATGAGGCAAAGAAGATGGTTGGAGTTGATCAAGGACTACAATGTCGGAATCCATTACCATCCCGGGAAAGCCAATGTGGTGGCCGATGCCCTGATTCCGAAAAGCCATACCGTGAATATGATGATAGCTACAAGTCAGGATGAGCTTTGCAAAGAGTTTCAGAAGCTGAAGCTAGAAGTAGTACAGGAAGGATTCTTGGCCGCGTTGGAGGTGAAGCCTACCTTAGAAGACCAGATCCGAGAAGGACAAAAGGATGATGACAAGATTCGCAGAATTAAGTCCAAGATGAATGAAAGCAAGGCTAAGGATTTTAGACTAGATGAACAAGGCACATTGTGGTTTACGGATCACATCTGTGTGCCAAATAAGAAGGAGCTGAAGTAGCTGATCCTAGAAGAAGCCCATGACTCCAAGTATTCCATTCATCCAGGAAGTGCCAAGATGTATCAAGACCTGAAGGAAAGATTTTGGTGGCCAAGCATGAAACATGAAGTTGCCAAGCATGTTGCGTTATGTGATGTGTGCCAAAGAGTTAAAGCAATGCATCAGAGACCGGCAGGATTACTGCAGCCGCTGAAGATTCCTGAGTGGAAGTGGGAGGAAATCGGAATGGACTTCATTACCGGTTTGCCGAAGAATCAAGGAGGATATGACTCCATATGGGTTATAGTGGACCGCTTGACCAAGGTCGCTCATTTTATCCCTGTAAAGACCACTTACTCGGGAGATAAATTAGCGGAGTTGTATATGACCAGGATCGTCTGTTTGCACGGAGTGCCAAAGAAGATTGTATCGGACAGAGGTACCCAATTTACCTCGAGATTCTGGAATAAGCTGCATGAAGCCATGGGGACCCGTTTGAACTTCAGTACAGCATATCATCTGTAGACGGATGGACAGACTGAAAGAGTTAATCAGATTCTGGAGGACATGTTAAGAGCTTGTGCATTGGCCTACGCAACCTCTTGGGATAAGAGTCTGCCGTATGCCGAGTTCAGCTACAATAACAGTTATCAAGTCAGTCTACAGATGTCACCTTTTGAGGCACTGTATGGTCGACCTTGTCGGACGCCGTTGAACTGGAATGAGACAGGTGAACGCCGTGTCTTTGGGCCGGACATTCTTCAAGAAGCCGAAGAGCAGATTGCCATGACCCGGGAAAGACTGAAGATAGCTCAGTCAAGACAGAAAAGTTACGCGGATAACCATCACCGAGACTTGAGCTATGAATCGGAAGATTTCGTGTACCTTAGGGTTACACCTCTCAAGGGAGTTAAGAGATTCCACGCCAAGGGAAAACTCGCACCCCGTTATGTCGGACCATTTAAGATTTTGAGCCGCAGAGGCGAAGTTGCTTACCAGTTGGAGTTACCGCAGTCATTGGCAGGTGTGCATCATGTGTTCCATGTGTCACAACTGAAAGAGTGTCTTCGAGTACCAGATGAGCAGACACCGTTAGAATCGATAGAGCTGCAAGAGGATCTAACCTACAAGGAGCACCCCGTGAAGATTCTGGACACCATGGATCGAGAGACAAGAAATAAGTCAACCCGTTTCTGTAGAGTTCAGTGGAGCAACCATGCAAAGAGCGAAGCGACTTGGGAGCGCGAGGAGGATTTGAAGAAAGAATTTCCGAACCTATTCCTTGGTTAGCTCTGAATCTCGAGGACAAGATTCTGTTAAGGGGGGAGGTTTGTAACACCCTAATTTTTACTTTTCATGATTTTAAATGAAATTTGGCACTTTGGTGAATTTTTCGAATTTTTTGGAATTTATTTGGATTTAATTTGAATTTATTACCTTTTGAAATAATTAAATAATTAAAAGTTGTAAATAAAATATTGTTGGAAATATTTTATTTGAGTCCAAAATGTCTCAAAGTATTTTCCAGAATTTTTCTGATTGATTTGCTATTTTTATTGAATTATTTGAATTTCTAGAAATTATTTTAATTATTTAATTGCCGAGTGGGTTTGTATTGTTCCTCCGATCGAGTCCGACTCGAGTCCGAGTCTGACTTGAACCGGACTCAAGCCCGACCGAGCCAGCCGAGCCCAAGCCGCGTGACCGTTGGATCTTGATCCAACGGCCAGCGTTGCGCCACGTCGCCCAATCCAAATCCAATTCGGATTCCGTCGCTGCCGCTGAGTGGCCTCGGTTTCCACGGTTTTCACAGAAGCCGAGACCCCTGCAACATCCTGAGTTTGTACTTGCCTTTTTAATATTAATTATCCTTTGGGAGTTGTTTGGATTTCAATTTGGAGTTAATTATTTTTGGATTTGTTTGCTCGATCTGTTTCGTTTTAGTTTTTGCTCCAAAATCTCGTTTCGTGTTGCAGTTAGAATTTCCGAGCAACCGTAGTTTCCAAACCTTCTTTAGCTATCCTAGAGTCTATCCTAAAGGTTTCCGGGAAAGGTTTTTGGAGTTTCGGAGTTTTTCGGGGTCTTTTGGGGTTTTTCTACCTGGCGGCGTCACTGGCCTTCCGATCGCCACGAGGCGACTGTGCAGGGGCAGAGCCCTCTCTGCTGCCCGTTGCCCAGCCACCTCAGCTCTTGGAGCCTTCCTATCTAAGCCTCCTCTCCCAGCCGTATTACTCCCTCTCCCTCATTTCACTCCCTCTCACTCTCACCCTCACCCTCTAGCTCTCCCTCTCTAGCTCTCTCTCCCATGGAGCTCTCTCCCTCTCTCTCAAGTTGATCCTCCCCCTAAAACTCTCTCTCTGGTGTTCTTGAGCTCGAGGTGAAGCAAGCCACGGAGGAGGATGTCGCTTCCAAAACCCTAGACGAGCACTCTGGTGAGTGGAGCAAGTTTCAGTCAGATCTGTGATGACTTGAGCTTGATCTTGTACCTTTCTTCATTTCTATCAACTTTTCTTTTAGCTAAAACCCTAGAAAACCTAGTTGTAGAGCTCAACTTTTAGTTAGCTGAGTTTCTAAACCTAGGTTAGGTGCAAGAGTTCTTGTTAGTGCGAAAACTGAGATCAGAAACCCTAAATACGTTTTTATCGGATATATTTGGTTAAATGTCGTTTTTGTAGCTTTTGGAATTAAAACCTTGGAATCCTAGTTCCAAAAGCTAGGAAAAGGACACTAGAATGTATTCGATATTGTTGAAGTCCGAGTTTCGCGAAAAGAATCGAGTTAGAATTCGATTCAGGGAGAAAGTCGGAATTTAGAATGAATTAGGACTTTAGAGTTTCTCGGATTAGGACTTAGGCCAAACGAGGTCGGAACCACGTGTGGTTTGCATAAATGGGTCCTTGTCATCTCCGAGAACCCATCCGTGTAATCGCCGCGAAATTCCGAAGTCGTTTGTGCGAAAATCCTTTTTCTAGAAAATTCAGTCGACCTGTGGCCGGCACTACCGACGTGGTAAGTCCGGTACTGCCGCTCAGGCCGGCACTACCGACCCTTGTGGCCGGTACTGCCGGGCTTAGGCCGGCACTACCGCTCCTGCAATGCCGGTAGTTATTTTCCAGAGAATCCTCGTTTAGGTTTCGCAGCCGCCGGTACTACCGACCCTTAAGGCCGGTACTGTCGACTGTAGAGCGGCACTACCGGGGTTTGTACACCGGTACTGCCGGTCTCCAATTCAAGTTTTGGTTTTCGTTAAGTTTTTCTCTCTCGTGTTCGCTTATTGGTTGTTGTCCGCTTCTTTGAGCTTTTTGCCTTGTTCTCGTTGGATCTTAATCGTTTCCTCGTTATTTCTTTTGTCGCGCTTTCGTTTAGACGTCAACGCCTCGGGAAGCGATGGCGAGGATCCGGACTTCGACCCAGAGGACACGCAAAACCCAGAGCAAGCAGGCAAGCACCCCCTTTGAACATATTGCTCCTATAATTGCAAAAGTATTTGATGTTTGCAAAATGATTACGCATGCATATGATTATTACAAGTATTTAAATGGTGGGAACTGGTAGTTACCCTAATGATTGGATGGCTCATCTTAATCTTGTTGCTACCCTAAAATCCTTGAATAACCCTAGTTTAGGGATAGACGCTATAATAAGTGTCGTCAGGGATTATAAGTTTAATAGTTGCATACGCTTAGCCCAGCTTTAGGCTGATTGAATAATGATCGGTGGACTCAGTCAATTAAAGATTTTCGATACGTTATTAGGATTTCGGAAATGGTGATTTCGGAAAAACAAAGGCTATGTTGGTAAAAGTTGGAAAAAGGAAAAAGGTATACGGTGATTTATGCCGGACGGATGATGGGAGGTCTCGTCTGTGCAATCCTAAGGACTGAACTTGACATTTTTAACCAAGTCCTTTCGTACAACCACATGTGCTAGTATGGGATAGCCTAAACCCAGTATAGGAGTTGGAATTTAATCTTGCACCGTGGTAGGTCAAAGTAGTTGGGCAATACCGACGTGCTGGTGTTGCTTAGAATACTCCCTCATTGCATGCTGGTGTTGGAGACTTTCGTGAAACAACGGTGGATGCTTTGCTGAGGGTAAAAGGCACGATGGGCTGTTAGCCATCGTTGGATCCGTTTGGGTGAATCAGGTTTGGAGTTTAAGTTACCCAAACACCTTAATTGGGGGGTACTCTCGCCTGGCCCGGGGGTACTCTGTGTGGGTGTGTAGAGCCCCCACCCAAAGCGAAGAGCGCACATCGCCGGGGCTGACGCAAGACTAGATGCCGATAATTGGAAGAGTTTCGTCACAATCTAGCAAAATGGATACGGTATGTATCACGTGGCATGGTTGACATGATTGCTAGAGCGTGTCGTGTGGGTAAGGTGTGCATTCTCTGCAGAGATTAATCAAACTAATCGATTAGCCGTGCTCAAGGTCACGAGCATCTTGGGTATTTATTGTCAAGTATAGTATTTTGGCTTTGATTTCTAAAAAGGATTTGAAATCGGTAGATTTTGTAAATGTTGGGCTGTATCATGCAAATGTTGAGTCGTTGGACTCAGAGATCGGTTGGTTTGGTGATTTGATCATGCTGGTGGTGATTCTTGATGCCATGTGATGGTGGTGTTGGTTATGTTGAAGGAAATGATTCCTGTTGCCATGTGATGGTGGTGTTGGATATGTTGGAGGAATTTGGATGTTGAATGAAATGTACAATTACATTATGTATTGTTGTACTCTCATTTACTAAATGTTTCATAAATTGTGCAGTATTCCAATCTACTAGTCTATTACAAATAACTTCAGCTTTATGCAAATCTAAACTAGAATAGTAACCATCTTCATTGTTTAGCCTGCATTATTATTATACTTGCAAACAATAAAGTCTTGCAAGTACATACGTGTACTCACCGTTTGCTCTGAAAATTTGCTTGAGGAGCAGAAAATGCAGGTGAGGAAGAGGGTGACCAGGAGTTCAGTGACCCAGACGCGGGTGGTGCGTTTGACGGCTAGCGGAGCTAGTTGCTCGCCGGTTGCCTGAGGGAATGGAGGCACACCGCGGCCGCTTTACTTTTGTTTCTCTGATGTTTTTCTCTTCAGTTTACTTTAAGCCAATCGGCATTTTGTAAACAGGAACAAGTTGTAATATTATTATCTACCGTTGTAATATATTACCTCTGCCCTTGTACTGCGTTCGGTTGGATGAGACTCTACCTTCTCAACATGTGACACTAGCCTACTGATCCAGGGACTAGTGGTTATCACATGGTTGCGGGAAGCTCAAATTGGATCCAATTGGCTGGCATGTGACCTCATTACTCGAGTATCGTGCTGACCAAGTGGTTTCAATCTGAGTCTGTCGTGATGCCGTGATCGTTACGTTACTGGTTGCGTGATTAACCAGGCCCACGCAACAGTAATGGAGTATCACTGTACCAGGACAGGAGCCCCCACAACCCCTATTTAATGCGCCGCCGCCGCCACCGTGTTCCTCTCTTCCGTGCGCACCCGTAGCCCTAACCCACCGAGCCCGAGCCGCTGCCGTTCGCCCGCTAGAGCTCGCCGAAGTTGGATTTGTGCTCCGCCGCGGTTTTTCACCGTTTGCCGCTGTTTTTTCCGTCCTCCAACGTGATTGAGCCCAGATCCGAGACTGTCGCGTTGAGCCGCGTCGGAGGGCACCATTCACATCGCCGGAACAGCACCGCAACACCGTTCGGGAGGTCGTCGTCTTCGTCTCCGGCAACCTTTGCTCCGCCGCGCCATCGCCGGAACCGCGAAGCTTCTCAACCGTTGGATCTTCATCGCACAGCTCAGGTTCGTCCACGTCACCTCGACCGATTCACGTTTTGGTTTCTAGATCTAATCCCAACCGTTGGATCTAGATCCAACGGTTTAGATAGAGCCACGTAGCCGTAAACTGCACCGTGCCTAGATTACATCTCAGCCGTTAGATCTAGATCGTAAGGTTAGGGTTAGCTGCGTTGTTCCGTGGACCCGCTGACGTCATGCTGACGCAATAATTCGATTTTTCAATAGAAAAATAATTCGGTGAAAAATCAAATCCCGTGCTTAGGGGTCGATAACGAGCCAGTTGAACTTTTTTTCGAGCTTTCTTCGACACTGATTTATTCTTGTTTATTATAGTTTCCTGTATTGTTTGAGACCCAACTTCGAACCGAGCTTAACGAGCCGAGCCTAACGAGCCGAGCCGAAGTTGACTCTGGTTCCAAATCAACTAATTTTTATTTTAAAAGAAAAATGAATGTAATCAGAGCAATTTTGAAACGAGCCACCGAGCCAGCTCAACGAGCTTTTTTTCCAGCCCTACCCGTGCTGACGTCAAAAATCCGGATTTTTCAATAGAAAAATAAATGAATTAATTCGGTTTATTCTTTTATTTGAATTTTCAAACTTGAAACGCTTATAACTTTTGCGTTTCAACTCTGATTTGAATGATTCCAATTTCTAAATTTTTATAAAATTAAGATATACTTGAATATGAATTTTAATTAATTTTTTAATATGAAATTTTCTCTGTTTGTTTAATTAATAAATTCTTTAAACTTTAAACAGTTATAACTTTTGCATTTTAACTCCGATTTGGGTGATTCAAATTTCTAAATATTTGTAAAATTATGCTCTTCCTGTTTATAGACTTTATTTGAATTTTTGAGCAATGTGTATGTTCTATTTTATTTATTTATTACTATTTGCACGCGTTACGAGTAGACGTTGAAGTACCCAAGGGCTTCGAAGGTGAAGTGTTAACCCAGGAGCCAGCTCAAGACCAAGATCAAGTACTTTTTGAAGGCAAGTTATGCTTTGACCATATTGGTCCCATATTGACCATATTGATCAATCTTGTAAGTCTAGCAGGTGTTGGGCCTCTGGATAGACAGGGTTTGTGTGCACTCCCTAGCTCGAGTCTGTAGAATCAGCTTTCCTATGTTAGTCATATGGGGAAGATGAGAGCAAGCCTGATCTGTAGTGTTCTTCACCATCTTATCTATGATGCATGGTCCACCCAGACTGTTAGTTTCCTGACCTTCTCTTCGCATGTTATGTTTCTGCTTTCAGTCAAGTTCATTTGGGATTTTTTGGATTTAATTCTGCTAAAAACTCAACTTGAATCAAAATTGTTCTTAAAATTTTGACTCACGTGTTGGGGGGAGTTTGAGAAACTAACCATCATGCGTTACATATAGACTTATTTTCTGTTTCTAAGCTTTGTCAATTATGCAATTGAATTAATTATGATGTTATGCACCTTACTACTTTTTGGAGAATTATGCTATCTTAGTCTTATATAAATTGTAATAATTCATCATGCTAATCTTACTAAGGCTTAACAATTGATCTTTAATGAATACTTAATAGAAACGTGTAGGTTTTACTTGCTAGATTTTTTTATTAGGTGCTTATGACATGCTTTTTGAAATCTTGGGTTTCTACTAGAGTCCCTAAAGCAACTTGGGTTAAGCTAGTTTGTTGTATTCTAGAATCCTCAAAATGCTCATGACATGAATCTAAGTGCTGAAAATGTTTGAAAAATTGACTTGTGTGTTTGCTAAAATTAATCTCAACACCTTATGTTCACAAGACTGCTTTCTATTGCACTTGGGTTGAACTTGGGATGTACGTGTATGACCAAGACTACCCTTTTAAGCTTCATGCTTGATATGGTCAAATATGGCTTGAGTCAATTACATTATCAAATACAAAACAAAATTGCGAAGGATAGTGAAGCCTAGGATTAGGGCTGAAAAAACTCATTTGTATGGCTCATTGACTCGGTTCAAAATTGCTCCAATTACACTTGTTTATTGGTTAAACATTGAATAAGTCAATTTTGAATGAAATTGAATTTTTCTCTGGCTCGACTCGTTAGCTTTATTCTAAAAATACAACCAAACTATAAATAAAATGATATTAAATTAAACTATGTTAATTTCGGGAAAAAAAAGCTCAAAAAATGAGAACTTGGCTCAATTTCCACCCCTGCCTAGGAAGTCTTTATCGATGGCTCCTAGTCGAGGATGTACTTCACTAGGATAAGCTCTCTAAATTTCATTGTGTGTGTTAAAATCAAAAATTTGCATTTAAAAGATAATTGAGCATGATGGTTCTTTTATACACTTGTAGCTTCCCAATGTGTTGACTAGGTTGAACTCTAGTATATCCATTTGATCCTTGCATTACTTTGCTTATAGTCTTGAAATTATGTGAAGTGGTGTTCTTATTGAAATCATGCTAAAATGGCTTAACTTCTTTTGTGCTTGCTAACAAGGATTTTGAGATATGCAATTGGATATGATTTAATTTGACATAATATGAATTTAAGTAGCTTGGTGTCATACTTTGTCTAAATGGTCACTTGGATAATTTTCAAAGCACTTTTAGGTTGCATCTCATATATACATACTCTCTTGATGTATATATTGCCAAAAGGGGGAGTAAATCTGGAAAAGGCAACTTCGAGGGAAGGAAATAAAAAATGCTTTCTCGTGATCATGTTGTCAAACTGTTCTTGTAGTTGGATCATAAGCAAAATTGAGCTTTTGTGGACTTTTCGTGTTTTTAGAGCATTTGTGGAAAACTTATTCTTTCTCTTGGTTTGCTCTAAATCTTGTCTTGCCTTCCTGGTCATGAGCTTTCTTTCTCTTTAATGGACCAAGTATGGATTTGCAATCAAATTGCATTCCTTCTTTTGTTTTCAAATTCAAATTATGCATTTTTTTGTAATTTATCAATATACTCATCAAGGGGGAGATTGACAGACCATGTGGAGGTTTATTCATATTTGTGAAGAGTATTTGACTCTATTTGAGCAAGGTGTGCACTAGTTTGAGTTCGATTTGAATTGGATTTCAGTTTAAAGCAATTTGAGTATTTTTAGTCAGCAATCGGCACTACCGGCCTTGGGGGCGGTAGCACCGACCTGTGGCACTACCGGACCTGGCGGAGGTAGTGTCGGTCTGCGGTTGTACCGGGTTTACCTCTGTTTCGAGCGGAGTGGCAGTATCAGCCTCTGGGGTGGTGGTAGTGCTGGCTGAGCAGCACTACCGGCCCAAAGGCATTATAGTTATTTTTTTAGAGGGTTCTTCGCTGAGTTTACCCAGCAATTGACACTACTGGCCACTGGGGGCGGTACTATCGATTGGGTAGCACTACTGCCCCTAGTTGGCGGTAGTGTCGATTTCATCTGCGAATTGACGATTAAATTTTGATTTTGAATGATTATTGCATATTTTTATTGGACAATGCTATGTGATGTGTTTCCTTGTTTTTAATGGTTGGAGGATGATGGTGCAAGGTCTTGGTGTGGAGGAGGATGACCGAGACTAGGTGAGGTACACCGAAGGTTCAAACGGTTGGGGATCACCGGATGATGACTAGAGACGGATTCGCTGCAAGCCATGGACTGTCAGGACCTGAATATGCAATTCTAGACCCTCTGTGTATTCTACACTAATCTAGGATCATGTTAGTGTACACAGTCTCAACGAAACAGAGAACTATGCAATCTCTAGTTTTCATCCAATCTACCCAATCACAGCACCACCTCTCGATCTAAAAGCATCAAAACATCCCCTAGCACAGCACCTAGTCCATCCCCAAGGATCACCCATAGCCATACCTTCGCCCCGACGAATGACGAACGTCGAAAACTCCTCTCCCGACCACGAACTCCCTCCAATCTTCGGATCCTCTCGGTCGCAAGCCTTCCCAATGTGGAGATCACCAGAGGGGACACCGTGGCAGCGAGGCATGGGTGTGGATCTCACCTAGGGCCGGCTAGGGAGGTGGAGGAGGAGGTGCATGGGAGAGGGAAAGGGAGAGGGAGAGTGTAACACCCCAAAATTTTGCTTTTCTTAAATTCATGTGTGATTTGGTACTTTGGTGAATTTTTGGAATTTTCTGGAATTTATTTGGATTTATTTGGAATTTATTTGAATTTATTCCATTTTAAAATAATTAAAGAATTAAACTTTGCAAATAAAATTTTGTTGGAAATATTTTATTTGAGTCCAAAATGTTCCAAAATATTTTCCAGAATTTTTCTGGAATTTTTCTGAGTCTTTTGCTATTTTTAATGATTTAATTGAATTTCTGAGAATTTAATCGGATTAATTAAATCGAGTTGGTTTTATCGTTTCCTCCGATCGACCGAAGTCCGAGTCGACTCGAGTCCGACTTCGCGCAGCTTGGTCCAAATTAACCCGCCGAACCCAAACCCGTGAGACCGTTGGATCTTGATCCAACAGCCACGATTGAGCCACGTCGCCGGACCCGAGCCCAACCGAGCCAGCCAGCTCGTCTGAGTCCGACCCGAACCCAAACTCACGCACCGTTGGATCTCGATCCAACGGCTGTGCGTGTGCCACGTCATCCTCTCCGTGTCGCCGTCGGACTCCGCCGCCGCGACGGAGCAGGTCTCGGTTTCCGTGCGTTTCACGGACGCCGAGGGCTCTATTTATTGCGCCGCCACCCGTGCCATGACGCCGACTTCCGTGAGCACCCATAGCCCTAGACAACGTCGCCTGAGTCACCGCCGTTTAGCCGCAATCGCTCGCCGTAGTTGCCGTAGCGCTCCACCGCGGTTAAGTGCTGTTTCCGCCGCCGTCCGCCGTCCTCCGCCGCCGTTGAGGTCAGATCCGGAACCAGGAGGTCAAGCCGCGTCGGAAGAGACCTCTCACATCGCCGGAGCACGCCCGAAGCGCCGTTGCCGTGGTCGTCGTCCCCAATCCCGGCAAGCCAGCGCCGCCGCAAGCCATCGCCGGACCTCGAGCTCGCTCAGCCGTCCGATCCAGATCCAACGTCCCAGATCGCGCCACGTCATCTCACGGTGAGATCCCGTCCAAAAATCCCAGATCCAATCTCGACCGTTGGATCTAGATCCAACGGTCCAGATCAAACGCGTTCACCCCAAACGCGTGAGTTCAGATCCAATCTGGGCCGTTGATTTTCAAATCAACGGCCGAGATCTAGCCACGTGTGCGGGAGGCTGACCGCCGCGGTTAGCGCCGTCCACGCTGAAGGCAGGACGCCGACACGCTGGGCTCAGATGTCACGCCGCCCAAGATCGCACCATGACGCCACGCCGACGCCATGGCGACCCGCATGTCGGGCCGCCGCCCAGCTGCGGCGGTGACGTCACCCATGACGTCACCCGGTCCCACCTGTCGACTGCGGCCGAGCCTCGCCGACGCCAAGAATGACGCTACCCGAGGGGACCCACCGCTGGCCGACACATGGAGCCGTGGACCGAGTCCACGGTAGACTCGAGCCAAACCATGGACCACGCCCATGGACCTACCGACGCCACCACCAATCGAGAACCGACGCTGTCATCACGGCGCAATAATTAATTTTCGAAAAAGAAAATGATTTATTAATTCGAAATAATGATTTCAGATTTTGTTTCAAACTTCAAACGCTTATAACTTTTGCGTTTCAACTCCGATTTGAGTGATTCAAATTTCTAAATTTGTATAAAATTGAGATCTACCTAATTATGAATTTTATTTAATTTTTGGACTAAAGTTTTCTTCTGTAATATTATTTAATTGATTATTTAAACTTTAAAATGCTATAACTTTTGCATTTTAACTCCGAATTTGACGATTCCAGTTTCTAAAAAATCATAAAATTATGTTCTCTCTGGTTATGGATTTTATTTGGATGTTTGGACACTTTTTGCCTATTGTTTATTCGTGTATTGCTATTTGCACGCTTTACGAGTAGACGTTGAAGTGCCGGAAGGATTCGAAGGAGAAGTCTTGACTCAGGATCCAACTCAAGACCAAGAACAAGTACTTTTTGAAGGCAAGTTGTGCTTTGACCATGTTGATCCTATTTTGAAACTTATTTTGATTTAACTTATTGCATGCTAGTTCAATTAGAAAATACTTTATTTAAATATGGGGAATTACATAAATACCAATTTGCTGTATAACACCTTGATTACTTAAATATGTGCCATGACCCCTTGTCACCCTAGTTGTGGATTACTAGTTGGACATTACTAAAATTGCCAACATGGGTTTAGACCGTTGTAGTATATTGCTTAGACCTGCTACGTGCTCATGACATGATTTGGACAAACAAATGTTAATATTGACTTAATGATATATTGAACCTGTTTTGGAAAGGTATCATGTGATGTTGATGGCACGTGGTGCATGGTAATCAACTGGGGTTTGATAAATAGTTTTCGACCGGGGCAAGTGGCAAGAACGATCAGGTGGGCCAGTTGTGGCACTGGGAATGTTGTTTTGGTTCTTCGGGTACTCTTGCCCTGGTCACCCTAAGGACTTCACCTTGCAAGCCTTTGAACTGAGTCAAACTTGCAACCACATGTCTGTAATGGGATGGACCTAGTTGATTAAGTTGCTAATAACGTACCTGTGGGACCTCAGGAGGTCAACTACACCCTTTGTGTATGTTGTACGGGGGAGCGTACCGGGGCTGAGGCCAGGTACCCATCTAACGGTTGGTTGGCCTAAACTTCGCCTTAGCTAAGGGAAGGGTTAGTGTGCAACAACCGGGGAGGACCACCTGTATTGTTAGAAGTTTCCGAAAGACTTTGTTACGGGAACTCGCCTTTGTGGTGTTTGACTGTATCTTGTGGGTAAAGTGCATAACCTCTGCAGAGTGTAAAATCTATTCGAATAGCCGTGTCCGCGGTATTGGCCATCGCTCGGGAATTACAGTCAAGGGTTAGACTTTCTCAAAAATAACTTGGTCTTGAAGGGTTGGGTTGGATTAATAATGATGTTGATAGAAATGTGGATTAGGGTGGGAAAGATGTTTACTAAACCCCTTGAAAAGTTATTTATGCTTTACTTGTTACTACTGCTTTCGAATCTACTTATGATGCTTGTTAAATGCTCTTACTGCAAATATACCTTGAGCCACTCCTTTGTATTAAGCCATGCATGTAGTAAATTAGCTGCATTCTGTGCATGACTTGCTGAGTACCAAGTACTCACCCTTGCCACAATACAACACCAGTTGAAGAAGAATCTACACCAGCTTTGGAGGAGGAGCTTCCAGAGGAGCCGTCTACTTAGGGAGCGAGCCCAGTCAGTTGCCTGTGGTATACTGGATGGCGCCACGAAGTTATCTTATTTTTCGCTGCTATTATTTCTCTCTTAATAAGTTTCGCCCTGCGAGGCGTATATTTGTAACTTGACCATAAGGTCGAGCAACCAGTTTGACTATTTAATTAAAGTACTTTATTAGTATCGAGTGGTATGATTGTGATATTTACCGATGTTAAGACTGTGTGCACTAGCGCGTTCCTGGACTAGTGCTGAATACACAGAGGGTCCGGATTTGCAAATTCGGGTCCCGACGGAGAGGGAGTGGGTGGTGGCTAGGGTTGAGGGAGAGGGGAGTGGGGCGCATGGGGAGAGCTGGAGGTGCCCCCGTGCTGGTTTCCCTCCCCTCATGGGCCCAAAGAACCCCCCATCGATGGCCCAATTCATCCCCCTAAGGCCCAACTAGCTCCCGCTAGGCCCAAACTTCTGAAAACGGCCCGAAAACGCGATTAAACCTCATACCGTAAAGTTTTAATCTCCAATTTCACATTCTATAATGTCACGACTTTCCGTAGTGTCACAGCACAGTTGGCCATTTAGTAATTTTCATTACTTAAAAATCCACTACATCACTAAAATGGGTAAGAATTATAATTTATTCAATAATTTAGCTAGATCTTAAGTTGAGCACTACCAACCTGAAATGTTTAAACCATACAATCAGCGATTGTCAACATCTATAACACTCTACAAAGTAAAATTTTACAACAAATATAACATAGATCAATTAATCGGAGAGAAATTTTGCAAGTCAGTAACATCGAAGAGAAATACAAGACAAATTTTAAAACAATATTTCAGCAGCAACTCGGCAAGATAATAACTACCGAGCAAAGTAGAGCTCTTCTTTGTTCTGCTTGGTCAGAGAAGATGTCGCCTCGAAAAAAATACTAAAACAATATTAACACAATTTTTTGGCAGCACCTCCCTAAGAAAATGCCAACCGAGCGAGCAAACAGAGCTCCTCTCTGTCTGCTCGGTCACAAGGGCGTCTAGCACTACAGTTATATAAATAACTTATCCATGCTGGCTCTGCCCAGAAACGGCAGTGATAAGGTCAAATTAAGCGGGAGTTTTCATATTGGCGGGAAAAAACATATCACTGCCGGTTAACATGTTGAACCGGCAGTAAAAGTTCCAATATTCACTCAAGGAGATAATACGCAACCGAGAAGACACAGGGCGAATTGCGCAGTGGACAGTTGAACTCAACGAGTTCAAGGTCGATTTTGCACCGCGGACTAGTGTCATATCCGGGGTCCTAGTAGATTTCATTGCAGAGTGGACAAATGTTGAGGAAAAGAAGCACGAGACAGCCGATGTCCACTGGACTATGTTCTTCGATGGATCGCTCATGCTTCGGGGCTCATGATCTGGCGTCATGCTCAAATCCCCGACAGGTGAGGAAATTAAATATCTGGCGTCATCCTCAAATCCCCGACAGGTGAGGAAATTAAATATGTCATCCAACTCGATTTTCAAGATTCAAACAATGTTGCAGAATTTGAGGGACTAGTCAATGGGCTCCGGATAGCTGCATCAGTTGGGATTAGATGATTGCTCGTGAAAGGGGACTCACAGCTAGTCGTAAACCAAGTGCATAAGGAGTACCAATGTTCAGATGACAACATGGTGGCATACCTGAACGGGGTTTCCAAGCTAGAGCACAAGTTCGAAGGCCTTGATATAAGACATATCCAGCAAAGTGATAACTTCGCCGCCGACGAGCTTGCCAGGCTCACTTCGTCTCGGTCACCCTCCTCTACAGAGTCTTCATATAGAAACTCCTTAAACCATTTGTTTCCCCTGTATGGGAGACAGATATTGCCCAACTCGACCCGCAGTCTGGTTGAGTCAGCGAGGTAGAATTCGTAGACACGGAAGTTGCACCACTCGAATGCGAGCCAACTTGGATGGCTCCATTCCAAGCCTATCTCGAAGGTTGAGAGGTCCCTAACAATGATGCACTAGCCGAGAAAATTGCGCGTAAGTCCAAGCTATACGCATTGGTAGATGGTAAGCTCTACCGAAAGGGGAGTGGCAGAATCTTGATGATGTGCATCATTTAGGAAGAGGGCAATAAAATATTGCCTGATGTCCATGGAGGCATCTGTGGCAACTATGCGTCCTATCGTACTCTAGTTGGAAAAAATTTTCAGTACGGGTTCTTGTAACACCCCGGCATCTAGTATGCCCGAATGCTACCAAACATAGACTAAACATCACCTAAATACCACAAATTAAAATAAATTACAGTAAAGGCGCAAATGCTAAAACCGAATTTTCGGCAGCATCTCCTTTGTTTTATCATGAATTGGAGCAATAGCAATCACATAGCAAGTTATACCATAGCATAAGACATCTAAAACATCAATATTAATGGATAAAGCATCAACATAAACTAATAAAACCAAATCCAACCACTCCATAATCTATAGCTAAGCAAATAAGGATCACAAGCACACTAAACTATTCCATACACCAAGTTCATGGCACTTATTATGATCATGACTCAAATTGGTAAATGTGACTGGAACTACGTGAAGATATGTAGTTAATGCCCCTCCCCACATGCCGGTGTCATGGTACCTAAAACAACATAAAACACAAGCGTGAGTTCATCACTCAACAAGTATATTGCAATGGGTCATACAGAACAATTCAATATTATCATCACTACATAACAAACTTAACATCATGATTAAGTCATACATCATATGCAATATCATATTCATATCTCAACCTCATTGAAATCATTTCATCATCATCATCATCATGTATGCAATGCAATGCAATGCACATGTCTCCTCGACGCAAATACCGGTAATGCCGAGTGCACACCCGTCGGCGTGCACCCACGTCCCCCTTCCATCCCGTAGATGGAGGGTGCCTACTCCTCACTTCCACTCACCGCGTGGGTGGAATCACGAGGTAGGTCTTACATCCATGGCACTCCGGATTAGTCATAACTTTCTCACCGACCTTACCGGAATAGTTATGACGTTCTCACCGACCGAGCCAAGTTTCATGCCGTGTATGCAACATAAGCCATAATCATTAACCATAAACCATTGCATAGCATCTTAACATACCCTTTTTATCATATCATGGCAAACACTAAGCATGGCAAGATAGCATAATATGGAAACAATTGCATCTAGTCAAGACAAGCAAATAAACCACATGTTACCCATCCCAATACACTTGCCTTAACCTCGGGCGACGGATTGGCGGGATGAGGAGGGCACTCCCGGGGTCACACCACCTGCACAAAGATGCCCCACAATCACAACGTGCCCACAAAATATTACGCGATTGCCCAACTACCCCGATATCGCAAACTACTCCCGAAAACGAAAAGCAGAGAATCTGTCCCCCCCAGGACAGCAGACTTCAAACTATCATAACTTTAGATCTAGGACTTCAAATCGATTAAACGAGTATATCCTCGCGTAGCTTAGGAAATTTCCTAACTTTTTCTAAGTATATGGAAAAGCTGATTCAGACTCTAAAGTTGTTTAATCTATAAAACACTACATTCTGTCCCAACTATGTCACAGATTTGAACACGTTCGGTAAATCGAGCATAACTTTAAAATGGGCGGCCAACCAAAATCTGAATCTAAGGTCGCGAAAACTCAAACCCTAGGTCGACTGCACAATCTTCCCGAAGCAGAGAACGTGGCAGCCTCTAGTTTTCATCTAATCTACCCAATCACAGCATTACCACTTGATCTAAAAGCATCCAAATACCCTCTAGCACAGCCCCTAGACCAACCCCAAGGATTCCCAATGCCATACCTTCGCCCGATGAACGATGAACGCCGAAATCCTTCCTCCCAGGCTCCCCGATCGTCCTCCTCGTGCCGGAACCGTCGGATCTCCTCGTCGCGGGGCCTTCCGATGGAGAGATCAATGGGATGGCGAGGTGGGGATCTCCTCTAGGGCAGCAAGGGGGTGGAGAGGGGAGGGGAGAGGTGGTGGTGCCATGGGGGAAGATGGAGAGGAAGGGGAAGGGTGGAGGCGCATGGGGGGCTAGGGGGTGGCGGCTAGGGTTGGGAAAGGGAGTGGGGGCGCACCAAGGGGTGGGGGCCAGATTTGGCTGCCCAAAAGTCCCCCCTTGGGCCCAAACACTTCCACCGGAGGCCCAACTCAACCCCCAAGGCCCAAAGTCCCCCGGAGAGGCCCAAACACCCGAAAACGGCCCAAAAACACGTATAAACGGCATAACGTAAGGTTTTAACCTCCATTTTCACATTTTATAAAGTTTTGACCTTCCGTAGTGTCACATTCTTCCCCCCTTCAACAGGATTCGACCACGAATCCGAGACACGCCACTTCGCAAACAACCAAATCGAAGGGAGCTATGGTTCACGCCCCAGAACCCGCTTAGAAGCCCCTATGATTTGCACCAGCCAGCACTCAGAAGTAAGGAGCTAAGGATCAAAGACTGACAGCTCTAAAGATAACTCACATTCAAAACTTGCCAGAATTCTTACTCCACTTTGAAACATCGAGTACAAACATAAGGACTCAGAACGTCCCAAGCAAAAGGATAACTTCCTAAACTGGCAATGAAGGGAAACGGTCTCATATTCCTCTTTTTTATGCATTCCTTGGCACTAAAGTGCCCGATCCCTTTAACCGATGTTTCTCCTCAGAAGAACACGGCACCAACCTCTAGAACCCTCTTCAGTTCCCACGCACAAAAGTGCTTTCACATCTCAACCTCTCAACTGTGGTTCGTCGTATTCTAGACGACGCGAACGAAGCAAGACACAACACTCCAAGACTACCAACTGCTTGAACAATCGGCTAACACCTTGCAAAAGATTGACCTTTTACAAAACACCAATACCCACCACTACCACCGAAGGAAAAACCTACTTTATAACCAGGGTCCTTAAAACCCGCAAAAACAATATCAACCGAGCAATCCACATCGGTTGACACAACTCGCTTAGAGCTCGGCGACAAAAGATCCAATACACTTCGAAAAGGAAAAGCAATTACTAGCAACCACCAAGTGGTCCACTAATAATTTAATCAACCCTACCGAGGGACACATCAATGACACAAGTCTCCAAGAAGGTTTGAATTGAGTCCTACACAACCTTCCTTTAATCTTCACTTCCAAACTAGTTACGATCAACCACTAGCAACGCCTAATATCTTAGGTCATTACAAACCCACACTAGATTCCTCTTTCTAAGAAGGTTTCGCCCTCGCATTCTTCCTTTGAAAGAATCGGAACAAGGGTACAATCATTGAGTAAGCTCAACCAAGACCCATGAACCCAAAATGATCCACATCCAACAACTCAAACTCCAAAGCGCTAAAATCCACATTGGAAAGAGTTCGGCAACAACCAAAGAGTACTCATTTTATTTTTCCTAAGCCAAGATGCAAAGAAAGCTTAGATCTCTTACACCACAACCAATATACCAGAAGATATTCATTCTTACTTCTCGTACTAGAAGGCAATTGAAATCTCGATTCATGTCATGCATGCAGCTTTCCAAGAGCACTCCGGATTAGTCATATATCCATATATGACTTTCTCACCGAATTGGCTCAACGACTCTTTTATCATTTAACATCTATAAACGATGTCATGATTACTTTTCACCATTCATTCATCATGTAACAACACTACCAAATAGTCATTCACAAGACGACTTCTTCCTCTGTATCACATGAATAAAACTCAAATAACATCGAGGATTGCGCTAATTCATATAAACTATGACGGCAGCATAGTTAACAGCAAAACACCACATCGTGTCAAAACCCACCATCCATTTAAAGCTAACCTTGCAAAACCTCGCATTCTAACCAAAATCAACATTTTGGAACAGAACATCAACTCCAAAGTCAAACGTCTGCACACACAACCGCCATAATTTTTCTCAAAGAGAAAGGGAAACTCATTTCCAAAAGGGAACACTTCACCAACAAAATCACTTTTAAAACATTCATAAAATCCACCCCTTTTTGAAGCGCTTGCAAACACCACACACTTTTTATTTTCAAATAACTCCAACTCCAGCCAAAAGAGTTACAAATTAAATCTCAAGAATTTTCCAACACAACCCTCTATGTCCTTCTGCTTCCTTTAAAATTTATTCCAAAGATAATTCAAAGGTAACGCCGAAGGGGCGCGATCCACTCAAGAACTTTTGGGTGTAATTCCATACTCATAGTACAACCTAAACAAGTTAGCCAAATCCAAAGGTTGGCATTAATCACTACGAGTTTTAGGAAACTCAAACACAAACAAGAAACACTTCACCAAAAGTATTCAACCAAAATAGCAACCAACCAAACCAGTCCAAAAGGTTTTAGACACAAGCTCAGGATGAAACCCACCATATCTAGTATTCCACTATACTTACCATTTAAGCATTCAATATACACTATATACTCATCGAGAAGCCTCATTATAATTCAACCAAAAGCTACATAACCAATTCTTTCTCTAGTTACCTTTCCCAACATTTATAAATACAGTTTATGATGATTAACAAAACGTCTTCCATTCTATACTACCTCATCATGATCCCCACAGACCAACACATCATATAACAACGTATTCTATATTTCAAACATAGCACTTCAACAGATACTTAAGCATGATCAACGTATCAATTTTTATACCATCCATACATCAACATATTGACAATTAAAACTTGTTCAATCAATAAAATGACTTCAACAAATAAGTATTATCTCTACAAGGCAAAGCTCGTAACTATGATTCTAAGACATACATTCGTTAAGGATAAAATTCTACATCATGTTAATTATCCATGGTCCACTCCATCACAATATGATACCGTAACCACCATTTTAACAAGGATTTTCAACAATTAATCTAAGCAATTACCACCACTACTAAGCCATCAATATCAATAATTTGCATAATCATCAATCAACAACATTGATTTTAGCTGCCCTATACATAGGTTCCAACAAAATTGTCACTACACAACATACTCCAACTATTAAATTAGATTTAATAAGTTAGACCTTCACGAAGCTCTTACAATATCATCAAACAACAAAACCTATACCTTTCCAATTGGCCTCGATACTAGCATTTTAGGAACACGGCTGCGTACTACCAATCATGCTAATATTTTGCAACAATATGAATAGCAACTCTAATTAACTTCCAAGTTAAAGCCACTAGCCAACACGATTAAATTTCTCTATTAACCCGTTAGATTAGAACATCTTTAAACAACCAGCAAAGTTTCTTTAACAATAACAGCAGTCTACATCATCTTAATGTTCTAACTATGCATCAGGGTTTAAAACTTTAAACATAATCGGGGGTCATAAGCACTTTTAAAGCAAAGCAACAGATTCTAAGCATGTACATTAACACCTTTAATCATTCTTGCTATAGAGTAATCTACAACACTAGAAGTTCATTTAATCTTAAGCTAAAGATAAAAATTTACGTTTATCAAATTCAACTCACCAATTAACTTAGGAGTACATCATTTCCATAAACCACATTGTTACATACTACATAACACGGACATAAACTTTTCTAAACACCTTCATAGGTCACCAACTCTTGACGAACAGGATGCAACCCAACTTTAAAGATAACTACAGCTCAAGAACATGAACGAACACTGATAAACAACTTCTCTTTTCCAGGCAAGGAAGAAAACAAAACTCCAACAGAAATGCAGGAGAGATCAACTCTGATAGCCAAAACTCTTCAAGAAATCTCAAGATCTATACTTCCAAGAAGGAAGAAGGATGCACTAGGGAAAACCAAATGTTCAACTAAATCTTTTCTGATAAAGATTCAAACTTAGCTCCACCCAACTTAAGGTCTGCACAAGGGGAAACTCCAACACTTTTCTCAGATAGGGAGGACAACAACCACATAAGTTTCCTCCCCAAGACAGTCCATAATAACCAACAAAACCGGGTGTCAAAGCAAAGATTACGACCAACGACGCGCAACACAAAACTTTTATTCTTTGTCTTCACCCAAAGAAGACAAAACCACAAACCGCCAAAAGAACAATCCACGAGAATCCAATACCCAAACACTTTTCTTTTGGTTTCAATCAACTAAAACCAAGAAAACCAACCAAACCGACCGTCGGGACGGTAAAGAACATCTGAAGGAATCCACCACTAACTCTTCTTTTTGACTCCAATCAACTACCCAAATCATGAGAAAAGGTAAGCACTCTTTCCCCACAAGGGTTAATAGTTCTTCGGTGATGGCTTTAATCGGCCATACCATCAAACCACAACCTTACTATAAACAAAAAGGTGGCTGAAACCCTTCGGCACCACAACCCCACTTTATCACGATAACATGAGCAATTCAATCAATTTATCTCATACACATAGCAGCATACTTTATCACATAAAACATTCAACATCAAGGCTTAAATATAACATTTAAGCGTAAAGCAACGATACCCATACCCTTTCCTACTGTGCATCCATGTGTGTCAAATTTTAAATTAGTTATTCCACATACACAAGTTTTAAGGTTGCTATCCTATAGCAAAATTTTAGTTATAACCTAAGCCATGTTTCTAGGTTACTCCACATCAAAATTTTAGTTAACCCTATGGTATTCCACTAAGTTCATACACCACGGACCTGAAGCCCGCTCTGATACCAACTGTAACACCCCGGCATCTAGTATGCCCGAATGCTACCAAACATAGACTAAACATCACCTAAATACCACAAATTAAAATAAATTACAGAAAAGGCGCAAATGCTAAAACCGAATTTTCGGCAGCATCTCCTTTGTTTTATCATGAATTGGAGCAATAGCAATCACATAGCAAGTTATATCATAGCATAAGACATCTAAAACATCAATATCAATGGATAAAGCATCAACATAAACTAATAAAACCGAATCCAACCACTCCATAATCTATAGCTGAGCAAATAAGGATCACAAGCACACTTAACTATTCCATACACCAAGTTCATGGCACTTGATGCCTCGACTGGACACAAGGAAACCGAGAAGCTTGCCAAACAGGACACCGAACGTGCACTTCTTGGGGTTAAGCATCATTCGATACTTCCTGAGGTTGTCAAACGTTTCCTTGAGGTCGCCAATTAAGGAGCTCCTGGTTTTTTACTTTACCACGATTTCATCGACGTATGCCTCTACATTATGCCTGATCTGGGACTTCACACAGTTTTTAATGCATCGTTGATACGTAGCACCAGCACATTTTAAACAAAAAGGCATCTTAGTATAGCAGAATGTACCCAACGGGGTAGTAAACGCAGTTTTCTCCTCATCCTCTACGGACATGCTAATTTGGTGATACCCTGAATAGGCATTTAGAAAACTTAGTAGTTCAAAGCCCGCGGTCGAGTCCACTATTTGGTCGATACGGGGGAGGGGAAAAGGACCCTTAGGACATTAGGTCAGTGTAGTCGATAGACATCCTCCACTTGCCGTTGGGCTTCTTGACAAGGATGGGGTTTGCCAACCACGTCGGGTGACGGTCCAAAAGAGAAGGTGTATTCTCATTGATTTTGAAAGCACATTTCTCAATTAAGGAAAATAATTTTTCTTTTGGAGAGACTAACATGTAGGACCTACATGTCAGGATTTATTATTCTTTGAAAAAGACTAACATGTGTGGTCCACACACCCCCACATGTTAGTGACTCATACCTAAATACATGTTTGAAATATAAACCACATCATTATTTCTATTCGGACCCACATGTCATAGACTCATGTTTTAAACATGATTAATCAAAATAACTTAATACTAATGCTTCTGAAAGGTGGGGCCTACTCGTCCTAGGTATAGAACAAAGAGAAAAGCTAAGCGCCATGGCCAAGGTTACTCTCAAACTTGCCGGCAGCGAGGCATTCGTGAAAAGTCATGAGTGAGGCCGGGTATAGAAAGAGGGTGTCAAAGCAAAGCTCTGGTAGGTTATAGCAGCTCAGGTGATAGCCGAAGGTGATGATACGATGGCGACGAGCGGTGAAAGCTCTCAATTAGTGAGGGGTTAGGCGAAAGAGATGGGGTGGAGCCGATTTGGTCATCGCGTTAGAGCCAGGGGCTTCAAGCAAAGCTATAAGGGTCGACTTGGGGACCAATGGTCATCGGAGTAGCTACAGCGACATAAGAAGCAGTGATGCAGAACAGGGCAGCAGCAAAGATGGTGTAGACGGCCATCCCAACCATAAATGAGCAGCAAAAAGGGTTAGTGGCTCACCACGATCTCCAGGGTGAGGTCCAAGGTGACAAAAGTGGTCTGGAGTGGCTGAACGGTGGCATACAACAATGGTTGCAGTGACCTTCATGCTAACAGCCAAGAATAGAGGGAGACAGCTATAATGGAGCACGATAAAAGGTTTACAGGGTTGCAGTGATGCCTAAACCGACCATAGTCAAAGGAGAGATTCATCGGAGAGGAAGTTGTGCATTGGCGTAGGTGATGGCCTAAGATGGAGAAGATGATGCAAAACTAGTTCTACATTGCACAATTAGAAAAATCAACTGAGGGCTTTTGATGAGGAAGGAGAAAGGTGCAAGGTGACACAGATGTCAAGGCTAGGGCTCACCGAAAGAGGGTGTTGCTTTGGCAGAGCGTGCACACCAGGGCTTGGGATGACTATGGCATTCCAAGATGCTCGGCGAGGGAGAGGTGTTGCAACCGAGCAAAATGAGATTGGTGTTGTGCATTAAGGAAGAATGGCAAGGTACGAGGCTTAAATAGACAAAGAATGACGATTCCCCTCGTCGTGTTCCCCTCGGCTGAGAGCACTATGCCCTGTTTTCTCATGCACAGCAATGGCACCACAATGGCATCGGGCAGGGAGCTCGACACGATGGGATAGGATGATCGGTAGATGGGGAAGTGATAGGGCAGAGTAGGTAAAGCTTCTTCCTTTGCCACGGCCATGAGCCCCATGGAGAACACGACCTGCCAGTGGGTTTGGGCTATCAGTGGTAGGGGAGAGGGGTATGGAGAGAAGGTAACTTGCACTGGGGCATTTTCGTAAGGGGAAGGTGCGAAGGGGAAGGCAGCTTGGGAAAGGTTAACATGCGGGCCGAAGCTATCAGTGAGAGAGGGAAGGGCTAAGAGAGAAAGCACTTTGGATGAGGTAGATTTTCTCTCTAGGAAGATGGGCTTTTGGGCCGACCGCTTTCTATTATTGGATTGTAAAACATTTTATTGAAAGGTTTTAATTACATACAGACAAATTTGGAATTATTATAAGTAGCAAAATAACTTCAAAACTTATGAAGTTGACGTAGCACTGATGTTTTTATGATTTTTCCACAATTTTAGTGGCCCTAAAGTGTTCTTAGAAATTCTTTTATTGCCACTATCTTTAATACAAGGTGTATTATTGTCTTTTAGAAAAATAGCAACCCAACTTCAAAATTCATAAAACATTGTAGAGGGGCACATTAGATAATTTAAAACATAAATAAAATATTTCCAAACTTTTAGCAGTTTCAAATTAATATTCAAAATTCAAAAATAGTAGCAAGCAAAAGTAAAAAGTATTTTCTTTAATGCAAAAAATTCTAAAAATTCATGATAAATGTTGGAGAATATTTTGGCTACTCAACAAATAATTTTTACTCAAAATTTGGGGTGTTACACAGTACATGCTCGCCGGTCGCCACCTACACTCCCGTAGAGTGCCAGCCGCCGTTTGTACCACGCCCGCGCGTGCCTCATGCCCCCCTTTCTTGCTATGCGTGGCGCCCGCCACTATTGCCACACTCAGGTCCAAACCCTAGTTCTCGAGAGCTAAATTGGCTAGATTGGATCTGGCCCAATATGACCTGGTTGGACCGGATTTGGCCCAAGTGCACAGACGGGCCAAATTTGAATTAAACCCGAGATTAAGAATTTTGAGAAAAGATAATGAATTTCTGCATAATTATATAAAATTATTAGTACAAAGGAAATTTTATGTTTTAGATCCAAAGTTTCCTGTAATCCTAAAAAATAATTAGTAAATTCTAAAAAATTACATTAAATCATAGAAACTAAATATTTAGGTATATGAGCTTCATTAAATTGTTGAACCTTAGAGTTAGCACACATTGGAAGCTTCATATCATAAGGTTTATTTTTTCTAGAATAATCCCATGTTTATATGCTAAATTTATTTTCTGTTACTTTGGTAATTCTGAAAATTGATTGGTAATTAGCAAAAAATAACGAACAAATATTTAAAAAAATTCTGGGAAAATTTAGATAATTATCTACTTAATAGATATAGACCAATCTTTATTGATTCAATAGTGAGAATGCAATATATTTTACCAGTATTAAAATTCATTTTTTTTCATGAATATAACATAGGATATGTCAAAACATCGCAAAGAGGGAATTTGCTGAGCTCACCCTGAATGGCAGCAATTACCTAACCAGGGCAATAGATGCCAAGATCAGCCTGATAGCTCAATCACTTGAAGCTGCTATCACCCAGCTCGAAGCTGATGCTCCTACTCTCCCTGAAGCCACTAAGTGTCCACCTCTACAGTTCATAAGGCACCATCTCAATGCGGACTTGAAAGCTGAGTATTTGATGGAGAAGGACCAACTGGCACTATGAAATTCCTTCAAGGAATGCTATAACTAGCAAATATCTGCATTGCTACCAGAAACACAGTGCGAATGGACCCTCCTACGCTCATAGGATTTCAGAAAAGTGGCGGCTTATAATTCTGCCATGAACAAACTTGTCACCAAGCTGTACACCACAAAGTTACATATGTTGAGATGATAGACAAGACATTGTTCACCTTTCACCCCAATGTGAGAAACTATAGCAATAATACAAGCATACCAAGTACCATAAGTACTATAAGTTTATCTACACTTTGCTAAAAGCAGAGAAGCATGATGAACTCCTAATGAAGAATCATCATATTTTTCTCAATGGAACACAGGTAATACTTGAAGCACATGCTAATATTCAACAGGCTAGTAATAGCCATGGCTGCGGAAAAGGCCAATGGCATCAAGGGGGAAATGGAAGAAAGGTGGAATACAGAAGGGAAGAGGTAAGCCCCAAGGGAGAGGTAAAGGTAATGTGTAAGGGGAGTTCCAGAAGTAAGACTCAATTAACAACACTACTTCCCTTCCACAACCCTTCTTTAGGTGTGGCTATATCGGCCATTTGTCTCGCACATGCCACACCCCCAAGAATTTGGTGGACCTTTACATGCAATCCACTTGTAAAGTCAACTACACCTAGGGGAACAAATTTGAGACACACTTCACCGCTCAACCTGTTGTTGACAAGGAAGCCGAGAAATATGACGATATAGTTCTCGATCCCATGGATGAGGACATGAACACCCCCATGGATCAAGACGATCTTCTTGTAATTGAGCTCAAGGAGTTCCAAAAGGACACCCATGATTTATATGGAGACCTACAATAGTCTCCTAAATACTCCTTTTATTAGTCGATGTCATATTTTCCTTATGAGTCATCCTAAGAGTCTCCTTATCAGTTTAGTCATAGTTCTTAAATGAACATTGGTCTATGCTTCGATCGAGCAATTATCATTTAAGTTGAATAAATTTTTATTTTCCAAAATATTTGATTCACTCATTTATTGTGTATTCCGCCTTTAATATAGAACAACGTATAATCCAATAGCAGAGGAGGAGATCTACCTTGTAGATAGTTGCACCACCAATTCAATCCTCAAGGAAACTAAATATTTTCATATTTTGACTAAAAAATAGAAATATTATGAACATCACTCGAAGCGGTGACCTCGTTATTGGCACTGTAAGGGCCATCATAATTTTTTCTATGGGTACTCGTATAATAATAGAAGATGCTATCTATATCATGAGTCCAATCATACTCTATTAAGTTTCAAAGACACTCGTCTAAACGGTTTCTATATGGAGAAAAAATAAGGATGGTACAAAACACCTAATCATGACTAAGTTTAATGGGTTCAATAATGTGACACTACGGATTGACGATGTGAGTTGTTTTCGATGTCGGCATTAAGGTATGACTTTGGTATCATGTTTTTGGGCCTTTTCGTGAGTTTGGGCCTTTCCGGGGGAGAATTTGGGCCTCCGGGGGAGTTTGGGCCTAGCGGGAGCTAGTTTGGGCCTTGTAGGGATGTAGTGGGCCGTTGGTGGGGGTGTTTTTGGGCCCATGGGGGAAGGATTTCTGCCAAAAACTCCCCCCATGCGCCAACCCACCCTTGGTGCGCCCCCCCACTCCCTCTCAACCCTAGCCGCCACCCCCCTAGCCCCCATTGCGCCTCCACCTCTCCCCCTTGCTCCTCCACCTCCCCACCTCCCCTAGCCGACCCTAGGAGGGATCCATCCCCACCCATTGCTGCCACACCCCTCCAATCCATTGCCCTCACCATTGGGAAGCTCCGCAATGAGGGGATCCGGCGGTTTTGGCGCGAGAAAGGAGATCGGGGGACCGGGAGGAGAAGAATTCGACGTTCGAGTGGTTCTTCGAGGGTGGTAAGTGTTTGCAATCTCTTTGTAGGGTTGTGGTGATGGTTAAGAAGGGGAAATTAGTCCTATAATTCATGTTTAGGTGCTGGAATTAGAGGTATAGATTCGTTTAGTAGATCTGTTTCGCGCTGTAGCCTCGGCCAATTCAAGACAGTCGATTTCGGTCGCGATTTTGGGTTTTTAGATTCAGAATTTGGTAGGCCGCCTGTTGATAAAGTTGTAGATAATTTCAATACCTTTCAGTGGACACCAAGAACACATAATTCCGATCAGCCGTTTGAAAGTTATGGCTGTTTTACCGAACGTGTTCAAAACTGTGATGTGATTGGGACAGATCATGTTGATCTGTAGATTAATCAATTTTAGAGGCCGAATCAGTTTTTCCCAATACTTAGAAAAAGCTAAGAAATTTCCTAAGCTACGAGAAAATGTACTCGTTTACTTAATTTGGATTCCTAGAACTCAATTTATGCTAGTTGGAAGCCCGCTGTCCCGTAGGGACAGATTCTCTGTTTTCGGGTTTTAGGGGTTGTTTGCGAAGTCAGGGTAGGGGATCATTCTTGTACTGTTTTGAGGGCACGTTTTGAGTGTGTGGTACCTATGTGCAGATGGTGTGACCCCGGGAGTGCCCTCATCCTCTCACCAATTCATCGCCCGCGGTTGAAGGCAAGTGTATTGTAGTGGTTGCGGCTTAGGGAGCCGTAATGTTTGATAATGAGATGGTTTACACATGTTTTATGATATGATACCATGATTGACTCTTGCTTGAGACATGATGAAAATGGTTTATTATGAGGCTATGCAATGATTAGTTGAGTTTATGTGCAAGTTGTTTATGTTTATGACATATTTGCATACATGGCATGAGAACTGGCCAGGTCGGTGAGAAAGTCATAACTAGTCCGGTAAGGTCGGTGAGAAAGTTATGACTAATCCAGAGCGCCATTAAATAAGACCTACCTCGTGATTCCATCCACAGTTGTGAATGGAAGCGAGGAGTAGGCACCCTCCATCTACGGGATGGAAGGGGAAAGAGGGTGCACGCCGACGGGTGTGCACTCAGCAATACCGGTATGTGCTTCGAGGAGATATGTGCATTGCATTGCATACATGATGATGATAATGAGATGTGTACAATGAGTTTTGAACATGGTTATGATGTTAAGAATGATATATAGAGATATTAGCATTGAACTGTTCGTTTTGTTCCATTGCAATATACTTGCTGAGTGATGAACTCACGCTTGTGTCTTATGTTGTTTTTAGGTACCATCAAACCGGCATGCGGGAAAGGGGTTTAGCTACACTTCTACACGTAGCTCCTCACATATAGACAGCTTTTATCATTTAGAGATATAATAATAAGATTAGTGCCATGAAACTTGGAGTATGGCTTGATTGTGTGCTTAAGTTCATCTTTTGCTTCGTTATAATTTTGGAGTGGTTGGATTCATTATTTTATACGTAAGATGTTGACATACCAATTGTTATTGCTGTTTTAGATGTCTCATATTATGCTATACATTGCCATTTTATTACTGTTGCTTCAAATCATGGAAAAACAAAGGAGATGTTGCCGAAATTTTATGTTGTTTTTACTGCACATCGCTACATTAATTCATCTCAGACCAACTGCATACCATGACATTTCCTCCTCATAGTTAGTGCGTGGGAAAGAACAGATTATTTTCCATCTGCGAAAATTTGGTTGTACTGTATACGTGCCAATTTCACCACCACAGCATATATCCATGGGCCCTCACCATAAGTTGGAGATCTAAGTAGGTTATGAATCTCCGTCAATTAACAAATACCTTAAGCCTATGATAGTGGATATGTATACAGCTTGGTACGCTGATTGTATACTTGATGAAGATAATTTCTTGGTATTAGGAGGAAAAGTACCACACTAAAGAATGAAGAAAAATAGAATGGAATATCACAGACATTCAATCCTTCGACCCACACACTAGAGAATCCGAACTTGAAGTTTGAAGGATAATAAATCTACAACAAATAGCTAATAATCTGTCAGATATTTTCACTGATCATAAGGGAGTGACAAAATCCCAAATACTTGTAGTAAACGCACCAGAGAGTGGAAATACCCCACATGGATATTACATCCACTCTTACCCCTCCTGAGAAGAAGAGTGGGAGACCTCTGGGAGCAAGGGACTCAATTCCACAGTGATATCCACAGAAACAAAGAACTAAATAAGTCAAAACACACCCCAAGATATTGGAAGAAGCTCAACTTGATGTTGAGGAAATCCCTAAAGCGAGCCATCCTAAGGATGGTAGCCCCAGCGAACATTTGTTGTGAGAAATCACGAGGAGCTAGAAGAAATTAATGAAGAAATATCTAGAAATGGTGTGAATTTAAAAGAGTTGTATAAAAAATGATGCAATTGTCAATATATATTTTGCCTAAAAATTGCTAAAACTCTTGGTCTGGATCTAAAACCAAAGTCCATGGTAAAGTGCCAAAAGCGTTTAGATTGGGTAGAATGGAAAGAAGTAATTGATGTAGAATTGCACTCTCTTAATAAAAGGAAAGTCTTCGGTCACATTGACCAAACACCTCCTAAAGTGTTCCCTGTAGGAAATACGAACAACCGGGTGGTGAGATACAAAACGATGCTTATAGCACAAGGGTTCACACATGGACCCATCATCGATTACAATGAAACTTACTTTCCAATAATGAGTAGAATAACGTTCCGATATTTAAATCAATGGTGGCTAATAAGAACTTGACAATGCAATTGATGGATGTAGTAACCGTACATTTATATGGATCATTAGATAAATATATTTATATGAGAGTCCCTAAAGGAGTTAAAATTCTAGATCCTAATAAAAGTAAAAGCAACATGTATAGCGTCAAACTGCAGAGGTCGCTATATGGGTTAAAATAGTGAAGGACCATATGGAGGTCCATCCATATTTGTGATGAGTATTTGACTTTATTTGAGCAAGGTGTGCTCATGTTTGAGTTTGATTTGAATCAGAATTCAAAAGGAAGCAATTTGGGTTGTGTTGGTCTCTTGTGGTACTACCGACTTTTGGATGGCGGTAGAACCGACTGATGAATGAGACGTGATTAATTTTGAGCATTTGTGATGTTTATTGCATATTATTGGACAATGCTATGTGATGGTTTTCCTTGTCTTTGATGCTTGCAGGATGACGGTGCTAGGTCATGGTGAGGTGGATGATGACCGGGACTAGGCGAGGTGCGCTAGAGGTCCAGACGGTTGGAGATCTCTAGAAGATGATCGGAGATGGAGTTTGGGCAAGTCAAAGAAGATAAGGAAAGGGGATGATACTAGCTAGATGCCGCGAGGATCGATGAGGGCCATTGGATCGCGGTCTAGTTGATAGGATAGCGGGTCTAGTAGTATGCTTTGAGAACCGTGCAAAGAAAACCCATTAATTGTGTAGGGTTTTGGGTGTCCCTTGCATGGTGGAGTGAGTGGGTTAATCCTAGCCCTTGGTGGAGTGCTCTAGGGTTTGGGACTCATCCAAGGGTGGTAGGTGGCCCAAGAGTAGTATAAATAGAGGGGTGGAGGGAGGCCTCCATGCCCATTCATTCTTTGAGTTGTTGTGTTGCTCCTTTGAGCTTTGCCCACATGAAGTGAGGCTTTGTAATCACACATCTCTGAATGAAATAGAAGTTCCAAGAGCCAAATTTATTTTCTCACAATTTAATTCTTGCAATTTACATTATGTCTGTAACACCCCGGCATTTAATATGCCTGAATGCTACCAAACATAAGCTAAACAACATCTAAATACCCCAACTAAACATAAATTCCAGCAAAGGCGCACATGCTAAAAACCGAGATTTCGGCAGCATCTCCTTTGTTTTAACATGAATTGAAGGGGCAATAATAGTATAGCAATATAAGGCAATATGAGAGACAGCTAAAACAGCAATAATTAAAGTCTTAACGGCAATATAAGTCTAATATCAAGCACTTAATGTCTCCAAGAGTCAAACGAACAATAAAACTCTCATATAGCAAAGCTAAACCTTAAAGCAATAATCATCACACACAGTTTATTATCAAAACTAATAGAATGACTTGTGGAGTCAAAATGGGTGAAGCTACGTGCGGACGTGTGACTATTTCCCTTCCCCACATGCCGTTCTCATGGTACCAAAAACAACAAGAAAACACAAGCGTGAGTTCAAAACTCAGCAAGCATATTGCAATGGTACAACAAGAACAATTACATAGCAATAATATCTCACATCATGTAAACCATCTCATTCATGGTCACATACTATCATCATCATCAATATGTATGAAGTGCAATGCGATGCTCATGTCTCCTTGGAAACTCATACCGGTATGGTTGAGTACACACCCGTCGGTGTGCACCCTCTCCCCCCTTCCATCCCGAAGATGGAGGGTGCCTACTCCTCGCCTGCTCACCGCGGTGAATGGAATCACGATGTAGGACTTACTCATTGGCTCTCCGGATTAGTCATAACTTTCTCACCGACCTTCCCGGACTAGTTATGACTTTCTCACCGTCCGGGTCATGTAATCATGCCATGTATGCAAATATGCCACATCATAATCAACTTGTACATTAACACATGGCATCATAACATGATAAACATACTCATCATATCAATGGCAATCATTAAAGCATGGCAAGTGATCATCACATGTAATCAATCTCATCTAGTCTCAACTAGCAACCTACAAATCGCTATCCATTGCAATGCACTTGCCTCAACCACGGGCGACGGATTGGCAAGAAGTAGTAGGCCCTCCCTGGGTCACACCACCTGCACATAGGGACCACACACTCACAATCAAGCCCACAAAACAGTACGCAAACCCTCATCTACCCCGACATTGCCAACTACTCGCAAAACCCGAAAAAAGCGGTTCTGTCCCGTCGGGACAGCAGCCTTCCAAAAGGCATAACTTGGGTTCTGGGACTCGGAATCAATTAAACGAGTACATCCTCGCATAGCATAGGAAATTTCCCAACTTTTTCTAGGTATAGGGAAAGACTGATTCGGACTTTAAAGTTGTTTAATCTACAAAATATCGTGATCTGTTCCAATCATGTCATAGATTTTAACACGCTCGGTAAAACAGCCATAACTTTCAAATGGCTGAGCGGAATTTAACGTTCTTTATATCCACGGAAAGATAATGAAATTATATACAACTTCTTCAACATCCGTACGACCAAATTCGAACTCTAAATTGGCGAAAAACCGAACCCTAGGTCGACTGCTCATGCTGTCCGAAACAGAGAACGTGACCAACTCAAGAATCCATCTAATCTAATCAAATCCAGCACCACCAATTGATCTAAAAACTTGATAAACACCCTTATAACAGTACCTAGATCAATCCCAAGGATTCATACCTTTGCCCGACGCACGAAAACTGAAAGGATCTCCTCCCGGTTCGCTCCTCGCTCCTCGCTCCAACGAATGGATCCACGAGGTGCAGGGGTGGAGAGGCCACCCTAGGGTAGCAAGGGGGTGGAGGAGAGGTGGTGGGGAGGTGGAGAGCAAAGGGGCAAGGGAGGGGGAGGCGCACGGCCAAGGGAGAGGGAGGGGCGGCTAGGCAAGGGAGGAGGAGAGGTGGGGCGCAAGCTAGGGCAGGGGTGGACGCACAAAGGGGCAGGGAAGCCCCCTTTTACCAGCCCAAAGCCTCTTTCCTAATCCTAAATGGATTCCTACTCCATCCCACCAAAGCCCACAACCCCCTCTTTTAGGCCCAAACTCCCCCGGAAAGGCCCAAAACGGCCCGGAAATGGCCCGGAAACGCTATAAACCTCCAAACCCTATGGTTTTAATCTTAATTCCACATCTCATAATGTTTTTGAGCTCAACATTCACTTTTTATAGGGTTACGACACTCCATGGTGTCACATTGTCTTTACTTTCAGCATTAACTTTCATGTATTAAATTCAGCATTTACATTCCCACATTTACATTTATGATTGCTGGATTTTGTTCTTAACTTAAGCGATTCGCATTCACCTCCTTCTATACTCTATTTATATATTCGCTCAAGATCGAGTTCATTTGCCAAAGTTTGTATGCCGCAAGAGTTTATTTGTCAAGTTTCTATCAAGATCGCAAATCTGTCCAGAACTTTTTCTTCGCGCAGCAGTTAGTCCTTGATTTTTAGAAAAATCTAGCAAACTCCTTTTTGATTGATTCTTGCTGGAGAATTTGCGTGACTCATATATCCATCTGTGGAAAAATTTTGGAGTCCGTTAATTGCACCGTTTGGGAGCTATGAGATGATAACCGAGCCCCAAATTTCCTGATCAAAGTTCCTAACTATCTGTAGTCCGTGATTTTTCATGATTTTTCTACAAGGATTTTGGAGGTAATGTTTGGTGGAATGCTTTACGACTCATCTTCTAATAATGTGAAAAATTCTCATAAATTTTGGAGCAACATAAGTCCACCAACCACCTGCTCCAAGTGGGGACCACTCCTGAAAAATCTGCTTTTGCTTTTCTAAAAGCGGCTTTTTGGTGATTATGCTTGATCTCTTTTAGAAAAGAAGTCTTTGAATTAATTCCTCTTTATTTTGGACACTTAACAACAAATATTGTGATTTACAAATCCCTCATATGATTCATGGTTCTCATCCATGCAAACTCGGGATACACATAGTTGTTGAGTCGTTCCGGTTTTTGCGGGTTTCGCGAATTTGAGGAGCACCTGTTTCCTTGCGGGATTGTTTTGAGTATTTTGAGTGGGGCAAATTTTATTTGGGATCATTCACCCCCCCCCCCTCTGATCGCCATCTCGGTCTTTCAATTGGTATCAGAGCAGGTTTTGCTTTTTCATAGGTCTTGACCGGTCTCAAGAGCCATGGCGACAGACAGATTCTCTTTTAAGCCTCTAATTTTTGTTTGAGTTGATTATCCATTCTGGAAATTGCGAATGGAGTCATACATCACTGCTCAGGGCTTTATGATCTGGCAGGCAGAAGGTGAAACTCCCGTATGAGGTTCCGGCCGATGAGAACGTCAATGCCACGAACTTGGCTGACGTTGAGGCAAACGCTAAGGCTAGGAACATTCTCATACAGGAGCTTAGCCGCAGTGAGTATGATCGGGCTTCTCACCTTCGGTCCGCTCACCAGATCTGGGTAACCCTCAATGCTTACCATGAGGGTACCACTCAGATTAAGTCAGTGAGGTAGGACCAATTCAAGCGTGACTACAACAAGTTCAAACAACACGCTGGTGAGAGCCTCGATGAATGCTTTGCTCGATTTTCTACGATTCTAAGCAATCTCCGGTCAGTTGGTTGCTCATACTCTGACTCGGAGAACGCTAGACACTTTTTGAGAGCACTCGATTTGAGGATTTAGGATATGAAGGTAACCAGCATCACGGACCATACTGACTTGTCGACCTTGACTCTTGACGGGTTGTACTCCCGCCTCAAGACTAGGGCTGGAAAAAAAAGCTCGTTGAGCTAGCTCGGTGGCTCGTTTCAAAATTGCTCTGATTACATTCATTTTTCTTTTAAAATAAAAATTAGTTGATTTGGAACCAGAGTCAACTTCGGCTCGGCTCGTTAGGCTCAGCTCGTTAGGCTCGGTTCGAAGTTGGGTCTCAAACAATACAGGAGACTATAATAAATAAGAATAAATCAGTGTCAAAGAAAGCTCGAAAAAAAGTTCAACTGGCTCGTTATCCACCCCTACTCAAGACTCATGAGCTAGACATCATCGCTCGCAAGATGAAATCTCAGTCGATGGCATTGGTTACTGATCCTATTGGGTCTTCCTCTTCAAGACCCTCTCTTGACTTCTCTTCCGGTTTCTCTATTTCCGCTCTTTGCGATGTAAGCGATGAAGTTCTGGAACACTTTCCAGAAAATGAGCTTGCTCTTGTCGCTCGCAAGTTTTCAAATATTTACAAGAGAGTGAGAGATAGGAAGAGAGGTGGCAAGATCACTTGCTTTGAGTGTGGTGGCCCCAACCACATTCGGGCAAATTGCCCAAAGTTGGAGGATGGCAAAAATGAAGGCGGTCCAAGCAAGAACGACTACACCGACCAGAACCGCAACAAGAAGCCTCCAGCTCACAAGCCAGCGCGAGAGAAGAAGTACCGCAAGTATGCCAAGAGCAAGAAGCTTTTTCACCGCGTACTCGCCGCGCTTGACGAACTTGATCTCTCCGACAAGGAGACTTGGAGCGACGAGGACGAGGATGAACCGCAAGAGAAGGCGAAGAAGGACGATGACTTCTCCGGCATGTGTTTCATGGCCTCTAGTGCCATAAAAGTAGATGACTCCGAGCTGTACAGCGACACGGAGGAGGTACTTTTCTATTGAAGGGTTTCGTAGCATGGAAAACAAAAATTTTTCCTACGATTGCAACCAAACACCAAGATCATATCTAGGAGATGCAAGTAAACGGTTTCAGAAGGACTCACCCTCGTAGACCGAAAGCGGGAATAACGTTCCCGCAAACAAACGTGGTTGATGTAGAGGTACACTCCCGACTTCAAAGTCGCGAAGATGAGCGCCACAAACGGCAGCGCCCGCATTTGGTCACACGTGCGGATCAACGATGACCTCCAATCCCTCGTTCAGCGGGCAGCGAAGTAGTGGATCCCTAAAACTCCAACAACACTACAAATTAGTGGTGGTGGTGGTGAAGAAATAATTTCAGCAGCGCCGCTTAAGCCACAATAAAACGGATCGCCAGGAGGAGGGACAAGGGCCCAACCAAAGGGGCATGGAGGCACACCACAGAGAGGAGCTCCGCCCTCCCTTTTCTAGGAGGAGGAGGAGGCAGGCCACGGGGTGGGGTGGCCGGCGCATGGGGGGGCGGCCCCTTGCCCTCCCTCTCGTCCTGTGAGAGAGCTCGCCACTCACAACTACACCCCTTTGAGTCCCATTACAACCCCACTCAAGAACATGAAAGGTTTTCTCCCATAAACATTTTTATTTCAGATTTAATATTTGTTAATTCTTTTAATTAACAAACATTAACATATACCCCCTTTAACTATTCCGATATCCCGAAACTATTCGGCGATACTCAAAGCAATCCTCTATCTTGTCCATATTTTTCTCCTGTTTCGTATCCACTCAAATGCATCGATGAACCTTAAGTGTGTCACCCTACGGTTCGTGAATAAAATGGACATGATTGAGACTCCTCTCGGATCAATAATCATCGGCGGGATCGGAGATCCATAATGACTCCCATTCACTCAACGATGAACTAGTGATCGCGTAAACCGTAAAACGACATAACCAATTCCTTTTGTCTCACGATATTTTACTTGTCCGGATCCGATCATCAGTATCAACTATACCTAGTTCGATCCGTTACCGACAAGTACTCTTTACTCGTTCCGTGATATAACATTCTTGTGACCTAGTCACATGCTTGCAAGCGATGTCAATGTGATATCACCGAGGGCCCAGAGTATATCTCTCCGTCATCTGGATGGACAAATCCCACTCTTGATGCATGAGCCTCAACTAATACTTTCATAGTACCCAAATCCATCTTTATAGTCACCGTGTTACGGAGTGACGTTTGATGTCATCAAAGTACTCTTCCGGAATTAGTGATTGACATCATCTCATGGTCTAAGGAAAAGAGCTATTTCAATGTGTTTGATACAGAACAAACTAAATGACTTGATCGTATTTGCTATACCAACTTGGGTGTGTGTTCATCACATCATTCTTCTAATGACATGACCCGTTATTAATAACATCCAATGTTCATGATCGTGAAACCTTGATCATCGGTTAATCAACGAGCTAGTTTAAAAGAGGCTTTACTAGGAACCTTTTGTTTATTAAACACACATGTATTAACGTTTCGATTAATACAATTTTAGCATGAGAAATAAACATCTATTATAAACATGGAATATGATAATAAACAATTTATTATTGCCTCTCGCATATTCCCTTCGCCTCCCACTTGCACTAGAGTCAATAATCTAGATTACATTGTGATGATTCTAACACCCATTGAGTTCTCGTGTTGATCATGTTTTGCCCTTGGGAGAGCTTTAGTCAACGAGTCCGCCACATTCAGATCCGTGTGCACTTTGCAAATCTTTATATCGCCATCCTTGACATGTTCACGGATGGAGTGAAACCGACGCTTAATATGTTTGGAATTCTTGTGTGACCTTGGTTCTTTAGCATTGGCTATGGCACCATTGTTGTCACAATAGATAACCATCGGGTCCAACGCACTCGGAACCACACCTAGTTCGGATATGAACATCTTCATCCAAACCGCTTCCTCGCTACGCTTCAAGCAGCAATATATTCCGCCTCTGTTGAAGATCCCGCCACCACAGATTGCTTGGAACTTCTCCACTCACCGCTCCTCCATTCATTTCAAAAATGTACCCGGATTGAGACTTAGAGTCATCCGGATCGATTGTCAAAGCTAAGCGTCGACGTAACACTTTGCGACGAGCTCTTCTTCACCACCATATATGAGAAACATATCCTTAGTTCTTCTTAAGTACTTAAAGATATTCTTGACCGCCGTCCAGTGTTCAAAACCTGGATCGATCGGGTACCTGCTAGTCAAACTAATAGCATGTGCCACATCCGGTCTTGTACACAACATAGCATACATGATAGAGCCTATGGTGAAGCATAGGGAATCTTATTCATTACTTCTCTATCTTCTGCGTAGCTGGACTCTGAGTCTTACTCAACGTCTTGCCTTGCATCATAGGTAAGAACCCTTTCTTACTTTCGTCCATTCTAAACTTCTTTAGAATCTTGTCAAGATATGTACTTTGTGATAGCCCAATTAAGCGTCTCGATCTATCTCTATAGATTTTGATGCCTAAAATATATGCCGCTTCACCAAGGTCCTTCATTGAAAACTTACTGTTTAAGTAATCTTTTACACTTTTCAAAAGTTCTATATCATTTCCTATCAACAATATGTCATCCACATATAATATCGTAAATGCTATAGAGCTCCCACTCACTTTCTTGTAAACACAAGATTCTCCGTAAGTTTGGACAAATCCAAAACCTTTGATTACCTCATCAAAACGGAGATTCCAACTTCGTGATGCTTGCTTCACCCATAAATGGATCGCTGAAGTTTGCATACCTTATTAGCATCCTTAGGATCAACAAAACCTTTGGGTTGTATCATATACAACTCTTCCTCAATGTTTCCATTAAGGAACGCAGCTTTGACATCCATCTGCCAGATTTCATAATCGAAAAATGCAGCAATTGCTAACATAATCCTAACAGACTTTAGCATCGCTACGGGTGAGAAAGTCTCATCGTAGTCAACTCCTTGAATTTGTCGAAAACCCTTTGCGACAAGTCGAGCTTTATAGACGGTCACAGTACCATCAGCGTCTATTTTCTGTGTGTAAATCCAGTTGTTGTCAAGGGCCTTAGTGTCATTGGGGAGGTCCACCCCAGTCGATACTTGGGTTTCATACGTGGATCCCATTTCGATTTCATGGCTTCTAGCCATTTGTCGGAATCTGGGCTCATCATCGCTTCATCATACGTCGCAGGTCATTATTCTCAACTACCATGACATTCATAGTAGGAACATAAAAGTCAGAGCGATGCGCTCTTGTTGACTGCGAGGTGCGGTAGTGTTCTCTTTCTGAGTTTCATGATCCTTATCATTAGTTCCCTCTTCATTTGGTGAAGTCAACTCCGAAATAACTTCCGGTGCTGCTGCACTTGCCATTCCATGAAGAGAAGGTTCAACAACCTCGTCGAGTTCTACCTTCCTACTACTCACACCTTTCGAGAGAAACTCTTTTTCCAAAAAGGATCCATTCTTGGCAACGAAAACCTTGCCCTCGGATCTGTGATAGAAGGTGTACCCAATTGTTTCTTTAGGGTATCCTATGAAGACGCATTTTTCCGCTTTGGGTTCGAGTTTATCAGGTTGAAGTTTCTTCACATAAACATCGCATCCCCAAACTTTTAGAAATGATGACTTAGGTTTGTTGCCAAACCATAATTCATACGGTGTCATTTCAACGGATTTAGATGGTGCCCTATTTAAAGTGAATGCAAATTGTTTCTAGTGCATGACCCCAAAATGAAAGTGGCAAATCTGTAAGGGACATCATAGATCGAACCATATCCAATAAAGTACGATTACGACGCTCGGATACACCATTACGCTGTGGTGTTCCAGCAGGAGTGAGTTGTGAAACTATTCCACATTGTTTCATGTGTGTGCCAAACTCGTAACTAAGATACTCTCCTCCACGATCAGATCGTAGAAATTTGATCTTTCTATTACGATGATTTTCTACTTCACTCTGAAATTCTTTGAACTTTTCAAATGTTTCAGACTTGTGTTTCATTAAGTAAATATATCCATATCTACTCAAATCATCCGTGAAAGTAACGGCAACGATATCCACCACGCTACCGACACACTCATTGGACCACACACATCGGTATGTATGATTTCCAATAAGTCGGTTGCCCGCTCCATTGTACCGAAAACGGGTTCTAGTCATCTTGCCCATGAGGCATGGTTCACATGTCTCAAATGATTCATAATCAAGTGATTCTAGTAGTCCATCAGAATGGAGCTTCTTCATGCGTTTAACACCAATATGACATAAGCGGCAATGCCACATATATGCAGCAATATCATCATTCAACTTAATTCTTTTGGCATTCATATTATGAACATGTGTACTATTATCAAGATTCAAAATAAACAAACCATTCTTTTCGGTGCATGACCATAAAAGATATTATTCATATAAATTGAACAACCATTGTTCTCAGACTTGAATGAATAACCGTCTCGCATTAAACAAGATCCAGATATGATGTTCATGCTCAACGCAGCACTAAATAACAATTATTTAGGTTTATAACTAATCCTCGATGGTAATTGGATAGGTAGCGTCGACGGCGATCACATCAACTTTTGATCCATTGCCGACGCCGCATCATTACCTCATCCCTTGCTAGTTGTCGCTATTCCTTAGCTCCTGTTTGAGTTACATATGTTAGCAACCGAACCGGTATCAAATACCCAGGCACTCTGCGAGTACTAGTAAGGTACACATCAATAACATGTATATCATATATACCTTTGCTAACTTTCCGTCCTTCTTATCGGCCCGAGATATTTTGGGCGATTCGCTTCAAAGGCCAGTGCCCTTGCAATAAAAACATTCAAGATCTCGACTTAGGGCCAGCCTTGGTCTTCTTCTCGGATGTAGCAACAGACTTGCCCTTCTTCTTGAAGTTTCCCTTAGACTTACCTTTCTTCTTGAAATCGATAGTCTTTTGGACCATCAACACTTGATGTTCCTTCTTGATCTCCACTTCAGCTTTTAGCATTGTGAAGTTCGGGAGAGACTTCTTCATGCCCTGCATGTTGTAGTTCATCACAAAGCTCTTGTAGCTTGGTGGCGAGACTGGAGAACACGATGAATTCCTAGCTCAATGGGGATCGTTATTCCCAAAGCTATGAGTTTATCGGCGTACTGCACATTTTGAGTACGTGCTCACTAACGGAGTCGTTTTCCTCCATCATGCAGCTAAAGAACTTTTCAAGCTTCATAACTCTCTCTTTGCGGCATGGGTGTCGAAGATCATTTTCAACTCCCTCATTGTATCAAAAGCATTCTTTGTGCTCAAAGCGTTTTACGGCTCAGGCTCAAGGCCATACAAAATGCCGCATTGAACTAAACTGTGGTCCTCCTTGCGAGTCAAGAAAACATTTTTCTCCTCCTCGGGGCATCATCGTAGGCGGGTCACCTAGCGGTGCTTCTAGCACATAGCTCCTTTGAGCAGCGTGAGGAGAATCCTCGTGTTAAGGGCCCAGTTGGTAAAGTTGCTACCATTGGTGGCTAGTTTCTCTTTCTCCATGAACAGTTGAAATTGAAAATAGGGGGTGCCATCTACAACATATTTGCAAAGTTATTTAGACTAAGTTCATAATAGATTAAGTTCAATGTTAATTCAAAATTAATACGAGAACTCCCACTCAAAAACAACATCCCTCTAGTCATTTTTAGTGATTACATGAACCAAATTCACTATACCGAAACCGATCATCACGTGAGACGGCATAGTTTCAAAGGCGAACATCAATATGTTCATCATATCATCCATATGACTCATGCTTTACCTTTCGGTTCGTGTTCGAGGCCATGTCTGCAGACATGCTAGGCTCGCCAAGTAGAACCAAAGTATTTGCATGTGTAAATCGGCTTACACCCGTTGTATGCGAACGTAGAGTCTATCACACCCGATCATCACGTGGTGCTTGAAACGACGAACTTTCTTAACGGTGCATACTATGGAAGAACACATTATTATCTTGATATTAATTTGGAGGATCATCTTATAGTGCTATCGACGTGATCATAATCAAGCAAAATAAGATGCATAAAAGGATTAACATCACATGCATGAATAAAGTGATATGATATGGTCCTTTCAAAGACTTGATCTCCATCTTGTGCGACATGGTATGATCTCCATCATTCCACCGGCATGGCACCAAGGTCCATGATGTCGCCATCTTGATTGTCTTCCTCCATTACAATATATCACATGGACATATATTTAGCACGCAGGCCATAAAAGAAAAACAACCAAATGGCTCCTTACGGTTGTTTAAATTTACAATAAATTTCATTTCATACAACAATCTTTGTATCAATGACCATATCACATCACAAGCCTGCAAAAACAATTTAGACGCCTCTATTTTATTTTTTTGCATATTTTACGTGGTTTTGGGCTTTCTAGGAAAAACTATTCTTACCTACGAACAAGAACCACAACGGTGATAAAAACATTATTAGCAAACCGTTGTAAATTAGATCATGACTATAGTGGGAGAAACTGACACCCGCAAAGCCACTTATGCAATACTAGTTGCATGTCGGCGTGGAACAAGTCTCATGTGCGAGGACATGTAAGGTTAGTCCGGGCCGCTTCAAATCCCACTATGCCACCATGATCCAAAATACACGAAAGTATGCAATAACATGATCATCAACGCCCACATCCACATGTGTTTTAAACCGTACAAAACATCTACGCATAGACACGGCTCTGATACCACTGAAGGGTTTCGAAGCATGGAAAACAAAAAATTTTCCTACGATTGCAACCAAACACCAAGATCATATCTAGGAGATGCAAGTAAACGGTTTCAGAAGGACTCACCCTCGTAGACCGAAAGCGGGAATAACGTTCCCGCAAACAAACGTGGTTGATGTAGAGGTACACTCCCGACTTCAAAGTCGCGAAGATGAGCGCCACAAACGGCAGCGCCTCCGTACTTGGTCACACGTACGGATCAACGATGACCTCCAATCCCTCGTTCCAGCGGGGCAGCGGAAGTAGTGGATCCCCGGAAAACTCCAACAACACTACACTTAGTGGTGGTGGTGGTGAAGAAATAATTTCAGCAGCCGCCGCTTAAGCCACAAATAAAAACGGATCGGCGAGGAGGAGGGAGAATGGACCAACCAAAGGGTCATGGATGAACACCAAAGAGAGGAGCTCCTCCTCCCTTTTATAGGAGGAGGAGGAGGCATGCCAAGGGGTGGGGTGGCCGGGCGCATGGGGGCTGCCCCTTGCCCTCCTCTCTCTTCATGTGAGTGATCTCTCCACTCACAAATTCACCCCTTTGATTTCCCTTAAAACCCCACTCAAGAAAATGACAGGTTTTCTCCCATAAACATTTTTATTTCAGATTTAATATTTGTTAATTCTTTTAATTAACAAACATTAACATATACCCTTTAACTATTCCGATATCCCGAAACTATTCCGCGATACTCAAACAAATTCCTCAGATCTTGTCCATATTTTTCTCCTGTTTCAGATCCACTCAAATGCATCGATGAACCTTAAGTGTGTCACCCTACGGTTCGTGAATAAAATGGACATGATTGAGACTCCTCTCGAGATCAATAATCATCACGGGATCCGGAGATCCATAATGACTCCCATTCACTCAACGATGAACTAGTGATCGCGTAAACCGTAAAACGACATAACCAATTCCTTTTGTCTCACGATATTTTACTTGTCCGGATCCGATCATCGGTATCAACTATACCTAGTTCGATCCTGCTACCGACAAGTACTCTTTACTCGTTCCGTGATATAACATTCTTGTGACCTAGTCACATGCTTGCAAGCGATGTCAATGTGATATCACCGAGAGGGCCCAGTATATCTCTCCGTCATCCGGATGGACAAATCCCACTCTTGATGCATGAGCCTCAACTAATACTTTCATAGTACCCAAATCCATCTTTATAGTCACCGTGTTACGGAGTGACGTTTGATGTCATCAAAGTACTCTTCCGGAATTAGTGATTGACATCATCTCATGGTCTAAGGAAAAGAGCTATTTCGAATGTGTTTGATACAGCAACAAACTAAATGACTTGATCGTATTTGCTATACCAACTTGGGTGTGTGTTCATCACATCATTCTTCTAATGACATGACCCCGTTATTAATAACATCCAATGTTCATGATCAGGAAACCTTGATCATCAGTTAATCAACGAGCTAGTTTAAAAAGAGGCTTTACTAGGAACCTTTTTGTTTATTAAACACACATGTATTAACGTTTCTGATTAATACAATTTTAGCATGAGAAATAAACATCTATTATAAACATGGAATATGATAATAAACAATTTATTATTGCCTCTCGGGCATATTCCCTTCATCTATGACCAGCTCAATGATGCTTTTATCAAGCTAGGAAACTTTCATTCCAAGTCTAGAGCTAAGTGTGCAGAGTTAGAGAAGGAAGTAGGTACCTTGTCTCAGGAGTTAGCTTCACTTAGATCATGTTCCTCTCGAGACTCTGATAGCTGTACTCTTTGTGATGCTTTGCTTGTGGAGTTGGGGAACCTAAGGACCCTACATGATAGTGTGGTTTCTGATCTTGGGGCACTTAGGTTGAAGGATGCTAGCACATGTTTTATTGATCCTATTCCTGCTGATGCTAGTTTTCTTCATGCTCACACAACTGCATCTTGTGATAATTGCCCTAAATTGCTTGCTGAAATTGATGCCATGAGCTCACACCTTAGGAAGTTTTCTGCTAGAAATGATGAACTTGAATCATATGCTTCTAAGGACCCAGTCAGCTCATGTGAGGGCTGTAAGCAACTAAAACTTGACAATGATGCTTTGACTGTCAAGTGTGCTAAATTTGCTAAGAACTTACTAGTTAAGACACCAATTGGTTGCTTGCTGTGTGTTGGGGTTAAGGAGGATGTGAATAGAGTCCACACTGAGCTTAGGAAGAAGCTTGAGGCCCAAATCGGTAGAATTAGATATGCTCCTTGTGTTTCTTGCGAGTCCCTCAAGATTGAGGCAGTTTTTTATAGGGAGAAATGTTCACGCCTTGCTCGTTCCTCTTCATTTGGCTCTTCTTCTTCTACTACTTCCCCCTGGTCTTCTTGTGCCTCACTTTTTCGAGAGTGCCAGTACCTTATGAGCACCCTCGAGAAATTTTTAGGAGGCAAAAAGAAGCTTAATCTCATTTTAGACCAATCCAAAATTAGCAGATTCAATCAAGGTCTAAGATTTGATTCCTTGGAGCACGCACGGGCGCATCCGCCTACTGTTTTGCGCGCCTCAAAGAGTGGAGAGATCGTGGTTGCTCCTCAAACGAGCACCACTGTGTTTAGGTCAGCAGGACTTGTCCACAGAATCTTTGACGTGAAGGGTGTTTCTCCTATTGCTTCCGCCCCCAAGGCAAAGTATACATGCACCTTCTGTCAGAAGGATGGACATCTTGTTGATTGTAGGACCGAGTAGGAAACTAGAGGGGGGTGAATAGATGCCGAATAAAATTTAACGTTTTCTTTCGGAAAATTAAATACCCCTAAACAACAGAAGAATATCTAATATCTTAGAGATCAAAACCCTAGACTAATTAGCAAAACAAATCGAACAAGAACAAGAACTAGTTCTAATAAAACGAAGAACATATCTTCTAATCAAGAATCAAAGCGAAAAGAATAAAAGAATATTGCATAAACTTATCTCTTTTATTCCAAAGCCATCTTCAACAAGATGACACCAAAAATCTTCTAATCTTCAACGATTAGAAAACCCTAAACAAACTAATAGAGCATACAAGCTCTTCTTTGCACCTTGTGCTTGATTGAACAATTGTTCGCTTGATTGATTGCATGATTCTAAACACCTAGAACCCCTATTTAAAGGACAAGAGAATAGGAATCCTTTTCCTATTTTTCATCTTCATGTTGACTCGAACACTGCTTGCGCCGACCCTTCTCCATGTGCCAGCCGACTTGCACTCGGAAGAAAATCTACTCCGACACAGCAACTCGGATTGTACCTCACGGTAGCCTACTGTTTTCCAGCCTCCACTCGGATTCTCACCTGCCGACCCAACCTCCTTGCCGACTCAAATACACACATGCGCTAATGCATGAACTCACATGACATGCATACTCTCTCACATGCATCCACTAATTTCTCATGCAAACAACCACTTCTCACGGCATGGCACACACATGCTCACTCACTTGCTCTCATGACATAACTCACACACACACATGTGCAACACACGCACACACATATGCATGATAAACACGCACACATGCATATATACTGTATCTACACATGCATTTAAAAATTTCGTAAACACGCATACGGCCCACCTGCCGCAACGCTGCAACGATCTCGACCTCACGTGCACTGTTCTCTAGTCCGAACGTCTCGCATGACACCCTCGACCCTCACGACCTCAGTTCCTCCCTGAACCTAGTCTCGGTCCCGTCACCGACCACGTTCGACCTCAAGCAACACCTGCACGTGAACAAAAACACACAAACAATTTCCGAGCCCAAGTCCGCAACTTGACTCAAGTTAATCCATGCAACCATTCTCATGAGTGAATTGCATCAAATATTCCTAAGAAAACAGTTTCAAAACACGAACCAAAACTCGTTCGTAAATTCAAATCTTTTTCGGATAACCAAACTGATTTCTGATCTTTTTAAAATAAAGAAACCAAAAAATAAATCTTTTTGAATTCTCAAACTGGTTTCAAAACTTTTTCAAATACTGAACCAAATTCAAATCAACTCAAATCTTTTCAAATCTCTTCGAATATTCAAATACTCATCATCAAAAACACATGGATCAAAAAACAATGATCCTTCATTGATTTCTGCTTCAGACGTGCCAAGATCATTCGGCGTGAGCGTGTTAGTGCCCTTAGGGGTATTCAGGGTCATCCCCAGATTCTAAGTGCTCCTAAGGCACCCACTGCTTCTAGACAGGTTAGGGATTTGCCTATTTTTGGACAGCGTTTGGGGCTTGGTTTTCAGGCTTCTACCTCTGGTTTTCACCCTGGAGCTGTCTCGAGTCAGTCCTTCCGCCGTCCTCATGATATTTCTCGTTCTTCCCATCGAGGTAGATATCAGCGGAGTGAGTTTGCTTCCTCCAGCAGGAGGTCTGGGTAGCACCAGGTTGGTCCGGCCTTTGCACGCCAGCAGACCTACCCAGCTCTAGCTCCCAGACATCCTAGAGGAGCTGTTTCTAAGCTTGTGAGATTTGAGCCTCAGAGAGATACTAGAGTCCAGTCTTCTACCCTTGTGACTGGTACTTTTGCTCGTCGTGTCACTCAGTATTGGGTTCCCATATCTGCTCTTATCTGCCCCAATACTGAGTCTTTGAACTCACGATCTCATTAGCTCTTGAGCTTGATCAATTCTCTTTTGTATCTCTTTATAAGCCCATATGGCATATCTTGAGGGGGAGCTGGTCTGTATTATATGTTCATATGTGTATATTTAGCATTTGCTTCTGTTTCGTTTGGGATTCTTTTCATTTTGGTTGAGTCCTCTTCACCTAGACTTCTGGCATGCCTCGGCATGGACCTCTCACCTTATGCTTTAGGGTGCTATTCTTCTCTTTTCTCAGTTGAGCTCACTCACAGTCTTTTAGGTCTAGCAGGTGTTGGGCCCCCTAGGTAGACAGGGTCTGTGTTTGCTCCTGGGTTGGAGTTGGAGATGTAGCTTTCCTATATAAGTCATATGGGGAAGGTGAGAGCGAGTCTGAGTGTTAGTGTTTCTCTTCATCTTATCTATGCTCGTAGATTACCCATTTGTCAGTTTCTTGATTCTTTCTTCTCATTTATGTTCTTCTGGTTTCAGTTGAGTTCAATTCGCCTTTTTGGAATCTAAAATTGCTAATAACTCAACTTGAATCAGATTTTGTGCTTAATCGACTCACTTGTTGAGGGGGAGCTTGGAATTGATTCTCTTGCATTGCATATAGACTTGTTTTTCATTTACGAGCTTTGTCTATTATGCAATTGATAAAATTGAGATATGTTGCACCTAGCTACTTTTCTGAAGATATTTGCTAATCTAGGTCATATCCAATTTGGTATATCATGTGAAACTAGCCAACATTTTAAATTGAGCTTTCCTGAAAACTTGATGAAACTTGGCTTTTACTTGCTATATTTCTTCACTAGATGCTTATGACATGCTTATTGAAATAGTGGGTTTCTACTAGAGTCCCTAGAGCAACTTGGGTTAGCTACATTGTTTCATTCTAGAATCCTCAACAATGCTCATGAATCTAAGTGTTGAAAATACAAATTGACTCTTTTGTGCTAAAATTGAACTCAACACTCTTCATTCACGAGACTGCTTCCCATTGCACTTAGGATGAGCTTGAAATGAAGTGCGTATGACCAAAACCACTCTTTTAAGCATCTTGCTTGATATGGTTGCTAATGGCTTGAGTCAATACACCGGAAAAATACAAAAAGAACTAGAGGAAGAGAGTGATGCCTAGGAGACCTATGTCGATGGCTCCTAGTCGAGGTTGTGTTTCTCTAGGATAAACTCTCTAAACACTAAAATGTTTGCGGAGGAGAGTGAAACTTAGGAGGCCTTTGTCGATGGCTCCTAGTCGAGGATGTGCTTCACTAAGCCTAACTCTCTCATACCGCTTTATGAGCATTAATCTAAAAATTTGCATTTAAAGAGATGATTGAGCATGAGGCTTGTCTTATGGACTTGTAGCTTCCCAAAGTATTGACTAGGTTGAACTCTAGAATATCCATTTGCTACTTACTTTGGCTTTGTTTCTAGTCTTGAAATTGTGCTAAGTGTTGCTATTGTTGAAATCATGCAAAATTAGTATAATTTCTTTTGAGCTAGTTAGCAAAAATTTCAATATGCCTTTGGATATGACTTAGAATGACATAGTCTGAACTTCAGTAGCTTGACGTCATACTTTGTCTAAATGGTCACTTGCACAATCCTCAAAGCTCTTCTAGGTTGCATTACATTCAAAAAAAATTTTGCTCTCTTGATGCCTATATTGCCAAAAGGGGGGAAAACGTAGAAAAGGCATCTTAGAGGGAAGAAAATTAAAAAAATGCTTTCTCATGATCATGTTGAACAATTGTCTTTGCATTTGGATCATGAGTAATGTTGAGCTTTTTGGAGGATTTCTTAGTTTTTGGAGCTTTTTATCGAAAAATTGTTCTTTCTTGTGTTGAGTTCTGAAAATCTTTTCATCTATTTGGTCATGATCTCTCTTTCTCTTTTAATTGGACCAAATATGATTTTTGCAATCAAATTGCTTTTCTTCTTTTATTTTCAAACTCAAATTATGCCTTTTGTGTGGTTTGTCAATATACTCATCAAGGGGGAGATTGAAGGACCATGTGGAGGTCCATCCATATTTGTGATGGGTATTTGACTTTATTTGAGCAAGGTGTGCTCATGTTTGAGTTTGATTTGAATCAGAATTCAAAAGGAAGCAATTTGGGTTGTGTTGGTCTCTTGTGGTACTACCGGCTTTTGGCTGGCGGTAGAACCAACTGATGAATGAGACATGATTAATTTTGAGCATTTGTGATGTTTATTGCATATTATTGGACAATTATATGTGATGGTTTTCCTTGTCTTTGATGGTTGCAGGATGATGGAGGTCATGGTGAGGCGGATGATGACCGGGACTAGGCGAGGTGCGCTAGAGGTCCAGACGGTTGGAGATCGCCAGAAGATGATCGGAGATGGAGTCCGGGCAAGTCAAAGAAGATAAGGAAAGGGGATAATACTAGCTAGATGCCGCGAGGATCGATGAGGGCCGTTGGATCGCGGTCTAGTTGATAGGATAGCGGGTCTAGTAGTATGCTTTGAGAACCGTGCAAAGAAAACGCATTATGTGTGTAGGGTTTTGGGTGTCCCTTGCATGGTGGAGTGAGTGGGTTAATCCTAGCCCTTGGTGGAGTGCTCTAGGGTTTGGGACTCATCCAAGGGTGGTAGGTGGCCCAAGAGTAGTATAAATAGAGGGGTGGAGGGAGGCCTCCATGCCCATTCATTCTTTGAGTTGTTGTGTTGCTCCTTTGAGTTTTGCCCACATGAAGTGAGGCTTTGTAATCACACATCTCTGAATGAAGTAGAAGTTCCAAGAGCCAAATTTATTTTTTCGCAATTTAATTCTTGCAATTTACATTATGTCTTTACTTTCGGCATTTACTTTCATGTATTAAATTCAACATTTACATTCCCGCATTTACATTTATGATTGCTGGATTTTGTTCTTGACTTGAGCGATTCGCATTCACTTCCTTCTATACTCTATTTGTATCTTCGCTCAAGATCAAGTTCATTTGCTAAAGTTTGTATGCTGCAAGAGTTTATTTGTCAAGTTTCTATCAAGATCGGAAATCTGTCCAGAACTTGTTCTTCGCGTAGTAGTCAGTCTTTGATTTTTAGAAAAATCTAGCAAACTCCTTTTTGATTGATTCTTGCTGGATAATGTGCGCGACTCATATATCCATCTGTGGAAAAATTTTGGAGTCCGTTGATTGCACCGTTTGGGAGCCATGAGGCTAAAACAGAGCCCCAATTTTCTGATCAAAGTTCCTGACTATCTGTAGTACATGATTTTTCATGATTTTTCTACAAGGATTTTGGAGGTGAGTTTTGGTGGAGTGCTTCAGGACTCATCTTCTCATAAGGTGAAAAATTCTCAAAAAAATTGAAACAACATAAGTCCACCAACCATCTGCTCCAAGTGGGGACCACTCCTGAAAAATCTGCTTTTGCTTTTCTAAAAGAGGCTTTTTGGTGATTATGCTTGATCTCTTTTAGAAAAGAAGTCTTTGAATTAATTCCTCTTTATTTTGGACACTTAACAACCAGGATTGTGATTTACAAATCCCTCACATGATTCATGGTTCTCATCCATGCAAACTTGGGATACACATAGTTGTCGAGTTGTTCCGGTTTTTGCGGGTTTCGCAAATTTGAGGAGCACCGGTTTCCTTGCGGGATTGTTTTGAGTATTTTGAGTGTGGAAAATTTTATTTGGGATCATCCACCCCCCTCTGATCGCCATCTCGGTCTTTCAAATAGTTGCAACCATCAATTTACATTGATGATCTAAATATCATCAGAAACTCAGATGACATAAAGGGAACAAGTTCTTACCTTATGATGGAGTTTGAGATAAAAGATTTGAGTAAACAAAATTTTTCTTAGGCCTACAGTTAGAGTATTTCCCATAAGGAATCTTTATGCACTTGTCTACCTATACCAAGAAGGTATTGAAAAAAAAATTTACATAGATAAATCCATCCTTTAAAGACCCTATGGTAGTAAGATCACTTGATGTGGATAAAGAGCCATTCAGACCAATGATGAACAATGAGAAAGTCTTAGGACCTGAAGTTCCATATTTAAGCACCATAGGGGCACTTATGTATCTTGCAAATTGCAGCAGGTCTGATATTGTATTCACAGTAAATTTGCTAGCTAGACACAATGTAACTCCAACAAGACTTTACTCAGATACCTCCAAGGTACACAAGATATTGGCTTATTCTACTGGAAGGACCAAGAACCAAGTATGATGGGATATAAGAATGCTGGCTATCTATCTGATCTCCACAGTGCAAAATCTCATATTGGGTTTGTATTTCTCTTTGGTGGTACAATAATTTCTTGGCGGTTTTTTAAGCAGATCTTGGTAGCTACCTCTACCAACCACTCAAAGATTATAGTATTATATAAAGACTTTTGTGAATTTGTTTGGCTCAAATGTGTAATTAGCCTTATCCAGAAGACATGTGGCATTAACACTATCGATATACCGGCAGTTATCTATGAAGATAATGCTGCTTGTGTTGCACAAATGCAAATGAGTTATATCAAGAGCAATATCACGAAGCATATTGCCCCTAAACTTTTATATCCTCATGAACTCCAAAGAAAATAATGAGGTAAGATCCTACAAACTAATTCATGTAAAAATCTAGCTAATTTATTCACTAAGTCTTTGCCAACATCTGGTTTTCAAAGATGTATTTATGGCATTGGAATGGGATGACTTAGAGAGATTCATAGTTCAAGGGGAGTAAATCCTTGAACCATAAGTTTAGTATGATCATAAAGATACTACCATAATCCAGAAGATTACAAGTAGCACTCATTTTCCCTTGAGGTTTCCTGAAGTTTTATCACATCAATGTTTTTAATGAGGCAACAAGTGTGACACAATATGTGGATATTTTATCCATCCTTTTTTTCTCACTAGGTTTTTGGGAGGAGTTTTTGATGAGACATATGCATGATGCGGCATTCATCCAATGGAGAGTGTTGAAATATAACTAAACTCTAGGGTTTGGTGGGCGAATTTTGAAACTACCCCCAAAGGGTTTTTGGCTATAAATATAGCAACATATTGTATAAGAGAATCAATCTACAATCAATAAAAGGAGAAAAGAGTTGATATCTCTTATATATGGTGTTCATCTATTATGATTGTTCTTTAAGTATTCTTAATTGGTATGAGATTTGATCTACAGTGATCAATTTTTATTCAATAGCACCAGCACTCCTCCGTGACTTAAACAGGGGAACTTCCGTGAAAGTCAAAACCTAATGTAAAATCCTGGCACAACACGTGCTCTGAATGCCCCTTCAATAAAAAAAATTTCAATAACATATAAACAAATTAAACATCAATTTTCAGCAAGCAACCTTAATAAATATCACCTTTAACAAGTCGGAAACAATAGTCATGAGCATAGTTACATAAGCAACAACAAAACAAAATTTCTCATGCATTTCAACATCTAAATAAGCATTTTAGTAAACAATTCTAGCATCAACAAAAAAAACTCTCAAGTTAAACACCAAACACCAAGATAAACGGTGTTCACATGGACAAGTGATAAGAGGTAGCAACAACAACTCAAACCATTTTTTGTTGAACAACATACACAAAAACCACAAGTATTAATTAATAAGACCAATCCAAATGCTATGCACATCAAGTAACATGATATAACCAAAGACCACGATAACATTTAATCAACAAAACCGAATGAATTCACTCCAGAATGAAGCCTCTAAAAATTATTCCAAGATTGTACTCTCTAATTTATTCATTAAGATGAATATGCTCAATAGGTAAATATCATTAAGGAGTGGCATGAAAATGAACGATGTGGTGGTGCTAAATTCCCTCCTTGTATGATGGCCTCAAAGTACCTAAAATATTAAATAAACAAGCGTGAGTACAAAACTCAGCAAAGTATATCATATAAGGATAATAAGACATATGTAGTTACTCTAACTATTAGATACAACATACTACACTATTCATACAAGTAGTGAACCTCATCAATTAAACTCTCTTTTTATTCAATCATGCAATACACCATGCTTTCATGCTCAAATGCACCTTTCATAGATTATATAGGTATATCTAAGTGCACACTCGTCGATGTTGCACCCTTTCATTCCCTTCCATCCCGTGGAGGGGCCTACAAGTAGGTCTCACTCCCATCCATCCCGTGGATGGGATTACTTGATAGGTCTTACATAAGAGCACTCTGGATTAGTCATATAACCTTACATGATTTTCTCACCAACCTGGCTTAAACTCTTTTCATGTTATGAATGCAAGTGATACAACATTTTATTCCATTATTCATTTACCATGTAACAATATTATCAAGGTAACATCCTCAACATGTATACGATAGCATCATATCAAGACCTTGCACATACATATGACAATGAATAACCATAATCATGTATAAAAATATCAAGATAGTAAGTAATCAGTGTAAAGCACAACTCATCTCAACCCCATTTTCCTTTGTACGATATACTTGTCTCTTTACCACGGGAAGCGGAGTGCATGAGGTTGAAGCCACATCTCCTACAGTAAACAAACTACCTCAAAAACACACCATAGTAGTACAAACATCAATTATATCAATATCGCAACTACGCACAAATCCCTGAGTTGAAGCTTTCCTTCTTGACAAATAATTATCCCCTTGTTGTCCTAATGGACAGAAGACCATAGTTATTAGCTCATGATCCTACACATAGAAAATCATAAACTTTCTGAAATCTACAGGAATTACCTACAATTTCCTAGTTACCCATTTTTTTCAATCAACTCATCTAACCTCTCAAATTCAACTACGAAGACCAATCTGTTGTCATACTGGACATCATATTTCACAATTTCGCAGCTATTTTTATACATCTCTAAATAAAGAAAATAATGATATTTCTAAAATCTACAGGAAATTATCTAGATTTCTTTAGTTATTGAAATAATTTAATTCAGCCAATAAATAACCCCAATTTACATAAAACCGAGACTACTTCCAATCGAGATCAGAATCAGTATAGAATGCTTCAACAGGTCATAACTTTTAAACCTCTTAACCAAATTTTACATTCTAGTACTCTAATGAAACTATAAACATTATCTACAAATTTTACAACATTCATAGCCTCTGAAACTGACCATAGGTATCTCGAATGCTACCATAAAATTGCATCTACTACTGCTCGAGAATAGAAATTACCACCTACATAATTTTCCCCCAATCAAACTTAATCACAGCAGTAATACAAGGAAAACTACCATGGCACCACCCAATTACAGTACCCAATCCACCAAAAATAACCTAAAAAATTACACCTTCACCCGAAGAATCATTGGATGCTTCCCTCGGATCAAACGCTCCTTTCTCCTCCACACGAACATGTGACATTAGAGAATGCGACATTAGAGAATGTGACATTATAGAATGTGGCTTTACAGTACGAGTTTATATCGTGTTTTTTGGGCCGTTTCCGGGTGTTTAGGCCTTTCTGGGGGAGTTTGGGCCTTGGGGGATCTAATTGGGCCATTAGGGGAGGTTCCTAGCCCATGTGGGGGAGGAAGTGGCAGCAAACCCTACCCCCCCCCATGCGCCCAAACCCTCATTGCGCCTCCCCCCACCCTTTCCTTCCCCTGGCTGCCGCACCCCCCCCATGGTGTGCGCCCCCTCCCACCCCCTTTGCGCCTCCCCTCCCCACCTCTAGTCGGACCTAGCACCACTCCAATCTCGCTGTCTGGGAGCTCTCCGTCCAAGAGGATCTAGCGTTTCCGGTGATTCCAGTGTTCCCGGCGATTGGAGGGGAGATCGGGCCGCGAGGAGGAGACGTTCGTCGACCGGGTGATTCGCCAAGAAGAGGTATGCCTTGGGGAACTTGGTTGTAGAGTTTTGGTGCTCGTTAGATGGGAAGATAATGTTTTAATTTGGTGTTTAGGTGCTGTGATTAGATGGATTTAGGGTGATTGCAAATCAGTCATGCGTTCTGTCCTCGGACAGATTAGGTCGTCGGTCTTCGAAAGCGAATTTGATAATTTTAGAGGCGTTTTATGGAGGCCCAGCTGTTGCAAAAGTTGTAGGTAATTGAATTATCTTTAATTGGGAACCAAAATCGTTAAATTCCGTTTAGCCGTTTAAACGTTATGGTTATTTTACCGAGCGTTGTCCAATCTGTGACGTGAATAGTACAGTCTGTGATCAACTATATATTAGAGGATTTTAGAGGCCGAATCAGTTTTCGCAAATACTTAGAAAAAGATGGGAAATTTCCTGAGGTTTGAGAAAATGTACTCGTTTACCTGATTTGGAGTTGTAGAATGCAAGTTATGCTTGTGGGAAGCCTGCTGTCCCGTTGGACAGATTCTCTGTTTTTTGGGTTTTAGGAGTGGGTTGCGAAGTCGATGTAGTCGATAGTTCTTGTGTTGTGTTTGTGGACATGTTTTTGAGTGTTTAATACCTATGTGTAGGTGGTGTGACCCCGGGAGTGCCTTCCACATCTCGCCACTCCGTCTCACGCGGTTGAAGGCAAGTGTATTGGGATGGTTTGTGCTTGGGTGGCCATTTAGATTGTAGAGTTGCAATATAAGTACATGATGTGTTAATTTGCCATGTTTGCTCTTTGCTTGTGATATGATGAACATGATTAGATAATGGCTATGCAATTGTCATATTGAGTAGTTATACAAGTTCATACATGTTTATGACATATGTGCATTCATAATGGAAGAGGCAACCCATTCTGATGCGGGTCTCTGTGTTCACACGTAGTGAACATGAAAGACCTACCTCGTAGTCCCATCCATGGTTGTGAATGGGAGCAAGTCAGTAAGAGTAGGCACCCTCCACGGGATGGAAGGAAAAGAGGGTGCACACCGACGGGTGTGCACTCGGCAATATCGGTATGTGCTAAGCAAAGAGACATGTGCATTGCATTGCATGAATAAAAAGTGAATGATGATGTTTCATGAGATGTTGATAAGAATGTTAATGAGTACTGTTATTGTTTTATTACATTGCAATACACTTTGCTGAGTGATGAACTCACGCTTGTTGTTTTATGTTGTTTTTAGGTACCATGAATTCAGCATACGGGAAAGGGAGTTAGCGTCGTCTCCACTTAGTTTCACTCATCTAGACAACTACACACTCTCATTCGTAGTTGTGATGGTTATTTTGTTGCGCTCAACTTGGTCTATGCTATATTGTGTGCTTGGTTTTATTGTTCACTTCGTATTGGTTCATGAAACGTTTGAATTCATATTCTTGGCTTGAACTAATGTTATAACTCCTGTTATTGCTGTTTTAGATGTCATTTGTTATGCTATTGTGTTATGATAATATTATTGTTGCTTCAAACCATGGAAAAACAAAGAATATGCTGCCGAATTTTCGTTTAAGCAATTAGCGTAGTTGTTGTAATTTATTGTAAAATATGTGTTTTTGGTTGCTTCTAGTATCGTTTGAGTGATATTTGCGGCATACTAGGTGCCAGGGTGTTACAGAACCGATTTTTGCTAGCTACACAAGGGAGAAATGGTGCAACACCAAAGAATAGGGGTAGCTAGAGGAGTTGGAGGGTGTGGCTGAAGGGGAAACGCAAAAGGTGCGTGCTGCTGGGGGTGCGTACAGCTGGGGGCTGGGGGTGGGGAGGAAAAGGGGGTGCAGCTGGGGTGGGTTAGGATTCCCCCTGGACCAAAGGTTCACCCCAGGCCCAAACTAGCCCAAATCGATCGATGTAGCCCACAATAGATAAAAATTTGAGATATTACATTCTCCCTTTTAATAGAATTTGACCTCGAATTCAAAGCACACCAACTACACGAGACATAAACAACAAGGAAATTAAACCACATCACCTACCCAAAAGGAATAGCTTTGGATACTTCTCACACATATGAGACTCCAATTCCCAAGTTACTTCCCCCTCCAATTGATGCGGCCAAAAAACTTTGACAAACTTCAGGGTTCTATTTTTCAATATACGCTTAGATTCCCCTAAAATTTGCACTACCCAAGACTCAATGGTGAGATTCTACTCAATCACCAATGGCTCAAGCGGAACAGCAAGTTTTGGGTCATGCAATAACTTCCTCAACATGGACACATGAAACACATTATGCGCTCCTTACATTGACTTGGGAAGCTCCAATCGATATGCCAACTTTCCGATGCGAGCCACAATAGGAAATGGGCCCACATACCTCGCTCTAAGCTTTCCCTTAGTGCCAAACCGAACAACTCCCTTGGTAGGAGACACCCTCATAATTACATTGTCATCCACCTCAAAATCCAACTCTCTACTCCTCACATCCACATAAATTTTTGCCTACTCTGAGCTGCAAGGAGATTCTGCCTAACCTCTGCCACTCTAGCAACTGTCTGCTGGACCCAATTAGGACCAAGAACTATCCTTTCCCCAACCGCATTCCAACATAGAGGTGATTTGCACTTCCTCCCAAGAAGCACTTCATATGGCGTGGCCCAAATGCTAGCATGATAGCTATTACAAATTCAGCAAGGGCCAAATGATCCTCCCAGCTACCTTTCCATGCCAACACACAAGATCTAAGCATATCCTCTAAGGTTTGAATGGTATGTGTGACACTAAGGAAGGTCAAAACTTTATAAAATGTGAAAATGGAGGTTAAAACTTTACGTTATGCCGTTTATAGCGTGTTTTTGGGCCGTTTTCGGGTGTTTGGGCCTCTCCGGGGGACTTTGGGCCTTGGGGGTTGAGTTGGGCCTCCGGTGGAAGGGTTTGGGCTCAAGGAGGGACTTTTGGGCAGCCAAATCTGGCCCCCACCCCTTGGTGCGCCCCCCCCCCACTCCCTTTCCTAACCCTAGCCGCCACCCCCTAGCCCCCCCCCATGCGCCTCCACCCTTCCCCTTCCTCTCCATCTTCCCCCATGGCGCCACCACCTCTTCCCTCCCCTCTCCACCCCCCCTTGCTGCCCTAGAGGAGATCCCCACCTCGCCATCCTGTTGATCTCTCCATCGGAAGGCCCCGCGACGAGGAGATCCGGCGGTTTCGGCGCGAGGAGGACGATCGGGGAGCCCGGGAGGAAGGATTTCGGCGTTCATCGTTCGTCGGGCGAATGTATGGCATGGGGAATCCTTGGGGTTGGTCTAGGGGCTGTGCTAGAGGGTATTTGGATGCTTTTAGATCAAGTGGTGGTGCTGTGATTGGGTAGATTAGATGAAAACTAGAGGCTGACACGTTCTCTGCTTCGGGCAGATTGTGCAGTCGACGTAGGGTTTGATTTTTCGCGACCTTAGATTCGGATTTTGGTTGGCTGCCTGTTGAGAAAGTGTAGGTAACTTCAATACCTTTCAGTGGACATAAAGAACGTTCAATTCCTCCCAGCCGTTTGATAGTTAAGCTCGATTTACCGAACGTATTCAAATCTGTGATGTAGCTGGGACAGAACGTAGTGTTTTATATATTAAACAACTTTAGAGTCCGAATCAGCTTTTCCATATACTTATAAAAGTTATGAAATTTCCTAAGCTACGCGAGGATATACTCATTTAATCGATTCGGAGTCCTAGATCTAAAGTTATGATAGTTTGAAGTCTGCGGTCCCAGGAGGGACAGATTCTCTGTTTTTCGTTTTCGGGAGTAGTTTGCGATATCGGGGTAGTTGGGCAATGGCGTACTGTTTTGTGGGCACGTTGTGATTGTGGGGCATCTTTGTGCAGGTGGTGTGACCCCGGGAGTGCCCTCCTCATCCCGCCAATCCGTCGCCCGAGGTTAAGGCAAGTGTATTGGGATGGGTAACATGTGGTTTATTTGCTTGTCTTGACTAGATGCAATTGTTTCCATGTTATGCTATCTTGCCATGCTTAGTGTTTGCCATGATATGATAAAAAGGGTATGTTAAGATGTTATGCAATGGTTTATGGTTAATGATTATGGCATGTTTGTAACACCCCAAAATTTTGTTTTCCTTAAATTCATGTGTGGTTTGGCACTTTGGTGAATTTTTGGAATTTTCTGGAATTTATTTGGATTTATTTGGAATTTATTTGAATTTATTCCATTTTGAAATAATTAAAGAATTTAATTTTGCAAATAAAATTTTGTTGGAAATATTTTATTTGAGTCCAAAATGTTCCAAAATATTTTCCAGAATTTTTCTGGAATTTTTCCGAGTCTTTTGCTATTTTTAATGAATTAAATGAATTACTGGGAATTATTTTAAATATTAAATCGCTATAAATTCAACTCGGGTCGAGTAATGTTCATCCGACCGAGTCGTAACCCGAGTCGGACTCTAGTCCGACCGAGCCACCGACTCGGCCGAACCACGTTGAACCTTAACCCACGTGGACCGTCGGATCGAGATCCAACGGTCATGATCGACCGACTCGACCAGAGCCGTGTCCGCCGACCGTTCAGCGCCAAGCCATCGTGGCCGTTGATCGCGCCACGTGGGACGGGCCGCGATTTCGCTGCTCGCCGAATTCGGCCGAGTCCTCGCCGCCGTCAGTGTCAACCTCGGTTTCACGCTCTACCACGGAAGCCAAGGCCCCCTTTAAATCTGTGCCGCCGCCATCGGAAGCGCTGGCAACCGTCGCACCCGAGCCCCTTCTCACCTACGCTGAGCCGCCGCCGCCGCTATTGCTCGCCGGAGTAGAGGAAGTCTTCCGCCAGCGGTTTCGTTGATCCTCGCCGCCTCGCCGTTCCCGAGCGACACCAAGTCGAGCCCGAGATCGCCGTGTCGCGCCGCGCTGAGTGTCGGCCTTCACGCCGGAGTTGCAGGAAACGCCGCCGCGACGGAGGTCGTCGTCTTAAATCTCCGGTCAAGCCAACGCCGCGCGCGCCATCAACCTCGCGAACTTCCGGACGGCCGTCCGATCAAGATCTGGCGTCCACGGTGAGATCACGCGTTTAGATCCTTGGATCTAATCCCGGCCGTTGGATCTAGATCCAACGGTCCAGATTGGCCACGTTCACCCCGTAACGCGTCGCCACCCGATCAATACGGGCCGTTGATTTTGAATCAACGGCCGAGATTGTGCCACGCGTCTTGGAAGTTGGACCGACGCGGTCGGCCGATCCGCAGCGCGTGCGTGTAACGCCGACACGCGGGCCCGCGTGTCGGAGGGCCCGCATGTCGCTGGCTAATCCAGCCAGCGCCGACGTCACCCATGACGTCACGATGGGTCCCACATGTCGACTGCGTGGTGAGTCCCCGCCGACGTCGGGCCGATGACGCTACCCGAGTGGGCCCACATGTCGGCCGACACGTGAAGTCGTGGGCCGAGTCCACTGAGACCCGAGCCGAGCGTGGACCGAGTCTATGGACGGCCGACGTCAGCCAACCAATCAGAGGCTGCCACGTGTCTATGCTGACGCAATAATTAATTTCCGAAAAAGAAAATGATTTATTAATTCGAAATATTGATTCAAATTTAGATTCAAACTTCAAACGCTTATAACTTTTGCGTTTCAACTCCGATTTGAGTGATTCAAATTTCTAAATTTGTATAAAATTGAGATCTACCTAAATATAAATTTTATTTAATTTTTGGACTAAAGTTTTTCTCTGTAATATTATTTAATTGATTATTTAAACTTTAATAAATCATAACTTTTGCATTTTAACTCCGATTTGAACGATTCCAGTTCCTAAAAATCCAGAAAATTATGTTCTCTCTGTTTATGGATTTTATTTGGAGTTTTGGGATGTTTTTGCCTATTGTTTATTTGTGTATTGCTATTTGCACGCTTTACGAGTAGACGTTGAAGTGCCGGAAGGATTCGAAGGAGAAGTGTTGACTCAGGATCCAACTCAAGACCAAGAGCAAGTACTTTTTGAAGGCAAGTTGTGCTTTGACCATGTTGATCCTATTTCGAAATCTATTTTGATTTAAACTATTGCATGCTAGTTCAATTAGAAAGATACTTTGTTTAAACATGGGGGTTAGACAAATACCAATTTGCTGTATGACACCTTGATTATTTAAATATGTGCCATGATCCCTTGTCACCCTAGTTGTGGTTTACTAGTTGGACATAATCAAATTGCCAACATGGGTTTTAGACCGTTGTAGTATACTGCTTAGACCTGCTACGTGCTCATAACATGATTTTGGACAATCAAATGTTAATATTGATTTAATGATATATTGAACCTGTTTTGGAAAAGTATCATGTGATGTTGATGGCACGTGGTGCATGGTAATCAACTGGGGTTTGATAAACGATTTCGGCCAGGGGCATGTGGCAAAGAGTAATCAGTGGGCCATTGTGGCATTGAGAGTGTTGATTTGGTTCTTGGGTAGTCTTGCCCTGGTCACTCTAAGGACTTAACCTTGCAAGCCTTTGAACTGGGTCATACTTGCAACCACATGGCTGGAATGGGACGGCCCTAGTTGACTAAGTCGCTAAGGACTCACTTGTGGAACCTCAGGAGGTCAACTACACCCTTTGTGTAAGTTGTACGGGGGAGCGTATCGTGGCTGTGGCCAGATACCCATCTAACGGTGTGTTGGTCCCATACTTCGCCTTGGCTAAGGGAAGGGATGGTGTAGAGCACGAACCGGAGAGGACCACCTGTGTTGTTTGAGGCTTCCGAAAGGCTTTGTTACGGGAACTCGCCTTTGTGGTGTTTGACTGTATCTTGTGGGTAAAGTGCATAACCTCTGCAGAGTTTAGAATCTATTTAAATAGCCGTGTCCACGGTACTGGACAATGCTCGGGAATTACAGTCAAGGGGTAGACTTTCTGAAAATAATTTGGATTTGAAAGGTTGGTTTGGTTTAATAATGAAGATGATGGAAATGTGGTTTAGGATGGGGAAAAATGTTTATTAAACTTCTTGAAAAGTTATTTACGCTTTACTTATTTCTACTGCTTTCGAATCTACTTATATTACTTGTCAAAAGTCGCATTTACATAAATATACCTTGAGCTATTCCTTTGTACCAAGCCATGCATATAGTATATTAGCTTGCATTCTGCATGACTTGCCGAGTACCAAGTACTCACCCTTGCCTCAACACAATACCGCTTGAAGAGGAGACTACGCTAGCTTCGGAGGAGGAATTCCAAGAGGACCCGTCTACTTAGGGATGCGAGCCCGATCAGTTGCACATGGTATCTTGGATGGCGCCACGAAGTTATCTTATTTTCCGCTGCTATTCTTTCTCTTTTAATAAGTTTCGCCTTGCGAGGCATACATTTGTAACTTGACCCTAAGGTCGAGTAACAAGTTTGGTTATTTAAAAAAAGTACTTTATTGGTATCGAGTGGTATGATTGTGATATTTAAAAATGTTAAGAATGTGTGCACTAAGCTGCGTTCTGGACTAGTGCTGAATACACAGATGGTCCGGATTTGCAAATTCGGGGTCCCGACAGAGGTGGTATCAGAGCCATACTTGACCGTAGGCTCAACCCTAAGCTAGAATGGTCGTAGTGAGGATAAAACCTATTTTCTAAAAGCTAAAAAAAAAATTGTCAAGATAAGAAATGACATCTCGACTTATCCCATTCTCTCTTTTCTTGTCTCCTGCTGAATATTCCCTTACCTTGTCACCATTTAAAAATTCCGAGTTCTTACGTAAAGCACTCTTGTGACAGATGGAGGAAGAGTTCAACTACGTTGATCTGGGAGTTGGTCACGCTGCAGAACTTTGGCATATGCTACAGACTCTCGGAGATTTTGAGAAGCCCCAATACCAAGTGGAAGTGATCAGACAAGCGGGATTGATCAAGGCTTGTGACGTGAGGATTGAGGTACCTGCCAGGAAAAAGGGCCCAGGCAATCGCCCGATACACCTGACCGCCAGAGATCTACAATGCGGATGGGTATCCAAGAAGTATCACGACGAGCAATGCGGCACATTACCCGTATCACGCCAGAGAATTGGAGAATACGGTGTTCGCTACCATCCGCGTAGCGATAACCTTCTTGACCCGGCGGCGATTCAGGATGAGGATGCCACTTGCCATACGCTTGGCACGATTTGTCGTCGCCAGGAGGATGTACTAGATAATACAAGCAAGGAGCTGCAAGGCCCGCAAGGAGATCACGACAGAGAAGAACAGATGGCGGGAAGCTCAAGAGTATGTGGCACACCTTCTACGAAGGATTGACGAGTTGGAGATGACTTTGTACGGACCGGACCCAGCCAAGATTGAGCTACACGAGCCCGAGCCGGAGGAGTCGATCTCGATGAGGACACCGCTTCTTCGACTACCATAGAGGACACGATTCTTTGGACATGGCGATCAAGTTACGCCTATGCCACAAAGACCCGCATCTGTGCCGTGGAGGTTTTCTCGATGAGTGAGCATAGGTTCTATAGTGAGGCTCCTTCGCCGAGTCGCGTCATAGAGTAAAGAGTCACCCTTTAGGCGTTAGACTCCAGAGTTAGTTCGATTTGGATTTGCTTTGTTTGCTGAGTGTGCAGTATGTGTTGCAAGGCCCTTAGGCATTGTAAGCAGCCATACCAAGTTATTAAATAATAAAGTTGGACCTTAAAAGTTACACCGTTCGCCCCGCATAAGTTCCATATTACTTGTCTATTCTTGTTTCCCTCTCATCTCTAAACCTAGAGCAAATCGACAGATGGTGAATACCCGTGAAACTTTGGAAGCAATGGGAGTGGTTCTCGCCCAGAAAACCCCAATGGTGGAGCACCAAAGACCGCCAATTGATATGCAGAATTTTGGAGCATTTCTTGCTGCTCAGACTCGATTGATGCGTGCTATGATGCAACAAATGCAGCACGTCCTTTGCTCAGGCCATCGCTAATCAAGTTAATCAGGGACCACGCCGTAATACAAGACTATCGAGTTCATGAGAACTCACCCACCCACTTTCTCCGGGAATGCCAATCCGTTGGAGGCCGATGATTGGTTAAGATCAATCGAGAGGAAGCTACACATAGCTCAATGCATAGGAAATGAGAAGGTACTCTACGCTTCTCATCGCTTGGAAGGAACAATGGCCAGAATGGTGGGAGAACTTACATGCCACGCAAGAGAACCCTCAAGATATCACTTGGGAAGAGTTCACAATGCATTCCGACAAAGATTATCACGTGCTGAAGGGATCATGGACCTTAAGAAGGAGGAGTTCAGAGCATCAAGCAAGGTAATCACCAAAGGTCGACTACCTGAACAAGTTCACACGACTAGCACGCCACGCACCGAGGATGTAGCGACAGATAAATCCAGGCATACCTCGTTTCATGAAGGGACTTAACTCAGATTGCAAGTAGGGTTGATCACCCACACCTTTCCAGATTTCCAAGAGTTGGTGAATAAGGCGCTTATTCTTGAGGACAAGCGTAAGGAACCGGATGAGAACGAGAAGCGCAGGATGCAACAAAGAAGGATCACGCCAGGGAACGCAACATACCTGAGAGTTGCACCAAATCAATTCTTGATTCCAACCACGTAATGCAACAAGGACACCATCCCCAGCACCAAGACCGGTCAATCGAACTACTGCACCCAGCCCCGCTAGAAACACTACTCGAGGCAACAGGAATGAGACGCTGCTACAATCAGAACGAGCCCGGACACTTTGCCAACAGCTTGTCCAAAGAAGACAAAGCAGAGTGACCCCGCTCGCTTCAATCTAGGAACCACCCCACTAGGACGCCAAAGATCAGAGCCACACCCTGCACCGTGGTGAGAGGCCGAGTCAACCATGTCACCGCAGATGCAACCGCGAAATGCTACTGACGTCGTCTTGGGTAAGTTACTTGTTAACTCAAGACTGCAGTCAGCTTTGTTTGACTCGAGCTTCGCATTCGTTTGTTTCGCAAGGCTTTGCTACTAGAAATGATTTGAGGATTGCAAGACTTAAGTGCATGCTTTTAGTTCAAACCCTGGTTCCGAACTCCGAGCGAAAGTAGGATGTTCCGGTGAGAATACTAATAGATGGAATAGAGTTCCTAGCAAACCTTATAATTTTGGAGACCCGGACCTTAGGCGTTATATTGGGAATGGATTGGTTATCCAAGCACAAGGCCGTATTGGATTGTGGACGAAGGACTATCTCGATTGAGAGCCCGTGTGGGAAGAAAGTGGAATTCCAAGCCACCGCAGCTTAGAGATGGACAATTGATGGTTAACAAGTACCAAGGCAATCGGCATAGATGATGTCTCAAGAGTGAATGAGTACCCGATGTTTTTCCCGAAGATCTACAGTATGCCGCGACGAGGACATAGAATTCGTGATAGAGCTTGTACGGCACAAGACCGATAGCAAAGAGACCCTATCGGATGTCCACCGAGGAGTTGGTAGAAATGAAGAAACAAATAGAAGAGTTAATGGAGAAAGGCTTTATCGCACCAAGTTAGTCGCCGTGGGGAGCACCGGTTTTGTTTGTCAAGAAGAAGGACGGGAGTTTCAGATGTGCATTGACTACCGTGCACTCAACTTGAAGTCACCGTGAAGAATAAGTATCCGCTACCCAGGATTGATGATTTGTTTGATCGCTAAGAGGAGCCGGAGTTTTCTCCAAGATTGATCTCGAGATCGGGATATCATCGCTTGAAGATCCGATCGTAAGATATTCAAGATCGCATTCTCGTCAAGATATGGACATTACGAGTTTACGCTATGTCCTTTGATCGATTTAATGCGCCAAACTATTTCATGAATATGATGAATAAGGTGTTCATGGAATATTTGGACAAGTTTGTCGTCGTATTCATAGACGATATCCTAATCTACTCCAAGGCAGAGTGAACATGCCGAACACTTAAGGCGAGTTTTGGAAAAGCCGAGGAACAAAGCAACTTTTCGCCAAGTTCAGCAAGTGTGAGTTTTGGAAGGACAAGGTGGAGTTTCTTGGACATGTAATGACCGCTTGAAGGAGTCGCCAGTAGATCCAAGCAAAGTAGAAGGCCGTGTTACATTGGGAGCACCAAGACGTGACCCAGTTCGGAGTTTCCTTGGAATGGCAGGATACTACCGCTGTTTCATTGAAGGCTTCTCGACAATTGCGAAACCTCTTACGCAATTGTCAAGAAGGAAAAGAAGTTTGCATGGACGCCAGGAATGTGAGAAAGGATTTCAGGAGTGAAGAAGCGATTAGCGTCGCCAAGACCGGTGTTGGTTCTACCGGATGTTGCTCAAAGCTTCGATATTTATTGTGACGCATCGCGCTAAGGACTTGGATGTGTGTCGATGCGTGATGGAAAGGTCGCCGCTATGCATCAAGGCAGTTGAGGCCGCATGAGGAAAATTATCCGACGCATGACCTAGAGTTAGCCGCCGTAGTGCATGCTTTGAAGATATGGCGTCACTATCTGATTGGAAACAGATGTGAAGTGTATACGGATCATAAGAGCCTTAAGTACATATTCACCCAGTCGGATCTTAATATGAGGCAAAGTAGATGGCTAGAGTTGATCAAGGACTACAATGTTGGAATCCATTACCATCCCGGGAAGGCCAACGTAGTAGCCGATGCCCTGAGTCGGAAAAGCCATACCGTGAGTACGTTGCTAGCCACAAGTCAGGATGAGTTATGTGAGGATTTTCAGAAAATGAAGATTGAGGTAGTACCTAGCGGATTCTTGGCCACATTAGAAGTAAAGCCTACCCTAGAGGATCAGATCCGAGAAGGACAGAAGGATGATGACAGGATCCGCAGGATTAAGTCCATCAAGGAGGAAGGCAAGGCAGAGGACTTCAAGTTGGATGAGCAAGGCACGTTGTGGATGAAGGGTCGCATTTGTGTGCCTAACAAGAAGGAGTTAAAGCAACTGATTTTGGAAGAAGCCCATGACTCCAAGTACTCAATTCATCCTGGAAGCGCCAAGATGTATCGAGATCTCAAGGAGAGATTCGTGGCCGAGTATGAAACGTGAAGTTGCCGAGCATGTTGCATTGTGCGACGTATGCCGAGAGTCAAGGCAATGCATCGAGAGACCCGGCGGGATTGCTACAACCGCTGAAAATACCGAGTGGAAGTGGGAGGAAATCGGAATGGATTTCATTACCTGGCTTGTCAAGACTCAAGGAGGTTATGACTCCATATGGGTTATAGTGGATCGCTTGACTAAAGTAGCCCATTTTATCCCCGTGAAGACCACTTACTCGGGAGATAAATTAGCGAGAATTATACATGATCGTGATTGTCTGTTTGCACGGAGTGCCCAAGAGAGATCGTGTCGGACAGAGGTACCCGATTTACCTCAAGGTTACGGAATAAGTTGCATGAAGCCATGGGAACCCGTTTGAACTTCAAGATCTGACTTATCATCCACAGACGGATGGAAGGCCAGAAAGAGTCAACCAGATTCGAAGATATGTTGAGAGCTTGTGCATTAGCTTATGCTACTTCTTGGGATAAGAGTTTACCGTATGCCGAGTTCGATTACAACAATAGTTATCGAGGCTAGTTTACGGATGTCACCTTTTGAGGCCTTTGTATGGTCGACTCGCTCGGACGCCATTGAATTGGAATGAGACCGGCGAGCGCGTGTCTTTGGGCCTGATATTCTTCAAGAGGTGAAGAAACGGTCGCCATGATTAGGGAAAGATTGAAGATAGCCCAATCACGACAAAGAGTTATCTTGACAATCGTCGCGAGGATTTGAGTTTTGAACCGTAAGACTTTGTATACCTCATTACGCCTCTCGGGGAGTTAAGAGGTTCCATGCCAAAGGGAAACTTGCACCCTGCTATGTTGGACCATTTAAGGTTTTGAGTCGCAGAGGCGAAGTTGCTTACTGTGGAGTTGCCACGATGCGTTGGCGAGGAGTGCATGACGTATTCCATGTGTCCTAGTTGAAGAAGTGTCTCCGAGTTCCCGAGAGCAGACACCGCTAGAGTCAATTGAGTTGCAAGAGGATTTGACTTATAACGAGCATACCTTGAGTATTCAAGACACAATAGATCGAGAAACTAGAAACAAGTCAACCCGTTTCAGAGAGTTCGATTGGAGCAACCATGAAGAAAGCGAAGCGACTTGGGAGCCAGCGAAGAGGAATTGAAGAAAGAGTTTCCAAACCTATTCCTTTAGTAAGCCCTGAATCTCGGGGACGAGATTCTATTAAGGGGGGAGGTTTGTAACACCCCAAAATTTTGCTTTCCTTAAATTCATGTGTGGTTTGGCACTTTGGTGAATTTTTGGAATTTTCTGGAATTTATTTGGATTTATTTGGAATTTATTTGAATTTATTCCATTTTGAAATAATTAAAGAATTTAATTTTGCAAATAAAATTTTGTTGGAAATATTTTATTTGAGTCCAAAATGTTCCAAAATATTTTCCGAATTTTTCTCGAATTTTTCCGAGTCTTTTGCTATTTTTAATGAATTAAATGAATTATTGAATTATTTTAAATATTAAATCGCTGGAAATTCAACTCGGGTCAAGTACTATTCCTCCGATCGAAGTCGTAACCCGAGTCGGACTCGAGTCCGACCCGAGCCACCGACTCGGCCAGAACCACGTTGAACCTTAACCCACGTGGGACCGCTTCGGATCGAGATCCAACGGTCATGATCGACCGACCAGACCCGAGCCGTGTCCGGCCGACCGTTCGCGCCAAGCCATCGTGGCCGTTGATCGCGCCACGTGGGCGGCCGCGATTTCGTCGTCTCCGCCGACCGGCCGGAGTCCTCCGCCGCCATCGTGTCAACCTCGGTTTCGCGCTCTACGGAAGCCAAGGCCCCTTTAAATACGCCGCCGCCATCGGAAGCGCACAACCGTCGCACTGAGCCCCTTCTCACCTCGCCTGAGCCGCCGCTTCGCCCGCTATTGCTCGCCGGAGTAGAGGAAGTCTTCCGCCGCGGTTTTTCGTTGATCCCGCCGCCTCGCTGTTCCCAAGCGACACCAAGTCCGGAATCGAGATCGCCGTGTCGCGCCGCGCTGGGAGTGTCGGCCTTCACGCCGAAAGTTGCGAAGCGCCGCGACGGAGGTCGTCGTCTTCGTCTCCGGTCAAGCCAACGCCGCGGCGTATCATCAACCTCGCGAACTTCGGACGGCCGTCCGATCAAGATCTGGCCGCCACGGTGAGATCACGTTTAGATCCTTGGATCTAATCCGTACCGTTGGATCTAGATCCAACGGTCCAGATTGGGCACGTTCACCCCGTAACGCGTCGTCCCGATCAATCTGGGCCGTTGATTTTTGAATCAACGGCCGAGATTGTGCCACGCGTCTTGGAAGTTGGACCGACGCCGGTCGGCCGATCCACGCTGCGTGCGTGTAGCGGCCCGACACGCGGGGCCGCGTGTCGGTCGAGGGCCCGCGCATGTCGCTGGCTAATCCAGCCCAGCGCTGACGTCACCCATGACGTCACAAAGGTCCCACATGTCGACCGTGGGCTGAGCCCCGCTGACGTCAGCGATGACGTCACCCGAGTGGGCCCACATGTCAGCGACACGTAGAGTCGTGGACCGAGTCCACGGTAGACCCGAGCCGAGCGTGGACCGAGTCCATGGACCGGCTGACGTCAGCCAACCAATCAGAGGCTGCCACGTGTCCATGCTGACGCAATAATTAATTTCCGAAAAAGAAAATGATTTATTAATTCGAAATATTGATTCAAATTTAGATTCAAACTTCAAACGCTTATAACTTTTGCGTTTCAACTCCGATTTGAGTGATTCAAATTTCTAAATTTGTATAAAATTGAGATCTACCTAAATATAAATTTTATTTAATTTTTGGACTAAAGTTTTTCTCTGTAATATTATTTAATTGATTATTTAAACTTTAATAAATCATAACTTTTGCATTTTAACTCCGATTTGAACGATTCCAGTTCCTAAAAATCCAGAAAATTATGTTCTCTCTGTTTATGGATTTTATTTGGAGTTTTGGGATGTTTTTGCCTATTGTTTATTTGTGTATTGCTATTTGCACGCTTTACGAGTAGACGTTGAAGTGCCGGAAGGATTCGAAGGAGAAGTGTTGACTCAGATCCAACTCAAGACCAAGAGCAAGTACTTTTTGAAGGCAAGTTGTGCTTTGACCATGTTGATCCTATTTCGAAATCTATTTTGATTTAAACTATTGCATGCTAGTTCAATTAGAAAGATACTTTGTTTAAACATGGGGGTTAGACAAATACCAATTTGCTGTATGACACCTTGATTATTTAAATATGTGCCATGATCCCTTGTCACCCTAGTTGTGGTTTACTAGTTGGACATAATCAAATTGCCAACATGGGTTTTAGACCGTTGTAGTATACTGCTTAGACCTGCTACGTGCTCATAACATGATTTTGGACAATCAAATGTTAATATTGATTTAATGATATATTGAACCTGTTTTGGAAAAGTATCATGTGATGTTGATGGCACGTGGTGCATGGTAATCAACTGGGGTTTGATAAACGCTTTCGGCCGGGCATGTGGCAAAGAGTAATCAGGTGGGCCAGTTGTGGCATTGAGAGTGTTGATTTGGTTCTTCGGGTAGTCTTGCCCTGGTCACTCTAAGGACTTAACCTTGCAAGCCTTTGAACTGGGTCATACTTGCAACCACATGGCTGGAATGGGACGGCCCTAGTTGACTAAGTCGCTAAGGACTCACTTGTGGAACCTCAGGAGGTCAACTACACCCTTTGTGTAAGTTGTACGGGGGAGCGTATCGTGGCTGTGGCCAGATACCCATCTAACGGTGTGTTGGTCCCATACTTCGCCTTGGCTAAGGGAAGGGATGGTGTAGAGCACGAACCGGAGAGGACCACCTGTGTTGTTTGAGGCTTCCAAAGGCTTTGTTACTGAACTCGCCTTTGTGGTGTTTGACTGTATCTTGTGGGTAAAGTGCATAACCTCTGCAGAGTTTAGAATCTATTTAAATAGCCGTGTCCACGATCGACAATGCTCGGGAATTACAGTCAAGGGGTAGACTTTCTGAAAATAATTTGGATTTGAAAGGTTGGTTTGGTTTAATAATGAAGATGATGGAAATGTGGTTTAGGATGGGGAAAAATGTTTATTAAACTTCTTGAAAAGTTATTTACGCTTTACTTATTTCTCTTTGCTTTCGAATCTACTTATATTACTTGTCAAAAGTCATTTACATCGCAAATATACCTTGAGCTATTCCTTTGTACCAAGCCATGCATATAGTATATTAGCTTGCATTCTCAGGCATGACTTGTCGAGTACCAAGTACTCACCCTTGCCTCAACACAATACCGCTTGAAGAGGAGACTACGCTAGCTTGGAGGAGGAATTCCAAGAGGACCCGTCTACTTAGGGATGCGAGCCCGGGCGGTTGCTGTGGTATCTTTGGATGGCGCCAATGGTTATCTTATTTTCCGCTGCTATTCTTTCTCTTTTAATAAGTTTCGCCTTGCGAGGCATACATTTGTAACTTGACCCTAAGGTCGAGTAACCAGTTTGGTTATTTAAATAAAGTACTTTATTGGTATCGAGTGGTATGATTGTGATATTTACCAATGTTAAGACTGTGTGCACTAGCGCGTTCCTGGACTAGTGCTGAATACACAGAGGGTCCGGATTTGCAAATTCGGGTCCCGACAATATGTTGCATACACGGCATGAAACTTGGCCCGGTCGGTGAGAACGTCATAACTATTCCGGTAAGGTTGGTGAGAAAGTTATGACTAATCCGGAGCGCCATAGATGTAAGACCTACCTCATGATTCCACCCACGCGGTGAGTGGAAGCGAGGACTAGGCACCCTCCATCTACGGGATGGAAGGGGGACGTGGGTGCACGCCGACGGGTGTGCACTCGGCAATACCGGTATTTGCGTCGAGGAGACATGTGCATTGCATTGCATACATGATGATGATCATGATGATGAAATGATTTCAATGAGGTTGAGATATGAATATGATGTTGCATATGATGTATGACTTAATCATGATGTTAAGTTTGTTATGTAGTGATGATAATATTGAATTGTTCTGTATGACCCATTGCAATATACTTGCTGAGTGATGAACTCACGCTCGTGTTTTATGTTGTTTTAGGTACCATGACACCGGCATGTGGGAAGGGGCATTAGCTACACATCTTCACGTAGTTCCAGTCACATTTACCAATTTGAGTCATGATCATAATAAGTGCCATGAACTTGGTGTATGGAATAGTTTAGTGTGCTTGTGATCCTTATTTGCTTAGCTATAGATTATGGAGTGGTTGGATTCGGTTTTATTGGTTTATGTTGATGCTTTATCCATTGATATTGATGTTTTAGATGTCTTACGCTATGATATAACTTGCTATGTGATTGCTATTGCTCCGATTCATAATAAAACAAAGGAGATGCTGCCGAAATTTCGGTTTTAGCATTTGCACCTTTGCTGTAATTTATTTTAATTTGTGGTATTTAGGTGATGTTTAGTCTATGTTTGGTAGCATTCGGGCATACTAGATGCCGGGGTGTTACAGTATGCTCCGATTGACCATCTATTTGAGGATGGAAGGCGATGCTAAGACGAAGCTGTGTGCCCAAAGGACTCTGTAAACTCTCCTAAAACTTAATGACAAACTTAGCATCTCGATCAGAAACAATCATCTTGGGCATACCATGCGGTCTCACAATCTCTCGCACATAAATAGGAGCCAACTCACTCATTGAATTTGGCGTGCAAATTGGAATAAAATGAGCAAACTTGCTAAGACGGTCCACAACTACCCATATAGCAGTTTTTCTTCGCTGAGTGCGAGGTAGGCCAACCACAAAATCCATATAGGAACCTCTAAAGGTTGCAACAACCCTGCTGGACATTTATGTTCAGCCTTCACCTTTTGACAAATCCCACAAGATGAAACATATGAACAATATCAACATTCTAGAAGTAGCCGGTCATGATGTTGCACCTCTTGCACACATTCTGGAATGGTTGACTCCAAGATCAATTGTGTTTCAGCTTGCACGGTACCCGCAAAACAAAATGAGACTCCCATGCGTTCAAAATTAGCAAGGAGGCAGTCAAGAACAAGGAGTGTTGCCTTGCAACTAAGAGCATCTACCACTACACTCGCATTGCCTAGATGATACTGAATTATGAGGTCATAATATTTTATCAATTGCAGCCACCTTCTTTACCTCAAATTTAAATCTTTCTGAGTGAAGATGTACTTGAGGCTCTTGTGATCGGTGAAAATATCACATGATTCACCATGCAAGTAATGCCTATAAATCTCAAAGCAAAAACCACTGCAGTTAGCTCAAGGTCATGAGTGGGGCAGTTCTGTTCATGCTTCTTCAACTGCCTTGATGCATAAGCAATCACTTTATCATCTTGCATAAGCATACAAGCAAGACCCACTCGAGAGGCATCAGAGTAGACTGTGAAGTGCTTCCCTGCCTCAAGGAGGGTGAGAATAGGTGCAGTCACTAGCTTCTCCTTTAAAGTGCAGAAACCGCGCTTACAATTAGCCGTTCATTGGAATTTCACACCTTTCTACGATGAGTGACTACTACCCTGGTCATAGCCTCCACGGCCACAGCGACCATGACCTCTACCCCTTGGCATAGCTACACCACGAAAACACATTCATAAGTCAGACCATACATCAACATAACATCATGTACCAACATAAACAACATTCATCATCATAACTAAAATAAAACATTAAAACACAATGCAATGATTTATGCAACATTAACATCATAACTCAAATAAAACATTAAAGTACTATACAAATTGATGTTTAATTTGTTTATATGTTATTGAAATTGTTTATTGAAGTGACATTCAGGGTACGTGTTGTGCCGGGGTGTTACAGTTGGTATCAGAGCAGGCTTTAGATCCTTGGTGCATGAATTTAGTTCATTACTCTAGAGTAAACCAAAGCTTTGCTTTGAAAAATTAGAAACATGGCTTAGGTATATACTCTTTAAAATCTTGCCATAGGTCAATAAATTTAAAATCTGACATAAGTTGGTTAATAAACTTAAAACTTGACACACTTTGAAGCACAGTAGGAAAGGTATGACATTCAGGGCACGTGTTATACTGAGGTGTTACACCTAACTAACCATATAAATTACTCCAACAAACTAGTTGACCAGGCTAACACTGGACGAGTAAAGAGTGTTGATATGACAGACCCTATGGGATCTATTGCACATTGGAAAACCTATGGCTTATGGAGAGCATAATGTAATAATTTTGCTTAGGCAACATATATATCTAGTGTAAACCCATCTTAGGATGTTATACATGCAATCATCAACATGAACCATCTGATCTGGACTCAACACATGAGATGGGGGTGGGATACCAACCACTTAAAATATGTTTGTAAGATGATTGGAAAGTTTAGGTGGATTTTTGCAAAAACATCTCAAGTGGTAGGAGTCTATCCCACCTTTATCTCATATGTTGAGTTCATATAGGATGGTTCACATTGAGGATTATATAGGTAACACATTAACATAAGTTTACACTAGATATGTTGACTTTTGCTTAAGCCCTTGCGCCATTTCTGCTATTTTCCTTAACAACGTGTCAAGCAAACCTACATGCAGGCCCGGCCCTAGGGCAGGGCGAGCGGGGTGGCCTCCCCGGGTCCCCCAAATTATCGGGGCCCCTCCGTGACTCCATCCTAGTGTGAAGGCTACGCGCCTACATGAGAGCCGAGAGCGATTGCGGTCATCGGGACGGCCGGACGGTTCACCTCCTTTTTTTTCTCTTCGCCGCTGGCCCGTTGCGACTGACGACTCTGCCACGGGACTACGGGAGGGACGCCGCTCGTCGCCTGCCGCGACCCGACGATCAGCAATTCAACAGAAAGCAGAACAAAATAGTAGATCAGATTCAGATTGAGAGTTGAGACGGGTTCCAGGTGATGCACTGATACCCTTGACTTGATCAGTTGATGTATTCTAATATTCTATGTATTTTATTTTTATACCTAATACCTTCACACTTAGATACATTTGTTAATGTATTCTATGTCCAAATTTGTTACTTGCAACACATTGACTGCTGACATCATGCCCCGACTCTACCTTGAAGCAAATAGAAGGTATAATTAGGGTTACAAATCTCGTTTTCAAAAAAAATTCGGAGGTGCCCGAAATCCGAAATCTCGGCGAGATTTCGGAAATTCAAATCAAATCCGGACGGAATCTAAAATTCAAATTTGAAATCCGTTTTTTTTTCTACCGGGAAATCCGAGATTTCGGCCGAAATCACCGAGATTTCGGTCCGGCTTGAACCGACCAAAAAATGGTCAAAAACATCAAAAAAATCTGGAATTTTTTGTGGATGATCTTCAACCTAAATGCAATCATATCCGATGAAAAGAAAAATTAAAAATCCGGTAAAAAAATACAAATCTTGGCCGAAATCGCCGAGATCTCGGCGAAATTGTAATATGGACGGTAGCATTTTGAATTTTTTTAAATTTTTTTAAACAACTGGTATTTTGAATCTTGGGGGGTCCAAAATCCGAAATCTCGGCCGAGATTTCGAATTTCGGACCGAAATTTGGATCCTTGGGTATAATGAGTTACTTTGACAAGTACAAAAATGAAGGGTTAGGATTTGCTTCTAGTATGACCATTGCCAAGGGTATTGCGTTTGAAATGGGTGTGGAGGCATCATTTCCTGTAAAGCGTTGCTCTTAGAAAGAAATATTTTGATGAAAATGATTGCAATAGTGAAGCAATTCTACAAGGTGAGAAAGAGTTAGAAGTTAATTACTTTTTGGTTATGGTTGATATGGCAAACAGTTCATTGAAAAACAGATTTGAAGAACTCCAAGTATTCAATGGTATATTTGGGCCTTTTCTGAGCTCAACAACTTTGAAGTCATTGGATCATATTGAACTTAGAGATTATTGTACTAAGTTGGTAAAAAAAATTCTCTGTTGATGATTCATCTGATTTTTAGTTAAATAATCTGAATTCTGAGTTAAGAATACTGCAAATGATTTTGCCAGATAGACCAATGTCTGACATGGAGATTTTTGAGTTTGTCAGGGAAGTGGATTGCTATGCTAATATTTCTGTTGCTTATCGGATCTTATTTACTGTACCGGTAACTGTGGCATCAGCTGAAAGAAGATTTTCAAAGTTGAAATTATTGAAGAACTATTTGATGTATATAATGTCTCAAGAAAGGTTAAATGGTTTGGCAACTTTATGTATTGAGAAGAAGTTATTGGATGACATTAATATTGAGGCCATAATTGATGATTTTGCATCTAGAAATGTTAGAAGATATTTCTTAAGATGATCTCTACAAAATGTTTGAGGTAAATAATCTCACTTTTGTACTTCCATTTATTTATCGGTAACAATTTCTATAATACACTGAATATTGCCTTTTCAGTTGATACATGATAGTATAAAAATATTTTGATGCTTATGTTAGGAAGGTATCCGTTTATAATTTCACCTCGAATCCTAAAAACTCAGGACCGGGCCTGCCTACATGAACCTCGAAGCAATCAAACTATGGAACACGTTGCATAATTACGAATGACCATAGAATAGTCAATCGCAGGGCAACACAAATACAGAGTAGTGTCCACAAGCACTGTTTTTATTACTGTAGAGTTAATGTTCACAGTGTACTGCCAAAGTTTGATTTTTTATTAGACAATAGGGATGGCTGGCTACTGGTAAAGTTGCAGTAACAATTACGCAGATCTGTGTCCTCTACTGCAGAAGATCCAATCCTGTCGCGGCCAAGCAAGACTGAACTTGGCATGGAAAATCAGGCATGTACAAGCTCTGAACAGTGAGACTGAACGTAATGATGGCCTAGAAAATCAGGCATGTACAAGCTCTGAACAGTGAGACTGAACGTAATGATGGCCTGAAAAATCAGGCATGTACAAGCTCTGAACAGTGAGACTGAACGTAATGAGGCCTGCATTTGATTTGAGCATTTATATTGAGTTGATTCCCAACCATAGCCTGAATTCCCTGCCTGTATATCAACCATCAAACAAACCTCTCCTTCACATATAGCACACGCTAAAACAGCCTCTCTATATAGGGATGAACCCCTCCGGCCTCTTCAATAGAGACGCATATAGCATACCCCCTTGGGATAGCTACAGGCCTAAATAGACCTCTAAATATACAAACAGGCCATTTTCGAGGCCATCCTTGGAGAGAGTCTAAGGCCTGCATTTGATTTGAGCCTTTATATTGAGTTGATTCCCAACCATAGCCTGAATTCCCTGCCTGTATATCAACCATCAAACAAACCTCTCCTTCACATATAGCACACGCTAAAACAGTCTCTCTATATAGGGATGAACCCCTCCGGCCTCTTCAATAGAGACGCACATAACATACCCCGTTGGGATAGCTACAGACCTAAATAGACCTCTAAATATACAAACAGGCTATTTTCGAGGACATCCTTGGAGAGAGCCTTACGTTGGTTCAGAAAAAGCAAAGCTACAACGTTTACCTCAGATCATAAACACCATCGAACACCGTACAGCAAAATCCTGATTGGAGCAACATATGCTCACTAACTATAAATTGCTTTATGGTTTAAGAAAAAACAATAATTGTTTTCCACAAATGCATAAAAAACACACCAAAAAAAAACAAAAAATTCCCGGCCAACCCACGTGGGATTCGGCCCATCCAAACAAGGTCTCCCATCTCATCCGTCCATCCTCTCCACCACCCCATCTCGGCCCTCTGATCGATCCGTGAACCCCATCTCGGCTCTACATAATCGCCACAGAAAACCAAGGTTCCACCCACCCAGCGCCCAAACCCTAACGCCCTTGCAACCGGAGGTCGCGCCGCCACCCTCCCGTACCGCTGCCGAGGTCGCAGCCATGGCGGTTGGCAAGAACAAGCGCATCTCCAAGGGAAAGAAGGGCAGCAAGAAGAAGACGTAAGCCGCTCAGAGCCCTCCTTTCTCATTTTTCGCCGAGCTGTTTTCGGATTTTTCGAATTCTTCGTGCTGATGATTTTGTTTTCTTGGTGTGTGTGTGTGTGTACAGCGTCGATCCCTTCGCCAAGAAGGACTGGTACGACATCAAGGCGCCGACGATTTTCAGCGTCCGCAACATCGGCAAGACACTCGTCTCCAGGACCCAGGGTACCAAGGTTCGTCTCCTGTGTGTCCAGCTTCTTGATCTGTGATCTGTATGTGTGCAATGTTTGCGTAGCTAGTTTGCTAGACGCCTTGCTTTTTGATCTGGCTCGAGTGACACTTTGAGAGCGTATTTTGTGTCGATCTGTGTGGCTTTGTTTGAAGCTTAATGTAGTTGCGCACGCTGTTTTTGTTCATCTATACATGTGTAGGATGTAGCGCTGTCCAAGACATGGTGTTTGTGAATGGTGATGTGCTGATCTTGGCATGCTGTGAATTTAACTGGGATGTGGTGGTATTATTTCACTTAGATGTAGCTGTTGTGATATGATCATCTTGATTTTTTTTAAAAAAATATTAGGTTGAAATCTATTTGAGACTACAAAATTTTGGGAGTTTTGCCTTATTTTTCACCACTAGGCATCCTGTTTATGTGGTAAATAGTCTCTGGCGGCACACTCTTATGGTTTTGAAGTCTTGTTTGTTGCTGCAAGTACCGCCAATAATATTGAGATGGTGTATAGTCTATTGATTATATGTTTGTAGGCTCACATTGGATATGAGCGACAAATTATTGATACTGCTCTGCTTTTGCCGTTGAGAAGGAATGGCAACCTATTGCATTGTTCTGGGTCAAAGTATCAAACTTTGTGGTTTGGGGCATTGAGCTTTTAGTTGCTTTGACTGCACTAATCCCTCTTTGTCTAATGCACTTGTTCTGGATCATTCATTCTTTTTTGTCACTCATATGACTATGTATCGTGTGTTTAAAGGCTGTTTCTGGTAAATTTATGTTGTTGTGCTAGGAGTACTGATTTATTTCTGTTCTCTTGTCTTGTATGATTGATGCTTGCTGAGTTGTATTTCTTGGTCTTACCCTTTAATGTCATTACACATAAGAACCATTTGTATAACATTGTCTAGTGGTGTCACTAAATTAGACCCTTTAGCTATTTTATACTGGCTTTACATAAACAAATCATTTCTTTGTACAATATTTTTCCTGTTTGTTAAAATTTATGATTGCTACTGTTGCTGACAATTAATGATTCATGTCTTTAGATTGCATCTGAGGGTCTTAAGCACAGAGTTTTTGAGGTTTCCTTGGCCGACCTGCAAGTCGATGAGGACCAGGCTTACAGGAAGATCAGACTTCGTGCAGAGGATGTGCAAGGAAAGAATGTTCTCACAAACTTCTGGGTAATAATGACTGCCGATTGTGTATTCCACCACTTCACGTGGTGCCCTATGATCTCTGACTAGTTTTTCTTGTAGGGGATGGACTTCACCACTGACAAGCTTAGGTCCTTGGTGAGGAAGTGGCAGACTCTAATTGAGGCCCATGTTGATGTTAAGACAACTGACGGCTACATGCTCCGCTTGTTCTGCATTGGCTTTACCAAGAGACGTCCCAACCAGGTTAAGCGTACTTGCTATGCTCAGGCCAGCCAGATCAGGCAGGTAAAATTTTGAAGTCCTATTCTTTCAATTTTGTCAATTATAGCCCAAATTCTACTATCGAGCTTTTTGCCTACTTTGTTTGCAATTGTGCATCTTGTTCTTTTTGAAGATTCGGCGGAAGATGGTTGAGATTATGGCCAACCAGGCTTCAACCTGTGACTTGAAGGAACTGGTTTCGAAATTTATTCCTGAGGTCATTGGCAAGGAGATTGAGAAGACAACATCAAGCATTTTCCCTCTCCAGAACGTGTTCATCCGCAAGGTCAAGATCCTGAAGGCACCAAAGTTTGATCTCGGGAAGCTGATGGAGGCAATGATCCTATTCCCTAGACATAGATGCTACTTTCAATCCCGGTTCACTCTGTGTATTGATTTTTTTTTCTTCGTAGAACTCTCTATTAATGTAATTTGTGGTTCACAGGTACATGGTGACTACAAGGAGGATGTCGGTGTGAAGTTGGACCGGCCAGTTGAGGGAGATGAGGTGATGGCAGGGCAGGAGGTTGCAGCAGCTAAGTAGAGATGGTGCTAGTTGCTTAATGTGCATGTAATTCAGTTTTGATACCTGCTTACTTCTTTGTTGAGTTGTTTCTCAGAACCAATCGAGGAACTTGTTGGCGCATCGCTATTTCACTGCTGCTGCTTTTTTAATCCACTAGATTTATTAGTATGTGATCCTAAAATATCTGCTAAGATGTGGTGGTTCTATCTTTACGGCCTGTTCATTATGTCGATGATGAGTTTGAGTATTAGCACTATATTTTTAGGTTCATCAGGTAGCTTTGCATGTTTATGATGTGATTAGAATTATGGTGCCTGTACCTAATCATTGCCGGCTTTATAATGCAAAATTCTTTCAGCTAATGCTATTGCCTCTTGACTGCCAACACACGCTTGTGCAGCTGAGTTGTAAACATACACACTTGAGCAGCTGTGATGTAAACTCTGTATGTTACATTTTAAATGTGACAAGTATGCCAATACAAATCCATTTGTAGGGAATTAGTCTAGAAATGAGTGTCTTCTTGCTAGGAATTACTATCAGCAAGTTCATTTAACTGGCTTGTTACTAGGCCCAAGAAAGCTGTGGTTGCGACGTCGGCTCAATCAGAACTTGTTTTCGTCAACCCGTATTGAGGTCAAAATCGGCGTCATTGTGTTCAATATTTTGCATGATGCCTCCTTACAGCAAAAGTTTCTAAAAGGACAATCGAAGCACATAATCTTATAGACGTATCTGAAAGGAGTATCCAACAAAAAAAAAACGAATCGCCAATCAAACGTATGTCGGCCACTTGTGATCATACACAACTGGAGATGGGCGTTTACGACTGCTGGCCATCTTTTTACATGAACTGCCGCACATTTTTCAAGGAAAGGAGGAGAAATGGAGCAGATTTGGTATCCACAGACTTCTAAAATAACATTTTCAATTTTTTTTGTGCCAATTACTGTATCAAAGCTCAATTTGGTCCAACATAAACAATGTGTACAATACGAGAACAAGCAGAGTCAGGATTCCTCTTCATAGCACAAAGCACACGCGCAGCAACAGTAACAAGCAAACCCATGTATCAGCTCTCATCATACACGAACACAATGCCAGAACAGATCACAAAATTATGAACATAGTCACCCATTATTAGTAACTCGCATAATGTACAGTCCCAATGCTACTAGCGCAAAATAAGCCTGCCAAAAAAATTGGATCTGGGAAAAGCCACAAATTTCGATCAACTCTTCTTTTTTGAGTGCTTCACTAGCCAATCGATGACCAAGTCAATATTTGTTGAGTTTTTGCATGATATCATGAAACAGGCGACTTCTCGGTCTGCGATTGTTGTTAGACCACTGAAGTGTAGAATATGGTTTGTCAAAAATATAGCTATATACAAATGATTTATCATTATTTTAATTTGGAGGTTTACTTACATCAATTCTGTGAAACTTTCCTTTGTCAAAGCATCAGGCTTGTCGATTTTGTTACCGATGACCAGCAATGGGATCCCAGTCAGGGAAGGCTTGCTCAGAAGGTCATGGAGTTCGCTTTTAGAGGTTGGCAGGTTCTCTCGATCTGCCGCATCTACAACATACCTGCATATTTACTGTGATTTAGACCAACAATAGCACCACAGATATACATTGGATGGTACAAAAAGATGCAATCCATTTCATACAAATTTGATTCATGAATTTCAACCTACAGCGGAAGTATCTTAATGAGGTTACCAAGAATAAAGTTAATTCAGCTGTTAATGAGGTTGCCAAGAATAAAGTTAATTCAGATGTTAAACTGCAGCATACAAGGATATAGTCTGAATGTAAAATTACATAAATAGGAACAATTGGATACTATGCATTTTGCAATCCTCGGATATGAAGGCAAATAAAAGAAGGAACAACCAGATAATGCAAGTATGTGACCATGCATGATCAAACAATGATTAAGCATCCCGAGTCTTATTGCCAAGAAAGTTTCAGAGGTGATACTGAACCTTTAAGAATGTACCCCAATTGACACTTCGTGATAGCTTAAATTTCTATCCTAAATAAAGAACTTGCAGCAATTACCTGTGTGGCACAATTGTATGCAAAGACACGCAGACAAAGAAATCAAGACACAACATTATCCTCTCCTTAGCAGCATAGAAAAAGAACGAATGAGCTAAAAATATTCCAGCTGGAACACTTGCCTTAGCATTTTTAAATGGGTTTTAAATGAAAAGAAAAAAAAGCTGATATCCTCTCCTTGTTTAATGCTCGAGGAGATATCCAAGATTGCCAATAAAAAGCTCACATCAGTAAATATTAGGTACTAACTAGTCTGTTTAGATTATAGTCTATTAACATCTAACTAGGTGTAAAGATTAAACATGAAAAGGCAGGATGCACCAATATAGTAACACTCCAATCACTGTTGCACTAAGTATTGTAGAAATGAAACTGATCATTCTATTCTGTTCCCAAATCCCAAAATATGAAAATCAACAAGGCAAAATATTTAATAAAATACTTCAAATAAATATTCCAATTATATTCATGTGCTAAACGAGCATGGAAGAAGTGGCTAAAACAGGCAAGGATGCAATACTGAGGCCCCGTTTGGTACGGTTCCAGATTCTAGTAGAAACGGAAACAGTTCCAGATTCTTGGTAGAAACGTTTCAGATAGAATCAGAATCACTTCCTGTAAACCGTTTGGTACGGTTCCAGATTCTAGTAGAAACTGGTAGAAATGGGGTTGAGGGTGATTCAGCCACGGTGTGGAAAAAGAAGAAACGTTTCGAGGAGAATCATTCCGAGTTTTAGCCCGTTTGGTTGGGTTTCTCCCAGATTCTAATAGAAACACCTCGGTTCCAAATTGCCAAACAGGGCCTGAGTATCGCGGAATAATAAATAAGTAAAAACAAACTACTCTTATATTAGTTACAGTAATTTGATAATAAATAACTAAAAGCAAACTACTCTGAGCCCCACTTGTTCCACGCCTCATAAGTCATAAGATTAATCTAACTAATTTTATGACATAAAAGTTTCAAAAAATTAAATATAAGAAGTTCTGTCATTACGTATCGATAAATACTAAAAACAAGGAGAAATTGGGCTTCAGATTTATGAGGACACAGCCAAATAGTTCCAAATATAATTCTTATAACCAAGCTTTCACGCTTATCCACTACGAACAAAAAGGTATATCAACCATATGACAACAAAGGAACAAAACAAAGTGTGTAAAAGCGCGCTACATATATTTACATCATAAAAATTTAAGCTTTTGGGAAATTCAAGCTTCATGGTTCATCTATACTGGTGAACTTGTGATGGACAAACCTCTGAAACACTCGATGCCAAAGGCAGCATGCGAGATGAGAAAAAACAAAAAAACAAAAGCACCAACATGTACATCCTAGAACTAACATAGACCATAGTTATCAAGGCGTCGCCGAGGCAACGCCTTGTCGTCCAGTCAGCCGGCGGAGGACGCCTGGGCCGGCCACCTCGCCTGGGGAGAGTTAGGCGCCCGCCCAGGCGTCCAGGCAAGGATGAAGGTGATTGGGCATCGCAGCGGCCGGATTTGGGCGGGCACCGATCTATGAGCTGAGGCAAATAAGGGTGTGTCGGTTGAGGCGCTGCACAGACACATACCCTAGCACAATACTGGAGAGGAGAAGAACGCCTCTACCGTGCCTCCGTCTTCGCTCCTCCACCGCCAGACCACCTCCGCGCCTCCACCGCCGCGTCTCCGCCTTCGCGCCTCCACCGCCGGACCGCCTCCGCGATCCGGACTCCAGTTAGATCCCCCTCTGCTCCTCTTATTTGTATTTTTTCAGGTGTTATTTACGAAGGTTATTTGTATTTTTTCAGGTGTTATTTACGAAGGTTATTTTCCACGGTGCCACGGATTTATTCAAGGCTAGAGGTTTACCGAGTTTCAGTACATCTCCAGAGAGGTTAGTTCGAAATCTTCGGGACTAGTAGTATAATAATGTTGTTCAATTAGTGTAATAACTATAATATTAGTATAACCAGCAGTACATAGAACTCAGAATTAGTATAACAAGTTGGAGATGATATGTCGGTAATTGTGTTCCATGTATTTTATGAGAATTAGTATAACCAGCAGTACATAGAACTCAGAATTAGTATAACCAGCAGTATGTAAAACAGTGTATGAGTGTGACGTGATGTTTGTGAAAGTAGTGGTATGTGAACTTACTATAGTGGCATCATGAGTAGTTGGACTAGTAGTAGGTGAAAATAATGATGTAATTCTGAATAGTCCATGATATGAGGACCAAATGCCTAAGTAACTAATGGTGTGTAGGTAATGTGATTGTATTGCAGTTAATAGGATATAAAATAACGGTACTAGGGAATGCAATGACAATATTGATATGATTAGTAATACTGAAAATAACAGTAAATTGTGAAATAAGGACTGAATGCATGAATAAATAATGGTGTTAGGTTAAAGCAATGTTAGTGCGGATATTGTCAGAGTAGCGTAGTTCTATTATGATTTGACATAATTATTAGTTCATAATACGATAAGCGCGTTTGGCACTTTAAAATAGGAAAAAAACTTAATTGTCACTTTATAGGTATGTAGGTAATTTAAGGATTTAATTGTAATTGGATTGCTGATCTACAATCAAAAGGCAATAACGTCATTATTGAAAGCTTAAAAATTATAAAACCACTTTTGTTATTCGCATTAGGCAGTAAAGAACATGATGTTGTAAAAATAGTTATAGTGTACCATTTAACTTTGTTCTATTCGAAACGCTGATACAGATACATTACACCATAATTCATTGATTAATGAGAAAGAATAGAAGAAAGAAAAGAAGATAAAAGAAAAGAGAAAAACAAGAAAAACATTTGATTTGGCACGTTGTTGGAAAGAAAAAATTGTAGTCTCTGCGAAAATTCCAGAATCAATCAGGCTAATTCAAATAGGATAAAGATACGAAGTGCAGCCGGTCGATCAATTTAATAAAGCGTGACCATATAAAATCGAGGTGAGCCTTAGAAATCACAAAGTAAAATTTAAAAATCCTAAAATAATACGGTTAGCGCGTTGAGCACTTTAAAACATGCAAAAACATAATTGTCACTAAAGAGGTATTTACGTAATTTCAGGGTTTAATTCTAATTGGATCGCTGATGTTGCAATAACCTCATTATTCAATGCTTAAAAATTATGAAACCACTTTTGTTATTCGCATTAGGCAGTAAAGAACATGATGCTGTAAAAATACTTATAGTGTACCATTTAACTTTGTTCTATTCGGAACGCTTATACAGGTATATTACACCGTAATTCATTGATTAATGAGAAAGAATAGAAGAAAGAAAAGAAGATAAAAGAAAAGAGAAAAACAAGAAAAACATTTCATTTGGCACGTTGTTGGAAACAAAAAAGTGTAGTCTCTGCGAAAATTCCAGAATCAGTCAGGATAATTCAAATAGGATACAGATACGAAGTGCAGCGGGTCGATCAATTTAATAAAGCGCGACCATATAAAATCGAGGTGAGCCTTAGAAATCACAAAGTAAAACTTAAAAATCATAAAATAATACGGTTAGCGCGTTGAGCACTTTAAAACATGTAAAAACATAATTGTCACTAAATAGGTATTTACGTAATTTCAGGGTTTAATTCTAATCGGATCGCTGATCTTGCAATAACCTCATTATTCAATGCTTAAAAATTATGAAACCACTTTTGTTATTCGCATTAGGCAGTAAAGAACATGATGCTGTAAAAATACTTACAGTGTACCATTTAACTTTGTTCTATTCGAAACGCTGATACAGGTACATTACACCGTAATTCATTGATTAATGAGAAAGAATAGAAGAAAGAAAAGAAGATAAAAGAAAAGAGAAAAACAAGAAAAACATTTGATTTGGCACGTTGTTGGAAACAAAAAATTGTAGTCTCTGCGAAAATTCCAATCGATCGGGATAATTCAAATAGGATACGAGATCACGAAGTCAAATTTGGCCGATCAATTTAATAAAGCGCGACCATATAAAATCGAGGTGAGCCTTAGAAATCACAAAGTAAAACTTAAAAATCCTAAAATAATACGGTTAGCGCGTTGAGCACTTTAAAACATGCAAAAACATAATTGTCACTAAATAGGTATTTACGTAATTTCAGGGTTTAATTCTAATCGGATCGCTGATCTTGCAATAACCTCATTATTCAATGCTTAAAAATTATGAAACCACTTTTGTTATTCGCATTAGGCAGTAAAGAACATGATTCTGTATAGAACATGAAACCTTTTTGCAGCAGTATATATTTGGAGCCATTAGACACATTTATCTAACCGATACCAATTCCGTATGGTAGGTACTACATGGCTGATACTCTAGATTTGTTCGTGTTTTACAGTGACGGCGTTGTTAGCGATGGTCCATGTGGGGTGGACGTTTCGAACTGCAGAAGGAAGGTGATCCGGACTGCGGGTCTTATGGAGATGGGTCTAATCGAGCTCCGTAGATGCGTGAGGAGCGCATTCGATGAGGAGACCGCTCGAAAGAAGCTTAGACTCGAGGCGCTATATGCGAGCACTATGGAAGGTTCGGCGGACTATAGATGGGAGCTGCACAAGATCGTGGGAGACATAATGTGGGGGGAATACATGCAAATTGTAATGAACCCTCAGGCGATAATACACCGTCGGCCGATGGTGTATGCGCGCTTCCTGGACATAGGAGAGACCTCAAGTCCTTCTAGGGGCACTAGCATCGCTGTCGAAGCATCATCTCGGGGCATCCGTGACGACAGTGTTGCGAATGATTTTGAGAGGAATGAAAATGTCGGGCATTGGTGGTCTGCTCGCATTGACTGCCACGAGCACCTGGAAGCCTCGGTGGATGAAGAAATATCAGATGATGATGATGACATCAACACCGAAAGCAGCGAAGAAGATGGTGATGATGCAACTCCCGTCGGTGGCATTGTGTCCACGGAGGTGGAGTATGTGTCTTCGCACCTCGATGCTATGGCGATGTCTTCGCTCGTGCTGCCGGAGGAAACCGACAATGGTTGGGCCTTCGATGGAGACACTCTGCTGGCAGGGCAACGCTTCCCTACAAAGAATGCCGCCCAGCAATTGCCAGATATGCGGTGAGCATCAGCCGCACATACCGGGTATATAGGTCAAACCAGGAGACCTACATCGTGAAGTGCATGGATCCTGAGTGTCCCGGCAAGATACGTGCACAGAAGTTCAAGAGCACGGGTTTGGGCTTCAGGATAACCGTCCTGATGGACCACACCTGTGTGCTTGCTGAGCCACTGCAGAAGCACGGAAATATAACATCCTCATATGTGGCCAGCCTGATTTCTCACCTGGTCACGGCAGACGTGACCGTTTCGCCGAAGATACTGATGGCCGACGTGGTTAACATGGTGGGATATCCTGTTAGCTACGGCAAGGTGTGGCGAGCGAAGAAGAAAGTTATAGAGATGATGTACGGCACGTACGAAGAGGGGTACAACCTTGTTCCTCGCATGCTTCACCAGATTGCTGAAGCAAATCCTGGGACGTACATCAACAAGATGGATAGGCCGCATCCCGTGAAGGGTCCGCACTGTTACATCCTAGACCGTGTGTTCTGGGCGTTCGGACCAGCCATACAAGGGTTCAAGTACTGCCGGCCTGTGCTGACCATGGATGGCACCTTCATGTCTGGCAAGTACAAGGGCACCGTACTGATGGCGGTAGCGGCGGACGCAAATGACCAGCTACTCCCAGTGGCTTATGCAATTGTGGAAAGCGAGAACACAGAGAGCTGGTTGTGGTTTCTAGCAAATGTGAAGGTAGCTGTCGTCCAAGACCGCCCGAATGTATGCCTCATCACAGACAAGCATGCTGGGTTAATGTCCGCCATCAGCACCATGCAAGGAGGGACGCAGCCACCGTACCAATGGAATGACGTCGTCAATCGATGGTGCATGAGGCATCTCGCCACGAACTTGCACAGGAGGTTCCGCAGCAAGGAAGTCATGAAGACATTCAAGAGGTTGTGCATGCAAAACCAAAGGCGAAAGTTCGAGGCAATATGGAGGGTACTGGACGAGGAGACCACGAAGAATGCGACGGCGTCTGATGAGGGCCAAGTCAACAACTTCTCGCAATGGGTACAGTTGCATGCTCCAGACCTGGAGAAGTGGTCCCTTCTGCACGACAAGGATGTCGCTAGGTACGGTATAATGACTACTAACATGTCGGGGGTTTACAATGGGGTTCTGAAGGGCGTTCAGTCCCTCCCAATCAGTGCCATCATGGAGGAGACCTGGAATAGAACCGTAGGGTACTTTGTCAATAGGGGGATGAACGGGAAGAGGCACTTGGATGAGGGGAAGCAGTTCTCCGAACGTATGCATGCATACATGGAGAAGAAAATTGAGAAGGCTCGTTTGCATGATGCCCGCACGATGGATGGAGTTAGGCGAAAGTTCGAAATTCGTCTACGGGAGAAGTTCGTCGGTGGCCATTCCAGGGGCTGCTGTAAACAAGTGTGTATAATACGTGATATCGCGACTTGCACATGTAACAAGCCGCAACTGCTGCACAAGCCATGCTCTCATGTGTATGCGGCGTGTGCGGCTCTACGTCAGTCATCCGCAGCGTACATCTCTGAGTACTTCAGCGCCGACAACCTATTCAAGACATGGAGCTCGGAGTTCAACTCCTACGGGTTGGACATGCATTACAGAGAGCTGTGGCCGGGCCAAGCGACATGGTGTCAGAATGATGCTTTGAAGAGGAGCGGGCGTGGACGTTGGCAGTCACGGCGAATCCGTAACGACATGGACGCAAGCCAGCGGGGAGACAGGCCAGCTCCACGGAAGTGCCGGTTATGCAGAACAGTGGGGCATACAATGAAGAACTGTCCTAATAGGGTAGACTCATCGACTCGTCCATAGCTACCTTGGAGAATGTACTTGCAAGTGTTATGGTAGTACGTTAATGTAATTTCATCTTCCTTTTGTCACCGTAAACTATGGTACATCGGACTTCTGTAATATCTATCCTGCATCTTTTATTGTTATGTCATGTTATTTGTTGTTATGCCAAGTTATTTTTCGCTAGGTCATTTAATATTAAACCTTACGGTTAATTATCTTCTTGCAGGTTATGGCTGCACACCCTGACACTTTGCTTGACCCATCTTATGATGGCAAGCATCGTTGCACCGCATGGATTACGAGCGACGGTCCTCAGCCGTTCGTTCTGAGGAGCCCCACCGAGCACTGGCCGTTGGACCCGCGATACATGCCGATTCTAGGGCAGGCAGGTCTGCTGCCGTTGGCCCGGATGATGGACCCTGGCCATTGTTTCTCTTTGAATGCATGTCTTCTTTCCGCGCTGGTCGATCGTTGGAGGCCAGAGACCCACACGTTCCATTTCCGATGGGAGGAGATGATCGTCACCCTGCAGGATATTTCGTATATCACTGGTTTGCCTATCAGGGGCAGGCCGATTGTTCCGCCACCGCGGTGGCCTGACTGGAGGACGAGGTTGGAGCATAGGTTTGGTGTCCCCGTCCCGCAGAACTCTCGGGGGGTTCCTCACTCATGGATTCGAAACTACATGATTTGCCCACCAGATGCACCAGAGTATGTGGTCAGGAGCCACCTTGTAGCGTACCTACTCTACCTGTTCGGATGGGTGTTGTTCCCTAGTACGCAGGGAGATTGCGTATACCCGAGCTACATACACATCGAGCAGGATTTGGCTGACGCCGACCTTGGCGATGTGCCCCAGTACAGTTTTGGATCGGCCGTGCTCTGCGGTATATATCGGGGATTGTGCGCCGGTTGCATGAAGAGAACAGGAGAAGAGCCCGTGCTTGCCTTGTGCTACTCGGTGCTCCAGATTTGGTCATGGGAGCACTTTCCCGTTGGACGGCCATACTTTAGGCATGCTGTTCACCCCTATCCACCACATGAGCCATTTTACGGCGATGGTGGGTACCCGATCGATGGGCCCACCATGGGTACGCGCTGGACTCACAGCCAGCTGGGATGGGCCAGGGAGAGGCCTCGCAGAGTTTACACAGAGTTTCACGACTACTTCGAGACCCTGCACGAGGATGAGATCATATGGCAGCCATGGTTTCCGCAGTTCATCGCCGATACTGCACCACATGGCTTGTCAATTCAGTGCAGCCAAGACCATCAGTACTGGTTCACCACGTGTCACCTAGTGTTCTACTACATGGTGGAGCAGTATTCCCCTGGGCGGGTGATGCGCGCCAGTTTGGACTTCACCAGCAGATCCCCCTCCTGTTGGCCCACCTCTACCAAGAAAAGTGCATATGTAAGTGTAATTCGTATCTTTGAATTATCTATCCTCCTTGAAGCCTGCATGATGTAATTACAATTTCAAACTTGCAACTTTATTTCCCGCAGGCAATCTCGGAAGGGGCAGCACACGGACGAGTGGCGACCAAAGCAATTGCCGTGGACCACTGCGTGGTAGGATTCTGCCACGGAGAAGGTAGTGCACGAGGATCAACCATACGAGCTTGACTCGTACGTCGCGTACCTGGAGTGGTACGTGCCACGTACGCATGCTCGTCTTACTGGAGTTGCTCCTACGAGGCCCGAGCAGATCACGCACGCCGAGCAGTTGGGCGTCGGCCACCGTACACACCGCGCATCACGACAGGATGAGACGATACGACCACACACTATGATTCTTTTATTTGGTTATGAGTAACTAAGGTCTCGTGCTGTGTCCGCAGTACGATCGTGCCAGCGGTATGTACGAGAAGGTTACTGCTGCATTACAAGAACGGAGCCGCAGTCATTCACCCGGCGTGGTGCAAATTCTTCGCAAAGTAGCAGATGGTCGGAAGGGCATAATGCAAATCAATACATGCGGCCGTCATAGCGACGTTGCGACGCGGCGTGCTGAGGGAGGCACCCGTCCTCCCTCTCCCAGGTCATCGCGCCCGAGCATGGCCGGTAGACGATCGAGTTTCGCCCGCTCGTCATCAACCTTCCCTACTCTTGAGGATACAACGGTATGCAACGTACTTTTAGTTCTCAATCTTTGTATTATTTAGGCAATCTAACCTTGTTGATAATGACATGTCGTATTACAGCATGCGCGCACAGATCATTCTCTCCTTCCATCCTCGTCTGCACGACATGCGACCTCGGCAGCACGTCCCGACGTTGACATGGAGGAGTCCGGGTCGCCTGTTCGGACGACGTTTGCGCCTACACGTCTCCCGCAGGATTTCGGTTTCGGACAGCCGTACACCCCTCTTCCACGGTCATTATCCATGCGTGATGGTCCGGGAGTCCGCCACGATGACACCCCCCCCCCCCCGCGAGCAGAAAGTGCACGATGATCTGGCTGGGCGTCGGGAAGCTTACCGCAGCAGCAGCCGCATGCGCCACGACAGGTATGTTCTATGAAGTCACCGGTAGCTGATACATCGCATCAAGTCAATTCATGTCAGAATCCAATGCCTCACAAACTCAAGCTTAGGGCTAATAATGTTGCTAATTAACGTGATTATAAATAAATGAGATAGTTATACGTAAGAAAATCGTGTTTAATGTAAACGTCACAGTGATGAGTTTCATTCTATATAAGCAGGTTGTGCGTCGCAGCGAAGGATTGCCCAATTCACACCCTGGCTCTCTCCCTCTTTGCACTCGACTCTCTCTTCGCGCTGGTCGCTTTCTTCGTTCTGAGGTCTTGTGGGTTTTTTCTTCTACTGCTGTATTGAAAGGTATTGCTAGTCCATTTGTTCTCGGCATGGGTGGCTAGGTTATGTTATGGTAAGAAGTATTCACACCGGTGACTTTTTGTGATTCTTATTGATGTTTCTGCTTCATGTAGATACCGACTTCAGTGTTTGTCGCGTCTGTCAAAGCCATGTCTCACGCGTCGAGCTCCACAGTTGCCAATGCAGGAAGGGTAATGTGCCCTAACTGCCATGTGGAAGCCCAAACCTGGTACTGCACCACTACGGCAAATAACGGACGGCCGTATTATAGATGCCCTAATTTCTTTGTACGTCTAAATGTTTTTCGATTTCTTCATGTTTTGATGATTACTTTCCTGCTCGAGTTTTATATAACCATGTTAACACTGTCGTGTAGTCTACCGGATGCCAATATTCTCAGTGGACAGACCATCTGAATACATCGACAGTACCAGACAGGACGCTGCCCAGGGTAGACCACAGGATGGACCTCGGGCAGGAACTTAAGAGGCTAACTTTACGTGAGTTACCGCAAACAGACGGAGTACGTCCTGAACATGTAGATGACACTGAAGCTTACGATCGCTTCTTTGTTGGTAGTAGAAGATAACCACGGCCGTAAGCCCTAATTTGGTTCTTCCGTGACTACACTAGCGATGATGACGACAAGCGTGGCCGCTGGCGGTTTTCGAAGAGGAGGGTGTTGACATCGATAGTGATGATTCGGGAAAGTTCTAATGCTATTATGTGTTATGTGTTGTATTGTAATGCAGTTTGTACTATGATGAAGCTTTATGTTATGTCCAACAAGTTATTCGAAGTTATGTATGCACTATCATATTCACCAACAACAGTCATTCAACCTTGGGTTCTTTCGTATTTTAGATGATATGCCACAAAGCTGAATATGATGATATGACAGAAGGCTGAAAAAAGTGATATGACAAATGAACGTATTAAAAATAAACAACAATGACAAATAGCTCCAAATGCTGATATGACAAAAGGCTGACAAAGGTGATCTGCCAAAAGGCTGACAAGGGTGATATGACAACACGCTGATAACACTCATATGACAAAATGCAGAAAAAGCTTCCATGACAGAAGGCTGAAAAATGTGATATGACAACAAGTGGGGCGGTTGCCTAGCGAGTGGGGCCTGATGGCCCGCTTGCTCTCCTGCTCGCCTGGCCGCCATGTGGGCCGGTCGCCCGCCGGGTCGGTCTAAACGCTCGCCTGCTCTTTAGGGCGCCACGTGCGCTGGTCGCCCGGCAATGGGGCCTGAACGCCAGGCTGCCACGTAGGCTGATCGCCCGTGTGAGCGGCCTATACATACGCGACTCTATGACCAGTGGTTTCACGCTCCTTGCTCCCGCGGACGTTGCTTTTTTCCCTTTCAACTTCTCCATCTGAAACCCTTGGTCTTGCTCCGATGGGGCAATCCTTCCCATCTTCCTCAGTCAACAGGGTGAGGGCGGCGGCGCTCTCCAGGATCGCTCCCGAGGGTTCCCTCCAACTCCGCCATGGAACCCCCGCACCGCATTGCGAACTCGGGGAGATCGTCGTCTTCGCCTGGGGATTGCTGGCGGGCTTGGTGCCGCCCTTCTCCGAATTCTTCTTCACCGTCCTCCACTTCTACGAAATCAGCCACCTTCACCTCACTCCAAACTCTGTCCTCACCCTCGCTATCTTCGCACACCTCTGCGAGATGTTCGTAGGGGTAATGCCCAATCTTCCTCTCTTCCGGTACTTCTACACTCTCCGCGGCCTCGCGGATGGTGGGGCCGTGGGGAGTTGCCATTTTCGCCTCCGCGATGGGTCAGCCACCCGCTACATTTCGTTCCAGGCGAAGTCAAACTGGAAGGCATGGCGGAACGACTGGCTGTATGCCAGCGACGATAGCGGGATCGATGCTCTCGCAGTGCCCAACGCTCATGCGGATGCCCGCGAGATTTGGGGCTCGCTCGTCGAGGAGTCGACAGTCCTCCTGACGATGGTGGCCCACGTCAACCGACTGCGAGATGCCGGCCTGACCGGGGCACTAGTAGTCCGGGACTTCATTGGCCGGAGGATCAGCCCCCTTCGTCAACGTGTCCGCCCTGCATGGCAGTACTCGGGTGACGACGACTTGACCCGCACGTACCCGAGCCGTGAGTTTCTAATTCTCCTTAGGAATACATATCTTCTTTTGTGGCCGCCATCAACCAACAATATTGTCTTCCGTTCTCCACCAGGCGTAGGGAACTTGGATGGTCCCGCCATCTCCAAATGGCTGATCGGACTGCTCCCGCCACTGCCAGGCGGTCTGGATTTCCCCGCCGGGGTCCGGCCACTCTGCGATCTAGAGTTTGCAGAGCGCCTTCGGATCATCCATATGTTTCCAGCGATGGACTCCACCGGCCCTGCGGCGCTGCCATCCCGTGGTACCTTGGTAACAACGGACCAGGGCTATCCTGACGATCGGAGCGTCGGTAAGCGCTCGGTCCCCCCGGACGCCTCGAGTGCTGACCCCAAACGGACTCGCACCGAGGACCGGACTCCCGCCGCCGCTGACCCTGCGACTCCAAGCGCGTTTGGAGCGGCAGGGTCTTCATCTAGGGTGACGACGTCGGCTACCCCGGATTCAGCGCCGACTCCACCAACGCCAACTCCTTTCGTGCCGACCTCGTTGGCGCCAACTCCATCGCCATCGCCTCTGCCGACACCAACTCCACCGGTGTCGACCTCGTCCGCACCGACCTCGTCGGCACCAGGGGTTGCTGCGACCACCAGCCAGGGCGGGCTCGCGCTCTCAACGACTACATTCAACTTTCGGTCGCCTCCGAGGGCGGCCTCCCAAGGTGCTCCGGCCCAACGGACGCCCGCAACGACAACAGATGACACGGGGACTTCTGCCCAGGGGCCACCCGGCGCCTTCGAAACCGCTCCAGTGGACGTCGTCGCCGCCAGCACCTCTGCCCAGCCCGCTTCGGTCATCCCCACCGCTTCAACCTCCCACCTGGCCACGCTGCTCGCCAAACTTGGCGAGGCGCACGCAGCCTCGGGAATGCTCCTCACATCGGCAATCCAACAGAATCGCAATCGCCAATAGATGGTGGCGCCGCTGCGAGAAGGCGAGCGAGGCGCGCCGCGGCGAGAAAGGCGATTGGCGGGCCCTGCGCACGCAGGCGCAGGATGCCGAGGCGGCGCAGGAGCAGGCGGTGGGGGAGCTGCGTCGCACGCTGCACAACCTCACCGTCATGCTCGGACCAGCCTACGAGCGCATGGCGAGATGCCTAGTGCCGTTGGGAGTGGTCCTTCGCGAGCCGATCGAGCCATCGGCCCTGCAGTACGCCCATGGCATTACTCGGGTCGCCGAGGCCCTCAACGGCCTGCCAGCCGCCCTGGCCGCTCGTTCCACCCGAGAAGGGCAGGAAGTCGCGGTTGCCATCGCGTTCGTCTTTGGCTTTCTTCTTGGCCGTGGACGCCTCCTTCGATCCGATGGTTGTCGCCGCCGGTATTGAGGGAGACGAGGCCCAGGCGCAGGCGCGTGTGCGTGAGGCGGCGGAGTACGTGGCCGGGCTGATGGAGGTTGAAGACCCGGACATCGCCGTCGCACTGCCGAAGGAGGAGGCCGAGGACACCGTCGGGCAGATCCAAGTCATCAACGATGAGTGACTGCCGGGGCCGCCACCTTTATTTTTGTTCACTTCTTCTTTTGCATGATTTCCTGTAAGCAGAAGACAGCTTCAGTAATCTCAATGGAATTAGCACTTAGTCCATACACCAGGAGTTTTGTCATCCCCTTCAGTTGCATTATGAAGAAGTTCCATAAAGTACTCTGCTTTAACTCCACCCTAGTGATATGACAACACGCTGACAACACTGATATAATAAAAGCTGGAAAAGGAGATCACATTTAGCCAGGAGGGAGTGAAGCAAACAGAGGGGGGCACAGGTGGCGGCACGGAGTCTGCCGAGAGGGGGCCGGCACGTGGCGGGAGTATGCCGGGGGGGGCGGTACAGGTGGCGGGTGGGAGTCTGCCGAGGGGGGGGGGCCGGCACAGGTGGCGGGAGTCTGCCGAGGGCGTCGATTTCCTCGCAGCACCAGCTACATTATTGCCGTCCTATCGAGTCTAATCGAACCGCCGAAAGCAAAAGCCATGTCTCGCATGGATGTTCGCAGATGCATGCATTTGCCTGGCTATTAATTAAGAACACGAGGAGTTCGACAACCCCAAGAGGGAACGTTGAGCATGCAGGTCTCTCAGGCGACTTGGACAACACGTTGAAAAAGCTGCAAAATCTCGAATTGACATCACACTGCCAGCAGCTCTCTCAAGCCACTTGGACACCAAGCTACCACCGAAAACTTGCTATAAATACGGAGGCATGGCCATCATATTCATTCCACACTGAAAGGTTGAGCATTTCTGCGTTCTACAATTGTGTGAAGGCCATGGCTCAAATGTCGAGCTCAGCGAATCGGAGCGCCTTTGCACTTGCCAATGCAAGGCGGGTCGATTGCCCTAATTGTCATGTGGAAGCTAATGTGTTGTACTCCACCACTCCAACAAATTACGGTCGGGTATTTTATAAATGCCCTAATTACTCTGTAAGTGGGGATATAGTTCGATTTCTTCAGGTTTTGATTATTGTTCTCTTCTTCGAGTAGTATATTTCTTCTGAATTCTACATCAACATGTAGTCTGCAGGATGTCAATATTTTCAGTGGGCAGACACCCTGAATACATCGATGGAGCGTCGTAGTAGCGCAGCACCTGAGAGGATGCTTCCCGGCCTAGAGCAGAGGATGGACCCAACACTCGAGCAGATGATGAACCCAACGCTGGAGCAAAGGCTTAACATGGTGACCTTAAAGGTGGAGCGCATTTTAGATCATATCAAGTGGCTAGAGAAGATGATGTATGTAGTTATCCTTATGATAATTTTATCTGCAATTGCGAACTAGTTCATGCTGTATGCGTCACATATGTTAACTTCTTTAATCTATGTCATGCAATGCAATCATTCCATTTGTGTTATCTATTTTATCTCATTTTTTTAGCACAATATTCTAGTATATTCTATATCTATCATATTATGTATGCGTCACATATGTTAACTATTATTTTTTTGAAGAATGGACCAGATTTGCTCTATGATAAACGGACTACCAGATTGTACAAAAATATTTCATTTACACCTTTCTTTACAAGTAAATTGTAGTAGCCGCAATAACCCTAAGTATCATAGCCGAGAAGCACCTTTTTGCAAAACAAGGGTGGGAGCGGGAAAAACGAGAGGGTGAATCACAAGTAAGATGTCACTGCGAAAAATAAGTTAGACCACACTCTTTATCACGACTTAAAACTTAGAGGAGTACAACGAACAAGGAAAATAATAGTTACAACTAGACGTCTACTCAGTGCATCGAGGCCACTTCCCCTTCTCCCATGCCTATAAATATATGGACCATCATGTTCTGCAAAAATATTTCATATACACCTTTCTTTCCATCTAAATTATAATTGCACAATAACCCTAAGTATCACAAGCTGCACGACCTGTCACACGCAAATAAAGCTGCACGACCTGTCACCCTCAATCAAAGCTGCACGACATGTCACCCGCAATGAAAGCTGTATAAAGCATACTGGCTGACTATGGGAGGGGTTCCCTGTCTAAAGCTGTGGCCATAGCCAGCCTCATGTCCCATTACATGCAAAAGTTGCAGAGGAATCTGATGCTCGCGGATTTCAACTTCTCTTAAGTCCCCCACTCTCTCGTATGGCTGGCTATTTAAGCCCCAGTGGTCGCCTACTAATAATCATACCAACCAGGCAAGCAAGCTTCGGGCCAATCGGAGGGAAGACGAAACGCGGAGCACAAGTCCGCCAGCCAGCCAACCAGTGCCAATTGAGTACCCCTCGCCCCCAAGGCACAGCCTTCTCGAAGACATCCCCGAAGGCACGTAGGTCCCCATGTGCCTATGCGGGGATCCTTGCCGGTTCCAAAAGTCTTTAGACAACTCGTACACCTACGGTATGAGGTACTGGAGCTGCCGCAACTACGGCTCCGAGCCAACGCTGGAGACGCGGATGCGACGGAAAAGCCCAGTAAGTTTGTACTCGCATTTGATGTTACATCAAACCGTGCAAACCTTAATACTGTAATACCATCTGCTATCACCAATCGCAGCCTCCATTATGCGAGTTCATCAAATTCTACGATGCGGAGCAGACTCCTGAGATGGAGAGGATGCGGAATTGGGAATACTCGCATCGTAGAGCTATGGTAGAAGCGGCGATGGCGTGAAGCGGGGCGAGGAGGAGAAGCGCATGACACGAAGAAATGCGTGCAAAGAGGAGGCCGAGCAGCGCTTCTGCGGTAGAGCAGAGGCCGAGCGTGAGAGGAAGCGCGAGAGGCGGCTAGGGCTAGGCGGCGTGCACCGATGGAGTTGCGCAGGAAATATCCGGTGCACTCGATGAGTGTACGAAGGAGCCCTTGTTGTTTCGTTTACCTAAGGCATGTTTAACTTTAAGTCATCATTGTCGCCCATCTGTAACCCCGATGTTTGTTTCCCGTAATCTCTCAACTATCATATTTGCAAGACAGGCCTGCGATATGTAACAGTTATTTGCATTTGAATCAGCTCCGGTTATATGCACTTCAATCATGCATTATGATATGGAGCGGTTATTTGCATTTGAATCAGCAAACGATTTCTAAATTTTATAGATCGAAATATAACTAAATCGGTTATTTCCATTTAAATCAGCTAGAACCGTAGGCCGTGGTGTATGCGCGCTTCCTGGAGCTAGAACAGTGACATTTTCCTCAAAATTAGGCAACCGAAGTAATGGCTTGGATATTCATCATCAAAACTAAAATTTTTTACATATTAACAATCTCAATGATTTCATACAAATTTAGAAAGTTGTCTCATTTAATTTGGAGTTATACAGCGAAAGTTATTGTCCGTTCAATAGCTCAAATCAAAAACAACAAATAAATCGGTAAATTAACAAAACGAAAAAAGAAAAAGAAAAGGGACATGCCGTCCAAGCCCACTCGAATTTGATACATCTCATCGAAATAGCTAACATGTTACTATCAACGGTGTGGGTTTTACTTTAGTAACTTCTCAAACATAAAAAAAAATGTATGTCTTCTTTGTCCAGGCTTTTGATTGAATCTTTCAAAATAAGTTGGGATTTTTTTCCTTTTGCAATCACCAAATAAAAAGATAACTCGTTCTTGTTATTAAGCTATAGGTCTAATAAAACAGGGAACACCATGACAAAGGAAAGAAGAGGAGAAAAAAACTTCCATGCACGAACTGAGGTTCCCAGCGTCGCCACCGTGGACGGCAGCGCTGACAGCACCTGCGGGGGGCCGGGCGACCTGCAGCGCCAGGCGTGCGCTGCAGCGCAAGATGCAGCGCTGGGCGTCAGCTGCAGCCGCTGCAGCGCACGGGCTCAACTGCACCTCGGCTGCAGCGCACGGCTACAGCTGCAACACAGCTGCAGCGCACGGGCTCTGCTGCACCGGATGCCCAGGGGGCTATTTTCGCTAAAAAATGTACACCCCGGCTACTTCGGTAAAAAAACTTCAACAGGGAGCCAAAACAGTGAAAAATTCGCTGCTTCCTACTGATGCTTTGGTGTACTGCTACTGCTTTGGCTTGGTGTACTGCTACTTTGCTTATTGATGTTTGATGACTTATGCTAATGCTTGATGGCTTGCTTAATGCTTACTAATGCTTAATGGTTGGATGCTTGCTTACTGATGCTTGATGAATTGAGCTTTTGTTATGAGTTATAACTTGTGAACTTTGATATTTTAATACTTTGTTGTGCTATTTGGAACTAGTTGTATGTTTTGTTGCTCTATTTGGAACTATCTATGCCTTTCTATTTGGAACTACTTATTTGCTTACTTGTCATCTCTAAATTCCTTTCATATGAGGTATATTTCAGCATATTTGACTTAATTTTATGTCATATAAGATATTATTTATTATTTTCATCGTCTAATCATCGCCTAGGCGCCCAGGTGGTCTGGGCTCACCGCGCCTAGCTGGACCGCCGTGACAACTGTGCCTTGGACTAGTAACACAACTGATATCAATTTTCCAATGCATAAGTATATGATAATTTGTCAACATTTCCCTGTTTCTTAGTAGTTGATTCAACAAACCATGTAATGAAACAAACATATGCAATAAAAAGAATCGCTGGGTCCAACAAGTCAATAGGCAAAATTCATATGTTGTCCTGCCAGCAGTTCTGTTTTTAAAACAAATGTATCAATTCAAAGAAGAAAGCCACATACAAAATTGCAGAAACTGCACGACAGTATCGCTCCCACATACTACGGAATCTCAGCTGTCCTCCAAGGTCCCATAGTTTTATTGTGACCTTTCCTTTGGTCACCTTCCTCATATTGAATCCCACGGTTGGAATCATATCCTCACTAAAGCCTCCTGTCTGTGTTAAACATGATTATGTACTTATCCATGAGAAATTGTTGCAATGCCACAATAAATAAATAATATGAAGAAAAGCGTAAGGTGATGCTTACAGTCATGACATTGACAAGTGATGTTTTCCCAGCATTTTGGAGTCCAATTAAGGAAAGCTCCATCTCTTGCTTGAAAAAGAAGCTGAAAAGATAAAATGAACAGGTTTATTCCAGTTCAACAACAACATTTCATTACATTTCTTTCATGTTTTTTTTGTTATACCATGAAATATATGCAAAAATAATTTTCCACGCAAAGGGTACATATTCATGACATTGATTTAATTTAATGCTTTGTTTTCATATACATTGATACTGGAACCTACAAGTAGGTAGCTATAATAGAAATGTTTTTTTAAGACTAGCTATAATATAAATGTAAAGAGGCATCAGGCACGATTTATTCATGGTAAAAGTACAGTCAAACTTCTCTAATTTTGACCACCTATGAAAAAAGAGTATTTAGATTGATCATATGCCAATAGATTTCCCAAGAAAAATAATGCTAAGGAGTAAGAACATCAGGTCATGCAGTCATGCTTGCAAGCTATTTTTTCTTTCATGTTTGAAAACCACTCAAGCAATACTAACCTTGGCTAATCCTACAATTTACTATCTTACTAGTGAGCTCAAGAAGTTTACGAGCACAAACAGAATTGTTTAGAGCATATACACTGCAACACGGAAGCAAGAAAATACTGGAGAATTACTTAAGAACTCGAATTCCTTTTCCTTTACTAGACATGTTTGCACAACTTAAAGATGAAATCTTTACCCCACAAATGAACCAAGAACCATCCTTTGGAATTGCCAAGCATAAGCCTTTACCCACAGTATCCACAGGGAAGCACTAAATCGTGTCAACTACAAATTCATGTTATCTCAAGATCAATCCATCAGACTCATCCATCCGTATTAACACACACTCGTACGGTCATACCGCACATAGCCTAGAAACGAACATTTCAGGCACCTCTTTTCTCCGAACGCAACGGCGTCCAAGAACACGCTAACTCCGTAACCTCCTATCAATCGCATGTCTCCTACCTATACCTCGATTCTTCCACCAGCCGCAAGATTCCGCAACCAAGTAAACTCATTTGATCGAACCAAACCACCCATGGCCACATCCCCGCACGGACCCCACAATGCAGAGAGAGAGAGAGAGAGAGAGAGAGAGAGCAGGCCAAGAACCAAGAACCTGTGCTCGCTCACCTGCGGAGCCAGTTGAGGAAGGCCTCCCAGAACCCCATGGCGGGCGCTGCGTCTCCCCCTCTAGGAGAAGAGGCTGCGACGGAACAAGGAAGCTTTCGCGACGGGAGAGGGCCTGAGGGGGAGGAAGGATTTGGTGGCGTCTACCGTCTTCTCTGTTGGAAGACGGGTGCGGGAGGCAGACAATGGAGAGCAAATAATATTGGCGACTGTTGTGATATGGATAGGCCTGTTTGTTTCGATTTAGTCTTTTTGCTTTTTAGTTTGAAGCTAACTTTTTGGTTTAATAAGTTTTTAAGCCGTCTGCGTTTAAGTTAAGATATGTCATTTGGTATCATAATTTATTAATAGGCTGAATGGTGTACCTTATTGATGAAAAGTCTAAAATACTATAAATGAGATAGGGGAGGAATTCTTAATTTATATATGATGGCATTTTGTGGGTAATTTTAGAGACTTTTAGTGGTAAAGGGTTATTTTATCTAAAAAAAGACCAAAAAAGCACATCTTGTCTGGCTTTTAGCTTATAGTTATACATAGGCTTTAGGCTTTTTTAAAGTCTGAATGAAAAGTCAGTCGTTTGTTTCAGCTTAAGTATTTTGGCTTTTAAGCCAGTGAAAAATCCGAAACAAACAGGGCCATAGAATCTTATTCTAGTATAGAATAACTCTATTTATTAGTGGACGAATCCGAATTAATTTATAAGGGTTTTTCTCTTATATATTGGGTATTGTCTTGTACAGAAAAATTAATCTAATAAATAGAGAGAGTTTTTTCACTTTACATTGTGTGCTCCTACTTCTATTTTTGTGATTGCATTGCCGTACTGTCATTTGATGTGGGTGAACAACTACTTTTTACAACACGTTATCAGCACGATCGTTCTACGCGTGGCTGATCGGCGTCGATTTACATCGCATCGACATTTTGATTGTGGTCAGTGTGGTGGACCGGCCAGGCTCATCCCTCCCCCTCGGCTAGCTAAACGAAGCCCCCGTATCTAATGGCCCACGTGAACGGATTTATAAACGTCAACCTCTTCCTTTGATAAAGCCATAAGTCCATACCTTAGGAGATCATCCCCCGGTAAAAAGGGATGATGGATAAAGATCGCCCCTTCCCTCATAGCGAGGAAGTCCTTCCGTGGCGAGGAAGAAAGCCGGAGGAAATCACTCCCAAGAATGTCTCCTCTCGACGTGAACCTAGTGTCAATCTCCAAGGTCCGACATCCCCAACAACTCCTCCCGAGTACACAATGACGTGTCCAGCAATCTGAGACCCCAACACAAGTGAAATTCCGTCGAACCCCTATAAAAGGTGTACGAGCAGAGGCGTAAAACCCAACGTATGAGAGGCGTGATTCAATAAAAATTCAGGTTAGCCCTTGGCAAGAAATAATAAAGAAAAAGAAGGCCAATCAATACGGGCATATCCAGGCCGCCCTATAAAGCGAGGAAGAATACAGGGTAGAAGCGGGTTCCCAGAAAAACAAGAAAGCAGTCAACGAAGAGGAAGAGAGAAAGAGACCGGTGGTTCCACGAAACCACACCGGGCGCCGTCAGTGGGGAACCCTAACCGCAAAGGTGAAACCACCGCCGCCGATCAAGCCCAAGGGTAAGTTTCTGCAACCATGCCACCAAAGAAAGGAAAGGAGGCAATATCCAAGGGGCGACAACGGCGGGAAGCAGAAGAATCAAGACGGCGTGCGAGAAGCCAATCTGGAGATCCCCCTCGACTTCTGGATGACGAGACGCGGATGCCAGCCGCAACAGAAGCCCGAAACATGGCGGGAACTTTACCTCCACAGACTCCGGTGGCCGTGCGCAAGCGAGCCCCCAAACGACGGCCTCCGACGACAGGTCGAACGGTTTCGACACCAGGAGGAGATGTGGCGGAAGTGTCGACACATCCGACTCATCGCCAAGAGACCCACGGAAACGAAGAAACCCATGGAGAAGGAACCGGAGCTCAGGAGGAGATTGACCCCAACGTGCGGGCGCTGATGGAAGCCAACGAGCAACTCATGGCAGAGTTGAAGCGTCTGCAAGGACGATCGGCGAAGTCAATACGAATCACAAGATGAAAGTCCGAGCCGCGAGGTGCTATCTCCAGCGGTTGCGATGGCACACAGGGAAGACCACGATCCAAACCCCCTCAGCACCCGCCTACGGACCAAAAAATGGCCCTCCCCGGGAAGCTTCAAATTTCCCACCGTTAAGCCATGTGACTGGCTTGACGGACCAAGGGAGTTCCTCCACGTTTATGATACTGGCGATTGAAGCGCGGGAGGAGATGATGATATCAAGGCGAAGGGGCTCCTTCTAGCCCTTGAAGGCATAGCCCTGTCCTGGTACTCTTATTTGGAGCCTGGCCGATCACTGTTGGCGCAACTCCAGCAAGCTTGAAGGCAACTTCCAGGGTAACCGACGAGAATGAAAGAGGAAAGTGACCTATTTGCGGTCGGACAACGCGAAGGAAACCCTTAAGAGTTACTTCAGCGTTTCTCCGGATTAAGTGCCAAGTCACGAGGAGTGCGACACCACTATCATCAATGCGACGCTATGCGGCTGCGCAGGGACCGTTAGCGAAAGGCTCGCTCGTAAAGAGGTACGTACGGTGGAAGAACTCTTTGCGAAGATGAGGGAATACGCGCGGGCGGAGGAAGACAACCTCCGAAGGGAAGACGGGCCCCAACAAGAGAATCAAGAATTCGCCCCGCGCAAGAGAGGGCGAGGGAAGGACCTCCCTCCCAACGTCAAAATGAGGGAACAATACCTAGAGCCTGGAAGAAGAGACGAAAGGAGGAGAATCCACCACATTGAAAAACCAAGAAATCGGCAAGCCACGGGCGACAGGCCCGCGGAGCAGCAGAGACGAGGGCCACCCCCGAGCCGAGGAAAGCAAGACGAGGGAAGCCGAGTTAACAAGAGGGAAGGGACAGAGCCCGTGATACTTTTGTGAATATCACGGGGAAAATATCACTCATGACACCATCCAATGCAAAGTGATCAACGGATATCGGCGGTTCGAGGCGAAACAGAGAGAAGTCAAGACGCATCCTGCACCGCCGGAAGCACCTCCTGTTGGACGACAACACCCCCTTCCTCGAGTAGGGATGAATCATCTCCGTCGCATTATCAACGTCATTGCGGGGGGCTCCTCATCACATCTCTCGTCAAAAGATGTAGGAAGGCTTACGCCCGCAAATTAACCACATTGCAATTACCCCGCCACCCTTCCTCCCAGAAATGCGAGCCAATCACCTTCACACAGGAGGACGCCACGGGGGTACACTTCCCGCACCAAGATTCCTTGGTAGTAACCGCCATTATCGCCGACTGCGAAGTACGTCGAATATTGGTAGATGGAGGGAGCGCTGCGGACATACTATCCATGAAGGCTTTCCAACAAATGATGATTCCACAAGATCGGTTGAAAAAATCGGAAGTGCCGCTGATGGGTTTTGGAGGAAGCACGGCCAAGACTCGGGCAATTGGAGCTTGAAGTCACATTCGCGACACCACAAGCCAGCGTCACGAGTCGTGTCACATTCGATGTGGTAGACATGCCATTCCAATACAATGCGATCCTAGGCAGGGGCTCGTTGACGACCATGGGGGCCATAATTCATCACGGTTTCCTATGCATGAAAATTCCCTCCGAAGATGGTGTCATCACGGTGCGAGGAGACCAAGCCTTGGCAAGGAAGATAGATATGGAGAACCCACCTCAAATCAAACACGTCTGCATTACTGAGCTAGATCCCGTCGTACCTGCAAATCGCAGCCGGTGGCTCCCTAAACCACAACCCCAGGGAGAAACCCAACGGATACCGCTCAGGCCAGGAAGCAAAGAAGACGGTGATCCTCGGCACCATGTTGTCTCTAGAGGAGGAAAAACACTTGATGCTTTGCTCCTCCAGAATATGAAACCGTGTTCGCATGGGGGCGAAGACCTTCCCAAGGCCCCGAGAGAAACTATCGAACATGCCCTCGCTATTAATCCAAGCGTGAAGCCTAAGAAGCAAAAATTGAGAAAACTTGCAGTAGAAAGACAAGAAGCCGCGAAGGTGGAGGTGACTAAACTGCTCCAGGCGGGAATCATTCGCGAAACCCGATACCCGGAGTGGTTGGCCAACATCGTCCTAGTCAGGAAGGCTAGCGGGGCATGGAGGATGTGCATCGACTTCACTGACTTAAACAAAGCATGCCTAAAAGATAACTTCCCCCTGCCCCGCATCGACCAGCTGGTTGATTCAACCTCCGTGTCAGAAAGGATGAGCTTCCTTGACGCATACTCCGGTTATCACCAAATCTATATGCAAGAAGGAGACGAAGACAAGACAGCATTTGTTACTCCCTTCGGTACCTATTGCTTCGTGCGGATGCCTTTCGGGCTCAAAAACGCAGGTGCTACCTTCGCTCGACTCATCACGAAGATCTTCGCCGATCAGTTGGGAAGAAATGTGGAAGCCTACGTTGACGATATCATTGTCAAAAGTGAAAAGAAAGAAGATCACATCGGGGACCTCCGGGAAACCTTCAGAAATTTGATAAAAGGAAAAGTGAAGCTTAACCCGTCAAAATGTGTTTTCGGTGTGGACGCAGGAAAATTGCTAGGTTTCCTGGTCTCCCAACGGGGCATAGAAGCGAATCCAGAAAAGATAAGAGCTGTCCAAGACATGGCTCCACCAAGAAATCTGAAAGAAGTACAACGGTTGGCAGGGCGGATAGCGGCCTCGATGATTCTTGCCAAAATCCGGCGAGCGAAGTTTGCGGTCTTTAAAGCCTTGCGCACCACGATAGTTTAAATGCGGACAGGGAATGCCAACGCGCCTTCGGCGACTTGAAGCGAGTCTCATGGAGATCCCTCGCCCGCAAAGCCCGAAGCAAGGTGAGGAGCTTCTGTTATATCTAGCATCTAGCCCCTTGGCCGTAAGCGGCTGTGCTAGTGCGCCCCTAGGCGCCAAACAACAGCCGGTCTACCGTCTCTGAAGCCCTCAAGGAGCGGTTACGATACTCGGAAATGGAAAAACTGGCATACGCTCTGTTAATGGCATCTCGAAAGCTCCGGCATTATTTTCAGGCCAACCGCATCAAGGTGCCGACTACATATCCTCTAGGGTCTATGCTCTCCAACAGGGAAAGCACTGGGCGCATCAGCAAGTGGGCGGTCGAGCTAGCTCCCTTTGAATTAACCATAATTCCTCGCACGGCAATCAAAAGCCAAGCCCTCGTCGATTTCATGGTAGAATGGACTTCCCCAGCCCCGGAGAACAACCAAACCCCAACGATGTGGTCCATCAACTCCGACGGATCTTAGGGGGCGAGTGGAGCGGGAATAGCGGCGGTGATACACACACCAATGGAGAAAAAGTGGAGTTCGCGGCAAAGGTGGAATTTCCTTCAACCAACAATATAGCCGAGTATGAAGCGCTATTATTGGGTATCGAGCGAAGATCATGGGAGTGAGAAAGGCGATAATATACACCGACTAAACTCATTCAGGGGCACATCACCAAAGAATATCAAGTGAAGGATGAACGGCTCGGAAATCGTCGAGATGGTCCGAACCATGGAGAAGGGTTTCACTGGTTCACCGTTAATGCAATTCCCAGGTCCCAAAATGAACGCTACCGACGAGCTAGCCAAGATCGCAGACCAGGAGGAACTCTACCTTCGACAATCTTCTTCGAGATACTTCGCACCCCCTCCATTCCTTCCCAGATAAATCTCATTGTTCGAGCAGCCAGTGAAGACTGGAGGAATGAGATATACAACTACCTCCTGGAGGGAGTTTTACCAGACGAGGAGGCGCAAGCGAGGCGCGTCGAAAGGCGAGCAAAGAAGTACGCCATCATCAACGGCCTCCTATTCCGTAGCGGCCTTTGCGCTCCATGGCTACGCTGCATTTCGCGAGAAGAGGGAGTGCAAGCTTTACTTGAAGCGCACCAGGGAGATTGCGGGGCACACCAGGCCCCTAGAAATCTCGTGAGAAAGTTATTCCGGATGGGGCTCTACTGGCCTTCGGCGTTGCAAGATGCAGAGCATATGGTCCGACACTGTCATGCGTGCCAATGGATGACCAAGCAAACAAGGGCCCGCCCAGCAGCGCATCACGGTACCCGGTCTGGCCCTTCGCCAAGTGGGGAATAGATATCGTTGGGGCGCTTCCTAAAGCTCGAGCAAACCTTCAGTTCGTAATCGTTGCCATCGATTACTTCTCCCGCTGGATAGAGGTAGAGCCGGTTGCGAAGATAACCGCAGAGGCCGCCGTCAAATTTCTATGGAAAATGATTATTTGCAGATACGGGGTCCCTTACCAGATCATGACCGACAATGGGTCTCAATTTGACTCCTGGAAATTCCGCGACATCGTGACAATATCGGGACAAAGATGCTTCGCCTCGGTGGGTCATCCTCGATCGAGCAGGCGATGGAGCAGGCGAGCGGGTTACTTCTTGATGGCATAAAAAAGGTTTTACGGCTCTAAAAGGGGCTTTGGCCCGACGAGCCGACCACGTCTTATGGGCAACCCGCACCCGGCCTCAAGAGCGATCGGGTTCTCCCTTCGCCTCCTTTTCAGTGGAGGAAGCCGCTTTCGCTGCGGAGATCTGTGCAAAATCCTTATGAGTAATCAAAACCTCGACCCATGAGGCAATCGACATCACGTGTGATCTAGAGGAAGAACGCAAGCTTCAAGCCTTAAAGACCATGAAAGCCTATGCGGAGGCGTCAACTCGAAGCTTCAACAAGAAGGTGAAGAAACGTGAAATACACCCTGGGGACATGGTGCTCAAGCGGGCCGCTCCGGCCTTCGCGAAGCTGGAAACGACGTGGGAGGGACCATACATCATCCAAGAGTCAACAGCGAAGGGTGCGCACAAGCTCATTACCCCCGACGGAGAAGAAATACCACGGACATGGAATACCGACGCACTCAAAAAAATTTACCCGTAGGTGATGGAATCCGAAGGAAAGAAATGTACCGATCCTTATCAATAAAATAATGGAAAGACATTGCGAACTCGAGCCATCTTCATATTCTCCAGGACTCAAATCAAGAAACCTGTTGCGAGTTCGCGGATGCTTGGTCGGGCAAACGTCCCACCCATCCCTCGCTCCGGAGACCCGTTGCCTCGCGCCGGGTAGGAGTTCGCGGATGCTTGGTCGGGCAAACGTCCCACCCATCCCTCGCTCCGGAGACCCGTTGCCACGCGCCTGGTAGGAGTTCGCGGATGCTTGGTCGGGCAGACCACCAACCCATCCCTCGCTCCAGAGACCCGTTGCCTCGCGCCGGTAGGAGTTCGCGGATGCTTGGTCGGGCAAACGTCCCACCCATCCCTCGCTCCGGAGACCCGTTGCCTCGCGCCTGGTAGGAGTTCGCGGATGCTTGGTCGGGCAAACGTCCTACCCATCCCTCGCTCCGGAGGCCCGTTGCCTCGCGCCGGGTAGGAGTTCGCGGATGCTTGGTCGGGCAAACGTCCCACCCATCCCTCGCTCCGGAGGCCCGTTGCCTCGCGCCGGGTAGGAGTTCGCGGATGCTTGGTCGGGCAAACGTCCCACCCATCCCTCGCTTCGAAGGACCGGAGAACACACCATGTTACACTAGCCAAGTCATTGAGAAAATACGCCCAAGCCGGTATCCTGTCTTTCCCTCGGCAGGGAAGGAGAGGGTGCTTACGCATTATGCGACTATACCTATTCTCGCCTCCCAACCCGGAACTGGGCTGGGTAAAGAATCGAGTGTAACACCCCAGCTTCTACTAAGCCCAGAATGTCACCAAACATAGACCATAACACATTTAATACCATAATTTAAAGTAAATTACAGCAAGTAATCATTTGGAATAATTGGAAATTTTGACAGCATCTCCTTTGTTTTTGCATGAAACTTAACAACATAGCATCATATCAATATGTAAGACAAACGAGATATCCATACGCAGCGATAAGGATAGCTAATCATCAACTAAAACATCAATAAGCATCGATAGCAAAATAATAAGCATTAATTTAACTCTAGGAAGTTAAAACAACTCCCTCCATAGCCCCACATGATACACATGAGGGAAACAACCAAACATACAGACCATACACTAATGATTATTGTAATACTTATTGTCGTGTCTCCAAAACAGGTGAATTAGCTAGATTATGGTACTACGTGGAGGAGTGTAGCTAGATCCCTTTCCCGTACGCCGATTTCATTGTACCTAAATAAACAAACAACATAAAACACAAGCGTGAGTTCGAAAACTGTAACACCCCAAAATTTGGCTTTTCTTGAATTCATGTGTGATTTGGCACTTTGGTGAATTTTTGGAATTTTCTGGAATTTATTTGGATTTATTTGGGATTTATTTGAATTTATTCCATTTTGAAATAATTAAAGAATTTAATTTTGCAAATAAAATTTTGTTGGAAATATTTTATTTGAGTCCAAAATGATCCAAAATATTTTCCATAATTTTTAGAATTTTTAGAGTCATTTGCTATTTTTAATGAATTAAATGAATTATCGAATTATTTTAAATATTAAATCATTGGAAAATCAAACCGAAGTCGGTTCTTGTTCATCCGATCGAGGCCCAGTCGGACTCGAGTTCGAGTCCGACCCGAGCCGATTGACTCGACCAAACCGGCTCCCAACCCTAATCGATCCCGGCCGTTGGATCGGATCCAACGGCCGAGATCCGCCGTCTGGGATTCGAGCAGCGTCGACCGAACCGATTCGCCCGCGATCGTGGCTGTTGGTCGTGCCACGTGTACGGCTCCACGTCTTCGTCTCGGCCGGATTCGCGCGGACTCCGTCGCTGCCGTCTCGGACCACGGACTCGGGGCTATTTAATGCATGGAGTCGCCCCAGGTTCGCCTTTCCATCTTTGAGCTCGTTGCCTAGTCCACGCCTCTGAAACCCTAGAGCCGCCGCAATTTCTCGCCGGAGCCAAAGCGCGCGCCGCGAAGTTCTTCAACCTTCGCCAGCAAACTACCGTGTTCGCCGCTCGCGGGCCGATTCGGAACTCCCCGCGCGAGACGAACTGGGCTCATACTTCATCTCGCCGGAGGCTGCGTCGGACGCCGTCGCGGGCGTCGTCTTCCGATTCGCCGCACAAGCCGCCAGACGCCATCGCCGTCCTCGCGAGCTCAGTGGACCGTCCGATCAAGATCCGACGTCGGATTGCGCCACGTCGTTCCACGGTAAGAACCACGTCGATTTCCAGATCAATCCTAGCCGTTGGATCTAGATCCAACGGTTTAGATTGACCACGTTCACCCCAAACGCGTCGTCATCGATCCGATCGGGACCGTTGATTTTCAAATCGACGGCCGGATCTGCCGCGTGTCGAGGAAGTTGGACCGTCGCGTCACGTGGATGCGAGCGCGGTTCAATGACACGGGCTGCGTCGGCCGACGCGCCACACCGCACCATGGCGCCACGCCGACGCCATGGCGGGCTCGCATGTCGGGCCGCCGTCAGCGCCGACGCCAAGAATGACGCCAGCTGGTCCCACTGCCACCGTGGCCGAAGTCCCGCCGACGCCAAGAATGACGTCACCGAGTGGGCCCACATGTCGGGCCGACACGTGAAGTCGTGGGACCGAGTCCACGGTGGACCCAAAGCGAGCGTGGACCGAGTCCATGGACCGGTGACGTCGACCAACCAATCGAGGCTGCCACGTGTCTATGCTTTGACGCAATAATTAATTTACGAAAAAGAAAATTATTTATTAAATAGAAATATTGATTCAAATTTATATACAAATTTAAAAAGCTTATAACTTTTATGCGTTTCAACTCCGATTTGAGTGATTCAAATTTCTAAATTTGTATAAAATTGAGATCTACCTAAATTTGAATTTTATTTAATTTTTGGACTAAAGTTTTTCTCTGTAATATTATTTAATTGATTATTTAAACTTTAATAAATCATAACTTTTGCATTTTAACTCCGATTTGGACGATTCAGTTCCTAAAAATCCAGAAAATTATGTTCTCTCTGTTTATGGATTTTATTTGGAGTTTTGGGATGTTTTTGCCTATTGTTTATTTGTGTATTGCTATTTGCACGCTTTTACGAGTAGACGTTGAAGTGCCTAAGGATTCGAAGGAGAAGTGTTGACTCAGATCCAACTCAAGACCAAGAACGAGTACTTTTTGAAGGCAAGTTGTGCTTTGACCATGTTGATCCTATTTCAAATCTATTTTGATTTAACCTCACGCATGCTAAGTTCAATTAGAGAAATACTTTGTTTAAACACAGGGGTTAGATAAATACTAATTTCTTTGTATGACACCTTGATTATTTCAATATGTGCCATGATCCCTTGTCACCCTAGTTGTGGTTTACTAGTTGGACATTATTAAATTGCCAACATGGGTTTAGACCGATGTAGTACATTGCTTAGACACCTTTCGTGCTCATGACATGATTTTGGACAATCAAATGCTAATATTGACTTAATGATATATTGAACCTGTTTTGGAAAGGTATCATGTGATGTTGATGGCACGTGGTGCATGGTAATCAAGCGGGGTTTGATAAACGATTTCGGCCAGGGCATGTGGCAAAGAGTAATCAGGTGGGCGGTTGTGGCATTGGGAGTGTTGATTTGGTTCTTCGGGTAGTCTTGCCCTGGTCACTCTAAGGACTTAACCTTGCAAGCCTTTGAACTGGGTCATACTTGCAACCACATGGTCGAATGGGACGGCCCTAGTTGACTAAGTCGCTAAGGACTCACTTGTGGAGCCTCAGGTGTCAATTACACCGCTTGTGTGATTGTGCGGGGAGCGTGTCGTGGCTGTGGCCAGATACCCATCTAACGGTGTGTTGGTCCCATACTTCGCCTTGGCTAAGGGAAGGGATGGTGTAGAGCACGAACCGGAGAGGACCACCTGTGTTGTTTGAGGCTTCCGAAAGGCTTTGTTACGGAAACTCGCCTTTGTGGTGTTTGACTGTATCTTGTGGGTAAAGTGCATAACCTCTGCAGAGTGTAGAATCTATTTAAATAGCCGAGTCCACGGTACTGGACATCGCTCGGGAATTACAGTCAAGGGTTAGACTTTCTGAAAATAATTTGGATTTGAAAGGTTGGTTTGGTTTAACAATGAAGATGATGGAAATGTGGTTTAGGATGGGAAAAAGTTCATTAAACTTCTTGAAAAGTTATTTACGCTTTACTTATTTCTACTGCTTTCGAATCTACTTATATTACTTGTCAAACGTTTCTCGCAAATATACCTTGAGCTATTCTTTTGTACCAAGCCATGCATATAGTATATTAGCTTGCATTACATGCATGACTTCTTTGAGTACCAAGTACTCACCCTTGCCTCAACACAATATCGCTTGAAGAGGAGATTACGCCAGCTTTGGAGGAGGAACTCCAAGAGGATCCGTCTACTTAGGGATGCGAGCCCAGTCAGTTGCCTGTGGTATACTGGATGGCGCCACGAAGTTATTTGATTTTCCGCTGCTATTATTTTTCTCTGAATAAGTTTCGCCTTGCGAGGCATACATTTGTAACTTGACCCTAAGGTCGAGTAACCAGTTTGGTTATTTAAATAAAGTACTTTATTGGTATCGAGTGGTATGATTGTGATATTTACCAATGTTAAGACTGTGTGCACTAGCGCGTTCCTGGACTAGTGCTGAATACACAGAGGGTCCGGATTTGCAAATTCGGGGTCCCGACAAAAACTCAGCAAGCATATTGTAATGGACAACAAGATCATTTACAAGACAATACTACCTCACGTCACATATAACATCTCAAACTTGAACACATAACAACATCCTCATCATTTAATATGTATTGTAATGCAATGCAATGCTATGCTCATATCTCCTTGGAAACTCATACCGGTATGGTTGAGTACACACCCGTCGGTGTGCACCCTCTCCCCCCTTCCATCCCGAAGATGGAGGGTGCCTACTCCTCGCTTCCACCACCCACGGTAGATGGAATCACGATGTAGGACTTACTCTAATGGCTCTCCGGATTAGTCATAACTTTCTCACCGACCTTCCCGGATTAGTTAATGACTTTCTCACCGCCCGGGCCATGTAACATGTCATGTATGCAAGCATGCCAACAATATATAAAACTCATATATTAACACATGGCATCATAACATCTTAAACATGCTCATCATATCATAGCAATCATTAAAACATGGCAAGTGGACATATATCATATAGACAATTTCATCTAGTCTCACAAGCAATCTACGATCCATAATTCAATACAACACACTTGCCTTCAACCGCGGGCAACGGAGTGACGAGAGGTTGAGGGCACTCCCGAAGGCACACCACCTGCAAACACGTGCCACACACTTAATTCGACTCCTCAAAACAGTACCCACTACACCTAATACGCTAAATACTCCAAAACCCCGAAATCACAGATTTTGCCCCGTTCTGGACAGCGGCTTCGAAAAATCGTAACTTGAGTTCTAGAACTCCAAATTGAATAAATGAGCACATCCTCGCGTAGCTTAGGAAATTTCCCAACTTTTTCTAGTTATAGGTAAAGACTGATTCGGACTCTAATGTTGTTTAATCTAACGTTGAACACGAACTGTCTCAATCTCGTCACAGATTTGACAGCGCTCGGTAAAACAGGCATAACTTCCAAACGGCAGGGCGGAATTTCAATTTCTTTATATGCACTGAAAGATATTGAAATTATCTACAACTTCCTAGAAGTCTGTACGGTCAGATTCGAACTCTAAATTAGTTTAATCTAATGTTGAACACAGACTGTCCCAACCTCGACACAGATTGGACAGCGCCCACCAAAACGGCCATAACTTTCAGACCGTAACTCCAAAAATTCTCAAACAAATACAAAAAATAGGTCTTGACGATACCTACAACTTCTTCAACAGGAGGTCGGCCAAATTCCGACTCTAAAATTGCGACTCTAAAATTGCGAAATTGCACCCCCTAAAACGGACTCCAAATCTGCCCGAAACTGAGTACAATACGAACTCTAGTTCTTTTCAGATCTACTCCATGGCAGCACGTCCTCTTGATCTAACAACTCCAAATCTACCATGAGAACAGCACCTAGACCTTCCCCAAGGTTTCCCCATGGACATACCTTAGTCCGACGAACGACGAACACGAAGAATGCCTCTCGATCGCCCGATCTCGCTCCCACGCGTCGTGGCCACCGGTTCTCCTCGTCGCGGATCCTCCTACCGGCGAGGGCAGCACCATGGCGTGGCATGGCAGCGAGGGGGACGCAGCAAGGGCACGTGGTGGAGCAAGGGGAGGCGCAAGGGTGAGGGAGGGGTGGCGGCTAGGGAGGAGGAGGCAATGGGGTGGAGGGGAAACAAGTGGGGGCTAGGGCTAGGGAGGGGACTTGTTTGGGGCGCAGGTAGGGCTAGGGCAGCAGTTTTGCTGTCCTAGACCACCTCCAAAAGGCCCAAATATGTCCCACCTTCGGCCCATATGGACCCCCCAAGGCCCGAACTCCCCCGGAAGGCCCAATTCCCCTCCGGAAAGGCCCAAAATCCCCCGGAAAGGCCCACACTTGCAGAAACGGCGCAAAAAACATGTTACAAGAGTCGTACCTTATGGCTGAGATCGAAAATGACTCATACCGTCATTCCGTAGTATCACATTGAGACCGTTTTACGATTACTAATCAAGGTACGATAGGAAGCTAAGAATGCATGACCAGAAGGAATTCAAACAAGGAGGACGAAGAACAGATATAGGTAAGAATCCCCTGCCGAGAGTTACATAATATCATCCCAATCATACATGATATGGAAATCCAACAGAAACTCCTATACGAAACAAGGCGGACTTAGACGCGATGAGCACGCGTCACGGCTTCCGCGAGGGCATCCTTGGCTTCCAGCAGCCGCTGCACCATCCCGATCAGTATGTCGAGGTTGGCGAGGTCTCTGGCAAGGGCCTCCTCTGCGGCCATTATCATGTCGAAATCTGCCCATAGACCTTCAATGAAGGCCTCGAGATCGTTAGCGGCCCGGAAGACCCCGGGAGCGAGAGCGTCACCGGAAGATCAAGAACCATGTTAGGGGCTCCCTCCTCCCAGCGGCGGTGGGATCTCGCCACAGCGGCCCTCATCCAGGTTGGCAAAAATAGGGTCTTCTTCCATGACTTCCCCGGGGATGTCAGCCATTGAAAAAGCAAGGGAGAACAGGGGTAGAGAGCGATCGTCTACTCTGAAACTAACAAGGTGGGCGAGGAAGGCAAAAAAGGCCAGAGTTAAATAAGAACGCAGGAAGCCCAGGCGTCCCCACGTCCCTCTAGAAGTTCACCGAGTCATTAAGTCCCTCTAACACTCGTCACTGACGTCTGGTCTCCGTCGGGAGAAACTAAACGCTTTTCGGACGAGGGGACCCGTGGAGCGAACGACCACGCATAGTCATTTGATAAAATGGGTAATTTAATTCGAGTGTCTACAAAAATTCTCTTACACAAAGATACACGAGCTAAGAAGGAGGCGGCTTCTCTTTGCTTTTCCCTGAGTCGCGCATTACAGCACGAGCTCGACGCACCGACTCCCTCGCAGTGGGCTCCCCGTCTTTGCTTCCAAATCGACATAAAGCTTGACGATAGCCGAGATGCGGCGGAGGAAGGCTTCCCGACGAAGGGATATCTCCGAACCACAGTAACGACGAGCGGCAGAAGAAAACCGAAGTGCTCGCGGATATGAGTACATCCTTCGCCTCCAATAAGCGAGCAGTTTTGGCGAGCCCGATCTCGCGCGATGTCGCCGAAGGTCACACTGAATCCCCAAAAATCTTAGTAGATTTCTCAAGGAAGGAGACAGCTTCAGTGGAGGAGGGATACGACTCGGGCTGCATCAATACCGAACCGAGGAGGCTGCTGAAGGAAGGCCTCCGTAGCCCAGTGAATCCCGAGACAACGGATTCCAATTCCTTCGAATCATGTTGTGACGCTCCTCCGCTCGTTGTGCGTTACGAAGATGAGCTTGAACCTCGCCGGCGCCCGTTGCGAGTTGAGAGGAATTCTTCCATTTGCTTCTTCAACATGTTCTTGCCCTCTTCGCAACCACCAATAGGTTTTTCAATTCCTCTATTCGATCATCTTTCTTCTTCTCGTTCGCTCCGCCGCCATGCGAGCTCGCTCCTCTTCGGCGACGGTCCCGCATCGTGAAATTACCCCCTCGAGCTCTGCGTTTTTCGCAGCCAAATCCTGACTTTGAGATGCTTCGGCCTGCACCTTAGCCAACGAGTCCTCGGAGTCCTGAAGTGCCCTTGAAAGATTAGCCTTCTCCGCTTCTAGTTCCACTACCCGTTCCTTCGCGGCATCGCAATCCTGGACCCCCTTGTTAAAGCGGCCCAGAAATGCGTCCGAAATCGACGCGATATCTCGGCGAGTACAGCCCCCTAAAAATGGAGAAGGAATGAAGAAGGGCGTTGAAAGACACAGATACCAGTAAAATAAGCTCAAAAGGGAAGGTACCTTTAAATGATGGTCCATCGAGATCTCACAGAGAGAAAGGTCATTGACTTCCTCAAATAAGGCCACGGATTTATTGTAAGGAGAAAAAGCCGCGCGCATCTTTCTTAAAGACGGAGATACAGCCGCCCCCCTCTCAAAATCTGAAGCTGAAAAATCCGACAAATCAAAGCGGACAAAAGAGGAGCCCACACCACCCGCAGGGGCTGGTTGGTTCGAAGGTAAAATCCCTCCACCCGGAGGGAGGACGCCTTGAGTACTTGGAATCGGAGGTTCTGGATCCTCCTCCTCCGCGACAGGCGAAGGAGTGGCGAGCGCCCCAGTTTGGACCTGCTCCAACGGTGTTAAAGCCCCCGCCTCCTCCGCATTATTTCCTCCTGCATCAACTTCGTCAAAACCTGAAAGGACATCGCACCCTAATGAGCTGGCGAGAAAAGTGTCAGGAGTAAGACCTTCTCCCCCGGTGGGGGTGTCAGGAGTGGAAATGTTTAACCGCAAACCCTGAGTCTCCCCTGTCGCGGGGGCGGCCACACCTTCAAGTTGCCCCCGTGCGCACTCTGCAGCCGGAGAATCACCATCATCCTCGTCATATACATCGATAGTCTCCACTCCGAGAATCCCTAGAAATGAGTACCCGGGGGATTGACCCCCGTCAACATGCACATCAACGGAAGAGTCAAGTGGGAGGGCCGAGGGAACCTCCCCCATAGCAGCTGGACTTGATGTGGTCTCGGGAAAACTCGTATCCGGGACGGATGGCATATTTGAGGGCTCGCCCGCAACAGCCAAGGGAAGCGTTTCGGAGGGCCCCCCCCCGCGTCTACAGAATCCGAAGGGGGCGGTGGCAGGAGAGACGTAACCGCCACAGAGCCGGAGGAATCACCTTCGTCGCTGGATTCCTCTGCACCCCAATCCGCATCCTCGTCGTCATCATCCCCCAAATCCTCGCTCCCACCCGAAGTGGCAGCAGCTTGGGGCAGCGCCACACGAGTTAACCTTGCTCATTTGGCCGGACGGGGAGAACCAATCGACTCGGGGATGAGGCGCGCGGCGTCCCGATCGATAAAAGCGAGAACATCGGGTGACCCCTATAGCGCTCATAGCGGCCTCATACTCCATTGCTTGGCAAGGGCCCAGAAGCTTGCGAGCCAATCTCTCGGCCGCCCCGCGCCCCAGGTCTTGTACCCCCTCAGGTCGAATCACGGACACCGTGCCTCCCAACGACCGCTCCAGAGTAACGGCGGAGCTCCTGGCCAAAGGGTCGATACGACATAGACAATATTCCTCCACCAAATCTCGCATTGTACTCTGGGCACGAAGAGCCTTCAGATAATCAAGATATCCTATTTCCTCATGGTCGCTCAAATTAGGGGATCGAATCGCGGATCGACCCATCAAAGTATGGAGGGAAGAGTGCAGCCCACGAGAATTTGATAATACCACCGCGACATCCATCCACGAATCCCATTTCCCCTTGGCGGCCGCTCTTCGATTTCCTTTATAAGGGACCTCTTCGTCTGAAAATTCGAGAGAACCAAAACACGACTTGCGGCCTTCGTTCCGTGTTTTCTGTTGTTTGATTGCCAAACGCATCTTCTATGAGAGAAAACAAGCGCCCTGTCAAGTGGATCCCGGTAGGACGGAACGCCCATTCCAGCAACGCCAATCGCACAATAGCGTTAGGGGTAGGCGTGAAAGCTCTGCATGGAAAACCGAATCTTGGCGCCAATAGAGGCGGATGGGAAACGAAGCCTCGCCGAGAAACGCCGCGAATACCATCGCTTCATTCGCCTGAGGTGAGGGTTTCCTCATCACCAGGAGGCGCATGGAAGGGTGTATTCTGCGAAATCACCGCTAATGCGTCGAGATCGGCAGAGCTCAACGCCGACCGCCCCAAAATGGGGGATAATCCCGCGGCATCCTCCTTGCTCAAAACCGGCTTTATCTTAGGAGGGCGCCTAGGACCCATGGAGATCTAGGTTGGTGGAAGATCAGGAAGACAGATACCAGAGGAGAACACGAACGAGAAAAGAAAACGGACGAAATGCGGAGCAAAAGAAAAGGAACCTCGCCACCGTCGGAAAACCCTATCTCTACAGGATATGCGCAAAAAAAAAACTCTTGGACGTTTACTGTTACATCCCAGCGAGCAGAACGACATCTACCCGCTGACATGAGGGGCTAGTGTGGTGGACCGGCCAGGCTCATCCCTCCCCCTCGGCTAGCTAAACGAATCCCCCGTATCTAATGGCCCACGTGAACGGATTTATAAACGTCAACCTCTTCCTTCAATAAAGCCATAAGTCCATACCTTAGGAGATCATCCCCCGGTAAAAAGGGATGATGGATAAAGATCGCCCCTTTCCCCCCCTCCGCAACGAGGGGAAGTCCCCTTCCGTGGCGAGGGAAGAAACCGGAGGAAATCACTCCCAGCAATGTCTCCCTCTGACGTGAACCTAGTGTCAATCTCCAAGGTCTGACATCCCCCAACAACTCCTCCCGAGTACACAATGACGTGTCCAGGCAATCTGAGACCCCAACACAAGTGAAATTCCCGTCGAACCCCTATAAAAGGTGTACGAACAGAGGGCAGAAAACCCAACGTATGAGAGACGTGATTCAATAAAAAATTCAGGTTAGCCCTTGGCAAGAAATAATAAAGAAAAAGAAGGCCAATCAATACGGGCATATCCCAGGCCCGCCCTATAAAGCGGGGAAGAAGACAGGGTAGAAGCAGGTTCCCCGAAAAACAAGAAACAGTCCGACGAAGAGGAAGAGAGAAAGAGACCCGGTGGTTCCACGAAACCACAGTCAGTCACTAATCGTCTGCCTGCATGAAGTCTACATGGTATCAAGCTCTTCCTGCCCCATGCGATCTACACTACCGCAAGCCCTATGTAAGTGATCACGTGTGAACAGTAATAAAATCCTGCAGATTGTTTTTCACTACCTTACAGATTAGCAGATGATCTAATCTATTAGTGAATAGAAGGTTATTGTTCATCATTGTTAAAAAAGGGGGAGATTGTCGGCATGATGGCCAGAAGTCGTTGCCACGGATTGGCTCGAAGCCGTCGCCGCCGCCAGATTCGCCACGGCCATCAGCCCGCCATCAGCGCCATCACATACGGCCGCTCGTGGTTGCCACCACTGCCGGCCCCTGGCCCTTGACTACCGCGCCAGCCATGTGGCCGATCGCCTGCCGCCTCGGCCTAGCCGCTCCCATGCTTTGGCTTGATCGCCCGTCGCTCGGCCGGCGCTGCGGCACCGATCGCCGGCCGCTCTGCGCTCGTGCCCAGTTGCCCACGCCGCCGCCCCACCCTTGGCCTCCTCGAAGACGACTCCTCGCCGGCCGTCGGTGTCGTGACTTCGCACTCCGTGGCAGTGCCGGCCTCCGCCCCCGTGCACTCGTAGCCACCGACAAGCGCCTCGCGCTCCGCAGCCTGCTGCCACCGGCTGGCCTTCGCGCCCGCTCACCCGCCACTTTGCGCTCCTTACAACCGCTGCCACCGCTTGGCGCTCCTGCATGGCCCGATGCTGCCTCCCCCCAATGTGCGGCTCCCTCAATAAATGGGGCTAGCAGTTGGAACCCTAGCCGCCGATCTATATCGATCAGTTTTGGGCTTTATTGGCCCATTGGACTACACGGCCCGACCCAAGGATTTTTTTCTAAAAAAATACGTTTATGCCCCCTAGTCTTTTTTAGTAATTTTTGAAAAACATTAATAATTCCAAAAATTGCTGATAAATGCTAGAAATTAGATTTCTATATATGTGGACTTCCGAAAAATTTGAAATATTATTATTTTGCACATACTGAAAGTTCCATACCCTGGGTTAATTTTCTAGCCTTATGCCTTATTTATTATATGCTAAATTGATTTTTTTGTTATTCAAGTAGTTCTGAAAATTGCTTATATATTAACATAAAACTGTGGAAATTGCTAGAAAATTATGACAACACAATGATTATGTCATGTCTCTGGTTTTATTTTTTCCTAAGCATTATTTCATGTTTTATGTTCTGGAATTTAATTTTCTGTTGTTAAAGTAAATATGAAAATTGCTTGGTAAATAACAGAAAATTATGAAAAATGCTAGGAAAAATTTTAGATAGCATATTTTTGAGCATCATGTCTCTATATTAATTCTCTTAACATTATTCCATGTGAAATTTATGTTGGAATTCATTTTCTGTTGTTAAGTAATGTTGAAAAATTGCTAAACAACTAACAGAAAATTGTGAAAATGTTAAAAAAAATGGGAAAATTCTGATAATTATCTACTAAATATATATAAACCAAACTTTGCTGATTTAATAATACGCATGCAACATAATATTTTACCAGTAGTAAAATTCCATATTGCTTACATACAGGACTGTCTGACATCGCAAAAAGGGAGTTTGATGTGCTTGTCATGGATGGTAGCAATTATCTCACTTGGGCAATAGATGCCAAATCAACCTAACAGCTAGAGCACTTGGAGTTGTTATTGCCCAGCATGAAGCTGGTGCCCCTGCTGTTCCCAAACCCGCAAAATGCGTTGCTTTACATTTTCTGAGGCACCATCTCCATCCGGACCTGAAGGCCGTATACTTGATGGAGGAGAACCCGCTGGTATTGTGGAATTCTCTGTAGGAATATTACAACCAGCAAAGATCTGTACTATTGCCAGAAGAACAGCGCGAATGGACCTTCCTATGCTTTCAGGACTTCAAATCTGTGGCAGCATATAATTCTTCTATGCACAAACTTATCGCGAAATTAACATTTTATAACCAGAAAGTTACTGATGCTGAGATGATCGACAAAACCTTGTGCACCTTCCACCCTAACATGATGATACTGCAACAATAGTACCGTAATGTAAAGTACCAGAAGTACTCTGAGCTTATTGGTGTTCTGCTAAAAGCAAAAAAACATAATGAACTCCTGATGAAGAATCATCATGCAATTTCTAATGGAAGTCAAGCATTGCTTGAAGCACATGCTAACGCTCATTAGGCTAGTAATAGCCAAGGTCGTAGAAAGGGCCAAATGCATAAGGGGAATAAATGGAAGAATGACAGAAACCAAAAGAGAAAAGGCAAATCCAAGTGAAAGGGAAAAGGAAAGGGTATAGGAACCTTCCAGAAGCAAGACCCAGCCAATAAGGCTGCTAACCCTCCTCAGCCATGCTTTAGGTGTGGATGCATCGGCCATTAGTCACGCACCTATCGCACCTCAAAGCATTCGGTAGAATTTTACATGAAATCCACTGGGAGATTCTAGAAGAATCAAGAAAAAAATGTTGAGACACATTTCACCACTCTACCAGAAATTGAGCAAGAAGGTAAGAAGAAGGACGACAATGTCCCTGATCCTACGGCCAAGTTCAAAGAGAACCTTCTCGGATATGGGAACTCAATCTTCTTGGTGCCGAACTTGAGGAATTCCAGAAGAATACCAATGTTCCCCAAGAGGAGGAACATGATTTATATGGAGACCTGCAGTAGTCTCCCTGTACCCCTTTTTCAGTTTATTAAATTGATGTCGAATTTCCTTAGTTGAGTCTCCTTAAGGGCCTCATTTTATCAGTTTAGTATTTATGTTCCTGCATGAACACTTGGTCTACGCTCCTGTTGAGAGATTTTCGGTTGTAACTCAATAAAGTGTCATTTCCCATAATATTTGCTCATTTATGCTATGCTTGCTCTATATTTTTAATATATTCCTGTTGCAACAATTGAATTGATTGAATTGATTCCTTTAATGTAGAACAATCATATAATTCAATGGTGAAGGAGGAATTCTATCTTGTAGATAGCTGCACCACAAATACTATTCTTAGGGAGACTAAATATTTTTAAACTTTGACTGAGAAAACTGAAAATATTATGACCATCGCCGGAAGTGATGCGCTCATTGTTGGCACTGAAAGAGCCATTATAGTTCTCCCTATGATCACTCATATAATAATTAACAATGCCCTATTATACCATGAGTCCAGTCGTACTCTGTTAAGTTTTAAAGACATTCGTCTTAATGGTTTCCACATAGAGACTGATAATGAGGATGGTATTGAATACCTTCTCATGACTAAATTAAATGAGTGCAATAAATATGTAGTTGAAAAACTTCCTTCCTTCTCCTCCAAGTTATATTATACATATATTAAAACTTGAAGTTTATATTGCGATGAAAACCATCCTTAAAGACTCAAAAAAATTTAAGGTTTGGCATGATAGACTGGGTCATCCTGGGTTGAATATGATGATAAGAATAATTAATAATTCTGCAAGCCATAGCATAAAAACTACAAACTTTTCTAAACCTGAAGATTTTGTATGCCCTGCTTGTGCCGAAGGAAAGCTCATAGTTAGACCTTCTTACCTAAAGGTTGGAGAGGAATCTCTGAATTTCCTTTAGAGAATTTAGAGTGATATTTGTGGACCTACTCAGCCCCTGTGGGGCCCCTTCAAATATTTCATGGTACTAATAGATGATTCTACTAGATGGTCCCACATATGTTTCTTATCTACTAGGAACCATGCTTTTGCAAAATTAATTGCCCAAATAATTAAGTTAAGAGCCTCCTTTATAGAAGAAAGGATCAAGTCTATTTGAATGGACAATGCTGGTGAGTTTACCTCAAAAGCATTTAATGATTATTGTATAGCTCTGGGCATTAATGTAGAGCATTCTGTACCACATGTTCACACTCAAAATAGCTTTGCAGATTCATTAATTAAAAGAATAAAACTTATTGCTATGCCACTTTTGCATAATTATAGGCTACCCACCGGCTGTTGGGGCTGTGCAGTGTTGCACACTGTGGCATTAATTCAACTCAAATCAACTGCATATCATGAATTTTTCCTTTGTAGATAGTGCATGGAAAAGAACCAAGCATTTTTCATCTACGAAAATTTGGTTGTGTTGTATACGTATCAATCTCTCACCACAGCATACCACCATGGGCCCTCACCAGAAGTTGGGGATCTATATAGGTTATGAATCTCCGTCAATAATTAAATACCTTGAGCCTATGACAACGGATCTGTACATGGCTAGGTACACTAATTGTATTTTTGATGAGGGCAATTTTTCGGCATTAGGGGGAAATAAGTACCACATTAAAGAATGCCTTCAGTCCTCAGATTCACACACTAAAGAAACCGAACTTGAAGTTCGGAGAATAATAAATCTGCAAAAAATAGCTAATAATCTGCCAAATACCTTCACTGATCAAAAGAGAGTGACAAAATCTCATATACCTGCAGTACATGCACCTGAAAGAGTGGAAAACCCTGGAAGGGTATTGAACCCACTCTTTCCCCTCATGGCAAAAAGAGGGGGAGGCCTCCAGGTGCATAGGACTCAATTCTGCAGAGACGTTCGCAGAGACAGAGGACCGATCAAATGAGATCACTATCTGTGACAGTGGAAAAAGCTCAACCTGATGTTGAGAAAATCCTTGAAGTGAGCCATCCTGGAGATGGTAATGTCCTTAAAGTGGCCCATCTTGCAGATGATAATCCCAGTGTGCATTTGTGCGCACAATTTAACACCGGTAAGTCGAAACACCCAGACTCCATCATAATGGGAAATTGCGAGGAGCTGGAAGAAATAAATGAAGAAATATCCACCAATTATGTGGACTCAGGAGGATTATATAAGAGAAAGACTACAATTGTCAACATTTATTTTGCCTCCAAAATTACTAAAACTCTTGAACTAGATCTAGAACTAAAGTCCATGGCAAAGCCATCCGCTGTGATATGGTTGACTCATCATCTCACAGTTGCTTCAAGCATTGCTCCAACTTGAACAGTTCCACGGTTCATTCCTAGTGCAAGTGCCTTCGCAGGAGTAGTCCCAAGGTTGAAGCGAATGGGCGTCATACATCCTCTCTTAGAACAGTTGTTGGTGAAGTGTCCTAACTCATTGCAATTATAGCAATGCTTGCCTGCCATATGTGGATTTCCTCCTAACTGATTACTGGCTTGGGCAGGTGTCTGAGAACTCTGACCAGATGGACGCAGTGTAGGTGACGCCATCTTGAAAGCATTCGTAGGTTGAAATATAATGAGCTGGTGAGGAGAAATCCTCACTCTCTATTGACCTTGGCGAGCTCCTTGTTGTGTCATCCTGTGCTTCCAGTTATCATCCAACTCTTTTCGCTCGTCCTCCAGGATAAGGGCCTTATTAACCAACTCTTGGAAATGAGGAAAAGTGTGGGTGATCAATCCCACTTGCAGTCCAGAATTCAGTTCCTTCATGTAGTGAGACTATCTAGCTTTGTCTGTTGCCGCGTCTTCAAGGGCGTAGCGTGCAAGTTGTGTAAACTTATTAAGTAGTTAGCCACTGACTGACTTACTTGCTTCAGTACTCTGAACTCTTGTTTCTTCAAGTCCATAATACCTTCCAATACATGGTACTGACAAAAATAATAGTGAACTCATCCTAGGTAATCTCCTGTGGGTTTTCATGGGAAGCACAATAGTTGTCCCATCACTCTGTAGCAGTTGCTTCATGTTGATGAGAAGCATAAAGCACCTTCCCATTTCCCATACACTAGGTGATATGCAGTTTTCTCTCAATTGTCCTAAGCAAACCATCTACCTCTAAAGGATTGGCATTCCCAGAGAAAATAGGTGGACGGGTTCTCGTGACCTCTGATAACTTGGAATAGGGGCGTGGTCCATTGTTAGCTGCTTGATTTGCTGTAACACCCCAAAATTTTGCTTTTCTTACATTCATGTGTGATTTGGCACTTTGGTGAATTTTTGGAATTTTCTGGAATTTATTTAGATTTATTTGGATTTATTTGGAATTTATTTGAATTTATTCCATTTTGAATTAATTAAAGAATTAAAGTTTGCAAATAAAATTTTGTTGGAAATATTTTATTTGAGTCCCAAATACCCTAAAATATTTTCCAGAATTTTTCTGGAATTTTTCTGAGTATTTTGCTATTTTTAATGAATTAAATGAATTTCTGGGAATTATTTTAAATATTAAATCGCGGGAAAATCAACTCGGGTCGAGTACTGTTCATCCGACCGAAGTCGAACCCGAAGTCGGACTCGAGTCCGACCGAGCCAACCGACTCGACCAAACCCGATCCTAACCCTACTCGATCCCGGCCGTTGGATCGGGATCCAACGGCCCGGATTGGACCGTATCGGCCGAGCCGAAACCGGGCTGGGTCCAATCGCGCCCGCGCGATCGTGACCGTCGATCACGCCACGTGGACGGTTCTCCGTCGTCGTCCCCGCCGAGTCCGAGCCGGATTCCTCCACCGCGTAGCCGCCGTGTCTCGTTAGGGTTCCGATTTGTGCGCGCATCCCGGGGTTATTTAATGCGTGAGACATCGCCCGAGGTTGCCCTCTTCCGTGCGCACTGCGTGCCCCAAGCCATCTCGCCTGGCCGTCGCCGTTTGCCGTCTGAGCTCGCCGGAGTTGGAATTCCGTTCGCCATGCGATTAACGCCGATTCCGCCGCCCGTCCGCGTTCTCCGCCGCCATTGAGCCCGATTCGAACGGCCAGTCAAGCCGCGTCGGTGAGGACCTTTCACCTCGCCGAGCACGCCCCAAACGCCGTTCGTGGTCACCGTCCTCGGCCACGGCACTGCAACTCCGCCGTGAAGCCATCGCCGACCCGAAGCTCCACCAACCGTCCGATCAAGATCCAAAGGCCCAGATCGCGCCACGTCACCCTCGGTGAGTTTCCCCGTTGAAAATCCTAGATCTAATCCCAACCGTTGGATCTAGATCCAACGGCTTAGGTTGCGCCACGTAGCAAGAACTGCACCAGGCTAGATTGGATCTAGACCGTTGGATCAAGATCCAACGGCCCACGATCGGCCACGTGCGCCCCAAGCACATGAGGCCCAAACCCAATCCTAGCCGTTGGATTTCAAACCAACGGCCACGATCGTGCCACGCGGTCCAGGAGCCGAACCGCCGCGCCACGCGGCGTCGCGTGGAGTCACCGACACGCCGCCCGCGTGTCGGCCCGATCGCACCGTGGCGTCACCCATGACGCCACAGCTGGTCCCACCGATCGCCAAGACCGTGGTCGAGCCCACGACGCCAAGAATGACGTCACCCGAGGGGGACCCACATGTCAGTGACACAAGGAGCCGTGGACCGAGTTCACGGTAGACCCGAGCCGAGCGTGGACCAAATCCATGGACCGGCTGATGTCAGCAGACCAATCAGAGGCCGACACGTGTCCAGGCTGACGCAATAATTAATTTCCGAAAAAGAAAATGATTTATTAATTCGAAATAATGATTTCAGATTTTGTTTCAAACTTCAAACGCTTATAACTTTTGCGTTTCAACTCCGATTTGAGTGATTCAAATTTCTAAATTTGTATAAAATTGAGATCTACCTAAATATGAATTTTATTTAATTTTTGGACTAAAGTTTTTCTCTGTAAAATTATTTAATTGATTATTTAAACTTTAAATAATCATAACTTTTGCGTTTTAACTCCAAATTTGACGATTCCAGTTTCTAAAAATTCATAAAATTATGTTCTCTCTGTTTATGGATTTTATTTGGATGATTGGATACTTTTTGCCTATTGTTTATTCGTGTATTTGCTATTTGCACGCTTTACGAGTAGACGTTGAAGTGCCGGAAGGATTTGAAGGAGAAGTATTGACTCAGGATCCAACTCAAGACCAAGAGCAAGTACTTTTTGAAGGCAAGTTGTGCTTTGACCATGTTGATCCTATTTTGAAAATCTATTTTGATTTAACTTATTGCATGCTAGTTCAGTTAGAAAATACTTTATTTAAATATGGGGAATTAGATAAATACCAATTTGCTGTATGACACCTTGATTATTTAAATATGTGCCATGACCCCTTGTCACCCTAGTTGTGGTTTACTAGTTGGACATTATTAACTTGCCAACATGGGTTTTAGACCGTTGTAGTAAATCGCTTAGACTGCTTACGTGCTCATGACATGATTTTGGACAATCAAATGTTAATATTGACTTAATGATATATTGAACCTGTTTTGGAAAGGTATCATGTGATGTTGATGGCACGTGGTGCATGGTAATCAAGCGGGGTTTGATAAATAGTTTTTCGGCCAGGGCATGTGGCAAGAATAATCAGGTGGGCGGTTGTGGCATTGGGGATGTTGATTTGGTTCTTCGGGTAGTCTTGCCCTGGTCACCCTAAGGACTTAACCTTGCAAGCCTTTGAACTGGGTCTAACGTGCAACCACATGTCTGTAATGGGACGGACCTAGTTGACTAAGTTGCTAATAACGCATTACTGTGGGACCTCGGGAGGTCAACTACACCCTTTGTGTAAGTTGTAGGGGAGCGTCTGTGGGTCGAGGCCAGTACCCATCTAACGGTTGATTGGCCTAAACTTCGCCTTAGCTAAGGGAAGGGTTAGTGTGCAATAGCAGGAGGACCACTTGTATTGTTAGAAGTTTCCGAAAGACTTTGTTACGAACTCGCCTTTGTGGTGTTTGATTTGTATCTTGTGGGTAAAGTGCATAACCTCTGCAGAGTGTAGAATCTATTCGAATAAGCCGTGTCCGCGGTATTGGACATCGCTCGAATTACAGTCAAGGGTTAGATTTTCTCAAAAATAACTTGGATTTGAAAGGTTGGGTTGGATTAATAATGATGTTGATGAAAATGTGGATTAGGATGGGAAAGATGTTTATTAAACTCCTTGAAAAGTTATCTATGCTTTACTTATTTCTACTGCTTTCGAATCTATTTATGATACTTGTTAAATCTTTATTTCTTTGCAAATATACCTTGAGCTATTCCTTTTGTACCAAGCCATGCATATAGTATATTAGCCTGCATTACGTGCATGACTTGTGAGTACCAAGTACTCACCCTTGCCACAATACAACACCAGTTGAAGGGAGACTACACCGGCTTTGGAGGAGGAGCTCCAAGAGGATCCGTCTACTTAGGGAAGCGAGCCCGATCGGTTACTGTGGTATACTGGATGGCGCCACGAAGTTATTTGATTTTCCGCTGCTACTATTTCTCTCTTAATAAGTTTCGCCTTGCGAGGCATACATTTGTAACTTGACCATAAGGTCGAGTAACCAGTTTGACTATTTAAATAAAGTACTTTATTAGTATCGAGTGGTATGATTGTGATATTTACCGATGTTAAGACTGTGTGCACTAGCGCGTTCCTGGACTAGTGCTGAATACACAGAGGGTCCGGATTTGCAAATTCGGGGTCCCGACATTTGCATTGTTAGCAGTTGCCTGATTAGTGATGTGCTAAACTTGTTGCACCATAACGTGTATCAACTGAGTTTGTACAGCAAAAAAAAAAGCTCGAAAGTTCTGCATGTTTGCTTGTGGTGCAGGATGGGGAAAAGATTCTTTATTAGGGTTCCCATTGGAGAGTGCACCGCTTCCACTAGCTCCATTGTTTCCACATGTCTGAACCATTTGTTGATCACTCCAAGGCAGGGTTTCAAATCTCGGCAAAAAATAGGCGAAATCTTGATGAAATCTCGGATTTCAAACCCTCCAACATTCAAAATCCTGCTTGGATGAATTTTTTTTGAAAATTTTGAATTCTACAGTAATATCAGTAATCTTGGCAAGATCTCGTCAATTTCGTCCAAGATCTCGCGTATTTGGTCTGAAATTAATACTATTTTGGCCAGATGGCATTGATTTTGGACCAGATTTAGCTTCAATTTTTTTGTGAGCATTGAAATACCTTTTATGAGTAGTAAATGTCAAAAAAAGTGCAAAAAAAAATGAAAAAATTTTGTGCTTGAAGTGGGATTCGAACCCACCCCCTTCTAGAGCCTGAACTCACACCTTAAACCAACTCAGCCGATCCGTGTTACTTGTAAGTGACCACCACGCAGAATGTTTATAGCCTAGGCCTCCTTTGCTGACCACAAAACAAAAAGAGCTTTACTCATTTGCTCATGGGCTCATAGCTCATTTAGTCACTTTCTTCTCACTCAGCAGACTATTCTCTCTCGGCAAAACCCAATCTCCGGCCAGATCCGGTCATCTTCGATGAGGTTTACAATGAATCTCGACATTGAAGGGTGAGACCTCGGCAGTTATTACAAAAATCTTGGGTGAGTTAAACAAGATCTCGTCTTCAATTTTGAAAATATTATCTTTTTTCAGGAGGAAATTTTTGTCAAATAGTAGCTACATTTGGGTCTTTTTTCTGCTGGATGTATGCTTTTAAGTGACGGATTAGTATGGTGAGTGATGACCCTAGAATGATGCCTTCTGTGGTTTAGGATAGCTCTTACTCTCTTAGCTCTTTCAGTTGAAGACTTGAAGTGCAATATTTATTGCTAGATGTTTGATTACTTGCTTAGTTGTTGGCTTGTTGATAGTAGGTATTTCATATGAGATGCATGCATAATTCAATCAATTGTATCTTCTGCCATGGGATATTTCATATGGCATGCATGCATGCATGATGAATCCATATCCCTGATAAAGCAAGTTAGTTCTCTGAGCATCGATGCCATAGGGTAATGTTCTTCCAAAAGACCGTCGATGCCATAGGCAAGATCCAAGAGCACAAGTACCTGCTACGTGAGATAACAAAAGTGGTTGCCGAGGAAATTGGTGCTGATAATGTGGTGCAAGTGGTTACTGACAATGCAGCCAACTTCAAGAATCATGCCAGATGTTATGAGTGCAGAACCCATGAATTATCTGGCAACTGTGCTTGGCACACACGGTGAACATCATGCTTAAAGATGTGTGCAACATCCGCGAGATCAAAGGGGTCGTGGGAGGGGCGAAGAGGATTTGCCGCTGCTTATACAACCACAAGAATCTGTATGTGCAGATGAAAGACCACATAGGCGGAGAGTTGGTGAGGCCAAATGCCACTAGGTTTGGCATGACCTTCGTCTTCCTTGATAGATTTTGGAAGAAGAAGGAGAAGTTCCAACAATGGATGACACATCTGGACTAGACAGGTAGCAGGTGGGCTAGGATGGATGAGGGCAAGTTCGCATATGACCACCTCGTGTACTACAATAGGGTAATGTTCTTCCAAAAGACTGTCGATGCCATAGGCAAGATCCAAGAGCACAAGTACCTGCTACATGAGATAACGAAAGTGTTTGCCGAGGAAATTGGTGCTGATAATGTGGTGCAAGTGGTTAGTGACAATGCAGCCAACTTCAAGAATCATGCCAGATGTTACGAGTGCAGAGCCCATGAATTATCTTGCAATCGTGCTTGGCACACACGGTGAACATCATGCTTAAAGATGTGTGCAACATCCCCGAGATCAAAGGGGTCGTGGGTATGACCCGCCCCTTCCGGCTAGATTTATGGTTGACAGTATCCCCTCGCAAGAGCTCAACAAGACTACAGGTAATGTGACATTATTTTTATTCTACTTGGTTATCAGAACGAGGTGTTAATATTTGTTCAAATTGGTCATAGGTGGGAAGAGCATCCCAGATTGGGCCAAGGTCGCGATTGGCAACACCCACATCGCGAAGAGGAAGCGTGGTACCTACAACAATGATGATGACACGCTAGCAGGTGCTTTAGGTGGGTTGGCAAAGTTGTCAACTAGCCATCATGGGAAGGCACATGCAAAGGCTGAAAGCGATGAGGAGCTAGGTGTGGGCAACGACGATGACACAGAGACACCCCCAAGAAGGTGAACGTCGATAGCAGTTCGGTGACAAACTCTGGAGGTGACAACGGTGGCAGATACACCCTCCGACCCCATTCACAGCCACACTCACCGATAGGACTGCAACAGGGGGGAAGTGCCCTGAGGAATGGCTCACAGAGGCAGACCCATAGCACAAGTGGTGAGGTTGGACGGCGGGCAGGACATCCACAAGATGACATGGGTTCGTGGTCTAGTAGCTAGTCTTCCAACCATTGGGGCTTCCCCAGTGAGCACCCTGGGTACCCCACGTTAGGGTACGGCTTGATGCCCTACAAATGGGATCTGGGTGGGTACGGTCATAGACATTAATCCTACAATGGATCGAGCATGTCATCATTGTTCAACTACAATGATCCCTACACTGATCGGTATGCACAACACATGGCTGTCAGGTACCTATACCACTCACAAAATCCTTCGACCTGGATGTCGCATTATGAACACTAGAAGTTCGCCTGGCTGCCATGGGACATGAGCTAGGAAGAGTACAAGCAACAACACTAGAGGAAGCGTGGCAAGATCATTGTCGATAACGCGGAGGTCCAGTTTTCACCAGTATCTTACTACTACTCGTAGGTATGGCAATGCGTAGTTGTCCATGCTTCGCAAGTTCGTACTCCTTTTAATTATAACTCTTGTTGTAAAACATATTCATATCCCTTCTTGTAATTATTCTTTTACATCCTATGGCTATATGTGCTAAATTGTCATGAGTTAATTTTATTTCATGCCTATCATTTGCCATGACAATATATATTGACTGTTCACAATTATCACTATCATAATGCAAAAATCAGTCAAAATGCTGTCTGTAGGACCGAGTAGGCAACTAGAGGGGGGGGTGAATAGATGCCGAATAAAATTCAACTATTTCTTTCTGAAAATAAAAGACCCCTAAATAGCGGAAGAATATCTAATAATGAAGAGATCAAAACCCTAGATTAATTAGCGAGACAAGTCGAACAAAAAATCAAAACTAGTTCTATCAAAAATCGAACAAACCTTCTAATCAAGAATCAAAGAAAAAAATAAGAGAATATTGCAAAAACTTATTTTTTTTTATTCCAAAGCCATCTTCAACAAGATGACACCAAAAAAAATCTTCTAATCTTCAATGATTAGAAAACCCTAAACAAAATCTCTAATCTCACAAGATTAGAAAACCCTAAACAAACTAAAGAGAGCACAAAAGCTTTTCTTTGTTGTAGGCACCTTTTGCTTCTTGCCCTTTGCATTGGATGATTCTCTAAACCCCTAAAACCCCCTATTTAAAGGGCTCCATAGCAGTTGATTCCTTCTTGTATACGGCAAACCTACTGGCTCCACCACGTTTCACGCGAGTCTCCTTCTCGGACACGGTAAAAACCAGTTCTTTGCTGTACTCCCGACTCACGCCGGGGCAAGTGGGCCTGGTGACGCTTACGATCGCCGGCCGCTGCTGTACTCCCTTCGGACACGGCATGCGAAAGCAACGCACTCACACACGCACACGATGCACACACTACGACGCACACATGCAACTCACGCCATGCACACACACACACACTAGCATGCACACACACATGCATGCATACTCACACTCACATGCATGCACACACACATGCACGTACACACACACACTTGCATGTATGCACACACATATGCACACACACACTCTAAAAATTGTATACACGCGTCGACCACCTGCCGCTCTGGCTGCAACGATCTCGACCTCACATGCATCGTTTCTCTAGTCGAAACATCTCGCATGACACCCTCGACCCTCACGACCTCGGTTCCTCCCTGAACCTAGTCTCGGTCCCGTCATCGACCACGTTCGACCTCAAGCAACACTGACGTGAGCAGAAAACACAAAAACAATTTCCGAGCCCAAGTCTGCGACTTGACTCAAATTAATCCATACAACCAACTGGTTTCAGATTTTTTCAAATAAAGAAACCAAAAAATAAATCGGTTCAAATTGGTTTCAAATCTTTTTCAACATCGAGCCAAAATCAACTCAAATCTTTTCAAATCTCTTGAATATTCAAATACTCATCATCAAAAACACATGGATCAAAAAACAATGATCCTTCAATCTCCCTTGATGAGTAATTTGACAAAACACAATAAGATTTGACAAGAGTAAAAATGAGAGTTTGAGACCCAAAAGATTCCAAGACCAAGTAAAGACCAAGTAAATCCAAATTCTCAAACAGTATTCCAAGACCAAGTAAAAAAAAATGAGAGTTTGAGACCCAAAAGATTCCAAGACCAAGTAAAGACCAAGTAAATCCAAATTCTCAAACAGTATTCCAAGACCAAGTAAAGACCAAGTAAATCAAGTAAATCCAAATTCTCAAACAGTTTGAAATTCACCTCTCTTTTTATTTTTCTTCTTCTTGACTTTTGCTCTCCCCTTTTGACAAAATAGTCATCAAGATCTCAAAACTCCCCTTAATGAATGCAGTATCTCAAGCTTTGAAGTATATTCAAGGTATATAATCAAAGTAAAGCATTTGGAGAGTTTTTACGAGAGTTTTCACATTTTGTGTCAATTTATCCAATGAGAAAGCAAATTGAGAGAATATGGAGGCTCTAACACATAGAATAGTTGTTGCATAAGCAAATTAGAGCAAACAAGTAAGATGTCATAAACTGATTTTGCCAAAGCTAAAAGGAAATCTATCATGAGCAAAGAGAGACTTTCAAATTCACTAATGTTTGTCTCAAGGCTTTTCAAAATTTGAATTTCCTTTTTCTCTTTTAGCAAGTTTGACAATTTTGCTTTGTGAACAACAGGGATGACAAGTAATCGCACACTAGCCCATACTTGTGTATGAGTAGGTAGTTCTTTCTTGTATCTTTCTCAGTTTAAATTGGCAAGTGGCTTCACATTGTTCTGAACTTTTGTTTAGACAAGTAGCCTTTTCTTGCATCTTTTGAATTTAAATCCTGGCAAGGAAGTCGCACATTGTACTAAACTTGTGTTTAGCCAAGTAGCTTTTGCTTGCATCTTTTTCAACTTGCTTTTATCATTTAAAACACTGATTTTGCTTGAGACTCATAATGATCATTTGAAGTCCAACAAAAGCTCACACATAGTTTCTAATCGGCTCTAGCCTTTCAACAGATGACAAGAAACTTTTAAGCCTATTTCACAAATGCAATACCATAATGAACAAGAGCCAAAATATTCTCAAAAAGCATCTCAAATTGAATTATTTTAGTCTTTTAGTCTTTTAGTGAGAAGTGAAGCAATGTAGCATTAATTTGACTATATACACAAGAATAGTCAACAAAGCTTTGTACTACATGATGCAATGAAAACAGGGGAGTTTTCTTTAAGTGTAACGACAAAATCAAATGAAAGAGTTAAAATCAAGACTCCCCTCAAATCAACCCATGGGGATGAATGATCCCAAGTTCGGCGTAAGAAAGCAAAGCGAGAAGAATCAAGCGGCTTAGTGAAAATATCAGCAATTTGAGCATCCGAATCAACAAATTTCAGTTCAATAGCTCCTTTTTCAACATGATCTCTAAGAAAATGATATCGAACATCAATGTGTTTAGTCCTTGAATGTTGAACAGGATTTTTAGCGATGTGAATTGCACTAGTATTATCACAAAGAAGTGGAACACTACTAAAGTTAATGCCGTAATCTTTAAGAGTTGAAGTGATCCAAAGAATTTGTGAACAACAACTAGCGGTACAACGTATTCACTTCAGCGATAGATTGAGCAATCGAGGACTGTTTCTTAGAAGACCAAGAAACAAGTGAAGTGCCAAGAAAATGACATGTGCCGAAGTACTCTTTCTATCTAATCTACACCCCTTAAAATCAAGATCGAATATCCTAGGAGTGTAAGCGAAGAAGAACAAGAATACCAAATGCCAAATTCAGAGTGGAGCGAAGATACGAAAATTCTTTTAATTGCTTGTCGATGTGATTCTCGAGGAGAGGCTTGAAATCGAGCGCACAAACATACTGCAAAATGTATGTCGTGCCTCGAAGCGATCAAAGTACGTATGATCCAATCATGCTTCGTATTCTTTTGGTCCATCTCGACACCATTCTCGTCAAGATCCAAAATTGTTGTTGTGCTCATTGGAGTAGATCTGACTTTCCTTCTCCCATGTCGAATTTCTTTAGTAGCTCCTTTGTATACTTGGATTGGTGCAAGAAGATCCCTTCTTTTGCTTGTTTGATTTGAAATCCAAGGAAGTATGTCAACTCTCCCATCATACTCATCTCGAATTCCTGGACATCATTTCGGAAAATTGCAACACAAGAGAGTGGGAGGATCCTCCAAAGATAATATCATCCACATAAATTTGCACCACAAGAAATTGATCATTTGAATTTTGAGTAAATAGAGTTTTATCAACTTTTCCCATCTCAAAATTATGTTGAAGCAAGAAGCCTTTTAATCTATCATACCAAGCACGAGGGGCTTGTTTTAATCCATAAAGAGCTTTTGACAAACGATATACATGATTAGGAAATTTTTCATTTTCAAAGCCAGGAGGTTGTTTCACAAAAACTTCTTCTTCTATAAAACCGTTTAGAAAAGCACTTTTCACATCCATTTGAAATAACTTAAAACCTTTTGAAGCTGCAAAAGCCAAGAGGATGCGAATAGCCTCTAAACGAGCAACAGGAGCAAATGTTTCATCAAAATCAATTCCTTCAAGTTGAGAAAAACCTTGAGCTACAAGTCTAGCTTTGTTTCTAACAATTATTCCATCTTCATTTAACTTGTTCTTAAAAACCCATTTTGTTCCAATAATGTTTTGATTTTTAGGAGGTTCCACTAAAGACCAAACTTTATTCCTTTCAAAGTTTTCTAACTCTTCATGCATCGCATCTACCCAAGAACTATCGGTTAAAGCATGAGTAATGTTCTTAGGTTCAAAATTTGCAACAAAAGCGAGAATGCATGCATAAAAGAGTTTGAGATGAATTAGAACGTGTCACCCTTTCATGAAGACTTCCAATAATTTGTTCAGAGGATGGTTCTTCAAAAGCAGTAAGGGAGGTCCAGCTTGTTTCGATCGTCGTGGGAGGTGTAGGAGAATCAAGTAATAGTCACATCAATTTGTTCAGAACATCTTCCCGCTCAGTAGGTATGAGCTCATAATCATCATTATCTTCATCATTTTCTTGAATCTTTTATCCAAAAGATTGGCTCTAAATCTTCTCGTGAACCTGAAATGCTCGGGTCTAGCTCGTGGCTAGCCTCATCAAAAGTAACATCGCATGTCTCCAACAATTTGTTAGTCGATAAATCAAGTACACGATATCCATGAGAGTGCAACGAATAGCCAAGGAAAATACCATCTGTACTACGAGCTTGAATTTATCAAGATTTCCATGTTTAAGAATAAAGCATTTGCAACCAAACACTCGTAAGTGAGAAGCAGATGGTTTACGATCAAATCTCGATTCATAAGATGTTTTACCAAGTAAAGCTCTGAGATAGACCCTATTTGATATATAGCAAGCGTAAGAAATTGCCTCGGCCCAAAATTTTCTTGAAGTGTTATATTCATCTAGCATAGTTCTAGCCATTTGAATCAAAGTTCTATTTTTCCTTTCTACAACACCATTCTCGTGAGGGAGAATATGGCGAAGAAAATTGATGTTCAATCCCATTAGTTTCACAAAAGATTTAAACAAGGCATTTTTGAATTCTGTACCATTATACATTCTTATGGCTTTCAATGAGTTAGGCAATTCATTTATCAATCTCTTAAAGAAGACATGAAAGAGTCCAAAAATCTCATCTTTTGAAGACAGAAAAATGCACCCAAGAGTATCTCGAATAATCATCAACTATTACTAGAAAGTACCATTTACCTCCCACGATTGTACTCGAGATGGTCCTACCGTATCCATGTGAAGAAGTTGGCCAGGGCCATGGTCATTACGGAGAGACAGGAGCATGTGGGGCTCCAACCATCTTACCATGTCGACAGGAAGCACAAACAATGTCTTTGCAAGATTTTAATTTTGGCAAGCCACGAATTAAGTCTAGACCACTCAATCTAGATAACAGATCAAAGCCCATGTGACCTAACCGACGATGCCAAAAATTGAGATTTCTAGATTACAAGCAACAAAACAATGTGAACTTGAAGCATTGCTAAAATTTGCTATGAAAATTTTTCCAAGTCTAGATATCTCAAGAGTCAAGTTTCCAGAAGCATCGAGTACTCTACATGCATTTGGTTTAAAACTCACTTCAAAGTTTTCATCCAACAATTGAGATCTGAGATAGAAGGTTGAATTTCAGTTTAGACACCAAAGAGACATTCTTTAAAGTAAAGTGATCATTTACCTTCACACGGTACCTTTTGCAATGACGCTGGCCCAAAGAGTAGCATCTCCAAAAGTGATCGTTTCATTCCCGGATGCTTTTGTTAGGGAGGAGAACCAACTTGGGTTGCTGTCATGTGTTGACGATCCTGAATCAACAACCCGGATGTTCTCCTTCCCTTCTCGTACCACCTACATGTTATGAGCGAGAAGATGTTGAGGATTCATTATTTGGGGTTAGAGAAATATGATTTAGGTATCCAAAGATCGAATCACTTTCGGCGAGGAGGTGATCGTACAAAAGCTTGTGAATGCAAAGTAAATGAATTTCCAGTATTTTGTTTGCTTTCACTAGCGGAACATGTGGAGAAATGATACGTGTTTGTCTAAAGTTAGACTTAGCCTTTGATTTTTCCTTTCTCTCGTTGTTTGGCTAGTCTAAAACAAAAATTCATCAAATGACCATCTTTTCCACAATGAGTGCAATTGTACTTAACAAATGGTTTGTCTTTAGAAGCGAAGCAACATTTGCATTCATCATAGTAGAAGATAAAATTCAGAGATTTGAAGACAGTTTTCTCGTGTTCTTTGACAATTTCAAACTTTCCACTTTCAAGAGTTTTAACAATAGTAGGAGCATATGATTTGTGATGAGCATAAGGATCAAAACCTAAACCTTTGTGATGAGTGCTGACTTTTGATTGATCCAAAATCATATTTAGATTTTTCTTTCCTTTAGTAAAGCGTTCTAAAGACTTTTCCAAGTAATCAATTTTTCGAGAGAGTGTTAAACAATTATTACAGAAACATCTACTTTTTCTTTTGCTTGCGACAAGTTGAGCATGAAAGAACTTCATGTGTAAGCAAATCATTAACCAATTGAGTAATCTTAGCATCTGCATCATGCAACTTCAATTCTAGTATGGGACATTTAGAACAAGAAGTTTGACCATGTAAACCATCAAGAGAGCAACCAACATTTTTCACAAGTTTTTCATTTTTCAATTGTTTGGCATAAACTTGTTCTAGTTTAATCATATGTTCCTCTTTTAGAGATTTAATTTCAAATTTGAGATCTAAGCAAGAATCACATGTCTTTTCAGAATTTGAATTTCTAAGATCAAAGTTTTCAGTTTTCAAAGCATGGATAGATCTTTCTCTAAGTTTTTATTTTTGAGTGAAGATTTTCTTAAAGATTTTCTCAATATGACTAAAACTTCACAAAGCTCATCATACGAAGGTATTACCTCATCACCGTCATTTGGAAGTCTTTGTCGTTGTCACTAGAATCACTAGTGTTCCCTTTCGCCATGAAGCACAGTCCGGTGAAATCTTTCTCGTTCAGCTTAGTTTGCTTCGCTTCCTTCTCATCGTCAGTTGAATCATCAATGTCGCTTAAGTCTAAGCGACCAATTGCCGCGAAGACTTTGTTGAGCATCTTCTTTGTCCGTTGCTTATTTTTGTCCTTGCTTTCTTTTGGCCGGAAGGACTTGGAGGAGTTGCTTTGCTCCTTCTCCTCTTTATCTTTGTTCTTGAAACAGTTAGCACGGATGTGCCGGCCTTACCTTGATTGTAGCGATGGATGGAGGCTCCTCTTCTCTCCCTTGATCTCATGTAATTTGCATTGACACGCTTGGAAAGAAGAGCAAGTGTATCTTACGGTATTTGATCTAGCTGCTCATCACTAAGAGCACTCAAAACAAGAATGGAATATGATGATGAAGAACTAGTGGCATTATCATATGAAGAATTAGCATTAAGAGCCATAGAGTTATCATTGGAAGTTCTTGAAACAATGTCTATCTCAAAAGTCTTGAGACTAGAATATAGTTTATCCAAAGTCATTTCACTCATCTTGTGAGCTTCCCTAAAAGCGATCACTTTCATTTGCCGATTTTAAGATCAAGAGATGATAGGAAATGTCTAGCATTTTCAGAGTCAAGGTACTTTACATCTACAACTCTAAGATTGTTTAAGATTACATTAAAGCGAGCAAAACAATCATCTAGAGATTCTCGAGTTCATTTCAAATCTAGTGTATTCTTTTAAATTGATCTTGCCTAGCTTCTTTTACAGAGTCGGTGCCCTCATGATAATCTTGAAGAGATTTCCAAATTTCATGAGCAAAGTGAGTAAATGACAGACTCTATCGAATTCTTTTCTAGCAAGTCCTTGAAGCAATATGTTTCTAGCTCTATTATTGTTTTCAACATCTTTCTCAAACTCGATTTTATCAATATCATCATTAGAAGGAAGCTAAATGCGAAATTTTTACCTTGCGCCAAATTGCGTTACCTTGAGCTTGAAGATATGCAATCATTCGGATCCGCCACTTGGGGAAATGCATGCCATTGAAGATTGGCGGCTTGTTCGAGTATTTCTCCGTTGCCATAACTTACCGTTTACTAATCACCTGTTAAGATGGATTAGTAGAGCCTTGCTCTGATACCACTTGTAGGACCGAGTAGGCAACTAGAGGGGGGGTGAATAGATGCCGAATAAAATTCAACTATTTCTTTCTGAAAATAAAAGACCCCTAAATAGCGGAAGAATATCTAATAATGAAGAGATCAAAACCCTAGATTAATTAGCGAGACAAGTCGAACAAAAAATCAAAACTAGTTCTATCAAAAATCGAACAAACCTTCTAATCAAGAATCAAAGAAAAAAAATAAGAGAATATTGCAAAAACTTATTTTTTTTTATTCCAAAGCCATCTTCAACAAGATGACACCAAAAAAAATCTTCTAATCTTCAATGATTAGAAAAACCCTAAACAAAATCTCTAATCTCACAAGATTAGAAAAACCCTAAACAAACTAAAGAGAGCACAAAAGCTTTTCTTTGTTGTAGGCACCTTGTGCTTCTTGCCCTTAGCATTGGATGAATCTCTACCCCCCTAAAACCCCTATTTAAAGGGCTCCATAGCGATTGATTCCTTCTTGTATACGGCAAACCGGTGGCTCCACCACGTTTCATTGCGAGTCTCCTTCTCGGACACGGTAAAAACCAGTGCCGCTGTACTCCCGACTCATGGCCGGCAAGTGGGCCTGGTGACGCGCACGATCGCCGGCTGCTGCCTGTACTCCCTTTCGGACACGGCATGCAGAAAGCAACGCACTCACACACGCACACGATGCACACACTACGCACGCACACATGCAACTCACGCCATGCACACACACACACTAGCATGCACACACACATGCATGCATACTCACACACTCACATGCATGCACACACACATGCACGTACACACACACACTTGCATGTATGCACACACATATGCACACACACACTCTAAAAATTGTATACACGCGTACGACCACCTGCCGCTACGCTGCAACGATCTCGACCTCACATGCATCGTTTCTCTAGTCCGAAACATCTCGCATGACACCCTCGACCCTCACGACCTCAGTTCCTCCCTGAACCTAGTCTCGGTCCCGTCATCGACCACGTTCGACCTCAAGCAACACACTGCGTGACGTGAATGTAAAACACAAAAACAATTTCCGAGCCCAAGTCCGCGACTTGACTCAAATTAATCCATACAACCAACTGGTTTCAGATCTTTTTCAAATAAAGAAACCAAAAAATAAATCGGTTCAAATTGGTTTCAAAATCTTTTTCAAATACTGAGCCAAAATCAACTCAAATCTTTTCAAATCTCTTCGAATATTCAAATACTCATCATCAAAAAACACATGGATCAAAAAACAATGATCCTTCACTGTCAAAATTTCTAACTTTACAGTCTTTTTGTTAAAATATTTCGTATGTTGCACTATAATACATAGGAACTATATAGAGCTTTTCAAATGACTTGAAATTCATTTGTTACATTTGAAAAATAAAAAACACAATTTACATAAGGTTTTTATCACGACATTACCACTTGCACAATTTTTTAAAATTCTACAGGCTTGATCATCATCTCGAAATTTTATAGAAATATTATTAATACATAAGAATCATCCAAAAAAATTCAAAAAATTTTGACGTGTTTTCGACCAGTTTTAGGTCATTTAATTTTAACTAAGATTTCAGTTATTTCGGGCAAAATCTCGATGATTTCGCCTGTAATGTCGGGTTGATCGGTTGAAAAAAAAACTAGTTTTAAATTTTTGTTTTTCGATTTTGTCCAAGATGTGTTCGAAAGTTCCTAATTTTGCCAAAATTTTGGATTTCGGTCGCCTCCGAGATATGATCTGAAACCGAAATTTCAAACCTTGCTTCAAGGTTTAAAGAAAAGAAGGAACAGAATAGACAAATAATAAAGAAACTTATACAGTGTAACAAGTTTAACATAAAATCCAAATATAATCAACTTCATTAATATCATGGTATGATTGCTCACAAATGCCTAAAGGCCATGTAACACATACTGCACACTCATAAAGCATAAAAGGCTTATAGTAACCCATCAATATGCCACAGGAAACTAACAAGGCTAGCACCCTAATTATTCGTCTCATACTGGAACTCCTCCTCGTGAGCTAGTGTAGACTCCTCCTCAACTTGCGAGTTGGGTGTTGCAAGGGGGGTGAGTACATAAAGCACTTAGCAAGTCATACACAGAATGCAAGTCTATTAAATACATGCATCGCTTATTCCAAGTGCATGGCTGAAGTGATTATTTTGCAATAAGCAGCATTTCAAACATTAACATGTATAGATTAAAATGATTCTAAATCAAATATCATCAATAATTAACTTTCTCGTTTATTTTTTCAAGGCTCACTGGCACACAGCATAACCAATTTTCATCATCATTTTCATAGGCACACAACCTTCTATTTTTCAAGTTTTATTTTTCAAGATCTAACCCTTAACTATAATTCCTGAGAAATGTCCAATATTGTGGACACGACTATTCGAATAAGTTTGACACACTCTGCAGAGGTTATAATAATAATCTCTATATACTTTACCCACAAGATATAATCAACTCACCATGTCTGCCGTGACTCGCCATACAAGAGTATGCGAATCAGTGATCATAACAAAGCCTTTTAGAAACTTTTATTCTAGGGGCATTTGGATATTTGCCACTCTAGGAATTGGAAATTCGATGGTATGTTAAAAATCATGCCATTGAGTGGCATTTTTTACACATGCCATCGAATTTTCAGATTGAGGAGTGGCATATATCAGATTATTCCTTTATTCTAACACATGAACCACTCCAGTATTGCCTTCACTATCCCTTCCCTCACACAGAGCCGAAGTATAGGACCGATATACTGTTGGACCGATGTGAGACCATAGTACACCACATCCTCCCCCATGATCACACCCCCGCGTGACTATCACCCTGAGGTATCTTATACTAAGACATAGGTAACTTAATTAGGTTTGTCCCATTTCAGATATGTGGTTGTATGTTTGGCCCAGTTCAAAGGATTGCAAAGGTTAAATCCTTAATTGACCGAGGTAAGACTACCAGTCTCTCAAATAACCAATGGAACACAGCCTCACTTACTTTCATCAACCCATTGCCACACAGGCTCACCATGGCACAAAGCCTCTTGCCACTTGCCTTAGTCTAAATCATTTCCCACCCGGTTGATTATTATGCAACACATGCCATCAACAAGTTAACATCCATGTAGAACAACACATGCCTCTAAATTTCAATATCTTCGTGTGGTAACACATGGCACACCATTTTAAAAACACATTCCATATTCCATTAATTAATATTAAATTTGCATTTCTAAAATGATATCAATAACATGTGTGCAAGTCTAGGCATACTAACACGTTCTTGCAACCTATGTTGGCAATTAAATAGCATCCAACTAACATTAAATCAACTTAAGGTGACAAATGAACATGGCATCCAAATGACAAGGTGGATATACAACAATTAGGTTGTTAACTAATCCCAAATTAATTGGAATCATTTTTAATTTGAACTAGCATGCAATAATTTAAAACAATATGAATTTTAAAGCATGGGAGTCAAAGCACAACTTGCCTTGAAAAAGCTTTTGCTCCTACTCTGGACCTAGGTCTTGTAGTCCCAACTTTAATTCGAAACACTCGGGCACTTCAACGTCTATGTGTATTGAATAAATAAATAATAAATATAAAAAATAGTGAGAACAATCAACTCAAAAAATTAAATAAAATTTACCATTAAATAGAGCATGATTTTATAAATTTTTAGGCTCTTGAATCACCTCAATCGGAGTTCGTATGAGCAAGAATGAGTTATCTAAATTTTCGAAAATAAAACAAAAAGAATAAACCCAATTAATTGAATTATTTTTGTACTAGAAAATAGGAATTATGATGTCATGATAACATCAACACCAAAATATTTTTCTACGAAAATACGAAATATGATGCCACTACTGACGTCCCCTGACTCATGGACCAATCTGACACTAACATGTGTCACATCTAAATTTAATTTCCAACGAATTACTTTTCTACTGAAAAACTCGATTTTATGACATCACTACTGACATCATAATCTAATTAAATTAATCAAATATACTATGAAAAATACCCTATTAGGCTAACATGTGGTCCCCCGGTCCATAGACCGGGTCTACGAAACAGTGCGCAATCCACTGTAAACTCGATCTGCGGGAAGTCTGACCGGCTGTCCACAGTGATGCAAGCACTTACATCACGCACGGTGCACGCAGCGTGCGAGGCGGCGGACACGTGACGGCATTCTACGGGCTCGATGCGTGGTGCAATCGTGGCCGCACAATATGAATCCAACGGCCGAGATTCATCACGAAGGGTGACGGTGGCCAGACACGTGGCAGAGTAACACCTATGCCAATTGACACAACCTAAGCGGATCGATCTAGAACCAACAATCACTATTGATAGTGATTAATGGTGATGAGGTGCTACAGGATCAAGACACGTGGCCATACCTGCACCGTGCAATGTAGATCCGACGATCAAGGATGCTCGCAAAGAGTCAACAGCGCTTGACGGTGAGATTTCACCAGTAGTGAAGACATCGACCAACAGTGCGACATCCTAGGCTCCTCTGGCTGCGATCCTTGGTGGGTTAGATATGTCTCAGCGAATTCTCAGGCAGAAGATCATGGTGGTCTCAGAATTTGGCGAGCAATCACGAGCGCACGAGTGCGACACAAACGTTGGTAAGTGAGGCAAACAAAGCAGCACAACGAGGCCTTATCAATGCGTGGTTCTGCGCCTTAAATACCGGCTCGGAAGGTGTGATCCGCGTGGTTGCACAGAATAGTGATATGGTGTTATCCTAGGGGTACACATGGTAATGATCGGGTGGTCCAAGGAGCAAGGATGACGCGGACGCATCTCGGGCACCAGATTATGATTCGACGGTCCGAACTCGGTAGGGTTAGGGTTTAGGGTGGCAGCAACCGGTTAGGCTTTGTGGGTTGGCACTATGATTAGACTAGGCCAGATGGGCTGGGCCTGAATACGGTTTTGGCCCAAAGGCTTAGACCATTTCCTTATTTTCCTATTTTAAATAATTCTAGAAATTAGATTAAGTCAAAATAAATAGTAAAAATATCAGAAAAACTCCAAAAAAATTCTGAAAAATACTTTGAGACATTTTGAACATAAATAAAATATTTCCAATAGAACTTTATTTAAACTTTTCAAATATTTAAATAAAGTTTAACAAAATACTTAATTCAAATAAATTCAGAATAATTCCAATAAATTCCAGAAAATTCTCAAAAATTGAAATGGCATAATAACTTAAGAAATACAAAAATTGGGATGTTACAAACATGCAAATTGACTTGTTCTTGGCCCTTTGATCAGCTGTATCCAAAATCTTGATTGGGTACTCCTTCTAAGTCAAATCATCTTGCAGCTCAATTGATTTTAATGGTGTCTGCTATGTCGGCACTCGGAGATATTTCTTCTATTGAGACATGCGATACACATTATGCACCCCTGCCAACGACTGCGGTAATTCTAGCTGATAAGAAACCTCTCCTCTGCGGCTTAAGATTTTAAATGGGCCAACATATCTAGGAGCAAACTTTCCTTTAGCGTGAAACCTTTTAACTCCCTTGAGAGGTGTAACCTTGAGATACACGAAATCTCTATGCTCAAAACTCAATTCTTGGTGACAATTATCGACATAACTCTTTTGTCTTTATTGAATGATCTTTAACCTCTCTTTGATCATAGCAATTTCCTCTTCGGCCTCCTTGAGAATATCAGGTCCAAAAACAATATGCTCTCCTGTCTCATTCCATTTTAATGGAGTACGACAAGAACATCCATATAAAGCTTCAAATGGTGATATTTGCGAACTTGCTTGATAACTGTTATTATAACTGAATGGAGCATGCGGCAAATATTTATCCCATGAAGTAGCATAATCTAGAGCACAAGCTCTTAACATATCTTCTAAAATCTGGTTAAGTCTTTCAGTCGGGTGATAAGCTATACTAAAATTCAATCGGGTGTCCATGACTTCATGCAACTTATTCCACAATCTTGAGGTAAATTGGGTACCTATATACGATACTATCTTCTTTGGCACTCAATGCAAACATACAATTCTTGACATGTGTAACTCTGCCAAATGATCTCCTAACTAGGTGGTCTTTACTGGTATGAAATGGGCAACGTTAGTCAATCTATCCACTATGACCCATATAGAATCATATCTACTCTACGTTCTTGGTAAACCAGTAATAAAATCTATACCGATTTCCTCCCACTTTCACTCTAAAATCTTTAATGGTTATAGCAAACCAACTGGCCTCTGATGCTTTGCATTTACTCTCTGGCATATGTCAATAACACGTTGCAAGTCTAGGCATACTAACATGTTCTTACAACCCATGTTGGCAATTAAATAGCATCCAACTAATATTAAATCAACTTAAGGTGACAAATGAACATGACATCCAAATGACAATGTGGATATATAACAATTAGGTTGATTAACTAATCCCAAATTAATTAAAACCGAATTAGCATGCAATAATTTAAAACAATGTAAATGTTAAAGTATGGAATCACCATGGTCAAAACACAACTTGACTTGGAAAAGCTTTTCCTCTTGCTTTGGACCTTGCTTTCGAAGTACCAACTCTCATTCGAAACCCTCAGGCACTTCAACGTCTACTTGTAATGAATAAACAAATAATAAATACAAAAAACAGAGAGAAAAATTAACTCTAAAAATTATATAAAATTTATCATTAAATAGAGCTTGGTTTTACAAATTTTAGGAGTTGGAATCATTTCAATCGGAGTTCGTATGAGCAAGAACAAGCAATCTAAAGTTTTGAAAATAAAACACAAAGAATAAACCAAATTAATTGAATTATTTTTATACTAAAAAATAGGAATTATGACGTCACGATGACGCCAGCACCGAAAAATTTCAATCGAAATATTTTACTTTGAAAATCCGAAGTATGACGTGTGGGGTCTCTAGTCTTAGATTAGCAACACATGTACTTACTGTTGCACGGCACTGGTAATTAACGCAACCCGTAAGGAATCTATTCATTAATTTAAAACTGTACTCGGATTGAGATCAATTAGTCGGTACGACGCATGCCGCACGCGGTCGCATACCAATTGATTGATTCCAATTCAAGCTTCCCGCAATATGTGTTCAGTGCTAGTTCCCTGGACCAATAGCCTAGCACCGCATATGTCACAACAAGTTACATCAATTCACATATACAAACATTCTGTATATAAAAGCAAGCGGTCTGATTACATTGTGATATATTACAACTTCACAAGTTCAACAACAATCACAACACAGCTCGCAAGCTGCAGCCCCAAAAGGAAACAAAAGCTCGTTAGCGACGGCAGTGTGCCATTCCACCCAGAGGCAATCGACTAGGGGATAAGCCCAGATAGCCATCTCAAACATCGTCGGGACTCGCTTCATCGAACGAGCCATCGAACTCGTCGTCATTACCTTCGTCATTGTCTTCTGTGCATGATGTCAGTTTTAGAGCAAACGGTGAGTACACGTATGTACTCGCAAAACTTTAGTGTTTACAATTAATACTATGACATGCAGGCTGTGACAATGGAATAGGTTTCTAAACTGGTTTCAGTTTGTGATAAGCCGAATTTATTTGCCATAGAATAGTAATTCATGAAACATAATGCGGAATTTAAAAAGCAATTGAAGTAAAAGATTGCTATCTCATGAATAAGTAAATACATGTAATCATTTGATTCCAACAGTTCACATTTCGACCAAGTAATCTCCAATCCAAATTCCACTTATCCTTCCACATCCAATTCTGAATTTACCTACTATGGTCCAAGCCATAGTCCATTTCCATCCCAAATTACTGAGCTGTTCCCATTTACCCCTTTCGCTTTCCAGAACATAACTGAAACCCAACACCAGAAAATCTACATTTGACAACATTTCCCAAGTTCCTCTTGACCGTGAGCACGGTTAATCGATTAGATTTATTATCTGCAGAGATTGCACAGTTTACCCACAGGACACACCCTAGTAATCACGTCAACCATGCCACACGATACTTGTCGTACCTGTTTTGCTAGGCTGTAACACAACCGTTCCATACGTTGGAATTAACCCTGCACCCTCCCGGCAGATGTTATCCCTTGCTATGTGTGGAAGTACAACCTGTCCCGTAGGATTCACGATGGGTTTACTCCCCATCGTGCTCTTCCAGACCAGTTGAAAGTACAGCCTGTCCCGTAGGATTCACATGGGTTTACTCCCCAACGCGCTTTTTCAACTGTGAACACGTAGTAACAATGATGGTGTATAGTCCACCGTGTCCTTTACTCCATAGCAAGGCATACGCCGTTGTATCGGCATGCTCCCAACCCGAACTCGAAAATGGGCCTGCCTCGAACGATACCCAACCTGGATATCACCCGTACACTTCAGCTTCCCCAAGTGCAGTTTAATTACCCAACTACTGTACTAGATTGGGGCTGTCGTAGCCCATGTGGTTGTACGGTTTGACTTGGTTAGTCAATATTAGGTTCGATCCTTAACTGTCTCAGGTGAAATCTTCCCAAATTCCCCATTTCTTATTTCATTAGAATGGATAATCTAGTTCTAAGAGTGTCAAGGTCATTATGTGGAGTATGATTCAGGTAACCTATCAAATCAGTTCTAACTACAATTTACCCCACCAATTAGCATTTTACTGAACATATGGCATGCATAGTAGTTTTGAGCATTGGAAATTAAATTTGCAAATATAGAATCAATATGATCAAGGGGGTGCTTGCCTGTCTGCTCTTCACTGACGGTGTCCTCAGGAACGGGTCCTCGCTAACAACTCCCGACGCGTCAACGTCTAAAAGATGAAATAATAAAAGAATCGACCAATAAATGATCAAATAATGCTCAAATAAGGCAATTGAGAATAGCATACGAAGACTAAGCTAATCCAAGAAGCTAGGAAGAAGTTGGACAAAAAGATCCCTGAGCCAACCGTGGTACCCAGCAGTACCGGCCTTGAAATTCCGGTAGTGCTGCCCTACCCGGCAGTACCAGCCCCAAGGACCAGTAGTGCCAGAAGCTTCGAAACGATCGCGTGGTTAGGTTCCTAGCAACGCCAGGGACTCATCCACGCAGACCTCTCCAAGTTTTGAACTCATTTGACCTAATTCCCAACTTTCTGACCTCAGAGACCCAGATTTTTGTCGGAATTCGACTTTCGACCCGGATCCAAAACAAACTTGGATCTTTTTTGTGGGATTCAAACCCTAACGACATCGGATACGTTTCTGAAGTTAATTTCTCAGCTTTTGGAGCTAGGGTTTTGAGGAATGGCTCCAGAACTCAAGAAATTCACTTTTCGCAGAATGTATCCGATAAAAAGCGAATCTGGGTTTTCAGGTCAGCTACTTTGCTTCCAAAGATTCCTTTGGGCCTCACCAAGGTGTAGCAACCTACCCAAACCCTAAACCACCACTAAAACATGGTTTCTAGGGTTTGATTAAAAGGAAAGAAATAAAAGAGGAAGGAGAGAAACTAGGGTTTGCTCAAAACTTGGAGATTCAACCTAGGGTTCGATTTCTTCCATCTTGAGGCTCACATATGGTTTGAAGGGCTGCTCTACACCTTGAAACTCCTTGATGTAGGTTCACCAAAAATGGAGAGAGAACTTGAGAAGGGGATAGAGAGAGATGAAGCTAGAGAGAGAGAAGAGTAGAGAGAGAGCTTTGGAGGGAGTGAGAAGAGTGTGAGGGAAAGAGAGAGACGGTGGAGGGGGTATATAGCTGAGGGGAGGAAGAGGGAGGCGTGGCCACCTACAGCTAGGATTTCGGTAAGAGTCCACATGGGCCTTCATGGGCCTAGTTTCCCAACACTCCCCCTTTGTAACACCCCAAAAATTTGCTTTTCTTAAATTCATGTGTGATTTGGCACTTTAGTGAATTTTTGGAATTTTCTGGGATTTATTTGGATTTATTTGGAATTTATTTGAATTTATTCCACTTTGAAAGAATTAAAGAATTTAACTTTGCAAATAAAAATTTGTTGGAAATATTTTATTTGAGTCCCAAATGCCCTAAAATATTTTCCAGAATTTTTCTGGAATTTTTCTGAGTATTTTACTATATTTAATGAATTAAATGAATTTCTGGGAATTAATCGAATTATTAAATCGCTGGAAAAATCAACCGGGTCGAGTACTGTCCATCCTACCGAGCCCGAGTCAGACTCGAGTTCGAGTCCGACCCGAGTCACGTGGTCGAGCCGAACCCACTCGGCTGAACCCTAGCCACGTGACCGTTGGATCAAGATCCAACGGCCACAAACGCGCCACGTCGCCCGAGCCCAACCCCGACCGAACCAGCCAGGTCGCCGAGCCGGACCCGAGCCCAAGCCACCCAACCGTTGGATCAAGATCCAACGGCTCGCGGCGCCCACGCTACCCTCTCCGTATCGCCGCCGGATTCCGCCGCCGCCCGTGCGTGAGGCCTCGTTTTCCGCGCGTATCACGGACGTCGAGGGCCTATTTAATGCGCCGCCACCCGTGTCGGATAGCTGACTTCATTGCGCACCCATAGCCCTAGCTCACGCCGCCCGAGTCGCCGCTGGTTGCCCGCGTGAGCTCGCCGTAGTTGGTTTAGGTCTCCGCCGCGCCTCCTTGCCGTTTGCCGCCGTCTCTGTCGTCCTCGGCCGCCGTTGAGCCCAGATCCGAGTTCCTCGCGTCAACACGCATTCGGGAGTGCAAGTCTTCACGCCGGAGGAGCCCCGCAACGCCGCGCCGTTGGTCGCCGCTCGACCCGGCCGGCCAGCTCGCCCGCGTCGCCATCGCCGAGCCAGAAGCCCGTGGACCGTCGGATCTCCATCGACGGGCCGATCGTGCCACGCCACCGCCGGTGAGATCCCTGCTCCAAACCCCAGATCCAATCTCACCGTTAGATCTAGATAAATGCGGTTAGCGTCGGCCGCGTTATACAGCGTTAGATTGGATCTCAACCATTGGATCTAGATCCAACGATCCAGATTCGACGCGTTCACCCAATCGCGTGAAACCCCGATCCACTCCAAGCCGGCGGATTTCAAACCAACGGCCCGGCTTGCGCCACGTAGTGGGAAGCTTGACCGCCGCCGACCCATGCGTGGGTGTGGGTCAGCGACACGCCGCCCGGGCGGCAAGAATGCGCGCCAACCGCACCATGACGCCACGCCGACGCCATGGGGGCCCACCTGTCACGGCCACCCGGCCGTGCGGTGACACCAAAGAATGACGCCACCGGGTCCCACTGCCGCCGAACGGTGAGTCCCCGCCGACGCCAAGAATGACGCTACCCGGTGGGTCCCACCTGTTAGAGACACGCGTGAGCCGTGGACCAAGTCCACGGTGGAACCGAGCCGAGCCGTGGCCGAGCCCGTGAATCGCCGACATCACCGCCCAATCGAGGTCGACACGTGTCCTCGCTGACGCAATAAATTAATTTTCGAAAAAGAAAATGATTTATTAATTCGAATATTGATTTCAGGATTTGATTCAAACTTCAAACGCTTATAACTTTTGCGTTTTAACTCCGATTTGAGTGATTCAAATTTCTAAATTTGTATAAAATTGAGATCTACCTAATGATGAATTTTATTTAATTTTTGGACTAAAGTTCTTCTCTGTAATATTATTTAATTGATTATTTAAACTTCAAAATGCTATAACTTTCGCGTTTAAACTCCGAATTTGACGATTCTAGTTTCTAAAAAATCATAAAATTATGCTCTCTCTGTTTGTGAACTTTATTGGGAGGTTTGGACACTCTTTGTCTACTGTTTTATTCATTTGTTGCTATTTGCACGCGTTACGAGTAGACGTTGAAGTGCTAGAAGGATTCGAAGGAGAAGTATTGACCCAGGAGCCAGCTCAGGACCAAGAGCAAGTACTTTTTGAAGGCAAGTTGTGCTTTAACCATATTGATCCTATTTTGAAACCTATTTTGATTTAATTTATTGCATGCTAGTTCAATTAGAAAATACTTTATTTAATTTTAGGGAATTAGATAAATGCCTAATTGCTGTATAACACCTTGGTTAATTGAATATGTGCCATGACCCCTTGTCACCCTAGTTGTGGTTTACTAGTTGGACATTATTAAATTGCCAACATGGGTTTTTAGACCGTTGTAGCATATTGCTTAGACCTGCTACGTGCTCATGACATGATTTTGGACAATCAAATGTTAATATTGACTTAATGATATATTGAACCTGTTTTGGGAAGGTATCATGTGATGTTGATGGCACGTGGTGCATGGTAATCAACTGGGGTTTGGTAAATAGCTTTTGACCGGGGCATGTGGCAAGAATGATCAGGTGGGCCAGTTGTGGCATTGGGAATGTTGGTTTGGTTCTTCGGGTAGTCTTGCTCTGGTCACCTTAAGGACTTAACCTTGCAAGCCTTTGAACTGAGTCAAGCGTGCAACCACTTGTCCGTAATGGGACGGACCTAGTTGATTAAGTTGCTAATAACGTACCTGTGGGACCTTCGTGTCAACTACACCGCTTGTGTAGTTGTACGGAGCATATCGGGTCATGCGGGTACCCATCTAACGGTTGATTGACCTAAACTTCGCCTTTGCTAAGGGAAGGGTTAGTGTGCAACACCGAGAGGACCACTTGTGTCGTTAGAAGTTTCCGAAAGACTTTGTTACTGAACTCGCCTTTGTGGTGTTTGATCGTATCTTGTGGGTAAAGTGCATAACCTCTGCAGAGTGTAAAATCTATTCGAATAGCCGTGTCCGCGGTATTGGACATCGCCGAATTACAAATAAGGGTTAGACTTTCTTGAAAATAACTTGGACTTGAAAGATTGGGTTTGGTTTAAATAAAGATGTTGATGGAAATGTGGTTTAGGAATGGGAAAGATGTTGATTAAACTTCTGGAAAAGTTATTGATCTTATACTTGTTTCTATTGCTTTCGAATCTACTTATGCTACTTGTCAAATGCTGTTTTGCTGCAATTATACCCTGAGCTATTCCTTTGTACTAAGCTATGCATGTAGTATATTAGTTTGCATTCTGTGCATGACTTGCTGAGTACCAAGTACTCACCCTTGCCACAATACAACACCAGTTGAAGGAGAGTCTACACCAGCTTCGAAGGAGGAGCTTCCAGAGGAACCGTCTAACTAGGAATCGAGTCCCAGTCAGTTGCCTGTGGTATACTGGATGGCGCCACTATGTTATCTTATTTTTCCGCTGCTATTATTTCTCTCTTAATAAGTTTCGCCCTGCATGGCGTATATTTGTAACTTGACCATAAGGTTAAGCAACCAGTTTGGTTACCTAATTAAAGTACTTTATTAGTATTGAGTGGTATGATTGTGATATTTACCAATGTTGAGACTGTGTGTACTAGCGCGTTCCTGGACTAGTGCTGAATACACAGAGGGTCCGGATTTGCAGATTCGGGTCCCGACACCCTTGGACTCTTTACCACGAAATGCATATGCCTCATCAAAACTCCAGAAAAACCCAATGGGAAAAATACTTGGAGAAAGAGTACATAGCATATGCTTGCTGTGTTGTACGAATACCCAATTTCGGTCTTTTGCCAAAAGTTAATTTAAATTAATTAAATTTAAAATTTGGATTTTTCCTTGGTGTTCTAATTAACCTGGCATCCCTATCCTTCCGAAATAGGAGTTCAATCCTTCACCGTCCGAAAAGTCGAATTTCCAAATTCCTGTCCTTATTCGAAATTCCACCCGAGTTCCAAAATGCTCCAAAAATCCCGAAACCTATTGCATTAGCTTCCAAATATTCTAAAATGATTTTGGAAAATTTTCCAAGATTTTTAGAATCTCTCTGGTATTTTATGTCTCGCAGCCTTTCTTCAAATGCCCCATTGTTCGTCTCGGAATTGTCTAAATTCCAAAATTCATCCAAAATCAGTGAAACCAATTTTATTGGGTTTCAAATTCCCTAGTATTTTTACGAATTTTTTCGGGATTTTTAGACCCTTTTTGCTATTTTATCTCGCACGCCATTAATTCTTTACTATTCATCGACCACGTGGCGGCTACTGTTCATCATCTTCAACTTGCGGTTCAAAGTCCAGAGAACACGATTTCTCTCCCAACCCTTGGCATTTCAACTTCAATCTCCCATAACTTTTCATTTAAAGCTCCAAATCGCGAACGGCCGGATCCGTTGGAAAGGTATCGACGAGGAGATTTCATTCCCCACCTCCATTCCTCCCAAATTTCGCCGGAAATGGTTAAATCAAAGGAAAACTGAAGTGGGGTTAAATGGCCATAACTCGGCCATTTCTCCTCAAAACGGCGCACCACCACCTCTCAAAGCTTTGTCCCGGAGCCCTCTACCCCGTGCTCACTTCCTCCCATAGCCACCCCTCTCCATCTCGCCGGAATAGTGCAAAAACCGACGCCGGTTGTCCTCCATTGACACCGTTCTTCGTTGTTGCCATCATATCGTCCACTCTGGTGAGCCAATTGAAGTTCCATTTGCTTCATGGTGTGCATATGGAGGTCAAGATTGTAACCCCTCAATCAATTTCAGGTTTCTTCAAGATTCGACTTCGAATTTCGCGTTTGAACCTCGCCGGCCGAACCGCCGTTCATCGACGAAGTCGTCGTCTCTGGTAATTTGTTTTGCAATTCCTTGCAACCGTAGATACCCTGGGATGTCCTCTAGTTGATACCTCATTCAATTTGAAATTACATGTTATATTTTTTGCAAATTTCGATTTTTGCTTGGCCTCTGTTCGGTTTGGCCCCTGCCCATGCTCGACCGCTCGCCCACCGCTTTCTCCGCCACCCCCCGTGCCCCCGCTGGGCCTCGCCGCTCACGGCCACCGCCTCGCCAGGCGCCTCAGCGCCACCTTGGGGTCCCTAACTCACCGCCTAGCCCACCGACTCCCCCGCCGCACTCTCCTCGTGCCCTCGCCTCGCCCCACTGCTCTCGACGCCGCCGCGCTTAAGATGCCTCGGCCGCCGCCTGCTACGGCGTCGCCGCGCCACCGCTCGCCGTCGGCCGACCGGTCTCCTCTCGCCGGTGCGCAAGGAGGAGCTAGAGCTCCTCTGTTCTTGAACTCATGGAGAAGAAGGGCACACCCAATGACAAGGGGGTCCCACTTGACATAGGCTAGGAAATTCAGAAAATCCTTTGGAAAAGAAGATTCCGAGGAATATTCCTCGTTTTCCTTTTTCCAACATTTTCAGATTTCGAATGCTCATAACTTTTCATCCGAACTCTGATTCACTCCGTTCAAATTCCTAAATCCATCTAAATTTAAGATCTACTTGCCAGCATATTTTTTTTATATTTTTTGGATTTATTTTATTTTATTGGATTTATTTGTTGTACCGTTTTGCGCGTAGCCGAGGATCCCGCCGAGTTCGCCGACCTCGCCGCCGAACTTCCAAGTTTGGAGACTCTCGTCGCGAATGAAAGCAAGTCTCCTTGATGCATTTCGATCACATGTTTGTAAATGTTTTACAATGTTTTATAACATACATTGCTATCTTAACTGTACGTCAAATATAGACTTTAGTTATTCTGAATTGCTATCAACCCCTTGATTATTGTTATCCATGTTTATTTCTAACCCTATGATACTTTGCTATGTCATGCATAAATAATATTGTGACACATGTTGATTAGTACAGTAGTATGCTTAGTTGCAAAATTGATTAAATGACCCACGGGATTATATCAAAAGTATGATTTAAAGTATGATTTGAGAACTTAAGCAAAGTATTTGCTACTGTTTTTATAAAATAAAAATAAAATGAAAAATGGTTTGGACTTGGGCGGAATGGAATGTCGGGTGGGTGCGGATGGAGCACTAGTTTCATTGTGCAAGTACCGCACCAAGTCAATTAAGGACCGACACTTATGACTGTCCATTCTAAGCATAACTGTACAACCACATGTCTATAATGGGTACGACCTGGCTGAATAATTTGTAGAAACCTAACCAAGACTCACCAGTTGGTGGAATGTGGGCGCCAGATGGAGGTGAGTCGTATTTTCCCACACGGCGCAAGAGGGGGCTTCTGTACTGTCGGGACCCCGAATTTGCAAATCCGGACCCTCTGTGTATTCAGCACTAGTCCAGGAACGCGCTAGTGCACACAGTCTTAACATCGGTAAATATCACAATCATACCATTCGATATTATCAAGTACTTTATTTAAATAACTAAATCAAGTTACTCGACCTTATGGCCAAGTTACAAATATATGCCTCGCAAGGCCAAACTTATTAAAAGAGAAATAATAGCAGCGGAAAATCAAATAACTTCGTGGCGCCATCCAGTATACCACAGGCAACTAACTGGGCTCGCTTCCCTAAGTAGACGGATCCTCTTGGAATTCCTCCTCCGGCCGGGCGTAGTCTCCTCTTCAACCTGGTGTTGTGTTGAGGCAAGGGTGAGTACTTGGTACTCAAGAAGTCATGCAATGTAATGCAGCTAATATACTATATGCATGGCTTGGTACAAAGGAATAGCTCAAGGTATATTTATGTAAACAGATTTGAAAAGTAATATAAGTAGATTCAAAGCAAGTAGAAATAAGTAAAGCATAAATAACTTTTCAAGAAGTTTAACAAACATTTTCCCCATCCTAAATCACATTTCCATCATCTTCATTATTAAACCAAACCAACTTTCAAATCCAAGTTATTTTCGTAAAGTCTAACCCTTGATCAGTAATTCCGAGCATTGTCCAAGATCGTGGACTCCTGGCTATTTAAATAGATTCTAAACTCGCAGAGGTTATGCACTTTACCCACAAGATACAAATAAACACCACAAAGGCGAAGTTCCTCGTAACAAAGTCTTTCTAAACCTCTAACAATACAAGTGGTCCTCCCTGCTATTTACAAGACTAACCCTTCCCTTCGCTAAGGCGAAGTCTAGGCCAATCAACCGTTAGATGGGTACTGCCTCACCCCAGACGCCTCCCCGCATAACTTACACAAAGGGTGTAGTTGACCTCCCGAGGTCCCACAGTACGTTATTAGCAACTTAGTCAACTAGGTCCGTCCCATTACGTACATGTGGTTGCACGTTAGACCCAGTTCAAAGGCTTGCAAGGTTAAGTCCTTAGGATGACCAGGGCAAGACTACCCAAGAACCAAATCAACATCCCCAATGCCACAACCGCCCACTGATTACTCTTGCCACATGCCCCTGGCCGAAATCGTTTATCAAACCCCGCTTGATTACCATGCACCACGTGCCATCAACATCACATGATACTTTTCCAAAACAGGTTCAAGATATCATTAAGTCAATATTAACATTTGATTGTCCAAAACCATGTCATGAGCACGTAGCGTGTCTAAGCAAAGATACTACAACGGTCTATAACCCATGTTGGCAATTTAATAATGTCCAACTAGTAATCCACAACTAGGTGACAAGGGTCATGGCACATACTTAAATAATCAAGGTGTCATACAAAGAAATTGGTACTTATCTAACCCCATGTTTAAACAAAGTATCTTTCTAATTGAACTAGCATGCAATAGTTTAAATCAAAATAAGTTTCGAAATAGGATCAACATGGTCAAAGCACAACTTGCCTTCAAAAAGTACTTGCTCTTGGTCTTGAGTTGGATCCTGAGTCAATACTTCTCCTTCGAATCCTTCCCAGACTTCAACGTCTACTCGTAAAGCGTGCAAATAGCAATACACAAATAAATAATAGGCAAAAACATCCCAAAACTCCAAATAAAATCCATAAACGGAGAGAACATAATTTTCTGGATTTTTAGGAACTGGAATCGTTCAAATCGGAGTTAAAATGCAAAAGTTACGATTATTTAAAGTTTAAATAATCAATTAAATAATATTACAGAGAAAAACTTTAGTCCAAAAATTAAATAAAATTCATATTTGAGTAGATCTGAATTTTATACAAATTTAGAAATTTGAATCACTCAAATCGGAGTTGAAACGCAAAAGTTATAAGCGTTTGAAGTTTGAATCTAAATTTGAATCAATATTTCGAATAAATAAATCATTTTCTTTTTTCGGAAATTAATTATTATACAAGATGGACACGCTGTCGGCTCTGATTGGTGGTCGACGTCAGTGGCTCATGGGCTCGGCCCAGCGCTTTCGGTCCACTGGACCTGCCCACGGCCAGCGTGAGGCGGCGGATGGGACCCACCGTCGGTCTGAGGTCTCACGCGAACGCTGGCGTGTGGGCTCATCGACATGCGGGGCCCGCGTGTCGTGACACGCTCACACGCAGCGTGGGTGCGGTTAGGCACACGTGGCGCAATCTCGGCCGCTGATTTGAAAATCAACGGCCTGCATTGGATCTAGGCTTCACTTGTTTAGGTTAACGCGGCGGATCTGAGCCGCTGATCCTGATCCAACGGTCGGCATTCGATCCGGTTTCCAGGGTTTGGGATAGAACGTGGGCTCACCTCAACCGCTCGATCTGGATCTCGACGGCTCACCGAGCTCGCGAGTCCGGCGATGGCGCGGCGAGGCTTGGGCACCGAGACGAGACGACGACCTCCCACGCGGCGTATCCGCGCAGCTCGACGCGTGAAGATTGGCACTCCCGGCGCGCGTGGCGTGGGGATGTTGGTCCTGGGCTTGGTGTCGTCGGAGAGCGGCGGCAGCGGCGGGGATCGACGAAAAACCGCGGCGGTGCTTCACGCAACTACGGCGAGCAATCCCGGGCAAGCGGCGGCTGCTAGGGTTTAGCGAGCTAGGGCAACAGTAGCGCGGGGTCACGGCGGTTCTGGCAGACTCGGCTTTAAATAGCCTCGGCTTCGCGCCAATCCGTAATTCCTAACGGATGCGGCGGGCGATCGGCAGAAGACGGCCCGATCCGGACTTCGGCGAAGACGACGACCATGCCGTACACGTGTCCGATCAACGGCCACGATTGCCAGCGCCAGACGGTCCGAGCCGGACTCGATCGAACCAGACAGCGGATCTCACCGTTGGATCTTGATCCAACGGTCGGGATCGCTAGTGGTTAGAGCTGGTTTGGTCGAGTCAATCGCTCGGTCGGACTCGAGTCCGACTCGGGTTCGACTTCGGTCGGATGAACAAGATTTCGACCGAGTTGAATTTCCAGCGATTTAATATTTAAAATAATTCCCAGTAATTCATTTAATTCATTAAAAATAGCAAATGACTCAGAAAAATTCCAGAAAAATTCTGGAAAATACTTTGGATCATTTTGGACTCAAATAAAATATTTCCCACAAAATTTTATTTGCAAAATTAAATTCCTTAACTATTTCAAAATGGAATAAATTCAAATAAATTCCAAATAAATCCAAATAAATTCCAGAAAATTCCAAAAATCCACCAAAGTGCCAAACCACACATGAATTTAAGGAAAGCAAAATTTTTGGGGTGTTACATGTACTCGGTAGATGGAACCCTAACAGCGGTGAAACCTCAGTGGGTGAATCGGGTTAGATGTATACATTGTAAAGGCCTTGTCATGATCTCTCTGCCGACACACCAAAGGAAGTGTGTTAATCCGGAGGCAAAAAGGGGGATCATGTCTTGTGGGTAAAGTTGTACACCTCTGCAGAGTTAAAACTATTCGAATAGCCGTGCCTACAGTCAAAGGCAAAGCAAGGAATTCTTTCATACTAGTAGACTTTGGTTTTGGTTTTAAAAATAACTGATGTTTTGTTTTGGGATTCGGGAGTGGTTAGAACTCTCGGATGATAATTGGCGGATTGAGCCAATCAGGTAGCTGGAACCTGTTTTGATCATGATGGATAGAGCCTTTATATTAATGATGGTGGTTAGAACCTTCACTAGACTATTAAATAATTCAATTGTTAAAATAATTATGAAAATATGCTTTGTGAAAATTATTATTATGTATGGTTTGATGAAACTTGGCTTTGTGCAAAAGAACCATAATAAGCCTTCCTTGGAAAGCCATACATATTGCATAATCTCCCAGACTTGGTGAATACTTTCGTACTCACAGGCTACACAAACTTTGTCATCAGAAAATTACCAGGATGCAATTGAAGACGGGGAGTTCTATGCCGAGGAGTACGATGAAGGTCGCAAAGATAGCTAAGCGCGCGCTCCTAGTCGTCGCCAATGGAGTCGTTTGGGTCTTATCTCTTGTTGTTTTATTTCCGCTGCCGTGAACTTTGGTCATGTGACCGAGAGATGTAATAAATAGCCATGTGGCTGGTACTTTATGTTTATTATTATTTTTCGTACTGTTCGATAATGATTCATCTATGTCTGACTGTGTGTACTAGCAACTGATCTGGGATTAGTACCGAAATACACAGGAGGTTTTGGATAGCCGATCCGGGGTCTCACAGTTGTTAACTATATTTGTCATCATTCTAAGACCAGGATGACCTAATCTACAATGCCATAAAGAAAATAATTCAGAGCTTTTTAAGACAGTCTTCAAAAAAGTATATACTTCAGGTGCATGAATTTTCATGTAGTACAACCCAGATTCATATGAAGGACATTTTTCTAATACCAGTTTTTCCATATTCCGCGTGCTTCACAATGCACAAACATTCTTTGCTATTTTCTTCATTGGTTTTACGTGAAAACCATTGGCGCGGATGTCTTTGGAACTTAATGGGCTGTTTGGTTGCCTTCTCAGTTTAGCCAGGCTGCATGAGCTCAGCCAGGCTGGTGGGAGTCAGGCTGAGTGGATGCAAGGAGATGTTGTTTGGTTGGTCGTATGAGGTTGGACAGGCTGCACAGAGATGTTGTTTGGTTGGCTGCACTGGAATGAAAGTGTGATAGGCAAATTCAAAAGATGGATGAAATAAATTTTAAAAATACTAGAAAATCAATAATTTCACAAACGAAAATAAAAGGTTTTAAAATATATTCTAGAAAATCAATAAATTGAAAAACTAAAATTTTAATCTTTTGAAATTTATATAGCAATTCTGGTCTAGTTTTGTTCGAAAAAATATCAGGAACACATAGGTGAAATCGGTTCGTTAATCGGAGATGTTAATCAAAAGATATAGCAAAGAGAAGAAGAAAATTAGATAGTAAATGCTGATGTCAGCATGCATGCATGGCTCAGCAGAGCACAGCTCTGGGAAACGGTGGATTTTCTCGTTTCCTGGAGCCAGCCGAAAGGTGTTTTGCATCTGTAGAGCCAGGCTGAGTTGAATAAGAAGACAACCAAACACCCATCTTTTGCATCTGTAGATGCAAATCTCTTTAGATGCAGCCAACCAAACAGCCCTTAAGAGAGTGTGTGTTGATTCAGGGTACAAGAGGGCTTCTTCAATTACTAAAATAGTACCCATTGGCAATATAATTGTGGCTCTTCCAGAGCTTATTGTATATGAATCGCTTTCTGCGATCGTAGTAATCCTTCCAGCGTTCTTCGTGATCGTTTGGAAGTATTTAGACTCTTTTAAGATGGTATTTGTTGTGCTACTATTAATAATACATATCTCCTCCATATGGGCGCTACACAATTTCTAGATAAAAGAAAGATAATTCTAATCAGATAGTGGCAAAGTAATTCAAACATTGCTGAATATTGGAATAAAGAATAAATTGCAATTCTATTCATAAGAAAATGTATGCTCTTCTAGAGCTTACAATTCATTATTCAAAATTAACTAATCAACCACAATCTAAAGAAAAATGCTAAAAATGCTATTCATGCATTAAACGGAATCTGTAAAGTATGCATTCACTTCTGCCTCTATGTCATCAACAGAGGTCTTTTCTTCAGTTGCCATTATCTTGGCTGCTGCATCGATGTCTAGGCTGGAATGTGAGGATGAAGCAAGTGGGGGATCCTCATCCATGGCATCATCATTTCCTACTTCGGCGAAATGTGCTTCTACCGGTGCATTTTCTTTGGTCTTCTTCTTGGCCTGATATGCATTGACCACTTCGTTGGATTCCCGGCATATCTTTGACCAATGTCCCCAAGTGCCACACTTGAAGCACGTTTTGTTCTATTGTCCATACGGCTTGGCGTGTAGCTTCTCCTTGTCATCCTTCTTCTCTTGGGCTTTGGACTTTCCTTTGGCCTGATATTTCTCTTTTCCACCCTTCTTGCCCCCTCTTCCTATGAGTGGGCTTTTTCACCTTATAGCTATTGGTATTGACTTCTGGTCCAATGCCTCTTCCAAGCGGCTGTGAGACGAAGTTCTTGCGAAGAACATCATCTTATGACTTAACAACTTGCATAAATCAATCAGTTTGCTATACTCCCTGTATGCGTCCTGACGATAGCTGCGTGCATTCTGGATAGCATTAGGGTGAAAGGTGGAGAGAGTTTTCTCAATCTTCTCCTCATCAGTGATCTTCTTGCCATATAGGGAGAGATTGGTACAAATTCTGTGAAAGACAGAATTGTACTCGGCCACTGTTCTGTAGTCCGCAAACCTTAGGCGAACTCAATCTTGCTGTGCTTGGGGCAAGATTGTGTACTTGAGTTGAGTTTCTCGAATCGCTTCTAGAGTGCAGTCCATAACTCAAGTGCACTCTCCTCAGCCATATATTCATTCTTCAGGGAGGCTTAGAGGTAGTGCTTGAGAAAGTGCAAAGCTTGATCATTCTGCTCGGCTGTAGGTTGCGCGTCCTTCGAGGACCCTAAGCCAATGGCAGCTCGGAGCTTCTTGCCCCCAAGTATGATCTTCACGTCTGATGCCCAAGTGAGGTAGTTCTGACTATGCTGGGCTAGTTCTTCAAACTCACGGTTCACAATGTCAGACATCTGCATGTTTACAAAATTTCAACATTAGATTACTGCGTGTTATCTAATGAAAATTGGTTGCATAATTCATAAAATACGAAAAAATAAATTCTCATGAATTTCCAATAATCTAAACAAAGCAATAATTGCAAAAATATGTGCAAATATTCATAAATGCAGAAAAGATGGCTAAGAAAAATTAACCAGAGCCATACAATTTTCTGGAATTTTCTGAGAATTTTCAGGATTTTTTTTGTCAATTTTCATCAATTTTCGGGAAAGAAAAGGAAATAAAGGAAAAAGGAAAATCGGGGAGGGGCAAAAAGGTAATTTCGCCTCCCCTCCCCTTCTCTATACGGAATCCAACCGGATTTAATCCGGTCTCGTTCTGGACTTCAAGTCTAGTCCAAAGCCGATCGGCACTGAAGGCAACGGGAAGGCGGGCGGGCGGGTGGCCGGCTCGTGGCGGCGTCTTTGCTTGGCGGTGCGGTGGCGCTCGGCAGCGGCGGCGCTTCTAGCGTGTGGGAGCACTGGCCGGGAGGCGGCTTTGAGCCGATGGGCGGGCGCGGCGTTCGGCAAGCGGCGGTGGGTGAGCGCGACGCGTGGCGCGGTATGGCGCGACTGCGAGGCCGACAGGTAGGCGCCTGTGTCGCAATGATCGGTAGTCGGATCGCGGTGAAACACCAGCGGGCGGCACTGCGTCGCGCTCCCGGGCGAGAGCTAAGCCAGCAGTCGGCCGAGCGTAGCCGGCAGGGCAACCAGCCGGAAGGGTGGCTCTTTGCCGTGGGGGTGGAGAGCCGGCGAGGAGCGGCGGCGCATGGCTTGGGGCTGGTCTGGCGGCTTCATGCCGCGCGGGCATGCATAGAGGTCTGAGCTTCGTGCTCGGGCGCGGGCCTGCGAGGTCGAGTGGAGGCGGCTGGTCTTTGCGCATGCGGCGGTGCTTCGTGCAAGCCGGTGGCACTTCGTGGTCAGCGTGGTGCTGCGGGCGTTGGGCCAGAACCGAGGCTTCGTGCCACAATAGATTCTTTGTACCGTAGCTTCATGTCACGATCTGTGAACTTGTACCTTCGTGCCATGTGATGAACACATACCTAGATGTGTAGATTAGATACGTGCACAAATTCAACGAGCGATTAGATCAATAATCCTCGTATCTCACCTTTTCTCCGGTAGAGCTTCGTGCTGATAACGTATTAGACAACTTTGCTATCGAATAGTCCAGGGTTGCCGAACAGATCTACATTGGAGAACAGAAAGATAAAGAGAGACACAGAGTATGAGGAGGAATCGAATGCTTTATTTCTAATTGCTTGTGTATAATGGGACGACCCCTGCCTTCTATTTATAACCTACAGCTGGAGTTTCGGTAAGAGTCCACGTAAACCTTCGTGAGCCAGTTTCCCAACAATTTTTTCCTTGTAGAGATCCTTCATTCGATCCAAAGAGGGTCTCGGTAGAGTGTGATTTCCAACGTCACCGAAATCTAACGGCCATTAGTACCCATTTACCTTTGAACCGTTGAAAATAACACGTGCGAGCCCGGACGGGACCCCCGGATTTAATCGACTGCCTTCCGCGGAGGAGCCCATTTCGCGTCCGTTTATCCCCGCATCCATGCATCCATCCTTCCTTCCTTCCTGCCTTCCCCACGTGAACGAACCCTCCCTCCCAACAAAAACAATCCCCCATTTCTACGCGAGCTCAATCCCTTCTCGGAGCTCTCAGATCCGCGCGATTGCGCCTAAGGTCGACGCGCCCCGCCCTCCAGACCCCTAAGACACCCCCTTCTCGGAGATCGGCGAGCTCGCGAATCGGTGGGTGGGTTGGGGGCACGAGGGTGGGTTCTTTTGGCGATTTTTTTCGGGGTGGTTTTTTGATCGTCTGTGTGCTTGTGCGCAGGGTGGATCTGCTGCAGAAGGACGGCGGGTACGCGTCGTCTGTGTGTTTGTGCGCTGGGTGGATCTGCTGTAGAAGGAGGTAATCCGATTGATTCCGTCTGATAAGCTCCTTTTGACCCCCCCAACCCCACGGTGTTTGTTTTCTTTTTCTTTGTTTCGTTTCTAATTTTGGGATGGAAATCTCTGAACTTTTTCTTAGTTTCCTCTGATTGGGATAGGAATTTAGGGTGTATAATTTCTTTAACGATAGCAAGATTGCCATTGTGGCGGAGAATCTGAGGAGGATCCTCCATTCGGGTACCGTCGATAGCAGGAATGATGTGAGGATGGAAGGGTAGTTCCTGTGTAAATAGGTTATCTCCCACTGAATTTTGCATGTTCACTTGATTAGTAGTGTATGGTGTAATGGTAGTTTATCTCCCACTGAATTTTGCATGTTCACTTGATTAGTAGTGTATGGTGTAATGGGAATCATAGCTTGGGGGTGGCACCAGATTAGTCAAGACCATGGTTTTGGATGGGTTGGTGGGTGCACAGTACAAAGCGCCGAGGAGGGTGTTGTAGTTTGTGAAGGGTAGGGTTGGATGCAGACATGCAGTTGATACTCCTTTGCAGCTTTGATTGGCCTGTGTATTTGCTGTGTTATTTAGGTATTTGACTATTTGTTGATTGGCTATTTAGGTGTAGTGTAAAATATTCTCAGAATTGTATCATTTGCATCCATGGTACCTGCGATGAGCTAATGGGGCAATCTTGCGAAAGAGGCAGCCTCATTTCCTGATGCTGCTGGTTCATGTCAGGGATAATAAGATACTAGGGTGATATGGTAGTTTGTTATCTGTAGCATACATCCTAGTTACCAATCAGGTGTTAAATATGAGTAGGTTTCCTTCATATCGTGGAAGTAGCATCAACTTGCGCGTTGCGAGATATTTCCTTGTAATTGTATTCTCTAGTAGTCTAGTCAACTTATTGTCTGGTTCAGAATCTATCCATCCCAACTTCCCTGGTGCTCTTCAACGAACACCACCGTCTCGTCACTGGGCATTGGCCCTTCTCATATTTTTGGAATAAAGAAGCTGGCCGGAAGATGGGATTAAGTCCACATACTTCTTGCTCCCTTGCGTGCCAATACTGACTTACCTCTTTTTTCTCAGTTTGTTGGTATCAAACATGTCATATTCTGACCACCCCATTTATTTTTAAGTTTTTAACCTATGGCAGATGGTAGCCAATACTCTTGATAAGCCTCAACTTAATTTCACCCTTTCCCTCAACTCTCGAGCAATCTTTCTTTGTTTTTGTAACTGTTATCGCCCTTGCTTGGATTCTGTTAGGTTTGGTTACATCATTACATGTGAATTTCTTGGTACTAATCTATAGAGGGCTTTATGTATCCTTCAATGGCTAGATTGGGTTACATTCTTGCACGTGGTATTCTATTTATCGTGTCTTCATTATGTAGCATGGACAGAAATGGCCTCCCTATAGATTTGTCACACCTTTTAAGCATCTTTTTCTTGAATGGGCTTAAGGCTGGTGCCTCATTTTGCTGGGTTATGTAGAATACACGCCTTCTGAGTCTTTCATACATAGGCTACTTCTGTGATACTTTGTTATTTTATAAAGGTTTGATTCGAAATGACCAATATTGCTTGATGGATGAAAGTGGTGAAATTTATTGTTTGTACGACCATATTCGTAGTGACTACATAAAAGAAATGCCGTGGATTGCAGCATCTTGATGGAGTATCCTATATTTTATCTTTTGTTCCTCATGGTACTGGGATCACAGAAGACCGTATTTGTCTTAGAGGATGTGTAGAGAAATAAAGAGGATGAATATATAACCCAATGGGAAAAATAGATCCCAATTTATAAACCATTGTAAACTTATAAGCCCCATAAACTATGGCCTCTGTTGTTTAAATTTCCATATGAAGCTTTGCTGGAATAGTGCCTTTTGTACCGAGTTAATTGATGATTTTGTTTCTCTTGATGCTTAGAACACAAAGTTGACAAATAGCTTAATAAATGATGCTGATTCAGTTTCTTGCATTGTTATTGATGAGTATTATTACTGGAATAAAATTCTCTCTATTCTTAGGCATCATAACTGATTTGCAAATTAAAAATAGTTCAACTTCTAATCCAGAGCGTGTTCTAGATAAGATAAGACCTCTCACAAATATTGGCTACCTATGCTAAATTGATATCATGGCGTCGCCTAGTCGCCTCCTAGACGTCTTGGCGGCCGGTGGGGGGCGCCAAGGAAAGGAGCCTCGTTTGGTGTGCGTCAGGCAGCTACCTGGGATGTCCAGGCATCGCGGCGCGTGACTAGGCATTGGTCCAGGCTTCATGGCGGCAGATTGGGATGGAGGCATCATGGGTCGGGTAACCCTAGCTTCACACAGAGGCGTCAAGGGAGCATTGCATGGAGACTGGAGAGGACACATGAGGCTGGGACTGCCGGGTAACCCTAGATCCGTCGCCAGGCCCACCACCTCCGCCGCCTCCATCGGCCGCCGACCTGTAATCCCCCACCCCCCCTCTGCCTCTGCCGCTGGCCTGCTCTGCTCTTGTCACTGCCGCTGTTGCTGGTGCACCGCCGCTGCCTGTTCTCCCTTGCTGTCTACATTTTTGTCCAACTTCACTGTCTTGTGATGGACTAGTCACTAGTGTTGTTAATGAAGCTTTGGTGTTGTCTTATGGTCAGTGATGAAGTGTGTGGCGACCCGCATAATTATCCCAGGGAATGACGGTAACCACTGCCGTTACACTGAGATAATTACACGAATCTCGGCATACCAACTAATCAAAACATCGAGCGCACCCGATGTTTTATCAATTAGTACACCGTGTTCTGAGTGTTGCAACAGAACAATAATTAGAGACTGAAATGGAACTTTATTTCATTCCATGCCAAGAAGGGCTACATGTCAAGATTAGAGACTCGAGAGGACACAAGAGGCTGGGACCGCCAGGTAACCCTAGATCCGTCGCCAAGGCCGCCACCTCTTTAGCTTTCACCGGTCGCTGATCGGTAATCCCCCTCCCCCTTCCCCTCTGCCTGTGCTGCTGGCCTCCTGCCGCCGCCGCCGCTTGTGCTCCCTTGCTACGCTACCGCCATTGCCTGTGCTCACTTGCTATCTACATTTCTGTCCGGTTTCACTGTCTTGTGATGAACTAGTCACTAGTGTTGCTAATGAAGCTTTGGTGTTGTCTTATGGTCAGTGATGAAGTGTGTGGCTACCCGCATAATTAGCCCAGGGAACGACAGTAACCACTGCCGTTACACTGAGATAATTACACGAATATCGGCATACTAACTAATCAAAACATCCAGCGCACTCGATGTTTTATCAATTAGTACACCGTGTTCAAAGTGTGGCAACATAGCAATAATTAGACTGAAATGGAACTTTATTTCATTCCATGCCACGTTGGGCTACATATCTAGTCCATAATTGCACATAGGATGCAAGTATGACAATATAATACACAGATACTAATTACACAAAAGACTGATGATGTCGAAGCACGGCCACCGAGCCCTCTATCCCTCCTGGTAGTCCTCGTAGGTTTGGTTCTGCTGGTGACACTCACCCCAAGTCTCGTAGTCGGTCCAATTGGGATCCATATCTCAACCCGATGCATAAACACTGGCACCAACCTCCAAGCAAAAGGAGATTTAGCAAGAGTGAGTACCAAGGTACTCATCAAGCATTAATAGCAAAATACATAATGAGTTTCTCCAACACTCACCACATATCCATCTCTCTCAAATCCTTTTTCAGGAAAATAGGTTTTATTAGAAAAGCATGGATTTCAAAGTTTAGTTCTTAAAATTGCTACTAGCACTCGTATATGAGGCAGACTTAGCTTCCGTATCCTCTAATCCAGGAGACAGACATGAATTCATGATTTGACCTTGTGCAGGTTTGTACCACTTTACTCATAGCGAACCCAACCGCTGCTGGGAACCCAGAATGTTTATCACTACTCAGGTATTAGATCTCTAACTCTGATAGTCAACGAGTAGTGGTGTCCTCCATTGGATTCCACCTACTCTAAGCATACGAATTGTACTCAGCAATGAGTAGTGGTGACAACTCATTGAATTTCTGCAAATATTCAGTGATCTTTTTGTTCCCTTGAGTCAAGTCCCAAAATTCTCTCCTTTTAACATCCAATGCTCCTGTGGGAATGTGGGCACTACGAAACTAAGCTGTGAATTCTGCCCATGTAACCGGTGGTTCTACTGCACGAGCCTCACAATAATTCTCCCACCAAACTGCAGCGGGTTATACTAACTGGTGTGCTGCATACTGCCCACTCTCCTGATCGGTGCAATTTATTGTATTCAGCTGCTCAATTTCTCGGAGCCAATCATTTGCTGCAAGTGGTTCGGTGGCTTGGGAGAAGGTGGGCGGACGAGTTTGAAAGAACTCTCCTAAAATGGTGCGGTGTCGAATTGGATGCTGGGCTCTAGGGTGTAGGTGGGTAAGTAAAGTTTCTACAAACTGGTTTTGGTTTTGCTGGGCTTCTCTTCTGGAGTGTTCTAAATACTGTAGGATCCTCCCTAGCTGATCTAGGGCTTCGGGGGCCCTAGCGACATCGGCTAAGCCTCCTAGGGGTGTTGGTTGCCTAGATGGTGGTGGGAATGGCTAATTTAGGTCTTGGAATGGTGCTTGGGGTGGCTCTACTTCTTCTGGTGGATCTTGGGTAACTCCTAAATGAAGGATTAGGTCCTGCTGTAGCACCTCACGATCGGACATCCTGCAAAAGAGACCAAACCCAAAGTGCAATTTAATTAATCACTTATCTTTGACACAACAATTGGTCTTTAGCAGGTCATTCCTATATTTAACTAAAGATACAACTAAGGAAAGAAGGAATGTCCTTAAGAACAGCAATTGTTTATAAGGGAAGGAGTGTGCAAGGGTGACTAAACTTTTACAAGCATTCAATTTTTTTGAGATAAGAAGTGTCATTGTAGTTAGTAGATATTAGGGCCAAGTTTTTAAGAAGTGAGGTAAGAAATCGAGAAGCTCGCTCTCAATCGTCACTCCATTTCAGAATTCATCACAATCTATCTACCAACTCAGAGTAAGAACCATAAACCGCGAATCAAGACAAACGAAAAGAAACTTGGTGTCCGAGCACCAAGAACTCCTCGAGGTCTACGCGCCTCGAGTCGCACCTATTGCTACTGAAGAACATAACACCATCAAGATGCAAACAAGAAAACGATAAAAACCCTAGTGTCTGAGCACTAGGAACTACCCGAGGTCTACGCGCCTCGAGTCGCACCTATCTATTGAAGAAAAACGATAAACAAACTTGGTATCTGAGCACTAAGAACTTCTCGAGACCACACGCTCGAGCACGCTATGGACCACGTGTCCAAGACCGCCACGCACAACGGGTCCGGGTCCTTTCCTAGTCCTTGGCTCCTAATTCTATGCGCTGTATTCAACTATTTAGATACTTATGTATATATAAGCACACCACAATTGTATATCTGGTTTTCTTCGGTTCAGTAATGCAAGACAGAAAGTTAACATGCTTATGCAGTACTTCCTATGCATACTAGTAAGAATTGAAGCATTTATAACAAAAGAGCAATGTAATAACAACCTATCATACTAGTTAAGCATGCGGGTAATAGGTTACAATGATATGCCATGCTGCAATGATATCAGACATGAGGATATGCAATGTTAAGATGCAAATGCGAATGGCTAGTTACACAAAAGAGCACTTCTACCACAACTACCACACAAGACCCCATACAACAAGGAACTAAATTGCTTCCCTATCCCCCTTAAAAGAGGGTCTAGTTAATACTGGTGGTCAATTTAAGAAAATAGCTAAATCAAACTTAGCACTTAGCATTTGATAAAGGAAAGGTTACTATACTAGTGCCATATAGCTAAAGATCTCTTTTTATTTAAGTTTCTTAACAGTCCCTATTATTTAATGTGTGGTTCTCGTAACCATTGCTCTGATACCACCTGTGGCGACCCGTGTAATTAGCTAAGGGCAATTAACCTCCAATTGGGCATTACCCTAAGTTAATCACGCGAATCTCGATATAGTAGCTAACAAGGTACCGGGTAGTCCGGTACTTTGTCAGGTACCATACCGTGTTCAGAATATTGCAGCAGAACAATAATTAGAGACTGAACTGAAATATATTACATTCTAGCCACACATGGCTTACATGTCCAGTACCATAATCTTACAACGGATTTAAGTACAACAAAAGTATTTCCCAGCAGTCACTCCCTGGTGACCGCCCCAAAAGAAGAAACCTATCTGCTACAATCTTCTAGCTTTCCTGATTGTAGTAGTAGTGGTAGTAGGCATCATCCTGAAGTCCTGGTTCCTGCACATCACCCTCAGTCCACGCCTCAACGGTGGATCCATCAAGCTCGCCATCCAAGCAAGGGGGGAGTTATACAATAGTGAGTACAACATACTCAGCAAGCACTAATAGCAACATAATGACATGAATTTTTCTCTCTTTTTTCCACAGAAGCTCACTTTCCCTCAAACATAGGTTTTTATTGAAATTAGGTTTTCTTTAAAGGTTGGTCAATTTTATTTTAAGATTGACTACTAGCACTTGTATATGAGACAAACTGATCTTCCGTAGACTCCAATCCAGGAGAAAGGCATGAATTCATGATTTTTAACCCTACGCAAGTTTGTACCACTTTACCCATAGTGACCCTCCTCAGATAGGCCCCAGAATGTTTATCACTAATCCAGAAATAGATCTCCAGCCCTACTGCCCGAGTCGAGAACTCCTCTAGGCAGTCCCATCGACTCGCAGTTAACAGTTGTACTCCGACAGTCAGTCGTCGGCAGTAACTCTACCCATGGCTTCAAATATACCGCCATTCCGTTCGATCCTGTACCCCCACGGGCCTCCCGGTATATTCCAGGGGTACGTCCTATAGAACTTACCCAATGTGGAAATCTAAATCCTTCATAGGACAAATTCTTCTGACCGTTTCCACACACTATGGTTGATACTGTAATTACGGCTCAATGCCCAAGTGTAGTTTGTAAAATCTTTATATTTTATCCTATGTAGAGGGCTCCACCAGCATGACAATCCTTCTCATCGGCGCCCTCTACCCACCATAATAATTATACGGCCACGGATTCTTTCGTGAACAAGTTAAAACCAATTCTTTTCCGTGTCACATGACACCAAACCAATTCATTTTCTCAAACACAATTTCAACCGCATCCGATTTAAGGTTTTTAATCTAACATTGGTTGTTCATGCATAGATGATACACATAGTATACAGAAATCAATTTAAAAGACTTTAAACAAACATGGATCAAGTGCTCTTGCCTGGAGTAGAACTGAAAGGTTCGACCTCGCTCGAACTGCTGGGGGGATGGTCTGTCGGGTTCGACTTGAGACCTGACAATAATAAGGAATTACTGCGACCATTCAACCAAACATGCTACGGAAACCTATTCTCTATGGACAGCGTTAATCTAACTAGAACCCATTAACTAACCCACATTTCCATTAATTCACGGCAACCCAATTTAACAACTACAACTAGTACAAATATTACTTGAACTAATTTCTACCCATTCAACCGCAGATTTTTAGAAATTAAAATAGTAGTTTTCCTACAGTTCATATTATAGCGATTTAATCTACGAGAATCGCACGAAGACCAATCTTCTAATTTTTTCCTTTCCTTTTCTCTTTCTCTTTTCTTCTCTTCTTTTCTTTTCTCTCTTTTCCCTTTTTTCCTCTCCCCTTTTTCTTCTCTGCCTGGCACCCTACCTCTTCGGCTCCTACGGCCGAAGCCTTGGCTTGGCCCTTCGGTTCCTCGCTCGGTCTCTTCGCCTCCTTCTTTGGCGACCCGACGCCGCCTCCCCCTCTGGCGACGCCCCGCCGCAACGCTCCCACGAAGGTTCCCCTGGTTCCCTCTACTCCCCTCCTCTCATCTTTCTGCTCCCCTCATGGCCAAACCCTAGCTCGGCCTTCTCCCTTCCCCTAGTGGCCGAAAAGAACAGATACTACTTAATGTATTTGCGTTGTGCCTATTTTACCGTTTGCTCTACCCTGGATTTACAATCGGGTCGATTCGCTCTATTGACAGATAAGAACAGATGCTACCCGATCTCTTGTTCCTGAGGGCTTCTATTTGGTTCTTGCACATGTTACTTGTTGCTATATTTTTGGATTTGCAATTTGGTCAGTGATGCAAAGCTCTAGAGGGACGGTTAGGCATTGATCTAAGCAACCTTAGAGTTTAAATGCTGAGACCCCTAGGAGGTAGTACTGCTACTAGGAATGGCTGTGTACCTGAGATCGGTTGGGGTTTGGGAATAAAGATGACGGGGTGGTCGAGGTTCCTCTTCTGGCTCCCTTGCTGCGGTTCGCCGTCTCCTCCTAGCTCCAGTTTGCTCCTTTTGTTCCTCCGGGTTCAGCAGCTCTTGGGGATCCTCCTTTCTGGTTCTTGAGGATCTCCTGGCTCCGGTTCGTCTCTTGGGGATCTCCTTCGGTTTGGCCTTCGGTGGTTTGTGTTCTGGTGTTCTTGGTTGGAGAGGGAAAAGAAATGGAGAGGCTTGTTTGCTCTCTCACAGGTAAAAGGAATGGTGGCTGGTTGCTCCTCCTTGTGACCGATGGGTAGGAAGGGGGGCATGGCCCTGGGTCGTGCGACGTGCTAAAAGCTGGGGAAGGATGGACCTCCTGTCGGCTGGCTTGTGACCGGTTGAACAGTGGAATGACTGTTTTTACTAAATCTCCCCTCCTTCCCAAGGCCTTCACTTCTATTGAACAAATTGCTACGGACATCCGCAGTCCGACAGGTAAGTACGGATTGCCGAAGGATGAATCCGGTCTAGTGAGAGGTGCGGACTCGGCCCCAACCGGTCTGGTATCTCGGTGACCAATACCTCGCCTGCGGGTCTCATGGCAATCCCCTTTCTCATCTATTCGTTCTATTCGTAATTTAAAATTTTTTCGCAAACAATTACATTAACTACTGCTCTAATTACTCATTACTACTATCATTTGCTTAGTTGATTTTCTAGGGTATTACACAAATCAAGTATCCATAAACCCAAGTTCATTTTTATGAAAGTCTAACCCTTGACTGTAATCCCCAAACAATGTCCAATACCGTGGACTCGGTTATTCGAATAGGTTGTACACTCTGCAGAGGTTCTACACTTTACCCACAAGATACAATCAAACACCACCACGGCGAGTGACCGTAACAAAGCCTTTATAATGCTCCTTCTAGACCCAGTACTGCCCGCTAAGGTTTCAACACTGAAGGGACTGGTTACCACACTCAGGCCCCCCCTCTTGCGTCAAGTGAGTCCATCCGTACACCCGGGGCTCACAGCACCACGACAGTACCGAAATTTAGACATCACAAATTAGTCAGCTAGGTCCGTGCTATTCCAGGCTTTCGTTGTACGTCAGACTCAGTTCAAATAATTCTTGCAAGGTTAAGTCCTTATGGTGACCAAGGCAAGACTACCCAAAGAATTCACAAGTGTCCAAATCAACAAAACCAAATATGACCTCCCATGTGCCACTCTTGGCCCACTAGAAATAATCTTGCCACTTGCCCCAGTCTAAATCATTTTATCACTCCAGTTGATTACCATGCACCACGTGCCATAAACATCATCAATAACTCATGTCACATCTTTCATAAACATTGTTCCATATCTCTTTAAGTCAAATTTAACATTTAATAATCCAAAACAGCGTTATCGACACGTTGCAGGGCTAAGCATACTACATACGATCTATTTAACCCATGTTGGCAAATTATTAATGTCCAACTAATATTCCATAATCTAGGGTGACAAAATGATTCATGGCGTCCAATTGTTATAGACAAGGTGGCATACAACAAGTAGATCACATAGCTATTCCCAAAATTAATTAAAAGCATATTAATTAAACTAGCATGCAATAATTTAAATCAACATAGGGTCTGTTTGGTTGGCTGCATGTCTCTAGACTGGTTCGTATGAGTCATGCAGGATGGTGGGAGTCAGGCTAAGTGGATACAAAATGGTTTGTTTGGTTGGTTGTATGTATTGATCCTGGTTGAGTTGGGAAGTTGTTTGGTTGGCTGTTTGAAGGGGAAAGATGGATCACTAGATGCAAGAGATGTTGTTTGGTTGATTGTATCTAGCTAAGTATTGTGAGTCTCCTGCATGAGGTTGAGGTGATATTGTTCTACATACATTTCAGTTTCGTTGACAAGAATACTAGATCAATCGACAATAAAACAACCATCAGGAGGATAATCTGGAGAAGGACCAGACTCCGAAAATAAACCAAACTGTAGCATATCCAACTCTTCAAAAAAAAAGAAGTGTGCAATTTATTTTCGAAGTCTGGCACAGAAGCATAAGCATAGCCAACACATAAATAAAACTGACAACAAACATCCAAACTGTAGCATTTCAGATGACAAAAGTAAAGATATTGTAAAGTAAATAACTTCAAGCAGAAGGTTAATCTAGAGAAGGACCAGACTTCGAAAATAAACCAAAGCAGGAACCAAAAACACCATATCCAACTCTCACTACTGAGAGGTGCTTGGTTTGTTCTTGCAAGTAAAAAATAAACAACACAAGTTTTGAATACAAACAGTCCACATGCTGTTTCTGCAAGTAAAAAGTTAAGACAATATCTCCAAGTTAAAGACAGTAAACCACAAACCGAACATTCAGATTTAACGGTTGAAGCTAAGACAACTGATATTGAGTCATATGTTCTATCTTCCAAAAGGAACATTCACTACTTCAAAAGAAAGAACAAACAGTCCACATGTTGTTTCTGCAAGTAAAAGGTTAAGACAGTATCTCCAAATCAGCCAGTCCACTTGTGCATGATCTCTCAATTTCCACCTGTAAATGTGAAAAAGATATGAACCAGCATGAGAGGTCTCGACAATAATCCAATTAAATAAGTGAATTATAAAAGAGAGACCTTATTGAAACAGTGTGTTAAACTATAGTGGATACCAGACAGTGATATGAGATTCTGATAGTATTTATCCTTTGCTAAACTCACTTGAAATCGAAACTATAGTGGATACAAATATTATTTAATCAAGTCTGAAACTCCAGTTTAACCATTCTATAGGAAGAGGAATTGAAAAAAAAGATAAGATAGTAGATGCATGAAACTGTGGAACTAATTTAGTCAATGCAAAGAAATGACAAACCTGACCAAAGAGAATGTCAAAAGTACCATAAACAGAACAGTGTCAAGATGAATACTAAGGTTAGTACATAAACAGAACAATAAGGCAAACTGAATCAATATGTTTGAATTGTATCTGAGAGGGGTACATAAACAGAACAATGTCTTTGTGGCAACACATTCAACAAATTGAATTGTATCTGAGAATAAAACAACAATACCTCAGTATGTTTAAGTAGCAATTAGTGAGAGGGGTTGGACTGTAAGAAAGATGTAACCCACAACACACGCCTAGCAACAGACATCTGCAGAAATACCAAGCTCATGGCCTTGTGCGCAGCAAGGTAAGTTAGGACAGCCATTAGGGACTCCTCACTAAACCCAGGCAGGTCCATGACTGCAATATACAAATCAGGATGCGCCTCTGCATGCACTGTCTCCTTTATGGCAGCAGCCATCTCGCGAACTGCATTAGACATTGTGGTTAGCAATCCTTTTCCCAGTTGTGCTGAAGTTTTCCTTGCCACCACCTTCTGAAGCACCAGCACCAGGAGCAGCAGCACCACTATTAGCAGCACCAGAAGTAGCACCATCATGCAAATCCATCCCATCAGCAGCACCAACAGATGTATTGGTCTTGCCAGAGCTGTCAGCCATCTCAGACGGAACACCTAATGCCTCATTGGAAGCCATGGCATACCTCCTCGTGGCCTGTCCACTACCAAAGATTGTGGCCATCTCAACATGGTTCTCGATTGCCACATTGAGAAAGTCAACATCCTTAGGGTGATCCTAAATAATGTCAAGGTTGTCAACTGTTAGTATAAGAAAACAATAGGGTTCGGTTATCAATAGGTTAAGAAAAAACCTTGATGTGGCCCTTGTAATGCTCATCATCGAGCACTATCATGTTGAGGTTCTCATCCCAAAGAGCACCACTGAGATCCCTGAGCCTGCAAACTTTCACCCACCTAGCACGCCACTTGCGCAGGTGGTTGTACACCTGGTTGCCAGTAACCTCAACACCAATGTGTTCGGTTATAACCCTTGCAACTTGATTAAGATGGACTTCTTTGAAACCTTTGTCAGTCTTAACCCCTTGCCCTATGATCTCAACCAATCGACGAAGGATAAAACTAGACATATGGCTAGTCCAGCGCAGTGCTTGCCTACCTCCTACCTCGTCACCCAAGTTAGCCATCCCCCTAATGCATAAATCACCCAAGTCAACAAATACAGCCAGGTTAGAGAATGTAGAAGTCAAGTAAGTCATGAATATAGAATGTAAGTTGATCATCATTGCAATCAAACATTAGTCTCAGTTCATGATACATAATTAAAATGTTCATAATTGTCATATTATACCATACATTACACATGAGATGACCCCCTATTCTGCTACATAAGATTAGCCCAGTTGTCCCTCTTTTGAGCCCATGTTCCATTATCCATTGTGGGCTTCCACCTGAACAGGGTTTGCAATCCATGTGGACTCCGGTGGGATACACTCATCCATTCCATAACCCAAGATCCAATTATGCAGGATAGCACATGCAAGGACTAGCTTCACTTGAGTTGTGTATGGGTGGAAAGGTTTGTTGTAAACAATCTTGAACCGGTTCTTGAATGTGCCGAAGGCCCTTTCAACCGATACTCTTAAGACTGGAGTGACGTAGGTTGAACAACTCTTTCTTGTTCTGAGGGTAATTCCTTCCACCATATTCCCTCAAATGGTATCGAGTGGCTCGGTATGGTGGAAGGAACCCCGGACGTACAGCTCGGTATTAGAGCATCATGGGCCGATCCCTCCCACCCGGCAAGGACATAGGTAAACCTAAGGTCGAAGTCAACGGCAGCCATGACATTTTGGGTTGTAGTGCCTTTCCTACCCCTAAAGGCCGCAGACATTGATCGTGGGACTCTTGCAAGCACATGGGTCCCATCAATTGCTCCAATGCAGTCCTAATAAAGACAAAATAGTTTGATATATTGATGCAATTAAGTTTTCAATTTTTTGTAATTAACTAAATGTAATGTGACAATCATTTTACCTTGAAGTAAGGGTACCACCTTTTACTATTAAGGATTTTAGGGTGCACATCATTTGAGGGTGGTTGGATCATCTTGTTGCGCAACTCGCCAATAGCATACAAAACCTCATGAAAGTACCGGCTGATGGTTTCAATTGATCTTCTAAAGATAGGTTGCAGAGCTCTAAATCTATGGTTGTGGCCAACAACTAGGAGAAACATGGCGACTTGTTCCTCAACATAGCAATGAATGGTGTCTCGCAACATTTGCCTTTCACGAAACAAACTACATAGCTCAAAAAAGGGGGCCCTCATTCTAAGCTGCTCCAAGCAATGGATGTCATCTGAATGGTATATCCATCTTAGGTTGGATTGTCTAGCTATGTCCTTTTCTACCATAGGACCATAGGTAATGCGTGGGCTATGTTCCCTAGCTCTTCTTAGGATGCAAACTATGTAGGCACACATGGCAGTCACTAGACCAGCACCTCTAATGATTAGTACACGACGTTTACGCGCCAATTCATCCATCTATGTACAAGGCATAATGCAGAAGTATCAGTGGCAATTCATCCATCTATGTACAAGGCATAATGCAAAAGTATCAGTGGCAGATCCATAAAATAATACAATATACACAATAATGCAAAATCTACCGAACCCATCTATGTACAAGACAATGCACATCCAAATAATCACCAGCAAAATCAAGGCTACGACAGTGTCAAGATTTTATCAAGCGGACACTGAGCACTATTAATAATATCAAAGAATATATACATTAATAATACCAAAGAGTGGCACAAAGAATTTTTTTGGTTTATCTAAATACACATCCAAAGAATCACCAGTAATGCAAAATCAAGGCTACGACTCGCTAGTAAAATCTACCGAACCCACTCATGAATTAGTAGATCATATAGAATTAGATCAAGTTCCAGTAAGCATCGACTTGATGCCCTGTGTGAAATCACAGCTCTATACTCTACTACAGAACTTGATGAAGTTCCCTGAACAAATCAAGTTCCAGTAAGCATCGACTTGATGCCCTATGTGAAATCACAGCTCTATACTCTACTACAGAACTTGATCTACCAGTTGGAAATAACATCAAGTTCCCTGACCGGATCTCTCCGGAACACACATGGCAAGGACTAGACAAGGGAGGAGATGGGGGAAAAGAAACCATAGGAAGAGAGGATACCTCACAGAGCCTTGGTCTTACCGCAGTTCTCAACGGGGCAGCGAGATTCGGAGAGAGGAGACCGGCGAGGGGAGAGATCCGGAACTCGAGCGAAGAGATCAGAGAGGGGAGACCATGCTTCAAGGCGAGCGGCGCAGCTAGGGATTGAGTCGGAGGCGAACTCGGGATTGAGCTAGGGATTGTATCGCGGGGGCCTGTATCCCGGAGAAGGCCGAACTCGGCGTTTCCATGGGCCTGGACGAGGGATGCAATTTGCATCCACTGGGCCGAGCAGGATTTGGTGTACAGGTAACCAAACATGTGCATGGACTACAAATGTTGCACCCACTCATGCCATACAACCCACATGCAGGCTACCAAACACACCCATAGTGTTCAAAAGTGGGATCAATATGGTCAAAGCACAACTTGCCTTGGAAAAGGTCCTGTTCCTGCTCTTGGACTTCGTCCTGGGTCAAGACCTCTCCTTCGAAGCCCTAGGGTAATTCAACGTCTACGCGGAACAGATAAATAAACAACAAATAAATAAAAACAGAGAGCAACTCAAGTCCAAAAATTAATTAAAATTCACCATTAAATAGAACTCAATTTTACAAAAAATTAGAAACTGGAATCACCTCAATCAGGAGTTAAAACGCAAAAGTTATAGCCGTTTGAAGTTTGAAAATCAATTAAAAAGAATAAACCGAATTATCTCATTTTTCTATTGAAAAATTGAAATTTTGACGTCAGCTGACGTCAGCATCGATTTTGAATTTCGGTTGAATTATTTTTCGAAAGGAAAATCGATTTATGACGTCAGCATTGCATCATCCGGTCCATGGACTTGGTCCACGGTCGGCTCGGGTCCACGGTGGACTCGGTCCACCGGACCACGTGCCACTCAGGTGGGTCCCGCTCGAGATGATGTCATGCTGACGTCAGCACGGCACGGTTCGACTCGGCTGACAGCTGGGTCCCACCGATGACGTCATCATGACGTCACGGACGCGTGGGTGCGGTGGCTGACATGCGGGCCCGACGCTGACGTTAGGGGTGACGTCAGTGACGACCGGACGCTGGCCCGCGCCGCTTCGGTTTCCGCGCGTGCGTGGCGTGCTCTGATTGGCTCGGCTCTGGTGCGATCGGATCCGTTCAACTCAAAATCAGCAGTCGAGATTCGACCAGATCTATCCTACGCAAATTGATCTGATCCGCACGATCCACATCGGACGGCCTGGATCAAATTGTGATATTCTGCAGCGAAGAGCTATGTGGACAGACCCGGTGCTTGCCACGTGGAAGCATCTGGACCGCACGTTACGGATCGAACGTCTACGATTAAATCTAGTGCTAACACGCGAATCTCTACTATTATAAAGCAACAGTTGGTGGCAGTAGTGAGTTCTACCCATGTCATTAATTGCCCTGCTTAATTGCCCTGCTTAAAGCGTTGCTTTAATTAGCCAGCTTTCGCAAGAAACGAAGCGTTAAAGATAGATGTTTGATCTTGTGAAATAATTTTTTTTATTTTTTAATCTTTATTTTTCGTTATCAATTTTGTTTTTCGTAGCAATGCACGGGCATGTAACTAGTTAAATCTAATTGTACAATCTAGATCTAACGGCTGAGATCTACTCTGGTTACGCAACAGTTCAAATCTACGTGGATCAATCTATACCGCACATCTACGATCTAACGGTTGGAAACATATCTACACGGTACTGCTAGATCTAATCTAAACCGTACGAGATCTAATCTAGATATTGCGCTGAGATGGCGATGTGGACGAACCCGGCATGTTGGATCTTGATCGGACGGTTGACGTGCTTCGCGAGTCCCGGCAATGGCTCGGCGAGGCTGGCTACCGGAGACGAAGACGATGACGCGTGGGGCGGCGTTTCAAGGTTGCTTCGGCGAGGTGAGTCGTCGGCCTGGGTTCGCCTCGTCACGAGGATCCCGGATTTGTCCTCGTTTGCGCCGGAGAACGGCGGACAACGACGTTCCTCACGAAGAACCTCGGCGGCGCTAGAGAACTTCGGCGAACGATTGCGGCGGCCCTAGGGTTCCCCTGCAGACGTGGACTAGGGCAACGGGCGCGGCATCAAACGGCGAACATCGGGAGGGGGTCCACGCCTTTTAAAGCGTTGAAATTGAATCCGACTCGGCGGCGGAGACGAACGGCCACGGTGCAAAACCGGCGAGGAACTCGGGACGAACACGATGAACGCCAGCTGTACACGTGGCGCGATCAACGGCCCAGATCCGACGGCATCGCGTGTGCGCACACGCGGACGGATCTCGATCGTTGGATTGGAATCAACGGTCGGCGCGGTTTAGGGTTAGGGTTTGGGTCGGGTTAGGTTAGCGGGTTACGGGTTGGCGCGCGGGTTAACGGGTCCGATCCGCGAGGTTCAACCCGTTAGGGTTTATCCGAATTTCCTTTTTCCTTTTTATCATTTAAAATAATTCCAATAATTCAATTAAATTAAGAAAAATAGCAAAAAGCTCAGAAAAATTCCAGGAAATACTTTGGGACATTTTGGACTCAAATAAAATATTTCCAACAAGACTTTATTTAGAACTTTTAAATATTTAAATAATTCAATAAAGGACTTAATTCAAATTAACTCCAAATAAATTCCAGAAAATTCCAAAAATTCAAATAACTCAATAAATTGAATAAAAGCACAAATTTGGGATGTTACAATCATACACAGCTGATTTTGTGTCCCTCATTGGGCCCCGGTATATATCCCTATTTCACACCCGTAGTTAACTACTCTTACCCAATGTGGAGATCAAACACCTTCATATGACAACCTTTTCTGATCGTTTCCACACACTATAGTTGATACGATTTAATACGGCTCGTTGCTCGAGTGTAGTTTGTTTATCCTTGTATCATAGCCTATGTGGCTATGTAGAGGGCCCCTTCGGCAAATTCTCAACGGATGGTACCCTCTACCCACCTCATATTAATATTAATAATCATACGCCACATTCAAATATCATTTCCTCTATTCAATCTAAATATCAATTCCTCGAACTCAATAATCAATCCATAATCCATTCGAGTCCAATTTAAGATTTTCAAATTTAAACATATGTTTTCCTATGCATGAATGATACGCATATGTATATACTGAAATCAATTAAAGACATTTAATAAAAATTGGTTCAAAGGAAAGCTTGCATGAATTAGGATTGTAATTCTCTACCTCACTCGGAATCTGAAGGTGGTCTCTTGATGGGTTCAAATCAAGCCCTAACAAATACAGGGTATTAAATCTATGGGAATTAATTTGAACCACCTTACAGTTTCCAATCCTCTACGGGTGACTAAGGGCAATAAAAGGGGTGCTACCCCTTTAGCTAAAACAGCTATTGACCCCAAAACCCATTATTTTAGCAGCATTACAACAACAATTTAATTAATACAAGTCTTGCACTTTTATACATTTACTACCTATTTAATCGCAGCTTTTAGAAATCTTTTCAAAACTTTCATACGATCCAAAAACGCCTAATTTAATCTACGCGAAACACAACGGAGACAAAAACCTAATTTTTTTTTTCTTCCCTTTTCTTTTTCCCTATTTTATCCTCTTTTCTTCTCTCCTTTTCTTTTCTTTTCTTTTCTTTTCTTTTCTTCTCTTCTTTTCCTTTTCTTCTCTTCCCTTTTTCTTTTCCCCTGGCCGACACCTCCTCTGCAATGTTATTAAGTTGGCGACTAGTCCGCGAATAATCCACGATAAGTCGTCCGGTCGGTGTTTGGAGAACGACTAGGGTGCTCGACTCGACTAGAGAGGCTAGTCGGGCGACTGGACGACTAATCGGTGACTAGCCACGGATCGCGGTTGCCTAGCCGGCCGATTAATGGCCCACATTTAGAGACACGGAGATGATGAGCATATATACCAGATACCAGGGCTACAGGGGCCGAACCCCAGACGCCTCCATATTCCACCCCTTCCCGTCCTTGTGCCCCATCGCCGTTGCAATCCACCTCTGCTCGAGCCACCCCCTCGGCCTGAGCCCCCTCCAGCTCCGACTCGGCCTGAGTGGCCTTCGTCTCCGCCTCCAGCGGCCTCTGCCTCTGCTCGATTCCAGTCGCCACGGCCCAACTCCAGTCGCTTCTGCCTCCGCCCTGGTCTAGCGGTCTCCGCCACCGCTTCCGACTGAGTGGCCTTCGCCTTTAGCCACCTCTTCTTGAGCCTCCTTCGTGTCCAACCTCCTCTGACTGAGCCGCCTCCGCCTCCAGCCACCTCTGGCTCTAGCCGCCTCTGCTTGAGCCTCCGCCTCCACCCGCCTCCGACTGAGTCGCATCCACCTCCGATCGAGCCGCCTCCGCCTCCAGCTGCCTTCGCCTGAGCCACCTCCGCCTCTGCCCTAGCCTTCTCTGCCTCTGCTACTCTGTCTTCACATAGGTAATACTGTCTTCACACGAGCAATACCCTCCGCTGCTCTGTCTTCACACGCGTAGCAAGTCTGGGGACTAGTTGCGACTAGTTGGTCGACTAGTCACTCAAGTCGGCAAGTCGCCTCCGACCGAGTCGCATCCGCCTCCGATCGAGCCGCCTCTGCCTCCAGTTGCCTCTGCCTCCGCCCTAGCCTTCTCTGCCTCTGCTACTCTGTCTTCACACGGGTAATACTGTCTTCACCCATCTCTGTTTAGTCTTCACACGGGTAATACCCTCCATTGCTCTGTCTTCACACGCGTAGCAAGTCTGGGGACTAGTTGCGACTAGTTGGTCGACTAGTCACTCAAGTCGACAAGTCACCCCTATGGCGACTCGACTCGACTTTACGACTTAATAACCTTGCTACTCTGGCCTTCGGCTCCTTCCCTTCTCCTACCTAACGCCATGGTTCGCCAGCCCGACCGCCTCCTGGTGTCGCTGCCTCTGTTGCCGCTGGCCTCTCCTCTCTCTTGCTCTCTCGCTCTCTTCTCCTACCTACCTCTCATCTCCTGCTCACCGGCCGAACTCGCCAGTTCTCCCCTAGTGCCGCCGCCTCTGCTCCCTCGTTCGGCCGACTCTCTCTAAAACCTGAAGCCCTAGGCTCGCCACTTCCCTTCTACTGGCCCCAGCCCGTCGGCTTCTCCCCCACCGCCGGCCCTTGGCATGGCCCTTCTCTCTAATCTCCTCTCTACTCTCTAATCTCTCTCTCCCCTCTTACTGCTACCTCTACCTCTCCTCTCTCCCCACTCTACCCGATCGGCTCTCCCTAAGGCCGAGCTCCCCTAACGCCGATCTACTTCTATGGGATGTTCTATATGAGTTTGCATGCTTTTATTTTTAGCTAAATTTTGATTTGCTACGGTTTTGGTCTATGATGATTTGGGAAGTGAGGTACTAAGCATAAAGGCGAGGGGGGTGACACCAGCACACTCTCGCAGCCCTTAGGGCTCCTCACTGAGACTACGAGATTCCCCTCCTGATGTACTGCTTCTAAGCACTTCTACAGGTTGTACTCCTGCTAGTGAGGCTACCACTATGGTTGCGCACCTGCTGTTTGGTTGGAGGGAAGAAGGTGCTGCTGTTGGAGAAGAAGAGGTGGCCGCCTTGCTTGGGGAAACTTCTCGCTGTGGTTCAGCCGTCTCCTCCTTGCTGTGGTTCCTTGTCCTTGGTCTTGCTCCAGCTTGAGCTCTTGTGCTTGATCTCCTTCGGTTTTGGGTGCTGGAAATGGGAAGAGGCTGGCTGCCTTTGGTTGCTTTGGTTCAGGAAGGAGGCCTCTTGGCTGGGGGGAAAATGAGGATGCTTGTTTGCTGCCTCGGCTGGGATGGGAGTAAAAGAAGTGCTTGCTGCTGCTTTGGTTGCCTCGGCTGTAAATGGAGGGCATGGTTCTCGTCCTTTGCCTTGACCACAGGGTGTCCAAGGAAGATGCATGCTCTGCTGTTGGACTGGTCTTTGCCTGGCTTTGATGGCTGGCTGTTGCTAGTCAAAGTTACGGAGCTCCGCCCTTTTGCCTTTTTACTGAGTTGCTAAGTGGTGGCTTGCTATTTGGCTCTAAATTGCTATAGATACCCGCAATGCGTACAGGTTTGATAGATTGCCGAGTGATCAACCCCGAACTAGTGAGAGGTGCCAACCTGTCCCAACAGGTCTGGTATCTTGGTGATTGATACCCTTGCCGGTGGGTCTGACGGCAATCCCCAATTCTAACTACTCGTTCTATTCGCATTTTAGATAATACGTTAATTACTATACTAATCACTGCCTAATACTCTTATTTAACTAATTGCTATTCGAGGGTGTTTCAAAGTGGTGCTTGGTGCTGCTGCTGCCTTATTTGTATGGATTAGTGGCTGCACAATATGTGCTGACTAGTGCTTATTTGTATTTGTATGGATTAGCGCACAATCTTCAAGTGGTGCTTGGTGTTGCCGCCACCTTTTTTGTTGGCTTATTGCACCCATCTGTGCTGATTTGCTGCTGCATTTATATTGGTGGCCTAACGTTGCCTAGGCATTAAGGCGCCCCGGAGGCGACTTCCTCGCCGGGGCGCCGTGATAACCATACTCTGCTTTGTCCTAGGAGGAACCGCAGTAAGTATGAATCTATTCATAGCAATTTGTTTACACCAAAATCCTTAGTAAATAATATAATAGCTCTACGATGTGATGTCCCTGCACTCCTGCAGGCCCATCTGCAGCCTCACTTCAGCAGATTTTCCTTAACTATGTGTTTATGTGCTGGTTTTAAGTTATAACTACTTTTTTTTGTCATCATTTCATATGTCATTCAGTGTCAGCTTATATTTTTTCTTAAGACTTTTGATAATTTAATTTGAATATATTTTGCCTGTTCTTACTGCACAGTATCAGGACCTCATATGTTTAATAATTTTCAGGCTTCATAAGTACAATGAGATCATATGACTGAGTGCAAAATGATGTCAACCTTACTTGATGGTCTCCCTAATGAAGTTGCTCTTCAGTGCCTTGCACGGGTCCCATTCTTATTCCATCCTGTTCTTCAGCTGGTTTGCCGCACTTGGAGAGCATCTGTCTGCAGTGGTGAGCTTTTCAAAGTTCGGAATCAGATTGGTACGACAGCAGAACTGCTATGCGTGTTAGCATTTGAACCTGAAAACATGTGGCAACTTTATGATCCTCTTCGAGATAAGTGGATAACTCTCCCAGTCATGCCGTCTCAGATTAGGAACATTGCTCGTTTTGGTGTGGCCTCCGTAGCCGGCAAGCTCTATGTAATTGGTGGTGGCAGTGATCGAGTTGATCCACTTACTGGAGACCATGACAGGATCTTTGCAAGCAATGAGGTTTGGTCTTATGATCCTCTCCGCCGTGTGTGGGCACAGAGGGCTCCGATGCTTGTAGCTCGAGCAATGTTTGCTTGTTGTGCACTGGGTGGGAAAATAATTGTTGCAGGGGGCTTCACAAACTGCCGCAAATCAATATCAATGGCGGAGATTTATGATCTGGAAGCTGACACATGGGAGCCTCTCCCTGACCTCCGTCAGGCACACAGCTCTGCATGCTCTGGACTTATCATCAAGGGTAAGATGCATGTGTTGCATAAAGGTCTATCAACAGTGCAGATTCTGGAAGATGGCGGCGATTATTGGGCTGTTGAGGATTACTCTTGGCTGCAAGGCCCAATGGCAATGGTCGGTGGGGAGCTGTATGTGCTGAGCAACAGCTGTATTATGAAGCAGCGTGGGGAGAATTTCCCTGATAAGATGGTGTCCTGTGCATCCGAATTCCAAAGCAGGATCGGTTTTGGGATGATCGGTTTGGGAGATAGCATATATTTGGTTGGGGGAGTGATTGGACCCGGTCCAAGAAATCAGTGCATTAAGCCACTCTCTGATGTTGATATATTGAATGTCACTAGTGAGAGACCAACTTGGCGACCAGGATCACCAATGACACATTGTCGAGGGAGCATCTCAGGCTGTGCCTTGCTGAGGATTTAGCCTCGTTCCAAGATGACAATGCTGTTCTCTTACTGTCGCTGAAAAGACTGCAGATGGTTTTTATTTGTTCTGCATTTTGTTTAGTTTGAAAAGATAGCTGTTAATTATGCTTTGATTTTGGATCGCCTGTTGTAGCATTGAGGACATATGTTGGTCGTGACTCAATGCCAGATTGTCAATCAGATATACTATATTTATCATAAATATGGATCCAAACATAATTCGTTATGTGCATTTGGAATTGATATGCCTTGCAATGCTTGATGCTAGTTTGCTGGTTTAAATCTTTGTGCAATGTTAAGTTTTACATGTATTTATTGAAATTACAAACACACTAACAGAAAAAAGGTTAAAGACAGGAAGTGCCTTTTGTTCTCCCGGAGGATATCCTAATGAACTGTATCCAAGAATACATTGAATTTTTTGACTATTTCAACGAGATGCGGCTCTTGTTTATCTGAATGTGAAGTTGTCTTTTTACTGATACGGTGGCAGCCCGAAGGCCATTCCAACAAGGGTTTTCTCTTGAGTTTTACAGACACAGCACCAAGCAACTCACGCTTAACTTAAGTTAAGCGGCTTAAGCAAAACTGAGGTGTCAGGCATTAATTTGTGCTTAGAAACAGTAAGTTTGCCATTGCAAAGAAGAGTACTTAAAATGAGTGGTACTATAACCCACAGATCCACTGCCGTTAGTAGTAACGGCTGGGCAGCTCAACATCTGAAAACCAGACCAACTAAATAAGTACATTAGGCTTCAATTTTGAAGCTGACAGTGGACTCTTCCATTTCCAGTCCATGCGGCAATTTGCTGGTCTTCGTAATAGACGCATTGCACGCTGCTCCAAATGGTTAGTTTCGAAATTTTTTTCCCTCGAGGGGTTAGTTTTAATATTTATCCATTGTAAGGCGTTAGTTCTGATTTTATTGGTGCAATGGAACCGTGGATGGAGCCGTGCAACAAAGTATCTCGTAGGCAGAATTTCGATTGTGCAGATTACTCGGAGACAGAACGATGGGATGGGGATCCGCAAATATATACTACCTAAGAGCATCTCCAACAGTTTTCTATAATTTGGCTCCTTAAAGTTTTTGGGCCTTAAAAAAAGGCCATTCTCCAACAGTTCCCATTCCCCCCACCCCCCAAAAAAATTAGTGATTGGGAAAGCACACAAGCATCCAATATCTGGCCACTTCGGCCGGAGTTTTTGGGCGTGCAGAGAGATTGGGATTTTGATAGGGTAACTGTTGGAACGGTAATTTTTTCATTTGTTCCTAAAAAATAATTTTAGGAATAAATTTTGGGAACTATTGGAGATGCTCTAATCCCTCACTTGCCCACCAATTAAAATCCACGTGGCAATTACACTCTCAACTTACTATATATATCTTTGCAAAAAAGAAAAGAAAAGAAAACCTCCCTCCTTCCACGCGTCAATATATACCACCATTTCCACCTTCGTACCTTAGGGCTGTTTGGTTCGAGGGATCACCTCATCTAAGGATGAGTTGGTTTATTATGGGATCATCCTATGAAATTTGGCGGGATAGCACTATATCTCATTTTGTACTAACCTTATACTTATGAGGGATAATGTAGTGATGGACTAACCTATTCCATTCCTCGAATCAAACAAGTGAGTTAGGTTCGAAGTTAGGATTATATGTTCCATTCACCATCCCATTCCACAAACCAAACAACCACTACTACAAAAAGGCTTATATTAGATGCCTCATCACAGGGGGGTTTTTCAAAACCGTCTATGATGAGAAACATCACTGACAGTTCTATAGTGAAACTATTAGTGATATCATCATAGACGATACTCTTCATAAATCGTCAGTGATGTACAGTAATATCACAGACGATTTTAGTGTAAAACCGTCGGTGATAACTGTTAGCACCGACGGTTTTATACTAAAACCGTCTGTGATAGCTACAGGAGTCATCACTGACGGTTTTACACTAAAATCGTCTGGGATTCTATGTATATCACTAACGGTTTATAAATAGAACCGTCTGTGATATCTCCTAGCAGTATATAATATAGAGCTCCGAGCCACTTAGTGCCTTTTAGGGTTTCGAGATCTATATTTGAGGTGGCTGCTGCTATGAGGCGATTTGGTGAAAGAAAATAATTGATTTCGAAGGGTGATTGCAGATCCATTTGATTTTGGTGATATAAAGTTAGTAATGGGTTCTAATTGCATTATATTGAAGATCTAGCTAGTTTGGACAGGAGAGAATTTATATATTGTTTAGATCTAGCATGTAGATCTATGTGTGTTCTTGGTGACCTAAGGTTTGTGTAACATCCCAAATTTGTGCTTTTATTTAATTTATTAGGTTAATTGAATTTTTGGAATTTTCTGGAATTTATTTGGATTTAATTTGAATTTATTTCTTTTTGAGTTAATTAAATATTTAAAAGTTTCATATAAAATTTTGTTGGAAATATTTTATTTAAGTCCAAAATGTCTCAAATATTTTCTAGAATTTTTCTGGAATTTTTCTGAGCATTTTGCTATTTTTCTCGATTTAATTGAATTTCTAGGAATAATTTTAAAAACTAAATCGTTGGAAAAACCCTACCGGGTTTTACTGTAGCACCGACCCGGGTCAGACTTGAGTCTGACTCGAGTCCGACCGAGCCAGACCGAACCCTAACCACGCTGACCATTGGATCAACGGCCAGGATTGAGCCACGTGTACACGCACGTTGAACCATTGGATCAAGATCCGATGGCTGTGCTTGTGCCTGCGTATGCGTGTAACACGAACTGTCGGATCGAGCCACGTGGACAATGTGGATCGCGCCACGTTGCCCAGCCGTGTCTGAGTCGGACTTCGCCGCCCCGTACCAGCCTCATCGTGGAATCCGCGCGTATCTCAACGTCCGAGCTGGTATTTAGTGCATGTGTGCGTGCCTGAGGATCGCCTTCGCCTTGCGCTCCTGTTGCCCTAGCCGCTGCCAGTAGAGCCTCGCCGTGCCCGCGATTGCTCACCGTAGTTCGTTAGGGTTTTCTTTGGGTCTTTGCTTCGTGCCGCCGCCGTTCGCCGCCCTCCGCCGTGTTGGTGCCCATATCCGAGACCGTCGTGATGAGGCGCACCTGAGGGTAGCACACACTTCGCCGGAGCGCGTCCCAAACGCCGTTCGGGTGGTCATCGTCCTCGTCTCCGGCCACCTCTGCTCCGCCGCGACATCGCCAACCCCGTGAGCTCTGACAGTCGTCCGATCAAGATCCGGCCGCCCAGGTTCGTCCACGTCACCCCCGAGCGAAATCCCGTATTACAATTTGGATCTGTTTTCAGCTGTTAGATCTAGATCGTATGATTAGGGTTAGATCCAGTGTTACTGTTTAGATCTAATATCAACCGTTAGATCTAGATCCAATGCACCAGATTGAGCCACGTAGCCCCTTAACCGCACCGTGCTAGATTAGATCTCAGCCGTTAGATCTAGGTCGTACGGTTAGATTCAACCTGCATTGTAGCGCTAGATGTAATGTCGACCGTCCGATCAAGATCGTGTGATCCAGATGCATCCACGCATCAGCCGCCGCATCATGCCACGTCACCCCCCAGTGACGCGGTAAACTCGATCGGATCTCAGCCGTCTGCTCTAAATCGAACGGTCCAGATCAATTGCGTTGATCACAACGTGCGGGATCCAGATCCAATCTCGACCGTCGAATTTCAAACCAACGGCCCAGATCGTACACGATGCGTAACCGACGCGGTCGGCCGTGGTCGTTGTTCGGTTGCCACCGACGCCACGCATGACGCCGCGAATGTGCCCGCATGTCGCTGGTCGGGCACACCGTGCGATGACGTCATCCATGACGTCATGATGACGTCACGGTGGGGCCCGCGTGTTAGCCCGTTCGGCCGAGCGGCGCTGACGTCAGCAGCTGACGTCACCCGAGTGGGGCCCACATGTCAGCGGGTCATGCGCCGTGGACCGAGTCCACCGTGGACCCGAACGTGCGCATGGACCAGGTCTGTAGACCGGATGACGCAAACATGACGCCATAAATCGATTTTCCTTTAGAAAAATAATTCGGTAGAAATTCAAAATCCATGCTGACATCAGCTGATGTCATATTCCGGATTTTTCAATAGAAAAATAAATGAATTAATTCGATTTATTCTTTTAATTGATTTTTTAAACTTCAAACGGCTATAACTTTTGCATTTTAACTCCGATTGAGGTGATTACAATTTCTAAATTTTTAGAAAATTGAGCTCTATTTAATGGTGAATTTTATTTAATTTTTGGACATGAGTTTTTCTCTATTTTTATTTATTTTGTGTTTATTTATCCGATACGCGTAGATGTTGAACTGCCTGAAGGCTTCGAAGGTCAAGTTTTGACCCATGAGCAATTTCAAGACCAAGAACCAGTACTTTTTGAAGGCAAGTTGTGCTTTGACCATATTGATCCGACTTGTGGAAATTATGTTGATTTAAATTATTGCATGCTAGTTTATTTAAAAATGCTTTTGAATAATTCCGGGAATAGTTATGTGACCTAATTGAGTAAGCCACCTTGTCGATAATAATTATATGCCATGAATCATTTGTCACCCTAGGATGTGGAATAATAGTTGGACACTAATACTTTGCCAACATGGGTTAATTAGGCCGTAATTAGCTAGTTTAGCCATGCAATCATGTTATTGATATAATTTTGAATGTTAAAAATTAATCTTGACTGGGGCAAGTGGCAAGATTGTTTTGGTGGGCCAGGTGTGGCATTTGGGAGGTCGCATTTGGTTTTATTGCTTTGGTTCCTTGAGAAACCTTGGGTAGTCTTGCCTCGGTCATCCAAAGGACTTAACCTTGCAAGAATTTGAACTGAGTTCAACGTACAGCCACAAGTTTGGAATGGGAAAGACCTAGCTGGGTAAATTGTGATGTCTAGTCTTTGGTACTGTCGTGGTGGTGTGAGGCCGAGTTTATGGTATGCTCACATGGCGCAAAAGGGGGGCCCTAAAAGTGGTAAGAAGTCCCATCAGTATTGAAACCTTAGCGGACAGTACCGGGTCTAGAAGTAACTTTGGAAAGGCTTTGTTACGGTCACTCGCCTTGGTGGTGTTTGATTGTATCTTGTGGGTAAAGTGTATAACCTCTGCGGAGTGTACAACCTATTCGAATAGCTAAGTCCACGGTATTGGACATTGCTCGGTGATTACAGTCAAGGGTTAGACTTTATGAAAATGAACTTGGTTTATAGATACTTGGTGTTGGGAATGATGAACTTGTTTAGGTTGACAAATGCTTTACTTGTGAAATTGTTTATGAAAGTGTAGGATAGATATATATGAATATAGCAATCAGAGGGGGGGGGCGGTGAATGATTGTGCGGAAGCTAAAACCAAAATTTTGATCTACTAAAAGTTCACCCCAATTCGGACTCAAATAATTGCTTCCTATTCAACAAAAATAGATTGATAGACGTTCGGTAAAACATGAATTCCTGGATATCCAATTGTCGGATTGAACTGAAATTTGAACAAAAGAAACTAGATTCCAATACGAATCTAACAGAAAAAGAATAAGCTCGATCGGACTTACGGATCAAAAGTTATGAACTTTGCAAGCTTGCTATGACAAAATGTGTCGAGAATTGATCTAATATCAATTTCGTGATTAAACAAAATCTTCAAAAGATTAACCAACAAAACTTTGAGGAACTCTAAATCAAAGCCCTAGGAAGGTTTTGGATGGATCAAATCAAGACGAAACTCAAAGAATCAAAGTAGACAAAAAACCAATCTAGAACCAGAACAGATGTGCAAACAAAGACCAAAACAGAGAACACTGTAGCAACACGTGAACTGTAGCTTTGAGATTACTGTAGCACACAGAGGATCTTTGAGGAAATTGATCTTTATTTCTTTTGTCTAAAGTACTCCCATCAAAAGAGTACAAACCTTAAAACACAGCTCTAGCTATGTGCCCCTTGCTCTCATGCATTGCTCAATGAATAAATAGAGGACACCTCCCCTATTTATAATGAGCAACCCTAACAGAGTACGCATGCATGTCCACTTGGTCCAACATGGCCCAAAACATGCAAGCTACCCCAAACGATTACAGCTCTGCACGCATATGGCTCACCTGCCATACTCACATGTAACACCCCAAATTTTTGCTTTCCTTGAATTTAAAATGTATTTTGAATTTTTGGAATTTTTGGGAATTTATTTGGATTTAATTTGAATAAAGTATTTTACCTTATTAATTAAATGTTGGAAAAGTTTAAATAAAGTTTGGATGAAAACATTTTATTTGAGTCCCAAATGCCTTAAAATATTTATGAAAATTTTTCTAGAATTTTTCTGATATTTTTAATGCCTCAAAGGAATTATCTAGTTTCTATATTTATTTTAATTGGAAAATCGCCGAAAAAACCCGAGCAACAGTGTTGGGCCGGCCCAACACTGTGCCACTGCAACGCAGCCCAGCCGTCGTGTCGCCGAAACCCTAACCGTGCACCGCCCGATCTCGATCGTACGGTCCGGTTTCAGCCGCGTCGCATGTGCTTGCGGACCGCAGGATCCTGGACACGTGGAAGGCTGAGATTTCGCCACGTCGGCTCTCCGAGTTCGTTTTGGAGTCCGCTGGCCTCCGCCGTTTTCGCGTAGGGCACACCTCCCGAGCCAACTATTTAATGCGCCGCGCCCCTCCCAAGTTCCGCTGTTGCAAGTCGCGCTGGGTGCCCTAGGTCTCGGAGTCGAAGCCGCCACCGTTTGGGGTTAATCGCTCTCTGAAGTTAAGAACCGCCGCCGAGAACTTCTGCCATTTCCGCCGCCGTCCATTGCTCTCGGTGAACGTCGGGTCCAGTTTCGGGAGGAGTTTGCCAAGGCGCGTCCGTTTGGGTGCTTCATTCCGCCGGTGAAGCCCTCTTACGCCGTTGGTTTGGTCGTCGTGTTCGGCTCCGGCCACCCTTGCCTACTGCGCCACCGCCAGACCTCGCGAAGAGCAACCACCGTTCGATCGTCATCCGAAGGCTGAGGTAAAGCCACATAGCCACTTGTTATGCTGTAGATTGGATCGATTTTCCATCGTTAGATCTGCGAATGCACGGTTAGGATTAACTCACGTGTTTTGGCTAAACCGAGATTAGATTTAATCTCAATCGTAGATTTCGATTTGGACGGATTAGATCAAATCTATTAGCAGTGAACCAGTTTAGATCGTAGCCATTCGATCTTGAACTGAGGTCATAGATGGAGCCACGTGTCGGCCACCGGATCATACCGCATCACCCCAGACTCGGTGAGATCCGATCGGATCTGGGCCGTTGGATTTGAAACGCATGGGCGGGATTCCTTTGTAGCCAAGCCAATCGGAGGCAGCCGCATGGCCGCGCTGGAGCCAGTGTGCTTGTGATGCTATCGCTGACAGGTTGGGCCCGCAGGTGAGCCGCAAGGCACGTGGGCGTGAGCCACTGGACCATGGGTCCCGCGCGTCAGTGCCTTAAGGTCTGGTGGACCAGATCCACCGTGGACCGAGCATGACCGTGGACCGGGTCAATAGACCCGGGGCGACGTGTCAGCACCAGAACGTGCCACGTCGACGCTGACGTCACCGAGCGCAATAAATCCAAATTTTCAATAGAAAAATAAATAAAGAAATTCGGTTTAATCATTTAATTATATTTTCAAACTTCAAATGTGTAACACCCTGGCATCTAGTATGCCTGAATATTATCAAACGTAGACTAAACAACATCTAAATACCACAAATAAAGATAAATTATAGCAAATGTGCAAATGCTAAAACCGAAAATTTCGGAAGCATCTCCTTTGTTTTTCCATGGTACGGAGCAACAATAAAGTATCACAAGTTATAACATAATGGAAAGCATCTAAAACAGCAATAACAGGTGACATAGCAACAATATATGTCTAGGATAAAACATTCAACCACTTTATGAGCTAAACGAATCAAATGATAAGACCGAGCACACAGTTAAGCAATTCTCCAAGTTTCATGGCATTAACTTTATTATCATGACTCCGAATGATAACACTGTCTAATTTGTGTGGAGCTACGTGTAAATGTGTAGCTAACCCCTTTTTCCCGCATGCCGGTTTCATGGTACCTAAGAAAAACAACATAAACACAAGCGTGAGTTCATCACTCAACAAAGTGTATTGCAATGATACAAAAACAATAACAACTCACAGACATACTTAATGCCATTCACATATCCTGAGAATTAAATCATGAACTTCATTTATGCTCTCATATAGCATCATCATAAACATCTCAAATAACATCTTCATAGGCATCTCATAGAACATCATAATCATCTTATAAATCATTTCATTCATGCAATGCAATGCACATCTCTTTGAAGCACATACCGGTATTGCCGAGTGCACAACCGTCGGCGTGTAACCCCTTTCCCCTTCCATCCCGTAGATGGAGGGTGCCTACTCTTACTGACTCGCTCCCATGCACAACCGTGGATGGGACTACGAGGTAGGTCTTTCGTGTTCACTACGTGTGAACACAGAGGCCCGCATCAGCATGGGACGCCTATTCCATTATGAATGCACATGTGACATGAACATGTATAAACTTGCATAAACATTTAATACAACAACTTCATATTCAATATGTAACCATATTCATCATATCATAGGCAAATATCAATCATGGCAAGTTAACACAATCATAAAACACCCAAACCCATCCCAATACACTTGCCTTAACCGTGGGCGACGGATTGGCGAGAGGATGAGGGCACTCCCGGGATCACACCACCTGCACATAGATACCACACACTCAACCATATGCACACAAGACCACACAAGAACACTTAGTTAAACCGACTTTGCGACCTACTACTAATACCAAAAACAGGTGTTCTGTCCAACGGGACTGCAGCCTTCGGAAGGCCATAACTCGTGCTTAACAACTCCAAATCAGACGAACGAGTACATTTTCTCTAAGCTTAGGAAATTTCCTAGCTTTTTCTAAGTATTGGGAAAAGCTGATTCGGCCTATAAAATTATTTAATCTACAAAACATTACGTTCTTTCCCAATTACGTCACAGTTTTGAACATGTTCGGTAAAGCAGCCATAACTTTCAAACAGCAGAGCGGAATTGGATGTTCTTGGTGTTCAATTAAAGATATTGAAGTTATCTACAACTTTCTCAACAGGAGGCTGACCAAATTCCTACTCTAAAATTACGAAAACTCAAACCCTAGGTAGTGTGCCCAATCTGCCCGAACCAGAACACTATGCAATCTCTAGTTTTCATCAAATCTATCCAATCGCAGCATCACCTTTCGATCTAACAACACCAAAACATCCTCTAGCACAACACCTATACCATCCCCAAGGATTACCCCTAGCCATACCTTCGCCCGACGAACGATGAACCGACGAACGGCGACTCTTCTCCTCCGTCGGTTCCTCCCGGTTGCGGAGCTTACCAATGACGAAATCATCGGAGGGGAAGGGCGTGGAAGCAAGGGGTGGGGGTGGAACTTGCCTAGGGCCGGCTAGGGGAGGTGGGGAGGAAGGTGGAGGGAGGGGTGGCGCATGGGGAAGGGGCGGCTTGGAGGAGCGGCGGCGGCGGCAAGGAAGTGGAGGGGGAGGTGGGGGGTGGGGGGCGCACCAAGGGTGGGAGCAAGGGTTGGCTGCCCAAAAGCTCCCCCCCTTGGGCCAAAACCCTTCCACCGGAGGCCCAACTCAACCCCCAAGGCCCAAAGTCCCCCGGAAAGGCCCAAACACCTTGAAACAGCCTAAAAACACGCTATAAAGTCGTACCGAAAGCCGTATTCTATATTGTCACATTTTAAAATGTCACTTTCTATAATATTACATCCCATGATGTCACAAAATGCTTATAACCTTTGTATTTTAACTCCGATTTGAGCGATTCCAAGTTTTAAATTTTTATAAAATTGAGCTCTATTTAATGGCAAATTTTATTTGAATTTTTGAACCTTGTTTGCTTGCTATTTATTTATTTATTGCTATTTATGCATGTTACGAGTAGACGTCGAAGTGCCCGAAGGCTTCGAAGGTGAAGTTTTGACCCAGGAGCCAGCTCAAGACCAGGAACAGATACTTTTTGAAGGCAAGTTTTGCTTTAATCATATTGTTCCCACTTTTAAAAATTAAATTGATTCAGATTATTGCATGCTAGCTTATTTAGATATTGCTTTAAATATTTCTGGGAAAATTAGATAATTGCCTAGTTGCTATATGACACCTAGTTTATTTAATTATATGCCATAACCCTTGTCACCCTAGTTGTGGATTATTTAGTTGGACATTATTAAATTGCCAACATGGGTAATTAGACCGATGTAGTATAATGCTTAGCCCTGCCACGTAGTCATGACATGATTTTGGAGTATTACATATTAATGTTGACCTAATGAGATGTGGAACAAGTTTTCAGAAGTGTCATGTGTTATTGATGATGTTGTTGATGGCACGTGGTGCATGGTAATCAACTGGGAATTTGATAAATGCTTTAGACCAGGGCAAGTGGCAAGATTGATCTGGTGGACCATGAGTGGTACCGGGAAAGTCGTTTTGGTTCTTTGGTAGTCTTGCCTTGGTCACCTTAAGGACTTAACCTTGCAAGCATTTGAACTGGGTCAAACATGCAACCACATGTCTGTAATGGGACGGACCTGGTTGAGTAGGTTGCTAATAACTTGCATGTGGTACCTCGGGGTGTCAACTATACCTCTGTGTAGTTGAATGGGGGAGCGTATCGGGGCTGCGGCTAAGTACCCATCCAACGGTTGGTTGGCCTAGACTTCGCCTTTGCTAAGGGAAGGGATAGTGTGCAAAAACCAGAGATGTTCACTTGTGGAGCTAGAAGCTTCCAAAAGAATTTGTTACGGGCACTCACTTTTGCGGCGTTTGACTGTATCTTGTGGGTAAAGTGCGTAACCTCTGCAGAGTGTAAAATCTATTCGAATAGCCGTGTGACGAATACCCATACCATGGGTACCTCCATCAGCCTGAGAGCGCGAGCGGGCTGATGTCCTACAAAAGTCCAGTTCTGGCAAAAGTTCGTGGGCCGCAAAGGTCTGGCCTGCCACCGATCAGAACCAGACCCAGGCGGCCGGCCGACCCCGACCTCCCAGGTCAAGGCGCGTGGTTGGACGGCTCCGCTAACACTCGAAGGGCCAACCGCTCTGTGTACGCAACGTCCTCTGACATCCGTACCAGGGTAGGCGGCTCCTTCCCGAGGGTGTCAGAGGGACCGCCGAGAAGTCAAGCCCCGGTCCCGTCACCGCTGACACACCGCAGAGAAGCGCCCCCTCCCGATACCAAGCCGAGGTCAAGAACCATTAAATGCCGGGCTGACGTTCGCCCGGTGTGGTGCGTCACCTCGTCAGCACGGCTGAAGACTTCCCGCCACAGGACTACCAACTCGGCACAGTGACCAATCGGGACCCTGCCGGACGACAAGACAAGAAGACCAGACTCCAAGACGTACAGTGCTCCTTCCTCTTTTTTCTCCAACTCCCATTTGTAACCTGCTATCTCCAGATATATAAGGGGAGGCAGGACCCCGGGAGGGAGGAGGATAAAGTAAAAAACCATCGATACATTCATCCCCGTCGAGACCAGCTCTCGCTGTATTCCCGTAGTGATTGTTCGACGCTAAGGGCAATACACCTTGACCAAGCAAACTGGAGTAGGGACGTTCAGCCCGAACCAGTATAAATCTCTGACTTCCTGAGTCGACCATTCGGGGAGCGGGAGCGCGCGACCCCCTCCGACCATAAATTCGCATTGCCGGTGCACGAAACGCCGATAGTTGGCGCGCCAGGTAGGGGCCTATTGTGCGTCATCACCGCATCCTCCTTTGGATTCCCATCTTCTTCCCCGATGGCTTCTTTTTCTCTCGACGGCTCGCCGGCGTCGAAGGGCTGGATCCGCTTCGGAGCCCTTGACTTCATCGTCACCACGGCAGGGGAGCTAGTCCTCGTCCCCGCTGCCCTCCGAGATCGGGCGCCCTCCACGAGCTTGGATTTGGTCGCCGATGTTCTCGGCAACCTCCGCCTCGAGACCCCGGCACGGGCCTCCCCGGCGGCCTCATCACGCGGCGGCATCACCTTCGACGACGCCGCGCGCGATCCACGGCGAGCGACGATCTCGCCCTCCGCGAGCCCCCAGCTTGTGGCCATGGCTGGCTACGTGCCTACCTCCCTCCACGACCTGCTGGGGGACTCCTCCAGCCACAGCTCCAGCTCCGACAGGGAGCACCCCCCGCGCAGGATGAACTCTCGTGAGTGCAACATGACGGGTGCGGCGGAACCGTCCTCCACCCCCGCTACCCTCGGGACCCTCCTCCCGCGCGACGAAGCGCGACGGGAGGAATCCCGACGGGAAGACGACGCACAGCACCAACAACGCTTTGCTGACCTTCGGCAATAGCGCGAGGAGCTGGAGGCCCGAAAGGCCGAGCTCGACAAGCTCTAGGCCGAGCTGGAGCGTCGTCAACCTGACCCACCACCCGTCTCTGGCGCGCGCCACAAGACGCCGGGTACATCAAGAAATGGCCGAGGAGACGAACGACCTTCCGTTCTTTCCTCACGCCAACCAGAATATCGCTGCGACGGCAATGCTTCTCCGTGGACTGCCTGAGCCAACGGAGCCAGAAGCCAAGGCTACCTACCAGAACCTCCGGGGACTGGTAGAACGTGCCGTCATTCAGCACGCCAAAGGCTCCGGCTCCCGACGGTCAGGCGCCACCTCGGGCCGCCTGGGCCACTCCCCCTCACAGGGTCGACAGAGCCCAGCCAAGACGGCCCCGCTCCACGAGCTCCCCCAGGCATCATACACCCCGGTGCGCCACCACCTGGGGGACAAGTATGATCTTCGCACCACCGTCGAGGCGCGAAGGAGAGCTATCGACGCAGCGGCACCCTCGCAGGTCGCCGATAGCGGACCGCGCGAGCACCGTGACCAGGGTCCTGATGGCCCCGGGCCACGGGCGTTCACGCGCGCCGTCCGCAACGCCGACTTCCCGACCAGGTTCAGGGCCCCGACCAACATAGCCAAATACACAGGGGCCACCAACCCCAGTGTCTGGCTAGAAGACTACCGGCTCGCCTGCCGGGCGGGGGGAGCGACGGACGACTCCTTCGTCATCCAGTATCTCCCCATCTATCTCGCGGACTCAGCTCGAGCCTGGCTCGAGTACCTGCCCGCGGATACCATCGGCAGCTGGGCCGACCTGACGAGCCTTTTCGTCGGGAACTTCCAAGGCACATACAAACGCCCTGGCAACTCCTGGGACCTGAAGAGCTGCAAGCAGCAGCCGGGGGAAACCCTCCAGGACTACATCCGCCGCTTCTCCCAGCAGTGCAATGAGCTCCCCGACATCCGTGACGCCGACGTCGTCGGGGCGTTCATCTACGGCACCACGTGCGAGGCCCTGGTCCACAAGTTGGGCTGTGCGAAACCCCGGCCCACCAAGGAGCTCCTCGACATCGCCACCAATCACGCCTCCGGCGAGGAGGCCGTGGGGGCCATCTTCGAAAGGAAGACGGCCCGCAAAGCATCCAGCCTCGAGTGGCGCCGCCTTCCGACCGTCGACAAAAGGAAGCGGAAGGGGAAGCAGGGTCGCGAAGGTCGAATGGTCGTCGCCGCCGACCGCCAAACAAGCAGCCGGCAGACGCCCGACCGCTTCAAAATTGATGGATAGTCCGTGCGAACCACGACTATCTCGTCAAACACAAGTATCGGATCGAAGTCTTGAAGCGTTTTCTCTCTGGGAACCCCACGACGTCACGGGGTAAGGGGAAGAAGCGCGACCCAGCGCCCGACGAAGAGGCAAAGGGCCATGGGGCGACCGACGAGTTTCCGCAACTCGACGGTTGCCTCATGATCTTCGGAGGGGCAGAATGCTACGCCGATAAGCGACGGCTAAAGCTCGCCCACCGAGAGGTTCACACGGCTACCCCCGCCCTGCCCTCCTACCTAAGGTGGTCGGAGTGCCCGATCGCCTTCGATTGGACCGACCACCCCGACCACATCCCGTACCCGGGACGCTACCCGCTCGTCGTCGACCCCATCGTGGGGACGAAGCGCCTGACCAAGGTGCTCATGGACGGCGGCAGCAGTCTCAACATCATGTATGTTGAGACCCTAGATGCCTTGGGGGTCCCTCGCTCTGCCCTCCGGCCGAGCAAGGCGCCTTTCCACGGCGTCGTCCCAGGCCAACAGGCCCATCCTCTCGGGCAGGTCAGCTTGCCCGTCACCTTTGGGAGCCCGAACAACTTCCGCACCGAGAGCTTCACTTTCGAGGTTGTGGACTTCCCCGGCTCCTACCACGCTATCTTGGGACGGCCATGCTACGCGAAGTTCATGGCGGTCCCCAACTACACCTATCTCAAGCTAAAGATGCCAGGGCCGCAGGGTGTCATCACCGTGGCCACGTCTTTTCAGCTCGCTTATAACTGCGAGCGAAGCAGCTATAGCCGGCCTCGGCAGCTGCCGCTCGCCGAGCTCACCCAGCTTCAGGAGAAGGCCCCCGAATCCGCCCCCGACTCTGGAAAGTCGGGGCCGAGCTCCTTCAAATCCGCAGAGGACACGAAGGAGGTCGCGGTTGATCCCGAAGACCCCGCCAAGATCGTGCGGATCGGGGCCGCCCTCACTGCCAAATAGGAAAGCGCGCTCGCCGACTTCCTTCGGGCAAACCGAGACGTCTTCGCCTGGAGACCCTCGGATATGCCGGGAGTTCCGAAGGAGGTCGCCGAGCATTCCTTGAACATTCGACCGGGGTCCAGACGGCCGCCAGTACCGCGCTGCTTCGACGAAGAAAAGCGCCGGGCCATTGGGGAAGAGATCGCCAAACTTTTGGCCGTCGGCTTTGTAAGGGAGGTGCGTCACCCCGAGTGGCTCGCCAATCTCGTCCTTGTAAAGAAAAAGTCGGGGCAATGGAGAATGTGTGTTGACTACACGAGCCTCAACAAGGCCTGTCCAAAAGACCCATTCCCGTTACCTCGCATCGATCAGGTCGTGGACTCCACCGCCGGGTGCGAGTCCCTTTCTTTTTTGGATGCCTATTCGGGCTATCACCAGATTGCAATGAAGGAGTCCGACCAGCTCGCGACCTCCTTCATCACCCCGTACGGCTTGTACTGTTACGTCACGATGCCTTTTGGTCTGAAAAACGCAGGCGCCACATACCAGCGGTGTATGCAGGCGTGTTTTTCAGACCAAATTGGCCGTAACATCGAAGCCTACGTCGATGACATCGTAGTCAAAACCAGGAAGGCCGATGCCCTCATCGCCGACCTGGAGGAGACTTTTGCGAACCTCCGACGGTTTCGCATAATGCTCAACCCCGAGAAATGCGTCTTCGGGGTCCCCAAGGGCAAGCTGCTGGGATTCATCGTCTTCGAGCGCGGCATCGAAGCCAACCGTGATAAGATCTCTGCCATCACAAGGATGGGGCCAATCAACGATCTGAAGGGGTCCAGAGGCTGATGGGGTGCCTCGCGGCACTAAGCCGCCAGATCTCGCCTCGGCGAGCACGGATGCCACTCTACAAGCCGATGAAGAAGTCCGATTGCCTCGCTGACCCACGGCTCGTGAAGCCCTCGCCGATCAAAGCTTTCCTGACCTCGCCTCCAGTCCTGGTCGCCCCGGAGCCACAGGAGCCCTTGCTCCTCTACATCGCCGCCACGACTCAGGTCGTCAGCGCGGCGCTCGTTGTGGAGCGAGCGGAGGAAGGCCGCGTCTTCAAGGTGCAGAGACCGGTCTACTTCGTCAGCGAGGTACTCTCCGAAACAAAGGTCCGATACCCCCAAATACAGAAGCTGCTGTACTCAGTGCTCATTACCAAGAGGAAGCTCGCCCATTACTTCGATCGACACCCCATCTCCGTGGTAACCTCCTCACTGCTCGGAGAAGTCGTCCACAACCGCGACGCCACCGGAAGAATCGCCAAGTGGGCTCTCGAGCTCAACGGCCTCGACGTATCGTACGTCCCCTGGACGGCGATCAAATCGCAGGTCTTGGCGGACTTCGTCGCCGAGTGGACTGAGGCGCAAGTCCCCGCGGTGGTCGAGGACCCAGAGTACTGGACGATGTACTTCGACGGATCCTACACCAAGAACGGAGCCGGCGCGGGGGTTGTTATCATCTCCCCACTCGGCAACAAGCTCCAGTACGCCATCCGTCTGCTCTTCGACGCCACCAACAATGTCGCCGAGCACGGCCTCGCCAACGGCCTTCGGATCGCCACGACCTGGCGCACGACGGCTCTACGCTCACGGTGACTCTAAGTTGGTCGCCGATCAAGTGATGAAAGCCACCGAGCCCCGCGACGCCGGATGGCCGCCATCGCTTGGAGGTCCGCAAGCTCGAGGAAAAGTTTAAGGGTTTCGAGCTCCATCACAGTTACCGGCGCTATAACAGTGATGTCGACTCCCTCGCCAACCTCGCCTCCGGAAAAGGGTCGGTTCCCCCCGGAATCTTCGTCTCCGACCTCAGTAGACCATCAATCCGGTTGGACCCGAGTACCGAGGGCGCCACCGACCCCCCGAAGGCGGATGCTCCGGCAGATTTTCGGTCAGACGCTCACCCGCCGGGTCGGATTCGAGCGTCCTGAACGTCGAGACCGACTGGAGACAACCCTTCGTCGATTGGTTGACAGACGGGTCGCTCCTCGCCGATACCACCGAGGCTCGGCGCCTCACCCGGTGGGCCAAATCTTTTGTCCTGGTCGACGACACCCTCTACAAAAGGAACCCGTCCGGAATCCTTCAGAAGTGCATCCCGGCCGACCAAGGGAAGCACCTTCTTCTTGACATCCACCACGGGGTCTGCGGGCACCATGCCGCGCCGCGATCCCTGGTAGGGAAGGCCTTCCGACAAGGTTTCTACTGGCCGACCGCCGTAGCGGACGCGACTCAAATCGTCCGCACCTGCGAAGGATGCCAATTCTTCGCCAGGCAGACGCACCTGCCTGCGCAAGCCCTGCAGACAATCCCCATCACGTGGCCCTTCGCGGTTTGGGGGCTCGATCTGGTCGGGCCCTTCAGGAAGGCGCCCGGGGGCTTCACTCACTTACTCGTCGCCGTAGACAAATTCACCAAGTGGATACAAGCCAAGCCGTTGGCGACTATCACATCAGCGCAGGCAGCAGGCTTCTTCCGTGACATTGTCTACCGCTTCGGGGTGCCCAACTCCATCATCACCGACAATGGGACGCAGTTCACGGGGAAGGATTTCCTCGAGTTCTGTGACGACTTCAATATCCGAGTCGACTGGGCGGCGGTGGCGCACCCTCGCGCCAACGGCCAGGCCGAGCGGGCCAACGGCATGATCCTCCAAGGACTCAAGCCGCGAATCTTCAGTCGACTGAAGAAATCCGCGGGACGATGGGCCGCCGAGCTGCCTCCCGTTCTCTGGAGCCTATGAACCACGCCGACCCGGTCGACCGGGTTCACGCCTTTCTTCTTGGTATTCGGAGCGGAGGCCGTCCTCCCGACCGACCTCGAGTACGGAGCGCCAAGAGTGCAGAACTACAACGGCACACGGGGGCTGGAGGCACAGCAAGACGACCTCGACCAACTCGACGAGGCGCGAGACGTCGCAGTCTTACGGTCGGCCAAGTATCAGCAGGCGCTGCGCCGCTACCACGACCGACGGGTGCGCGGCCGGTCGTTCGAAGTCGGCGACTTAGTGCTACGCTAAGTCCAGTCCGCAAAGGACAGGCACAAGCTCTCTCCGCCCTGGGAGGGCCCTTTCGCCATTGTAGAAATTCTCCGACCCGGCACCTTTCGTCTCAAAGATGCTGAAGGAAATCTCCTTACAAACGCTTGGAACATAGAGAAGCTGAGAAGGTTCTATCCGTAGTCGGCCTCTCTCCTCTTTTGTACCATGCGAAAAATGCTTGAGCAAAGAAAGCTGCAGCAGTCGGACGACTGACCGAGTGGTTTCTCTCTCTCTCTCTCTCTCGTTTTATTGATCCGGAGCACTACGACCTCCGCCCCGAAAGCAGAGGTCCCGAAGCTGTCCTCTTTTGATCACATATGAAAGAACGAGGGCCAGATCTCAACAAAAAAACAAGGAGCGAAAAGAGACGAAAGAGAAACACAGTCATTTTATTCATTTACAGGAGGAACATCAGCCCAACTAAAAAGGAACCACTCGCCAAGGTCCCTTTACTCGGCAAAAGCGCGATACTCCTCCTGGTGTGCGCCCAGCCAGCCGAACGACGCGTGACGTCGCTCAGTCACCGCCCGGATCAGCGGCGCCCTCACCTCCACCAATGGGAATGCCCGCGACGAGGATACCGACTCGCGCGCATCCCCACGCGCAACCGGCCTCGACCTCCGCCACCACTCGCAGCCAGGCTTGCTCGTCGCCTACCTCCTCTCGAAGCTGTGTGTAGCGGTCCGCCATAGCACGCGAAGCAGGTTTGTTTGGTGGCAGTCTTGGCAAAGTAACAAGCGCTCTGGCGCCTCTCCTTTTATAGCCCGCGGCACGGAAGACGAAGCGCCCCAAGTCACCAGGAAGCGGAAGCCGAAGCGTCCAACACCAGTTCCGAAAATCGGCACGATCCTCCAGGCGAGTTAATCCACCCTTATCTCCAAAACAAAAATCCCTTTCAAATTTATCACGCGCTTGCCGCAGGCTCAAGCGGTGCGTGGCGACTGCACCCTCAGTCCCCACGCACCACTCGGGGGCTGCCTTACGACCTCAGGGGTCAGTGACCTAGATCGATAACCGATAACCCGGTCGACCGGGCTACCTTCCTCATAGTAACCTCTTCAAACCCAAAATGCTACAGCCCACGCCCCTGCGGTTACGGCTTCGAGGTAGCACTTTGCGGAAGAGGGAGGCTACTCGAGCAAAAGGCCAAGGCCGATCGGACGAAACCTTTCGATTTGGGTCGGCGAACCGACCGAGCAAGCGATCTACCTTAACCCAGGTCAACCCCCGACCGACCAAACAATCTTCCTCGTAGTAATCTCCTCGAACCGAATGCTACAGCCTACGCCCCCGTGGCTACGGCTCCCGAGTAGCACTTCGCGCAAAAAGGAAGTTGCCCGAGCAGAAGATAGCTTGATCGGTCAGGGCAGTCCGACCTGGGACGTCATTAAAACGCATACGAGTCGCTAACCTACGCCGTACTTCGACCGACCGAGCTATCTACCTCGCGGCTATTTCCTCGGCCCAAAGTACTGCGGCCTGCGCCTCCGTGGCTACGGCTTCAAAGTGGCACTCTGTGGGGAAACAAGTCCTCCGAGCAAGAGACGCTAGGGTCGGTTGAAGCACCCCCACTCAGGTCAGCGTTCCAACCGACCAAACGGAAGCTTCGCAAAGGAGGCAGTCCGACCTAAGCACCTCTCCTCCACGAAGCAAGCGCTCTAGGTCGCTTGTCTTATCCTGTGATTTCTTCAGATGTAATTGGCACAACACCTACGCTCTCAGGGCACCCCCGCGGACCCTGTAGCTACGGTCGTAAGATTGTCCAAATCACAGAGGAAGCACGAGGTAGACAGGCAAAAGAACTTAAAGCGACCTGACAGGTCGGACTCGTTTGAAGCAATTATGTTCATTACATATAACTGCAAAATAAAAACGAAGAAAACTAATCATCTCCCTCCCCCCGGTGGAGGATATCCCGTGGCGAGATTCGGCGGGCAATCTCCTGGGCACACGGGTCAACTCGGGCCATGAATGCCTCGACTTCCTCGTCGCTCCGATCAGCAGCAACGCCGCTCCCGACCGCCTCAAGATCGACACCGTCGTAGTAAGAAACGGTGTTGACCAGGGCCGACGAAGCACCAAGCACCGCCGCTTCCCGAACCGACGCCTCGACATGCCCCGGAACCGTCCCCAGCAGGACGGCGATGGAACTCGAGCCCGGAGTAAGCCCGAGCAGCCGGTCGCAGACGGTTTGGCTGGCCGCCCGAAGGGCCGTCAGCTCGACCGTCGTATCGGCCACACCCTTCTCCGCTGTCAGCTTGTCCACAAGGGCTGAGTCACGTGACTCGACCGCCGCATCCCGCTGCTCCACCATGTCGCTAAGGTCCTTTCGCAGCTCTACAAAGACAAAAACAACATCAAAAGACGCCCGCTATGACAACTACCAAGAGGCGGGACTACCCACCAGCCTCGGAGGCCTCCTTGGCGCGAAGCTCCTCCTCGACCTTGGCACGCGCCTCTCGGTCGGATGCAAGCTCCCCCCGAGCGAGGTCTCGCTCGCCGCGCAGTCGGTTGACCTCCCTTTGGGCCGACTCAAGTTCCTCTCGAAAGAGGATGGCCTCCGCCCGGGTGGACTCCTCTGCGTGGACCGAAGAAGTTTTGACCCTTTCGGCCTCCGCCAGGGCCGACCTAGCCCTCTCTGCCTCGTCGGTCAACGACTCTGTGAGCCGCTGAGCCTCCCGTAAGGCCTCGATAACTTCCCCCAGCTGCTGACCGGCCGCGGCGGCCACCTTTCGGCGGCAAAGCGCATTTGGGCGTCGCGAAGTTCTCCCTCCACGATACACCGGCCGCCAGGCAGACGGAGGAAGCTTGACTTGTCCACCGCCCGGGATACCAAACGCTGCAAATAAGGTACCTGCCCGGTCAGTCTCCGTTTCTCATTCGGAAAAATCCAAGAAAGACAAATCCCCGTCAGTCTTACCGATCCGGCCGGGTGGGACTCCTGAGCGATGGACTTCATCGCCCTGGAGGAAGCATCAACGGCATGGATGAGGTCGGCACGGATCTTCCCCATCTCCGCCTCCACCTCCTTCTGGCACCGCTCCAGGATGTTCCAATCCTCGCGTTCCACCTCGTTGTCCAAGGCGAACGCAGTTCTCCTCGGACGGTCGCGGTCGGGCCAGTCAAGGCGATCGGCGACCGCCTGTCCCGTTCGCCTGCCGGGCGTCATGCGGCAGCCGATTGCGCGCCCCCCTGCGACACTCGGACCGCCGAAGCAGGCGGTCGCCCCGGCGGCGGGGGCGGCGGGACTCCTCCCGCCGATGTCGCGAACGCCGCGAATCCTAGCGGTCCCCCCGGCGGCAGGACCACGCCGACTCCCCCGGTCGACAATGCGGGAGAAGGCAAGGGCGGCAGGACTTCTCCCGCCAATGTTGCGGACGGCAGCGGTCCCACCGCCCCCTCCGGTGGCGACGGGACCTCACCGACTTCCCCGGACAACGGCGCGGGCGGGAGCACACCCGGCAGGATTTCTCCCTGCTGCATCACGGCCAGCAACGACCCAGTGCTCCCCTCGTGGCGGCGCCATGCCAGACCTGCCCGCGAGGACGCGCCCATGGACCCCGCTCCGGCCGGCTGCCACGGACCCGGCGGCGAGCGTGCGACTCCTCACCCCCGAGGTGGGGCTCAGCGCCCTTCCAGCACTAGTATGCCCCCTGCGCACAACGGACGATCAGGGATCGTGTGAAAGAAACACCAGAAAGAACCAGAAAGGCACTTACCGGTAGGAGCGAACGACCAGCGCTTGCCGCGCCCTCCTCGCCGGGCCCCTGCGAGGGGGAGTGGGAGATCTCCGCCTCCTCAGGACGTACCCTGCGCCCGCGGCTTCGTCCCCAAAATCACGGTCAACGATCCCGCGGTCGGAACCCGCGACGGAGCCGCCCGAGTCGCCCCCCGCACTCAGGCCCCCCTCACTCGACGACGAATCTTCGTCATCATCGCTCGGAGTCTCGTTGGAGACCTCCTCTTGTGCGGCCGGTCCAGCGCTCCTTCCTCTTCCGCACCCTCGCGGCTGCCTTGTCCGCCCTCTGCGCCCGGAGGACGGTGTCGCGCTGGTCCGCGACGAGGCGCGCTGCCGCTCTTGCCTCCTTTTCTCCCGGGAGCAAGGCCCAGGAGATCATGTCGCCAAGCCCCTGCGAAAACGCACTCGGGTAAGGGGGCGGGGGAGCGAGAGAAGAAAAAACCAGAAACCACCTGACATACCAAATTCTGCGGGTTCTGCGCCGAGAACGGGGCGGGCGCCTCGCCCACCGGCTCGGTATCGCCCACAAGGTAGACCGCAGTCACGCGTGCAAGGACCTCCGACGCAGGAAGCTCCCGATCCGACGACCTCGTGGGGTCGGACAGCCCGGTGTACTCGAACATGGGGCGCAACCGATCCCTAAGGGGTTGGATGCGCCTCTCCATGAGCGTACTGATGACCACCTTGCCTGTCAGGCCCCGCCGCTTCAGGTCCTCGAGCTTTTCGAGGACTACCTCCACCTTCCTCTTGTCCCTCGAATCGGGACCCCAGGTCCAGCAGGGATTTTGCACCGGCAGATTCCCACTATAGGCTGGGGCACTGTTGCCAAGGTTCCGAACGTAGAACCACTCGCTGTGCCACCCTCGGTTCAACGTCGGCAGCTTCACGTCGATGTAGAACGGCCTGCGGCCGGGGCGCAGTTGGATTGCCAGGGCACCGAGGAGACCGGCGGCGTCCGACGGCAGCCTCGCGAAGAAGAAGTGGCGCCAGAGCCCCCAGTGGGGTTCGATCCCCAGAAAGGCCTCGCACAGCGTGATGAAGACCGCGATATGGAGGACCCCGTTTGGGTTCAGGTGGTGTACTTCCCCCCCAGTAGAAGTACAACAGCCCTCGGACGAACGGGTGGAGCGGGAGGCCAAATCCGCGCTCGTAGAAGGCAGCCAGCGAGACTATCTCCCCGTCTCCCACCTCGGGGACCTCGGTCCCGGCCGGCGGCGTCCGCCAGCCGGACTCGACTCGCGGAGGGAGGAACCCCTTCCTCTCCAAGCCAAGGAAGCGGTCGGCCGCGGATGAGTGCGGAACCAGCGACATCTCCGACGAAGGCAAAGAGGCGGGGCGCGGCGCAAGGACGCAGGAAGCCTTTTTTGTCCTCCCCCTATCTCTCTCTCCCCTTTCCTTTTCTTTTGCAGAAAACACGAGCAGAAGTCTTCCTCCCCACGCCGCACTCGCCCTCCTTTATAGGCGCTGGGCGGGAACAGACGCATCTTCGCGCCCAACCGACGTCTCCTCGCGCGAACCGACGTAGTCGCCGACCGTTCGCCTACCACCTCGCCCACTACTCCGGTAACGCGCCGCAGCCCATTTAAATTCCCACTGAGCATTAACTGCTTCGACAGGACAGTCGCCTCGCACCGCACGCCGCGCCGCTCACCCCGCCGGGCGCAACGGGCCAAGGCGACCCGGAGAAAGGTATGAAACGGCCATTGGCCGCCGATCGAGAACGGTGGATCGCCTTTGGGCTCACACGAGGCCGGCACCCGTTGGGGTTACGAAGGCCAAGTCCGCCGACCGAATCGGCCAAAGCCGCCCAAAGACGTAAAGCAGCGAGGGGCGGACCGGGGTGAGCTCTCAGTGAGCCTTCAGTTGGGTCGGCGGACGACCTAATCACCCTAAACCGCATCCGGGACCATACCTCACACTCTCCCGCGGAGCTCATCCATGAGTAGCGGCCAGCCGCGCTCTGGGTCGGCGGACGACCCAGTAGCTCGACACGGGATAGAGTAAGGAAAGGTTCTCATGGAATGCCCATAGTGGGTCGGACGCCCGCGCCGGGAGTTACGTCCGCTTGGGAACGACCCCCCTCGAGGGGGATCGCCAAGATTCCACCCGGATTGCCCGTTTGTAGCTCGCGCGAGCACGGCGTTCAAACCGACGAAGGTAAACGCGCGTTCTCTCACATGACTCTAAAAGGTCCCATAACCATGGCCGATTAGAGTCCGACCGGGTAAACCCCCGACCGGCTCTTCGACCCGCTTAGGGGCTCGGGGGCTACACCCGGGTCTTCGCCTTGCCGGAGCCCGCTGGCGCGGTTGCCCGATCGATCGCCAACGGCGTCGCCGACCTCGGTCGGCGGCGCCTTGACAAGGTAAACCCCGGCCGCTCTTCGACCGCTGGGGCTACACCTGCCGGGTGCGCCACGCACCGAGCCCTTTGCGGCGTAGCTGCCAGATCGTGCCAACGGCGTCGCCGACCTCCGGTCGGCCGCCTTCGGCCAGGTAAACCCCCGACCGGCTCTTCGACCCGCTCGGGGGCTACACCCACCGGGTGCGCTCGCGTGCACCCGGGCCCTTTAGCGGCGCTTGGATGCCCATGATCGCGCCAACGACCGTCGCCGACCTCCGGTCGGCGGCGCATCCGACCGCTTAAACCCCGACCGCTCTCCGACCAGGCGGGGATCGGGCTCTTGGCGAATACCCATACCATGGGTACCTCCATCAGCCCGAGAGCGCGAGCGGGCTGATGTCCTACAAAAGCCCAGTTCTGGCAAAAGTTCATGGGCCGCAAAGGTCTGGCCTGCCACTGATCATAACCAGACCCAGGCGGCCGACCGATCCCGACCTCCCAGGTCAAGGCGCATGGTCGAACGGCTCCGCTAACACTCGAAGGGCCAACCGCTCTGTGTACGCAACGTCCTCTGACATCCGTACCAGGGTAGGCGGCTCCTTCCCGAGGGTGTCAGAGGGACCGCCGAGAAGTCAAGCCCCGGTCCCGTCACCGCTGACACACCGCAGAGAAGCGCCCCCTCCCGAGACCAAGCCGAGGTCAAGAACCATTAAATGCCGGGCTGACGTCCGCCCGGTGTGGTGCGTCACCTCGTCAGCACGGCTGAAGACTTCCCGCCACAGGACTACCAACTCGGCACAGCGACCAATCGGGACCTGGCCGGACGACAAGACAAGAAGACCAGACTCCAAGACGTACAGTGCTCCTTCCTCTTTTTTCTCCAACTCCCATTTGTAACCTGCTATCTCCGGATATATAAGGGGAGGCAGGACCCCAGGAGGGAGGAGGATCAAGTAAAAAACCATCGATACATTCATCCCCGTCGAGACCAGCTCTCGCTGTATTCCCATAGTGATTGTTCGACGCTAAGGGCAATACACCTTAACCAAGCAAACTGGAGTAGGGACGTTCAGCCCGAACCAGTATAAATCTCTGACTTCCTGAGTCGACCATTCGGGGAGCGGGAGTGCGCGACCCCCTCCGACCATAAATTCGCATTGCCGGTGCACGAAACGCCGACACCGTGTCCACGGCATTGGACATTACTCGGGGATTACAGTCAAGGGTTAGACTTTCATGAAAATAACTCGAACTTTGGAAAATGGTTGGGTTGGAGATATGAACTGGACTTATGTTGTGAAATGCTTTACTTGTGCAATTATTGTGAAAGTTGTTATCTATATTATTGTTTTTACCTCTTTGCAATCTATTTTTGTATTTACATATGCTGCTTTACTGCAAATGAACCTGTTAGCCTATCCTTTGTAATAAGCCATGCATGTAGAATATTAGCTTGCATCCAGTGCATGACTTGCTGAGTACCAATTACTCACTCCTTGCAACAACACAACACCAGCTGAAGAAGAAGCGACGCCAGCATTGGAGGAGTTCCAGGAGGAGCCAGCTAACTAGGGAGCGAGCCCAGTCAGTTGCCTGTGGTATACTGGATGGCACCACGAAGTCTATTTTGTTCCGCTGCAGTTATTTCTTTTTAATAAGTTTTTGCCCTGCGAGGCGTACCTTTGTAACTTGACCATAAGGTCGAGCCACCAATTTGGTATATTTAAATAAAGTACTTTACTATTTCATTGAGTATGATTGTGATATTTACCAATGTTGAGACTGTGTGCACTAGAGGCGTACCTTTGTAACTTGATCATAAGGTCGAGCCACCAATTTGGTATATTTAAATAAAGTACTTTACACATTTGGGTCCCGACAGAGGTGGTATCAGATCCATACTGAATGTAGGACTACCCATAGTTAGAATGGTCGTAGTGAGGACAAAACTATTTTCTAAATTTAAAATTTGCCAAGATAATGAATGAACTCTCGACTTATCCCCTCTCTCTTGTTCATACCCCTTGCTGAATTCTTTTTGTCTCCACTTTGATTTAAAATGTTGCGTTCTTACGTGAGTGTCTTTGGAAGATGAAGATGATCAACAACTATGCTGAACGTTAGGGAGGTTACGCCGCTGAGTTGTGGTGCATGATGTAGCTACTTGGAGGATTTGACAGACCGATCTACCGGGGAACCACCATAGTGAAGGCAGGACTGGTCATAGCATGGGACGTCAAGATCTCGGTGTATGCTCGAGAGAAGACGAATTTCAGTCATCCTTTTCACTCCACCGCTAGAAGATCTACGTTTCAGATTGGGATCCAGGAGGGGTCGCGTCGAGCGATGCGGCAAATCGCCCGCACCTACTCTGCAGAGCTGGAGGGCACAGTGTTCCGTCACCATCCACGCAGAGACAACCACCTTGATCGGGAGCCGATAGAGGACGAGGATGCCACAATCACCCATCTGGCGAGGTTCGTCATCGCTCAGGAGGAGCTAATCGAGGACACAGTTCAGGAGTTGCTGAAGGCTCGTGAAGAGGTCAAGGAAGAGAGAAAGCACGTGGAGAATGCTCGGGAGTACGTCTCTTATGATGCGCAGAGGATCGCGGAGCTAGAGACAGCATTGTACGGGCAAGCCCCGGAGCCAGTGTTGGAATTGGACGCCCCAGACCCAGAGGAGCTAGCACCTGCGCAGGAGCAGCAGCCTGCACCACAGCCGGAAGAGGATGTTGCGTCATCGACTACAGCTGCTGAGGGGCATGGTGATCGCTTCGCGCCAATGCCGCCGCACCCGCCACGAGGAACCCATGGAGGTTGGATCGATGAGTGAGCATAGGTTTTGCAGTTGAAACTCTTTCGTCGAGTCGCATCTTAGAATAAGAGTCGCCCTTTAGGTGTTAGACTCCAGTGTGTTAGATTGATTTGGTTTTTTCATTGATTTCTGAGTGTGCTAGATGTGTTGCAAAGCTCTTAGGCATTGCGAGCAACCATACTGTAGGATCGAAGTATACGAATATAGCAATCAGAGGGGGGGTGAATGATTGTGCGGAAGCTAAAACCAAATTTTTGATCTATTAAAAATTCACCCCAAAACGGAATCAAATAATTGCCTCGTATTCAACAAAAACAGATTGACAGATGTTCGATAAAACGCAAATTCCCAGAGATCCAGCTGTCGGATCGATCATAAATTTTGACCCAGGAAACTAGATTCCAATACGAATCGAACACAAAATGAATCAGCTCGATTGGACTTACGGATCAAAAGTTATGAACCTCGCAAGCTTGCTGTGACAGAAGATGACGAGAATTAATCTAACCAAAACTTCAAGATTACGACGAAGGATTAATCAACTAAACTTTGAGGAACCCTAAATCAATACCCTAGAAAGGTTTTTGATGGATCAAATCAAGATGAAACTCAAAGAACAAAAACCAATCTAGAACCAGAATAAGCATGCAACCAAGAACCAAAATAGAAACACTGTAGCAACGCGTGCACTGTAGCTTCGCGATTACTGTAGCACGCGAAAGATCTAGAAGAATTGATGTGACATCTTAGAATGTGACATTTTATATTGTGACACTTCGGTAGGGGTTTAGGTCATGTTTTCGGCTTTTCCGAAGGTTTGGGCCTCTCCGGGGGAGTTTGGGCCTTGATGGCTGCAGTTTGGGCCTTCAGTGGGGCACTTAAGGCCCATGTGGGAGGGTTTTTGGGCAGCACACCCCCATCCCACAACCCGTTGCGCCCCCACTTACCCCCCTTGGCTGCCCCCCCATGTGCCCCTTAGGGTTTTCCCCCCATAGCCGCCACCTCCCCTCCCCTAGCCGCCCCCCTTGCGCCCTCCCTTCCCCAAGTAGCCCCTCTCTGTGATACTACGGGTTGGCATAACTTTAGAAAGTATGAATTCTGCATTTTGAACCCTACGGTATGGCGTTTTAGCGCGTTTCGGGCCTCTCCGGGGTCGTTTTGGACCGTTTCCGGGTGATCGGGCCGTGGGGGAAACAATTTGGGCCGTCGGTGGGATGAATTGGGCCCATGTGGGGGGTGTGCTAGGGCAGCACACCTGCTGCCCCTTCCCCCATGCGCCCCCATCTCTCCCCCTTTGAGCCGCCACCCCCACCTCCTCTCCCCCATCTTCCCCAAATCTCCCCACCTCTCCTCCTTTGCAAAACCGCCCCTCCTCTCCACCCTTCTCCCCCTTGCGGGTGCGTCCTAGACCTTCCCCTCGCTGCCATGTCGCGCTTTGGTGCTGTCCTCGCCGGTGGGAGGATCCGCGACGAGGAGATCCGGTGGAAACGGCGCGTGGGAAGAGATCGGGTGGAGATCGCGTGGGGAAAAGTTCGTCAAATTCGTGGTTCTTCAAGAAGGTAATGGGGAAAACCTTTGGGATTGATTAGATGCTGTTGTAGTCAGGGATTTCTATGTTTTTAGATCAAGGGAGGTGCTGCCATGGGGTAGAATTGATGAAAACTTGGATTGTATTCACGTTCTGTTCGGGCAGATTGGGAACCCGAACTAGGGCAGGCGTTTTCGCGAATTTAGATTTGGAATCTGGTCATACGGACGTGGAAGAAGTTGTAGGTAATTTAATTATATTTCCGTGGACATAAAGAACGTTAAATTCCGATCAGCGGTTTGGAAGTTATGGCTGTTTTACCGAGCGCTGTCAAATCTGTGACGAGATTGAGACAGTTCGTGTTCAACGTTAGATTAAACAATTTTAGAGGCCGATTTGGTTTTTCACAATAACTAGAAAAAAGTTGGGAATTTTCTTAAGCTACGCGAGGATGTACTTGTTTATTCAATTTGGAGTCCTAGAACAGAAGTTATGCCCATTGGAAGTCCACTGTCCCGAAGGGACAGATTTGCTGTTTTCTGATTTTAGGAGTTGTAAGCGAAATCGGGGTAGTGGGATGTATGTGTGCTGTTTTGTGGACCCGATTTGAGTGTGTGGCACGTGTTTGCAGGTGGTGTGCCTCCGGGAGTTCCCTCAACCTCTCGTCACTCCGTTACTCGTGGTTGAAGGCAAGTGTGTTGCGTGGATTGTATGCTATACGTGTTGCTAGAATTGCTTGATAGTATTTGAAATAGATAACATGTTGTTTTGCCATGAATTACATGTTATAATTGATAGGATGCCCTTAGGCCATGATTTAAATGTTGTCGATGATATGGTGTCCTCATGCCATGATTAAAAATGCTTGTTGTTGATAAATGATTCACATGCCATGTTTTGAAGCGATTCTGTCGATTGTTGAATACGGTCCTACATGTTGTGATGCCATGTGTTGATATACAATATTTCTATTTATGTATACGTTGCTATCCATTTTGCATACATGGCATATTTTCATGGCCGGCCGGTGAGATAAGTCATAACTATTCCGGTAGGGTCGGTGAGAACAGTTATGACTAGTCCGGGGCTATTCTGTTGAGTAAGTCCTACATCGTGATTCCATCACCGAGGTGAATGGAAGCGAGTGATAGGCACCCTCCATCTTCGGGATGGAAGGGGGAAAAGGGTGCATGCCGACGGGTGTGCACTCAACCATACCGGTATGAGTATTACAGGAGACATGTGCATTGCATTGCATGAATGATATACATAAATGAAGATGTTTATGAGATAATGATGAGAGTACTCATGAGATGCTCATGAGATGATTATCATGGTGTTTTAAAGGATGTATATAATGTTAAATATGATGTGTTGTGATATAGCTGTGGAGACTGGAATTATGGTTTGTTGTCTTGCACCTTGTTTTTCATTACATTACACCTTGCTGAGTGATGAACTCACGCTTGTGTTTTATGTTGTTTGTTTATTTAGGTACAATGAAATTGGCGCGGGAAGGGAATTTAGCTACACTTCCTCACGTAGCACTCATAATCTAGATAATTCACCCATTTCTATGGAAACATGGCAATAAGTTATGTTGATTTTGGTGTATAGATATTATGTGTTGGTTTCCCTCATGTGTGTCATGTGGGTCTTTGGAGCGATTTGTTTTATCATCCTAGTCTTAGTAGATGCTTATTCCATGATTATCATTGCTTATTGTTATTCTAGTTGATGCTCATCTATTGTTGTCGATGCATATTGATATCTTGATTGATACATATATTGATATGATATTGTGATGTTCAAATTTATGCATAAACAAAGGAGATGCTGTCAAAATTTTCAATTATTCTAAACGATTACTTGCTGTAATTTACCTTAAACTATGGTATTAAATGTGTTATGGTCTATGTTTGGTGACATTCTGGGCTTAGTAAAAGCCGGGGTGTTACACTCTCCCTCCCCCATCTCCGGTGTTCGTCGCGGCTTCGCATGGCGGATCGTCGGGCCGAAGACCTCCGGCGACTTTGCTGCGATTTCGAGGGAAGGAGTGGCCGGAAGGAAGGAGTTCCCATCGCCGTTTGATTCTCCAAGAAGAGGTGGTGTGCCCCCAGGAGTGCCTTCAATGTCTCGCCAATCCGTTCTGCGTCGGTGAAGGCAAGTGTATTGTGATGTTTGTGACTTGAATGGCATTATGTTTGTGTTATGATGCGAGTTAACCGTTGACATGTTTGCTTGCCATGTTTGATTCTTCAATGAGATTAAGTGAATATGAATTGATTAGATGATTATGAAATGCTACGTTATGGATGTGAGGATGAATAGGTATCTAATTATGGCTATGCAATGGTTGAATTGAGTGCATATGCAAGTTTATTCATGTTTATGGCATGTGTGCATTCATGGCATGAGGACTGGCCAGGATGGTGAGAAAGTCATAACTAATCCGGTAAGGTCGGTGAGAAAGTTATGACTAATCCGGAGCGCCACTGAGAAAGACCTACCTCGTAGTTCCATCCACAGTCGTGAATGGGAGCGAGTCAGTAAGAGTAGGCACCCTCCATCTACGGGATGGAAGGGGAAAGAGGGTGCACACCGACGGGTGTGCACTCGGCAATACCGGTATGTGCTTCAAAGAGACATGTGCATTGCATTGCATGAATGAAGTTGTTTTATGAGATGCTCATGATGTTCTATGAGATGCATATGAAGATGCTTTATTGAGATGTTTATAACGATGTTATATGAGAGCATAAGTGAAGAAGGTTATGAGTTGATCCTTATGATGTGTGAATGGCATAAAGTATGTATGTGAATTGTTATTGTTTTTGTACCATTGCAATACACTTTGCTGAGTGATGAACTCACGCTTGTTGTTTATGTTTTTTTAGGTACCTTGAATCCGGCGTTTGGGAAAGGGAGCTAGAATCACATCTTCACTTAGCATAACACAAATAGACAATGTCAAACCCTTTCCATAGTTATGATGGTTATCTTATGGAACTAGGTTTTATTGCTTCGTTGGTTGTCATGAGTAAATGTTTAAATTCCCTATCGGTATGCGACATTTAAGTTATGTTTTGGACTTGAATTGTTGTTGAAATCTGTAGTGGCCATGTTAGAGTTGTCTTCAATTATGATATCTTGTTATGCTTCTATTACTGATGCTGAAAACCATGGAAAAACAAAGGATATGCTGCCGAATTTTCATTTAAGTTACTAGCGTAGTTGCTGTAATATAATGTTAAATATGTGGTTTGGGTGTTGCTAGTATTGGTTGTGGTGACATTCGCGGCATACTAGGTGTCGGGGTGTTACAATTGATCTTTATTTCTTTTTGTCTAATGTACTCCAATCAAAAGAGTACAAACCCTAAAGCTCTAACTGATCCCCTTCAACAGGAGACAACCCCTCCTATTTAAAAGAGCAACCACAAGGAGTACGCATACATGTCCACTTGGCCCAACCTAGCCCAATACATGCAAGCTACCCCAAATGATTACAACTCTGCACGCGTATGGCCCACCTGCCATACTCACGTGACTGACAACTCCTTATGTGCACCATTCTCTTAGCCCGAACGTCCCGCATGACATCCTTGACCACCAAGACCTCAGTTCCTCCCTGAACCTAGTCCCGAACCTCAGTTCCTCCATGAACCTAGTTCCGGTCCTGTCATCGACCACGTTCGCCTTTGAGCAATACCTGCACATGAACAAAACACAAAATTCTCTGAGCACAAGTCCGCGACTTGACTCAACATTAGTCCATGCAACTACTCACATGAGCATTGCATACCAAACCAAATCATCCTGAGCATATCACGTTCACAACGGACAAAACATTGGTCCGGCGTACACAGGGCAAAACCCTAGAAAAATCCATTCACCCCGGACTAAACACCTGTCCGGTGTAGCCCACGACGGACCAAATATTTGGTCTGGCATACATGCGAAAGTCTTGGTTCAATTCAAAGCAAAACATGTTCAACATCACGTTTACGGCTGACCAAATTTTTGGTCCGGCGTACATGCAAAAACAATGCTCAAAAATGCGTTCACGACGGACCAAAAATTTGGTCCGGCGTGCATGTAAAAATAGCCGCAAAAACGCTGTTTACCACGGACCAAAAGTTTGGTCTGGCGCAAATGCAAATTTCACATCTCGAAAACTTGGTCACTACGGACCAAAAGTTTGGTCCGGCGCAAGCAATCCGGCGTAAAATGGGAACTTACTGTTTTCTGAAACTTTGGTCCGGCGCTAATGCGAAACTTACTATTTTTCGAGAATTTGATCCGACGCATGCACAAGCACAAACACAATTGCAAATTCAATTCTAAGCCAATTTTTCAGCACATGATTTCACAATCTCCCCCTTGATGAAAACATTGGCAACACCACTTAGAATTGAACATTTTGGCATTCACTTCACAAAATGATTTTTGAACAGACCTAACAAATTCTTTCTCTAGTTGCCAATCCCAACACTTTTGATTAAAGTTTATGATGCTTATAAAAAACACACCCAACCAAGACTACATCGACATGATCTCCACGGATCATCATATCATAAAACATCTTATTCTAAATTTGAAACATAGTACTTCAACAAATCTTTCAGCATGATCAACCTACAAATTTCATACCACCTATATGTCAACGTCTCGACAATCGAAACTTATTCAGTTAACAAACGACTTCAACATGTAAATATTATCTCCATAGGGTAGAATTCGAAAGTGAGACTCTAAATTATACATTCATTAAGGATAAAATTCTACATCAGGTTAAGTATCCAAGGTTCACTCCATCACAACATGTTACAATTTCCTCCATTTAACCATGGTTTTCAGCAAGTAATCTAAACAATCACCACCACTACTAAGTCATCAATATCAATAAATGGGCATCATCATAAAACCACAACATTGCTTTTAGCTACTCTATACATGGGTTATAACAAAATTGCCACTACACAACATACTCCAACTATTAAAATGAACTTAATAAGTTAGACCATCTCAATGCTCTTAACAACATCATTAACAACAAATCCTATGTCTTCGCAATTGACATCGATACTAGCATTGTAGGGACACAACTGCATACTTCCAAATATACTAATAGTTTGCAACAACATAAATAGCAACTCTAATCAACTTCCAAGTTAAATTCACTAGCCAACATGATTAAATTTCTCTATTAACACATTAAAACAGAGCATCTTTAAACAACCAGCAAAGTTTCTTTAACAATATCAGTAGTTTACATCATCTTAATGTTCTAACTATGCATCAGGGTTTAGTGCTTTAGACATTGACAATGGTCATGTGCATTTAAGATAAAACAATAGATTCTAAGCATGTACATTAACACCTTTAATCATTATCGCTATAGAGTAGTCTACAACACTAGAAGTTTATTTAATCTCAAGCTAAAGATAACAATTACATTTAATTGATTCAACTCACCAATTAACTTAGAAGTACATCATTTCCATAAACCACATTGTTACATGCTACCTAACATACTAAACAACAATTCTCACTATTGACATATAATTTCAGTCAACAGACTACTTACTTTATTTGCAGCATTTTCTTTTTTTTTTTTAAAAAAAAACTCAACCAAAATTCACAAAGAAGCTTGACTCTCAATGTTGCAATAGGACATGATTCACACTTGATCATGCAAAAGATCTCCAAAACACATTTCAATCTTAAAGACTCCTACAGGAGGGAACCAAGCGATCAAGTAAACCTTTACGGACAAAAGCACAAAACATAAATCGACACATCTCATTTTTTTTTGCACACAACTTCTGTATCTTCTTTTAAACTCGGGGTGAGACACACAAGAACCAAAACTATAATTTTCTTTGCAATGCAAACAACCAAAACCGGTGTCAAAGCCAAAAGGCGACCAAAAAGGCACAACACTAAGCTCTTCTTCTTCGTCTTCAACCAAGGAAGACAAAAACCACAAACCGCCGAAGGATCAATCCACGAAAATCCAATACCAAACACTTTTCATTCGATTTCAATCAACTAAAACCAAGAAAAACAACCAAAACCGACCGTCAGAATGGTAAAGAACATCCGAAGGAATCCACCATCAATTCTTCTATTTGTCTCCAATCAACTACCCGATCTACGACAGAAAAAGTAAGCACTCTTTGCCCACAAGGGATGAATAGTTCTTCGGTGATGGCTCTAACCGGCCACACCATCAAACCACACCCTTACTATGAACAAAAAGAGGTGACCGAAACCCTTCGGCACCACAACCCCACTTTATCACAAATAACAAGAGCAATCCAATCAATTCTCTCAATAACATAGCAACATACATTATCACATATAGCATTCAACATCAAGGCTTAAATACAACATTTAAGCGTAAAACAATGATACCCATACCCTTTCCTACTGTGCATCCATGTGTGTCAAATTTTAAATTAGTTATTCCACTTACACAAGTTTTAATGTTGCTATCCTATGACAAAATTTTAAGTATAACCTAAGCCATGTTTCTAGGTTATCCCACATCATGTTTTAGTTGAACCTAAAGTATGACACTAAAAAAATACACATTCCAAGGACCTACATCCCGCTCTGATACCAACTGTAACACCCCGGCATCTAGTATGCCCTGAATGTCACCAAACATGATCGAAGAAACATCTAAATACCATAAATAAAGCTAAATTACAGCAAGGGCGAAAATGCTAAAACCGAAAATTTCGGCAGCATCTCCTTTGTTTTTCCATGATGTGAGCATCAGCAATATAATCATAGGATATAGCATAAAGAATGACATCTAAATCATCAAAAACGAGGGTTCTAGCAATAGTATAAGTCCAGAATAATGAATCCGACCACTTCATGAGCTAAACGAATCAAATATTATGGCCAAGCCTACAAATAAGCATACTCTAAGTTTTCAGCGCATTAACTTATTATCACAACTACGAGTGGCAAAGTTGTAGATGTCTAAATGAGTGAAACTTCGTGAAGATGTGCCACAAAGCCCCTTTTCCGCATGCCAATTTCATGGTACCTAAAAACATCATAAAACACAAGCGTGAGTTCATCACTCAGCAAAGTGTATTGCAATGGAACAAGAAAACTCATTCCAATACCTTCATCACCACTTTTCATATTCAACATCATAAACATCTCATATTCACATTGTATGGATCTCATTGACATCATCATATAACTTCATCATATAACATCATCATATAATGCAATGCAATGCACATGTCTCCTTGAAGCACATACCGGTATTGCCGAGTGCACACCCGTCGGCGTGCACCCTCTTTCTCCTTCCATTCCGTAGATGGAGGGTGCCTACTCCTCGCTTCCATTCACAACTGTGGATGGAATCACGAGGTACGTCTTACTCAATGGCGCTCCGGATTAGTCATAACTTTCTCACCGACCTCACCGGACTAGTTATGACTTTCTCACCATCCTGGCCAGTCCTCATGCCATGTATGCAAATATGCCATAAACATAAATAACTTGCATATAAACACAAACTAACCATTGCATGGCCTTATAACAAACCATTTTCAACATGTCGTAGGCAAGCATCAATCATGGCAAGTTAGCATATCATGTAATCATATTGCACCTAAGTAAGACTAGCAAACATACAACACAACCCATTCCAATACACTTGCCTTCAACCGCGGGTGACGGGTTGGCGAGAGGATGGGGGCACTCCCGGGGTCACACCACCTGCACAAAGGTACCACACACTCAAAACGTGCCCTCAAAATAGTACAAAAATGATCCCCTACCCCGACTTCGCAAACAACCCCTAAAACCCGAAAACAGAGAATCTGTCCCTATCACGTCACAATTTTGAACATGTTCGGTAAAATAACCATAACTTTCAAAAGGCTGATCGGAATTACATGTTCTTGGTGTCCACTGAAATGTATTGAAATTATCTACAACTTTATTAACAGGCGGCCGACCAAATTCCGAATCTAAAATTGCGAAAACTCAAACCCTAGGTCGGAATCCAATCTGCCCGAAACAGAACGCCATGAAATCTCTAGTTTTCATCAATTCTATCCAATCGCAGCACCACCTTTCGATCTAAAAGCACCAAAACCTCCTCTAGATCAGCACCTAGTCCATCCCCAAAGATTATCCATAGCCATACCTTCGCCCGACGAACAACGAACGTCGAATCTTCTCCTTCCAGTTCTCCCGATCTCCTTCCTCGCTCCGAATCCGCCAGATCTCCTCGTCGCGGAGCTTTCCAATGGAGAGGAAAGCGGGGTGGAGGGGTGAGGATCTCTCCTAGGCCAGCTAGGGGGGTGGAGAGGAGAGGGAGGGAGGGGTGGCGCAAGGGAAAGGTGCGGCTAGGGGGGCGCATGGAGGAGGAGGGGAGAGAGGGGAGCGGCTAGGGTTAGAGGTGGGGGCGCACAAGGGAGAAGGGGGGGCGCATGGCAGGGCTATTCTACCCTTCTCCCCCCCATGTGCCGAAAAACTTCACTTTTGGCCCATGTGGGGTCCCCCCTAAGGCCCAATTCGCCCCGGAAAGGCCCAAACTCCCGAAAACGGCCCGAAAACGCGATTAAACCTCATGCCGTAAAGTTTTAATCTCCAATTTCACATTTTATAATGTCACACCATCCCGTAGTGTCACAACAAGAATTCAAAAGAAGGTCGAAGTTTGACCGACAAGAACAACCGAAATGCACAGAAGAAGCAATAGCACCACTGCCTCGGCACTGGTGGTTACTGCCGGGCGATGCCCAAATGGAAGAAGAGGGACTAGGGATTGCTTGTGAAGGGTGTCACGTTGGTGACTTTGGAATGGCCAGACAGAGCGAAGAACTGGTTATGTGCTCATGGCGGTGCCCTTGACGATGATGGAAACCCAGTGTTCGGGGTTGTGCTAACAGATGTGGCCAGTAGACTTGTACAGTCGATCGAGGATTATTCCCAGGGCACCTTCATGGCAAACAGGGAGCACGACGAGCTAACAAGGGCCCTACAAAACCCGGAGCACCCTGGACGCACACGAGGCATTGGAGTTGTTCTGTGGAAGATTGGTTTTGCTAAGGACGCCGAGACCTAAAGGAGTTGGGCGAGAAGCAAGTCCTGACAGGCACAACGGCTGCTAATGCTTGAAGAACGTGTGAAGCAAACACAAGAAAGCATAAAATAAGAGGTCCAAAGATAGTTGGAGATAGCCTTGAGCCAACGGATAGATGCGAGCCAGGAACCTCCTACTAATGCAGACGTCATTAGCCCCACAGGGTGGCGGAGCAGCTGCGCTTCTGTTGGGCTACCCGAAGAGGATTTGGGCCACTGGCCTGTAGACGACATCACACAGTGGACACATTGTGAGCTGCACGTCCAAGTGAAAAACATCTCCTTCATGGCGGCTCACGACATGGCTCACCAAGTGGAGCCAGGGCAGATCATCCATGGCCAGCATATACCATGGGGCTACTCCAAGGTCTTGGTGGAGGAGGTATGCCCAGGGTGCGAAGACCTTGACCTCGATATTCCCGGAGATGACGGGACTACAAAGTTAGGAGAGGCAGTGCACAATTTCATCCTATGGCGTAAGAAGTCCATCATTTTTGGAGACATACATAAGCAGTCCTCTCCGACACCTCCGGCACATCCATCGTCACCTCTGTCACCTCCATCCTCACCAAAGAAGATGCCCATCAGAAGAAGCCTGTCTCCTGCACCAACCCCCGCACGCGAAACTCCAACTCTAATATCATCACCTAAGAGAAGACAGCCAGCTCAGCCAACAGCTCGCAAGAAGACGGGGTCCACCCAAAGCAATAAGCTGGCTGCACCTCCAAAGCGAGCATACGATATGACAGAGAATGAGACCGCCAAGGTAGTCAGGGCTAAGATTACTCTATTTTTTAAACCCAGGTCACCAAAGAAGAAGGTTCAGCCTGGTACAGAAGATTTTCTAAAAGTCCTGAGGACAATTAAAGTTTTGAAGGATTCAAAGGAAAAACCTCGTGCTTCTGACTACAACCGCACACTGGTCAAGGCAAACAGCAAGAAGACGTCATCAGTTGATCAGAAGGCCAATGAGATGCTAAAATTCTTTGAAGAAACTAGTCTTGCTCCAGATCAAATATTAGGCAACCAGAAGATTGAATCTGCTCAAGTCAGATGGCCATTTACACCAGGCGCACCATTGGTCAGGCGTGAGGAGGTTGGCCAGCTACCAACTAGGATGCGCTAATTCCATGAATGGTACCTGGATGCGTTCTGGCATGGCATAGAGCTATTCGCCGTTAAGTACAACGACCGAGATTTTTTTCACGGCGACGGTGAATTTTATGTCGAATGGCGCATAATGTACGATCTATACTAGATAGATGCCCCCAACGTGGTCATGCTGAGTTGCTGGACTTTGTAAGTTCTTATTTAATTGCAAAAATCTACTGTGCGGGCTCTTTGACTATACTAACGTGCAAGCCTAACTAATTTCTTCTTATGTAGAATGGAGGTACAAAGATGCAAAAAGGAGGCCATTTTGGACATAGCCTTCCTTGACCCTTCGGTTATCAACAACACGACTGTTACTAGCTACTCTGTCGATATAGAGAACATCATATACAATGGGCTAATGGGTCATAGATATAAGTCAAAGGATAATTCTACCCTATAACTTTGAGTACGTGTTTTCGTATCGCCTTGTTCTAATCCTTTTCCATAACAAGATGTTAGAACTAATCAATTGCCTACGTTGACATATATATGTACAGCTTTCACTGGATTCTTCTTATTATAGAGCTAGATCATAGCATGATCACAATTACGGACTCGAGGAGGAAACCAGTTAAATGTTTTCAAAACTTGATCGACATCCTAAACCATTATTCTTGTTCCTTTCATTGTTGTGCTAGTTCTACTTCATTTAAAACAAATTCTAATCACGTTCAATTTGCAATCATATGTGTAGTGCATTCGCACGGTTCCGTGCTGAAAACGTCGACGGATTCGAATAGAAATTTGATATTACACTTACCTCTCGAGTACGTATGTCATCATGCTAGCTTTTTAGTTAGTTAACTTAATTTTCATGCATCCATTTCACGCTCTCAGCTTTTACCAACACAGATCTTGCTTCAGCAGCCGAGAAACAATTTATGCGGCTACTATGTGTGCCAATTTATGGCATCCAGACCGGAGGTGTTTGCCACTTGCAAGATTGTAATGATTTCATGCCGGCGCATGTGACAGCAGTCCAAGAACATCTCGTTGGCTGGATTTACGATGAGATCGTAAATCCAAAAGGCAAGTTCCACGTTTCAGCGATAAATGGGTGGGGCCCTTCGATAAAGACTGGTGAACTGTTGGAGTCGACGTCTACGGCTACGAAGAGCGACACACTTAAAAGAAGGGCCCTATGAACGTTCTGTAATTAAAGTTGTAATGAATGTTATGTGAACTATATGTGGTCATGATTGATGAATTGTGATACATATTGGTTCTAATTAGACTTGCTATTTTTCATATAGAATTATAAGTGTGTTGTTGTTTTAAATGCATTAACTATTTATGATTTGCTTGTTGGATTCACTTTGCTGAGTCTTTGAACTCACGCTTCGACATTCAGGGCACGTGGAGTGCCGGTGTGTTACAGACCACCCCGCCGTCCTCCTCGCTTGCACCCCCCGCGACGTCGAAGACCCCTCGTGCGCCGCTGTCCTCCTCGCCTCCGACTCCGCCCGCGCGCGCCGCCACCTGGCTTCGCCTCCAACGACCCTGCCGTCCTCCTCGCCTGCACCCCGCACGGCAGCTCCCCTTGCTGTCTCCCCCCTCGGTGAGTAAATAGACATAATTTACTTTATATTTACTATTGCATTAGACACAATTTACTTTATTATAGCGAAACAAAGTACACCGAAAAAATTATATGAGATGAGTTGCTGATACTATCAATGCCGATAACCCCTTCATAATCCCCAGCTTACGGAAGGTCATGAGTATCGTCGCGACACCGCCAAACCCCAAACAATCAACCCATAATCATCATCAACCAATGAACTATAGCATAAAATTAATTACTCACAACATTAGTAGCTCGAATCCATAACCACATGGATTAATCAGCTGCTTGCTTCAGTAGAGAAACATAAGCGGTGCAATTTAGACGAGTCATGAATCCGCACAAGATGCGTGAAGAAGACACAGCAAAAGTGTAGCCATAAGATGATCCCGGCCAGCACACCAAAACATGACACAAATAGAAAAGCTAAACGCAACTAGTTTAGTAGTATATTACCCCCAAAAGAAAGCTAGTTTGGTTGCCTTCATGGATGTACTCGCTATCTTTTTCGGTGTGCTGCGATCGATGGACTTGTTCGCACTTTTCTTCATCGATCCCTAACCGAGTCCATGGATCGACTGGTACTGATCATCACCTCATTAGTACCGGTTGGTTCCTCAAACTGGTACTGATCATCACGTCTTCAGTACCGGTTGGTGGAACCAACCGGTACTGATTACCGGTTGGTTCCTCAAACCGGTACTGATAATCACCTCATCAGTACTGGTTGGTGGCACCAGCCGGTACTGATAGTCCTATCAGTACCGGTTGGTGGAACTGGTACTGATGTCCATTGGACATCAGTCCCGGATGGCCTGTACCGGTTCAAAAATCGGTACTGATGGCAGTTGTGAACCGGTACTATGGCTAAATCTGTAGTAGTGGTTGTTGCTGTGCCATTACTCTCAGTCTAAATAGTTACTTGTTACACGCATTGATAAACTGTATTATTCTTGTGTTACACTGCTCACGCAGAGCTAAGAGAAATTATCTTTCCGTACGTTCTTGCACGTGTACTATTTCTTGTTTTGGCGACTATTTCTTCTGCATTTCGGCGACGATGAGATGGTATTAATCTAGGTAAATAAATCAGACTACTTGTTAAGAATTGTATCCCTCATTTAGAAATAAAGATAATTCTATTGCCAGCTTAACTGCAAATTTGCAACATGTTTCGCTATATCTGATAACACCAATTTGCAACATGTGTGTGCGTGTGCGTTCCTTTTTAATAGTAAATAAATTAATATAAAAGTAGTTCTTTCTTTTTAAAAAATGCAAAAGGTAGACTTTAGGTACTCTAAAACTCTTCAAAAATGTCTACTAAATGCATCGCGGTGGCTCTCCTCCGTTTCATGACTTTCAGATGTTATGGAAGCCGACACCGACAATCAATCAACCACCTGAACTACCCAAACCAAGTCATATTGATGCATCATGAATTTTTTTTAAATAAACTAGATTTTATTCCAAATTGTAAAAGTAAATGTCTGCCGCAAGAAATTTTAGTTTTATACGTCTATCGCCGGTCCATTGGCGATATAATACTATCGCCTGTCAATCGGGCGACATGAGACCTTTCGTGTTTTCTGTCGCCTGTTAGACGGGCGACAGGCTTATATCGCCCGATGAACAGGCGATAGAATAAAAATCCCCCGTTCATCGGGCGACATAAAGCATGCGGGCTTCCTGTCGCCCGATGGACGGGCGATAGGATTATTTTATAATCGGCTCGCGCGATCGGCCAGCCGGCAGAAGCAGCAGAAACAAGACAAAGAAGAGGAGAGAAAAAAGAGAAGAAGAGAGGAAAAAAGAGAGGAGGGAAGAAAAAGAGAGCGCGATTTTTGAGCCCCGTCATTTCATATTCAGGTAATTTCTCGTTCTTTAGTTTTTGTATTTGTAGATCTAGAAAATCTAGTTAGACGTAGAAAGATTTAGCAAACCTAGTTTGTAGTTAGATGTACTACAGACATAGCAAATATAGCAAATCTAGTTAGGTGTAGGTAGATCTAGGAAATCTAGTTTGATGTAGGTATGCACTACTCGTTTTAATTTTTTTAGCAGTAAGTTATGATTTAGTAGAAATGATTTTAGATCTAGGTTTGTGTGCGTTGATATATCGAATGTAAATACTTTGAACAGATAGAAGTATTCATTTCTTAGGAATGTAGTTGGGTACATATAGCGAAAGTAGTTTGATGTACATCGAGTAGAAATTAATCGTAGAGAATGTAGTTAGAGTAGTTGTTTAATTCTTTAGTAGTAGATCTAGTGAATGTAGATATTGTATACCGATACGAATACATCCATATACATATTCAATTCTTACGAATGTAGTACGGCAGAGATAGCGATTGTTACGATCCTAGATATGTATTGTTAGAAATGTAGCAAATTTTTGTACGAATAAATATGTATTTTTGTAGCATATAGATGTACCAAAGTTGGGGGTCATAATATTTTTTACGGAAAGTAATTAATTCGTGGGTGAATGAATGGATTTGCAGATATGGCAGAACGGGTTCTATTTAGAATATATTATGGCGAAGGGGTTGTAATGTATGGTTTGGAGGGTGCAGATCTATGTAACTTCCAATATGTGGACAGAAGTTTGAGTAGGGTCGAAGAGCGCACATTTTCTTCAGTGTTGAAGTGGTTGTATTATACTTTTCGGATGGAAGAAGAGAAGTGGCAGCTGAAGGTATTTTGCCTCTGTGGTATGCAGAATAATCCATTTTGTTGGGAGCTGGTTGAGTTGAAAGGAACCGCATCGTGGAGATCATATGTGAGGGGGACAGAGCAACGGGGATGGAACTGGGTGCTTTTAGTGCAAGCCTATGGCCGGGATGTTGCCCCCCAGCAGCAGCCGGACGGTGGTGAGTGTAGTCAGGCTCAAAATGAGTTAAGTTTTGGTGACACCGAAATTGGGGGATCTAGCCATGAGCAGTACATCCAGACACGCAACGAGGACATTATTTGCCAAAGTGGCGAACAATCTGAATTTGGGGAGGACGAAGCAAATGTTGGACAAGTAGCGCGGGGACTAGTAGACGAAGGTGAGCAAATTGATGAAATAACAGTTAGGATGGAAGAGGAAGACCGTGAGTACGGCATAGCAGAAGTGGAAGACGACGATGAGTCGGATGAGGAAGATGGAGGTACGGAGCCGCCTGTGCCAGCCGAGTGGAGCACGCATCAATTTGAGAGGTTGGTTGTTAATGAAACCAACGACATACGTTGGCAGTACAGCGCCAACGAGGTTAGGCCTGACAGTATGTACGCGACAAAGGAGGCTGTGCAGGATGCTGTGAAAGATTGGGCCTTATCATTAAGAAGGACTTTCAAGGTTAAGAAATCCACCCCGACCTGCTACGACGTGGTGTGTGAGATCCATGGCTGTCCGTGGAGAGTGCACGCGTACAAGCCGAAGTGGGGCACCCATTGGTTATGCTCGAAGGTTGAGCATCACAGCTGTATGATTGAGGAAACAATGATGGCTTACAGGAGCCTGTCATCTGGGTTTGTCGCGAATATCATGTACTCAGAGATAGTGGAGAACCTGAGTTATGAGCCCCATGCTATTATCCGAGCTATCGAGAACAGATATCAGTACACAATTAGCTATGGGAAGGCTTGGAGGGCGAAACAGAAGGCCTTAGAAACGAGGTTTGGGAAGTTTGAAGACTCGTACCACAATCTGCTCGCACTGCTCAATTGCATTCAGGGAAGAAATCCCGGCACTTACTATGATTATCAAGATTGTTCGTCAATCAAGTGGCCAACTAAAAGGCATCTGAGGAGAGTGTTCTTCGCATTCGGAGCTTGCATTAAGGCGTTCTATCACTGTTGTCCATTGCTGTGCATGAACGACACATTCTTGACCGGGAAATACAAAGGGCAAATTTTGACAGCTGTGGGTGTTGACGAAAACAACCAGATTCTGCCTGTTGCATTCGCCTTTGTAGAAAGTGAGAACTATGAGAGTTGGCTATGGTTCCTGCGGAACTTGAAGATTGGGGTGGTCAAAACTCGGCAGGATGTGTGCGTGTTGCACGACAGGCATGCTGGTCTGCTTAGTGCGATCAACCAGTTGCAAACAGGGGCAGAGGAGCCATTTCCATGGCCTGACTTGCAGAGCCGATGGTGCATGAGGCATTTGGGCGCAAATTTCTACAAGCAATTCAGGAACAAGGAACTCATGAACATGTTCAAAAGACTATGTAAGCAGAACCAGGAGAGCAAGTTCCGGACTCTGTGGAAAAATATCGATGGTGACAAGAAAACACAAAGAGGAGATGGCGAACAAGAATCTTGCCGTGAAGGACACGATGAGGCGGAGCCTCTTCCCCTGCCAACAGAAGATGACGCGACTAATCGTAAATGAAGGCAAAGGCCAATCAAATGTTTCTCGATGGATCAAGCACGAACCGAAGGAAAAGTGGGCCTTTGTTACATGACACACATGGTGCCGGATCACGGTGTGATGACTAGTAACTTTGCGTAAGTTTACAACTGGGTAATGAGAGGGATGAGGTGTCTCCCATTGGTGGGAATTGTTGAGGAGTGCTTTGCGGGGCACAACCAAGTACTCCGTCGACAGACATCAAAGCTGCCTGAGATAGTCTTTGAGAGATGAGAAGCTCCTGTACTCCTCCATGATCAGTAAATACATGGAAGAGAAGAGTCAGAAGGCGGCCAAGCATAGAGCTATAAAAGTTGGTGCACGAACACTGCGCTTCGAGGTGATCTGTAAGGATAAAGGACGGCATGGAACCAACCAGTGGGTTGTCATTCAGGAGTGCGTATTACAGGATATTTGCAAATGCTCGTGTAACAAGCCCCACCTTTTGCACAGGCTGTGTTCTCATGTGATAGCCGCATGTGCTTTATTTGGAATGCAACCTGGTACCTATCTATCTGAATATTTTAGGAAGGAAAGGGTGATGGCAACTTGGAGCGAGGAGCTGTATGGTTACGGTGTTGTGGGTTCTTTCACCACAACTCCTAGTGCTGATGAAAGGTTCTGGATCCCAGATTTTAATGCAGGTAGATGGAAAGCAGGGCATCGGAAGACAAGACGTATCAGAAATGACATGGATGAGTCGGAAGGCGCAGCGCGTGAAGAAATGTTCATTGTGCAAGGAAGCAGGACATACGTTCAAGAATTGCCACGCACAAAAGCGAAGGAGATGAAGGAGGAGATGGCAATCCGGCGGTGGCGGAGTGGATCGATCTGTGCGGCGTGTCTTTGCACGATGCCAACATACCACATGAGAAGCAATTTAATCGCAATTTAATCGATGTGCTGTGTGTTGTGTGAACCCTGTGTGTAAGCCTGCTGCATGTGGCTATGAGTGTTGTGCATTGAAAAATTATTGTAACTGTTTCTGAATATTTATGATGCTTGAACAATTTACGTGAGTGTTTGTTTGAACACATTGTTGAGAGAAACCTATAGTATTCGGACGCTTTTCTTTTGATATGGTTTTCAAATGTAACTCAAAATTTGTTATTTACAGGTATGGCTGACCAGCCAGGAGATGACGAGTGGCCCTTCGAGTTGCTGGATCCAGTCGTCGATGGTAGTCACCGTGCCCACATCGCCACCGCTTTTCCAGAGGAGGGAGATGAGCCGCACACGCTGGGCGTCCTTCGACCGAGGACACCGCAGTACGGCTGGGAGATCGATCCTCGTTGGGTCCCCAGGTAACATATTACAATTCAGATTTCTTAATATGTTTGTGGTAGTGTTGTTACTGGTGTTGTACTGATATAAATTACATGTTTTTCCTTTCGTAGGCTTCGAGCTTCAGGATTGCTGCCTTTTGCACGGATGGTACGGGATGTGGGTCGCCGGTTCCCGTTCGACAGGTCCCTAATCACCGCTCTGGTGGATCGGTGGAGGCCGGAGACCCACACCTTCCACCTACCCGTCGGGGAGATGGCGATCACTCTGCAGGACGTGTCGTACTTGCTCGGCCTCCCGATCGCCGGCGACGCTGTGGTGCCACACGACGTCGACCCTGCGTGGCGCCCGCAGCTACTTCAGCAGTTCGCTGGTGTGCTACCACCACTAGACTACCGGGGCTTCACCGGCACACACGGTCCTACGCTGCGGTGGCTTAGACAGTTCGTGGTACACAACTAGACTATGAAAAAACAAGTGCTCTTCAATTGCAGCTTACAATAACATGTAATATGTGATCTTCTATTTTGCAGCCTTCGCAGATCGTCGAGCCGACGGACGAGTGCAGTCGGCGCCACTTGAGGCGTACCTCTTTGTGGCTGTTGGTGGTGCTTGTTCACGAGCTCCCATGGGGATAGCGTGGACAGGCACCTTGTCGGTCGCGAGAGATAGCGGGCGCACCCCTCGACGGCGTCTTGCGCGATACGGGGTCCGCTGTCCTCTGCAGCACGTACCGGGCCCTCTGCGATGGGTGTACCCGGACTAGCGACGAGGCTACCTTCAGTGGATGCCCACTGCTGGTACAGCTGTGGGCATACGAGAGGTTCCAGATCGGGCGCCCCGCCATCAGCCTGGCGTCGGTTGACCCTACAGGCGATGGCGACGTCGACGGTCCGACCATGGGCACCATCTGGTGCCACCGACGGGTAAGATATTTCAACTGAAAGTTTGGTACTATTGCTTCTACATTTCTGAATACTAACGGTAACGTTCTGTTGTCACTGCAGCCTACGTGGGCACACCGGACGGTGCGCCAGGGCTACCCGCAGTTCGTCGCGGCGTTCGACCACCTCACGGACGACCACGTGCGCTGGACGCCGTACACTCAGGCGATCTGCCCGTGTGACAGCGGCGCCCTGTCGACCCTGTGCACGCGAGACGCGGCATACTGGCTCAAACGGCGGTTCCTGTTGTTCGACGTCCAGGTCGAGGCCTACACTGTCCATCGAGTGATGAGGCAGTTCGGCCTACGACAGGAGTTCCCAGTGCCGGCCGGCCGTTTGCTCCCACACGTCGCCCACACGTAAGTTCCTTCGATCGATGTTCCATAATTACTATCGTGTGTTGCCATCTAATATTTGTACATTCATTTCTGATCCACAGCTAGACTAGGAAGGGGGTGCATGGGGCCACCCCCTGACACGTACGGATGGCGCCATGGATCGAGGAGTGGGCCGGAGCCCTCGAGGACGTACATGCTGACGATGCGCCATACGATCTGGAGATGTACCAGGCGTACCGACAGTGGTTCACCTCTCGCACACGTGTGCGCCTGGTACGCGTCGACCCGGATCCTCCCAGGCACGTCCCCGGCCCGAGAGACACGTATCCCGCGCATACGGACGCGGCTCTGCACGCTGCGGTACGTTGTATCCGATATACGTTTAACCATTTGATATCTGTGCTATCTAATTTGCGATGTTTTTTCCAGACTGACATGCTAGGCCAGTTCTACGAGGAGTCATCGAGGATGCTCTCGCGATTGACCGGCGGCCTGCGGGTGAGCAGAGAGGACGTTGCCAGCTTGCTCGGTAGGTTCCGGGACGGCTCCGCACGCGCCCTCGAGTTGGCTGGATCACCCCTGCCTCGTGGTGTGGTCCCCGACGCACCGCTCGCGCTAGGGAGGGGACCTGCGGCTGGTGCAGGCTTCGACACCGGAGGTGCTTCTTCTTCACACCACGGTGCAGCCTTCCACGCTGGAGGTGCCGCAGGTGTGTGCTGTTTCATGTTTTGCATTCACTTTTCATGCTTTGCACTCACCAAGTCACTGGTCTTAACATTTCTTCTCTTCGTACAGGTGCTGGAGGTGTCAGTGCACCGTGGTTGCCGCCTGCTGCTGATGACTACGACGGGCGGGGTGATGATCATGAGGACTACGAGGACGACACCGTGTCGAGGTACCTCGTTGATCCACCCCCAGTTCAGCTTGGTACCGCAAGACAAAGTGGGCGCCACGACCGACGCAGTGGCACACGACACCGCCACCACCACCGACCCAGCCTGGATCGTCGCAGTGGGTGCCGCCACCTCCACCGACCCAGCCTGGGTCGTCGCAGTGGGTGCCGCCACCTCTACCGACCCAGCCTGGGTCGTCGCAGTTGGTGCCGCCACCTCCACAGACGCAGGTTGGACCGACGCAGTACCAGACACCCCCACCACCACCGATGCAGGCTGACCAGCCTGTGTACGCCACACCTCCAGCGAGACCACGGAGGGCCCACCAGCCGCCGACGCACCTGACGTACTCCCGAAGTTAGATTCGGAGGAGGACTACACACCAGCGAGGAGGCGCCCCGAAGAGGGGCCGGCACTAGTTCCTTTTATGTTTCAGTGTTCGTAATTTTTTTTGTTTATTTTGGTTGGCACTTGGCAGTTTCGATTAGGGCGGTGATTGTTGGTACTATGTTATGTTTTACCATCTATTTTGTGTACTTTCTCATATTACGTGGTTCATTATATATTTCTGTCCGCTTTTCCAGCTTTTGTCATATCATCTTTTTCAGTTTTTGTCATATCACCTTTTCCAGCTTTTGTCATATCACCTTTTCCAGCGTTTGTCTTATCACCTTTTCCAGCTTTTGTCATATCATGTTTTTCAGCTGCCTAAAGCTGCATGACCTAGCCTTCTAGCCGACTATGGGAGAGATTCCCGGTGTAAAGCTGTCGCCATAGCCAGGCTCATGTCCCTTCACATGCAAAGCTGCAGAAGCATCCGATGTTCGCGGATTTGAACTTCTCTTAAGTCCGCCACTCTCTCCTTTGGCTGGCCCCTCACTACCACTATAAAAACCGATCGAGGGACGGATATGTGCATCACATTGCTAAAACTACAATAAACATTAGCCGACTTTACACAGATTAGGCCACGATGTCGTTCTACCATCACCTCTTCAGCAAGCGAAAATTAAGCCCCCCCAAATACCCGGATCAGAGTAGCGTTGATGCCCCAGTGCTGCCGGAGTTGCCCCGGCCGAAATGCGATTGCAACCTACCAGCGAAGATGATGTAGTCTACGCACACAAATACGGCGGCCCACACTCACTATTATTGTGGCCACGGCTACGAGGTAAACCGATTGGTGTCAATACAAATTAGGGTAACACTACCAATTCATGCACTGTTCTTTGTTTTTTTAGCATAAGGGCCGGTGTTGCTTCTTCTAATGGATTGACGGGCTGGAACGATGTGACTACGAATTTGTCTACAATTGCCACGACGCCTACCCCACATCACCCGAGAACTTCATTCGGTGGGAGAGGCCGCCGGGATATGTCCCCTATATGGATCGACCGTAGTTCAGGGTCGGTGGGCAAGGGACGAACCAATCGGTGAGTTTCATGCGACATGCTCATGTTTCAGTCACAAAGTAGTCATTCTAAACCAGTTCATCGCATACAGGACTTTAAAAAGAAGCATGCGAAATTGCTCGAGTCCAGGCAGGAACATCCTCCTGAAGGGCCACCCCAAAGCCCCGAACTGTGTGACCACGGCCTGCAGGCAGTGGTTGACACCTACCACGAGGATCTAGCGGACCGAAGATTGTACCGGTGCTCTTTGCCCGAGGATGAATGGTACTGCTACTTCAACTGGGTGGATCCGGAGACGTACCACCCACATCTCAAACTTCCCGTCTGGGATAACTGGGGAGAGCAACCCTCGCCGTGGTGCTACTACCTTCCAGAAAAGCCCGATCCCGAGTACGCACACGGTGTACTTCAACCACCACAGCGGGCATACTGCATTGACTGCTGGGCACGCTTTCGATTGTACAACAAGAAGCCTAACACACACCTCCTGCACCATATAGTGGAGTGCGAGCCGAAACAGAGGAGGCGTCTCGGCAAGTCTCCCGAAGGGCAAGAAGGTTCGTCCTCTCGAAGAGAAAGGGATAAGGGGAAGCAGCCGACCGAGGTCCGCAGTACGCAACAAATCATTGACGCATTACGAAAACCATCCGGGAACCCGGGTGGTATTAACATAGGGGGTGCCGGAAATCAGGATGGCATGCCCATATGGGAGGGCAGAACTCCACAGAATGTACACAAACAAGTTACTTTTTATACCCTAGAGACGTATGGCATAGGCTACCCATTCGGCAATACCGGGAGCATCACGCGGCCATGGAGCTCTTTCATAAGAGAGATTGAGCGATGTCTGAGAACAAATCGCACAAGATTGACGGGTGATGTAATATGTAGAAAATGTTGTGCGCCCTTCCCACTTTACGAACATAGGCGGAACGATCACTTGTTCCACCATGACAATCAGTGTAATCCACACTTTTTCTAGCAATGTCGTCACTGCTGTAATATCCTTGTAATATCATCTGAACTACCGTTGTATCTGCCCTACTGAGGTTGAGTTTGCGTAGAAAAGTTATTGGCTGCATCTACATGCTATTCTCAATGCTTGCAATGATTTAGACACTTTGGCTAAAGTTTTCTTGTGCTGAACTATTCATATAATGGAAAAATTACATACGGACTAGATATTTTACGGGCTACCGAAAAGGGTTAGAAGTTATCGTTGACAATAATACTTAGGGTTATTACGACAGTTTATTTGTGTATCAAAGAAATGTCTAAATAACATATTTCTCCAAAATATGGTACTCCATATAGCAAACCGCCAACATGCTGTACTATTCCCGAAAATTACAACCGAACCAGATATTTTACGGGCTGCCGAAAATGGTTAGATATTATCGTTGACAATGATACTTAGGGTTATTACGACAGTCTATTTGCGTATCAAAGAAAGGTGTAAATAACATATTTCTCCAGAATATGGTACTCCATATAGTAAACCGCCAACATGCTGGACTGTTGCCAAAAATTACATCCGAACCAGATATTTTACGGGCTGCCGAAAAGGGTTAGAAGTTATCGTTGACAATAATACTTAGGGTTATTGCGATTCCTTATTTACTTGCTTAATATAAATTTATAAATTTATTTCTTCTATTTGGATCATAAAAACTAACAAAAATGTCAAAAATGGTATATGTCGCCCATTCATCAGGCGATATTTAACTCTCGCCCATTTGTTCGGCGATTTTCATGCTGTCGCCTATTCAACTGGCGACATTTAAATGTCGCCCATTTGATCGGCGATAGATTGTTCTGTCGCCCGTTGGTTATACGATATCATTATGTCGCCCAACTAACGGGCGACAGACATACATTTATGTAATTTTGTTGCCCCAATATATAGTTTTGTAATTTCGATTTAAATTAGTAATATTTAAAAAAAAAATTCCACAGCTCATGGCCAGGCAGTTGAACGGTAGAAATGGTACCATTCAAGCCTACGTTTCTTATTTCTTAGGTACAAACAAAACAGGGATTAATCATTAATTAGCCCCCTCATGCTCAAAAGTTTACAAGAAACACCGTAGATTTCTAGCTGAAAGATTGAAACTGTGCAAATTAACCACCGGAAATGCATGAAAACAATTACTCCTACCCATCCCCCACCAAAGAATTTCTATTTGCCGCCACCACCGTAGGCTTCCCCCCCTCGCTCTCCCACACCCACAAAGCGATAACAACTAGCAACCATGGATAAGAAAGGCAGAAGTGGAAGTATACATAATAAAATTAGTATTTGGAAATAAGCTATCACTACCTAGAAAAACCACTAAAAAAAATGTAAGTGTTGTTTTACAATGTAGTAGCATTAGTGCGGGTACCAGGGATGACATTGCTTAGCGAATGAAGTGCATGCTACAATCCTAAATGATACTGAAAAGAAATAATTTGGAGATTTCTTAAAACCATTCTGTTGAATCTATAACATCCTGTTGCTAAATCTCAGCGTGCATGTTTTTATTTTATTTTTCTCCAGAGGAAAGAAGAGAACTTCCTAGTTTGCTATTATACAAAGTGAGATTTGACAAGTTTGTTTTGTTGGTAATGCTGGGCATTGTCAATTAGAGCTTTTGCTGATCGGAACAAAATAGTTCTTCTCACTTCTGCTTGGAATTCGACCTGTGTTCAAACAAAGCGAGATTTACGATTTATGCAATTTAGTTTTAGAATATTGCGTATAGAAGCACTGCAAATGAAAAATGTATGTAGCACTGCTACAGAATGATACAACACTATCTCCTCATCTAGATCGGTTCCTAACTTTTCAGGAAAAAAAAAAACCCGATAGTGATAGATGATTCGACGTAGGTGCGAAATATGGTACAAATTATCACTATCGGTCTGACCTAAAAACTGATAGTAAAGAACCGATAGTGATACTAGTGTTATCACTATTAGTTCTGAGGTCACATCAGAATCGATAGTGATGATGGGTACCACGATTGGTTTTTGAGGTTAGAACTGACCGTGATAGTAATACCAAACATCTCCCCATGCTTGACCTCTCGGTTTCTCCTCCCGATTCATTCAAATACCAAAAGCCAAGGTATCCACATCACGCTTGACCTCTTGGTTTTCCCTCCATTCTATAAAAGGAGTTTACTCCTTCGCCTCTCTGCATGTTCGATGTCCGCATTGCCCCTCCACCTCCCATGGCCCCTCCATCTCCCCTCGCCCGTGTCACCCCTCAGCCTCCCGTGGCGCGTCCATTCCCGGCAACAACGAAGGTATCGGCACGACTATGGAGCACTGATCCGGCCATCAACATCACCGTCGTCACATCCAGCCATCACACCGCCCCTACCCACCGTCTGCCCTCCACCATATTGCTTTTATTTCATTGTCTTTGAGCTTGATCATCATATTCAATATGTACTTTATTAGATACTCGTTTGATTATTGCTGAATATACTAATTATGATTGCTTATCTTGCTCTATTCATAGCATATGATTAGTCGGTTGTTGATATATCTGTTTGGCTAAACTGTGCATAATCTGATTAGTCAGTTGTATTGTTACCGATTGTGGCCTTGAACTAGAGTTGCTTCCTGTTAATGGTAGAAAGTATTGCTTTTATTTCACTGTCTTTGAGCTTCATCATCATAATCAGTATCTAGTTTGATACTTGTTTGATTATTGCTGTGATACACACACACACACACACACACACACACACTGAAGGATCATTGTTTTTGATCCAATTGTTTTTGATGATAAGTATTTGAAAAGAGTTGAAATTGATTTGATTATTTGATAAGATTTGAAAGTGGTTTGATTATTTAGTGGTTGTATGGATTAATGTGAGTCAAGTCGCGGACTTGGGCTCGGAAATTGTTTGTGTATTTTTGTTGATGTGCAGGTGTTGCTTGAGGTCGAACGTGGTCGGTGACAGGACCGAGACTAGGTTCAAGGGAGGAACTGAGGTCGTGAGGGTCGAGGGTGTCATGCGAGACGTTCGGACTAGAGAACGGTGCGCGTGAGATCGAGATCGTTGCAGCGTAGTGGCAGGAGGCCGTACGCGTGTATACGGATTTTTGATACTTGCATTGTGTGTGAATATGCATGCATGCATTGAGTGTGTGTGTGTGAATGCATTTAATGCATGTGTGTGTGCATGCATGGATTGTGTGTGTTTGCATGCATGTGCATGTGTGTGTGAATGCATTTAATGCATGTGTGTGTGCATGGCGTGAGTGTGTGCATGTGCGAGTGTGTGTGCATGGCGTGCGTGCTGCATGCATGTGTGTGTGCATGCTAGTGTGTGTGTGTGCATTTAATGTGTGTGTACGTGATGCATGTGTGTGCATCGTGAGTGTGTGTCTGCATGCATGTGTCGTGTGTGTGCATGTTGCGGGCGTGTGTGTGGCGTGCGTTGTGTTATGCGTGTGTTTTGCTGCGTATGGAAAGAAGAAGCAAACCGATTCAACATCTGAAAAAAAAGGAAAAGGAAACGGAAAGCGCATGTGTTTTGAAAGAAAAGGAAACGGAAACGGTTTCGGTTTGGGTTGGAGTTGAATCCCAATCGGCTTGGTGGACAGATTTTGGTGCACCTCTTGTCCTTTAAATAGAGAGTTCTAGGGGCTTAGAATTCATCCAAGGCAAAGGGCAAGAAGCAAGAGGTGCCTACAACAAAGAAGAGATTTTGTGTTTTCTTTAGCTTGTTTAAGGTTTTCTAATCTTGTGAGATTAGAGATTTTGGTGGTTTTCTAATCTTGTGAGATTAGAGATTTTGGTGTCCTCCTAAGGAGTGGCTTTGGAATAAAGAAAAGGTTATACAATTCTTTACATACTCTTTTGCTATGATTCTTGATTAGAAGGATTGTTCGATTTTTGATAGAACTAGTTTTGATTTATGTTCAACTTGTCTCGCTAATTAATCTAGGGTTTTGATCTCTACGATATTAAATATTCTTCCGCTATTTAGGGGTCTTTAATTTTCCAAAAAAATAGTTGAATTTTATTCGGCATCTATTCACCCCCCCTCTAGTTGCCTACTCGGTCCTACAAGTGGTATCAGAGCTAGGCTCTACTAATCCATCTTAACATGTGATTAGTAAACGGTAAGTTATGGCAACAGAGAAATACTCAAACAAGCCACCAATCTTCGATGGCACAGACTTCCCCCACTGGCGGATCCGGATGACTGCATATCTTCAAGCTTAAGGTAACGCGATTTGGCGCAAGGTAAAAATTTAAATGCGAGCTTCCTTCTAATGATGATATTGATAAAATCGAGTTTGAAAAAGATGTTGAAAACAATAATAGAGCTAGAAACATATTGCTTCAAGGACTTGCGAAAAGAATTCGATCTGATCATCATTTACTCACTTTGCTCATGAAATTTGGAAATCTCTTCAAGATTATCATGAGGGCACCGACTCTGTAAAAGAAGCTAGGCAAGATCAATTTAAAAGGAATACACTAGATTTGAAATGAACTATGGAGAATCTCTAGATGATTGTTTTGCTCGCTTAATGTAATCTTAAACAATCTTAGAGCTGTAGATGTAAAGTACACTGACTCTGAAAATGCTAGACATTTCCTATCATCTCTTGATCTTAAAATCTGGCAAATGAAAGTGATTGCTTTTAGGGAAGCTCACAAGATGAGTGAAATGACTTTGGATAAACTATATTCTAGTCTTAAGACTTTTGAGATAGACATTGTTTCAAGAACTTCCAATGATAACTTTATGGCTCTTAATGCTAATTCTTCATATGATAATGCTACTAGTTCTTCATCATCATATTCCATTACTGCTTTGAGTGCTCTTAGTGATGAACAGCTAGATCAAATACCAGAAGATACACTTGCTCTTCTTTCCAAGCGTGTCAATGCAGCTTACATGAGATCAAGGGAGAGAAGAGGAGCCTCCATCCACTTTGCTACAAGCTAGCGGCAAGGCCGGGCACATCCATGCTAATCAAGCTTTCAAGAACAAAGATAAAGAGGAGAAGGAGCAAAGCAACTCCTCCAAGTCCTTCCGGCCAAAAGAGAGCAAGGACAAAAATAAACAACGGACAAAGAAGATGCTCAACAAAGTCTTCGCGGCAATTGGTCGCTTAGACTTAAGCGACATTGATGATTCAACTGACGATGAGAAGGAAGCGAAGCAAACGAAGCTGAACGAGAAAGATTTCACCGGACTGTGCTTCATGGCGAAAGGGAACACTAGTGATTCTAGTGACAACGACAGCACCTCCAGCAACGATGATGAGGTAATACCTTCGTATGATGAGCTTTGTGAAGTTTTAGTCATATTGAGAAAATCTTTAAGAAAATCTTCACTCAAAAATAAAAACTTAGAGAAAGATCTATCCATGCTGAAAACTGAAAACTTTGATCTTAGAAATTCAAATTCTGAAAAGACATGTGATTCTTGCTTAGATCTCAAATTTGAAATTAAATCTCTAAAAGAGGAACATATGATTAAACTAGAACAAGTTTATGCCAAACAATTGAAAAATGAAAAACTTGTGAAAAATGTTGGTTGCTCTACTGATGGTTTACATGGTCAAACTTCTTGTTCTAAATGTCCCATACTAGAATTGAAGTTGCATAATGCAGATGCTAAGATTACTCAATTGTTTAATGATTTGCTTACACATGAAGTTCTTTCATGCTCAACTTGTCGCAAGCAAAAAGAAAAAGTAGATGTTTCCTGTAATAATTGTTTAACACTCTCTTGAAAAATTGATTACTTGGAAAAGTCTTTAGAACGTTTTACTAAAGGAAAGAAAAATCTAAATATGATTTTGGATCAATCAAGAGTCAGCACTCATCACAAAGGTTTAGGTTTTGATCCTTATGCTCATCACAAATCATATGAGCACTATTGTTAAAACTCTTGAAAGTGGAAAGTTTGAAATTGTCAAAGAACCTGAGAAAACTGTCTTCAAATCTGCTGGAATTTTATCTTATGCTATGATGAATGCAAATGTTGCTTCTGCTTCTAAAGTCAAACCATTTGTTAAGTACAATTGCACTCATTGTGGAAAAGATGGTCATTTGATGAATTTTTGTTTTAGACTAGCCAAACAACAGAGAAAGGAAAATTCAAAGGCTAAGTCTAACTTTAGACAAACACGTATCATTTCTCCACATGTTCCGCTAGTGAAAGCAAACAAAATACCTGGAAATTCATCTACTTTGCATTCACAAGCTTTTGTACGATCACCTCCTTGTCGAAAGTGATTCGATCTTTGGATACCTAAATCATATTTCTCTAACCCCAAATGAATCCTCAACATCTTCTGTTCATAACATGTAGGTGGTACGAGAAGAGAAGGAGAACATCTGGGTTATTGATTCAGGATGCTGCCAACACATGACAGGCAACCCAAGTTGGTTCTCCTCCCTAACAAAAGCATCTGGGAACGAAACGATCACTTTTGGAGATGCTACTCTTTGGGCCAGCGTCATTGCAAAAGGTACTGTGAAGGTGAATGATCACTTTACTTTAAAGAATGTCTCTTTGGTGTCTAAACTGAAATTCAACCTTCTGTCTGTATCTCAATTGTTGGATGAAAAATTTGAAGTGAGTTTTAAACCAAATGCATGTAGAGTACTCGATGCTTCTGGAAACTTGACTCTTGAGATATCTAAACTTGGAAAAATTTTCATAGCAAATTTTAGCAATGCTTCAAGTTCACATTGTTTTGTTGCTTCAGAATCTAGAAATCTCAATTTTTGGCATCGTCGGTTAGGTCACATGGGCTTTGATCTGTTATCCAGATTGAGTGGTCTAGACTTAATTCGTGGCTTGCCAAAATTAAAATCTTGCAAAGACATTGTTTGTGCTTCCTGTCGACATGGTAAGATGGTTGGAGCCCCTCATGCTACTGTCTCTACTGTAATGACCACTGGCCCCGGTCAACTTCTTCACATGGATACAGTAGGACCATCTCGAGTACAATCGGCCGGAGGTAAGTGGTACTTTCTAGTAATAGTTGATGATTATTCGAGATACTCTTGGGTGCTTTTTCTGTCTTCAAAAGATGAGATTTTTGGACTCTTTCATGTCTTCATTAAGAGATTGATAAATGAATTGCCTAACTCATTGAAAGCCATAAGAACAGATAATGGTACAGAATTCAAAAATGCCTTGTTTAAATCTTTTTGTGAAACTAATGGGATTGAACATCAATTTTCTTCGCCATATTCTCCCTCACAGAATGGTGTTGTAGAAAGGAAAAATAGAACTTTGATTCAAATGGCTAGAACTATGCTAGATGAATACAACACTTCAAGAAAATTTTGGGCTGAGGTAATTTCTTCTGCTTGCTATATATCAAATAGGGTCTATCTCAGAGCTTTACTTGGTAAAATATCTTATGAACTGAGATTTGATCGTAAACCATCTGTTTCTCACTTACGAGTGTTTGGTTGCAAATGCTTTATTCTTAAACATGGAAATCTTGATAAATTCGAAGCTCGTAGTACAGATGGTATTTTCCTTGGCTATTCGTTGCACTCTCGTGGATATCGTGTACTTGATTTATCGACTAACAAATTGTTGGAGACATGCGATGTTACTTTTGATGAGGCTAGCCACAGAGCTAGACCCGACATTTCAGATTCACGAGAAGATTTAGAGCCAATCTTTTGGATAAAAGATTCGAAGAAAATGATGAAGATAATGATGATGATGAGCTCATACCTACAGAACGGGAAGATGTTCCTGAACAAATTGATGTGACTACTACTTCAGATTCTCCTACACCTCCCACGACGACTGAAACAACTGGACCTCCCCTTACTGTTTTAAAGAACCATCCTCCTGAACAAATTATTGGAAGTCTTCATGAAAGGGTGACACGTTCTAATTCATCTCAAACTCTTTTATGCATGCGTTCTGCTTTTGTTGCAAATTTTGAACCTAAGAACATTACTCATGCTTTAACTGATAGTTCTTGGGTAGATGCGATGCATGAAGAGTTAGAAAACTTTGAAAGGAATAAAGTTTGGTCTTTAGTGGAACCTCCTAAAAATCAAAACATTATTGGAACAAAATGGGTTTTTAAGAACAAGTTAAATGAAGATGGAATAATTGTTAGAAACAAAGCTAGACTTGTAGCTCAAGGTTATTCTCAACTTGAAGGAATTGATTTTGATGAAACATTTGCTCCTGTTGCTCGTTTAGAAGCTATTCGCATCCTCTTGGCTTTTGCAGCTTCAAAAGGTTTTAAGTTATTTCAAATGGATGTGAAAAGTGCTTTTCCAAACGGTTTTATAGAAGAAGTTTTTGTGAAACAACCTCCTGGCTTTGAAAATGAAAAATTTCCTAATCATGTATATCGTTTGTCAAAAGCTCTTTATGGATTAAAACAAGCCCCTCGTGCTTGGTATGATAGATTAAAAGGCTTCTTGCTTCATCATAATTTTGAGATGGGAAAAGTTGATAAAACTCTATTTACTCAACATTCAAATGATCAATTTCTTGTGGTGCAAATTTATGTGGATGATATTATCTTTGGAGGATCCTCCCACTCTCTTGTGTTGCATTTTTCTGAGTTAATGTCCAGAGAATTCGAGATGAGTATGATGGGAGAGTTGACATACTTCCTTGAATTTCAAATCAAGCAAGCGAAAGAAGGGATCTTCTTGCACCAATCCAAGTATACAAAGGAGCTACTAAAGAAATTCGACATGGGAGAAGGAAAGTCAGTATCTACTCCAATGAGCACAACAACAATTTTGGATCTTGACGAGAATGGTGTTGAGATGGACCAAAAAGAATACAGAAACAAGATTGGATCACTTCTGTACTTGACTGCTTCGAGGCCTGACATACATTTTGCAGTATGTTTGTGCGCTCGATTTCAAGCCTCTCCTCGAGAATCACATCGACAAGCAATTAAAAGAATTTTCAGGTATCTTCACTCCACTTCTGAATTTGGCATTTGGTATTCTTGTTCTTCTTCGCTTACACTCCTAGGATATTCTGATGCTGATTTTGCGGGGTGTAGATTAGATAGAAAGAGTACTTCTGTCACATGTCATTTTCTTGGCACTTCACTTGTTTCTTGGTCTTCTAAGAAACAGTCATCAGTTGCTCAATCTACTGCTGAAGCTGAATACGTTGCAGCCGCTAGTTGTTGTTCACAAATTCTTTGGATCACTTCAACTCTTAAAGATTACGGCATTAACTTTAATAGTGTTCCACTTCTTTGTGATAATACTAGTGCAATTCACATCGCTAAAAATCCTGTTCAACATTCAAGGACTAAACACATTGATGTTCGATATCATTTTCTTAGAGATCATGTTGAAAAAGGAGCTATTGAACTGAAATTTGTTGATTCGGATGCTCAAATTGCTGATATTTTCACTAAACCGCTTGATTCTTCTCGCTTTGCTTTCTTACGCGGCGAACTTGGGATCATTCATCCCCATGGGTTGATTTGAGGGGGAGTCTTGATTTTAACTCTTTCATTTGTGTTACTTGACTTTGGTTACTACAAGGAGCTATTTTGACGTTACACTTAAAGAAAACTCCCCTGTTTTCATTTCATCATGTAGTACAAAGCTTTGTTGACTATTCTTGTGTATATAGTCAAATTAATGCTACATTAAAAGACTAAAAGACTAAAATAATTCAATTTGAGATGCTTTTCGAGAATATTTTGGCTCTTGTTCATTATGGTATTGCATTTGTGAAATAGGCTTAAAAGTTTCTTGTCATCTGTTGAAAGGCTAGAGCTGATTAGAAACTATGTGTGAGTTTTTTGTTGGACTTCAAATGATCATTATGAGTCTCAAGCAAAATCAGTGTTTTAATATTAAAAGCAAGTTGAAAAAGATGCAAGCAAAAGCTACTTGGCTAAACACAAGTTTAGTACAATGTGCAGCTTCCTTGCCAGAGATTTAAATTCAAAAGATGCAAGAAAAGGGTACTTGTCTAAACAAAAGTTCGGAACAATGTGAAGCCACTTGCCAATTTAAACTGAGAAAGATACAAGAAAGAACTACCTACTCATACACAAGTATGGGCTAGTGTGCAGTTACTTGTCATCCCTGTTGATCACAAAGCAAAATTGTCAAACTTGCTAAAAGAGAAAAAGGAAATTCAAATTTTTGAAAAGGCTTGAGACAAACATTAGTGAATTTGAAAGTCTCTCTTTGCTCATGATAAATTTCTTTTTAGCTTTGGCAAAATCAGTTTATGACATTTTACTTGTTTGCTCTAATTTGCTTATGCAACAACTATTCTATGTGTTAGAGCCTCCATATTCTCACAATTTGCTTTCTTATTGGATAAATTGATACAAAATGTGAAAACTCTCGTAAAAACTCTCCAAATGCTTTACTTTGATTATATACCTTGAATATACTTCAAAGCTTGAGATACTGCATTCATTAAGGGGGAGTTTTGAGATCTTGATGACTATTTTGTCAAAAAGGGGGAGAGCAAAAGTCAAGAAGAAGAAAAATAAAAAGAGAGGAGAATTTCAAACTGTCTGAGAATTTGGATTTACTTTGTCTTTACTTGGTCTTGGAATCTTTTGGGTCTCAAACTCTCATTTTTTTTCTATACTCTTGTCAAATCTTATTGTGTTTTGTCAAATTACTCATCAAGGGGGAGATTGAAGGATCATTGTTTTTGATCCAATTGTTTTTGATGATGAGTATTTGAAAAGAGTTGAAATTGATTTGATTATTTGATAAGATTTGAAAGTGGTTTGATTATTTAGTGGTTGTATGGATTAATGTGAGTCAAGTCGCGGACTTGGGCTCGGAAATTGTTTGTGTATTTTTGTTGATGTGCAGGTGTTGCTTGAGGTCGAACGTGGTCGGTGACAGGACCGAGACTAGGTTCAAGGGAGGAACTGAGGTCGTGAGGGTCGAGGGTGTCATGCGAGACGTTCGGACTAGAGAACGGTGCGCGTGAGATCGAGATCGTTGCAGCGTAGTGGCAGGAGGCCGTACGCGTGTATACGGATTTTTGATACTTGCATTGTGTGTGAATATGCATGCATGCATTGAGTGTGTGTGTGTGTGAATGCATTTAATGCATGTGTGTGTGCATGCATGGATTGTGTGTGTTTGCATGCATGTGCATGTGTGTGTGAATGCATTTAATGCATGTGTGTGCGCATGGCGTGAGTGTGTGCATGTGCGAGTGTGTGTGTGCATGGCGTGCGTGCTGCATGCATGTGTGTGTGCATTTAATGTGTGTGTACGTGATGCATGTGTGTGCATCGTGAGTGTGTGTCTGCATGCATGTGTCGTGTGTGTGCATGTTGCGGGCGTGTGTGTGGCGTGCGTGCGTTGTGTTGCGTGTGTTTTGCTGCGTATGGAAAGAAGAAGCAAACCGATTCAACATCTGAAAAAAAAGGAAAAGGAAACGGAAAGCGCATGTGTTTTGAAAGAAAAGGAAACGGAAACGGTTTCGGTTTGGGTTGGAGTTGAATCCCAATCGGCTTGGTGGACAGATTTTGGTGCACCTCTTGTCCTTTAAATAGAGAGTTCTAGGGGCTTAGAATTCATCCAAGGCAAAGGGCAAGAAGCAAGAGGTGCCTACAACAAAGAAGAGATTTTGTGTTTTCTTTAGCTTGTTTAAGGTTTTCTAATCTTGTGAGATTAGAGATTTTGGTGGTTTTCTAATCTTGTGAGATTAGAGATTTTGGTGTCCTCCCGGAAGGAGTGGCTTTGGAATAAAGAAAAGGTTATACAATTCTTTACATACTCTTTTGCTATGATTCTTGATTAGAAGGATTGTTCGATTTTTGATAGAACTAGTTTTGATTTATGTTCGACTTGTCTCGCTAATTAATCTAGGGTTTTGATCTCTACGATATTAAATATTCTTCCGCTATTTAGGGGTCTTTAATTTTCCAAAAGAAATAGTTGAATTTTATTCGGCATCTATTCACCCCCCCTCTAGTTGCCTACTCGGTCCTACACACACTGATTATAATTGTTAGCTTGCTCTGTTCTAGGCCTTATTTGCTTAGTTAATTGCTTATGTCATTTATGCAACCTTAGAATTATGCACATTATATCCCAGTGACTGCAAGTTGCACACATATATAAAATGAAGCCTATAAATAAGATAAACAACATGGAAAAGTTGTTGGATGCTAAACGAAAACTAGAGGTGGAGATAGAACAATTGAAGGAAAAGTATGCGTTAACAGAAAAGATTTATAACATGAAATAAAAACTGAAAGGCATAAATGAAAAATTGCAAGATATTTAATCTTAAAAATGTACTCATCATTAAGGAGTGCAAGGATAATGCAGAGCTCGAAGAAACCAAAACTGAGCTTATAGAGGTAATATAAATGTTTCTATTATTTAATTCGATGTGGTAACTGATAATGTACCAAGAGAACCTATTTTCACAACAAAATGATCCCTTTTGTAGAGATTAAGAGATATGACTAAAAGTCAATCAGTTTTTGGTGTCAAACAAATGGGGACTGTGTCGGAGTGTGGAACTATAAGGAGAACCGAAAAACCTATTTTACAAAAGCTGTGGTACGTATGATGACAGACATGAAAAACCCCAAAGTCTCCTTGTCTTGATCTATAAATAATGTTGTTTCTCAATATATGTTTGTTAATATTTTAACTAATTTATTGTATCCTTATAACATAACAGGAAATACTTCAGACAAAAGTTAGCTATAAAAAATATACGAAAGACTGCTCTTGTGCCAAAAAGTTCTGCAAGGAAAAAGCTGCTAGATGATTGTGCCACTGATTGGTCCAGCCCACGTGCATATCTAAATAATCTGGTCCCATCAATATTCGGATGATCCGAATCCGTATCTGTATCCGATGGATAGTGAGCTATCGAATCTATATCCATATCTAACAAAAAAAATCTATATCCGATCCGATATTATCTGACAAATATCTAATTCAATAGAATTCGTATCCAAAAATTTTTCAGATTGATCGAAAACAATCCGATCAATTTTCATCCCTCCGTCCAGACTCCCGGTGATCTGGTGGTACTGCTATTTTAATTTACCGTGTGCTCTGCTTGGCTTCTCTTTTAGTCGTGTAGTTGTGTTCGCTTCGCCAGCATGCGCGATCCCTCGAGTTCTTTGCTCGCCTTGCCACCAACTACAGACAACTGGTGAGTATACCTATGGAAACTAGGCGTTTGGATGGACTGAATAATGGCTCGTGTCTTTTTGGGTTGGCTCTCGGTATGACTGGTTCAATACGGTTCAAAACACGGCATAGATGTATTCGGACTAGTCCATTGTGGCACAAATGATTGTTAGGGTTAGAAGCATAATAAAAACAGGACACGAGATTTAACGTTGAAAAACCTCACAAAGAAGAAAAAAATCGCGGGAGACAAATCACTAATATCGTTTAAGTTTACATGTATAGAGAGTGGTTTATATAGCCAAAAGAGTCCGAGATTTAACGTTGAAAAACCTCACAAAGAAGAAAAAAATCACGGGAGACAAATCACTAATATCGTTCAAGTTTACATGTATAGAGAGTGGTTTATATAGCCAAAACACGGCATAGAGAGTGGTTTATATTGTGCATATCTCTAACAAATCTATTTTGATATTTGATTATCTCTAGCAAACCTCCCATTAACTCAGAATCCATAATAAAATTGTCTCTGAAAAACCTTGAATAGTAATTAAGCACCATGAATACCAAGAGCACTAAAAGTCCAAAGGACTTATTGAGCAAGAAAGGCTGGAACAATCAATCCAAACACTTCTTACAAAGTAAAATTGAGCAAACCACCAGTGGGTAGTAAGAAAGACTGGAACAGTCAATCCAAACACATAGCTATCAACAAACCAAATGAAGAAATATGATTCTTCAATAATTCATAACTCCAGTAAAATCTAAGTCTGTACAACTAACCTACTAAAACAAATGCTCAATCATCTAACGACATAAGCCAAAATATCACATGCGGTGGTTGATAGATAGCCAACAACTCATATCATGGATATTTGGCATGCTCTACCTGTCACACAAAATTCGGCAAACAACGCTCATTGAAAGAGCAACTTGCATATGTAGTCATCACGTACGTCAAACTGCCGACATTAAATTCCATAACATGGTTGAAACTGCTCCTGCAAAACTGTCAAGATAAAAATGATTTCTCTTGCAGTCAATATAGTATAAATTGCATTAGGCCCCTCATATCGAGCTATGATAACTGAACAACGTTGTAGTATCCACAAAGAAACAAATTCCTTCCACTTCAATCCTGCATCTCAAACCGATATTAGAGCAAAACTTTCACTTTTAACAGCAAAACTCTAGAGAGTATAACGCTAGCTACCGTCAAAGTGTCATCAAATTCCTGAGAATTAATGTTGCCAAAACCCACGTAATGGTCGCACAAGTGATCCAAATTTCAACGTATTCAAACAGTGAATAAACATCAAATTCAGTTGTCTCCTAATTGACATTATTTTTTTAAAAGTAGACGATGAATCATCAAAGAAATCGCCAATGATTAATAGACAATGAAACATCAAAGAAAATACCAGTGATTAATCACGCATGAATACCGCTAATAATAGGCATAATAGGTTGAACTGCATTGAAATCTGCCATTAATAGGCATAACAACCTGAATTGCAACAAAATCCCACTTTTGTACTAGAACAGTCACTGAGGTAAATAGCAATGCTTCCCACATGCCCACCTGTGCGAGAATAGCTCTCATTTGAACCTACCATACAGAGAAATTGATCGTGCCATCGAACTGTTCAATGTCAAATTTAGTAGATGGCATGATGGAGAAAAATTACAAATAAAAAATATAAGGTAGATTTTGGGGGAAAAAAAAACTTTCCAGTACACTTTGGGTGCATGTAGCAAATTCTGGTATGCTTCTGGGACACTTCGAATGTGCGTAGCAAATTCTGGAGAAAATTAGAAGATGACGCTGAAAAACAAAGGGCAGTACTAGCAGCCGGACGTCTGATTTTTTTTAAAATTTCGGACGCCCGCGCAACATTTTTTTTACTGTTTGCAACATTTTTTTTCAACGTTCGCAACATTTTTTTCACTTTTGAAACATTTACTGTTTGTCGAATGAAAATGTTGCATGCGTAGGAGAAAAATGTTGCATGTGTAGAAAAAAAATGTTGCATGCGTAGAAAAAAATGTTGCGGTAGAAATCAGACGTCCGAACTGTAGCATTACCGAAAAACAAAAGCCGAAACTAAAGCCAGAAGCCAAGACAAAAACCAGAGTTGCTCTGAAGTCAAAGCCGAACCAGAATTAAATTCAACTTGTGGATATGTTTGGAGTTTGAAAGCTAAACGACTCGGTCATGAGTGTGATCTGCGGTGATCGAGCAGGCGCGTGGAGGCGATCGAACGGCTGGAGCAACGACGGAGGGTGGTCAGCCAGCACCGGGGTGGCCGCCACTAGTGGAGTGGAGCCGACAGTCGGGCGGCAAGGCAGGCATCTTGAGGCGGGGCACGCCGGCGCGGAGAGCGGTTAGTGACGCACTGGCCCGGAGCAGGCCAGAGGTGGCGCTGGCAGCGGTTGAGAGCCTTGAAAGTAGAGGGCCGGTTGTTGATGGTTGGAGGCCAAGCGGTGCGGTCAGGGTTGGCCGCGGAGAAGGTGGGCTGATGGCGAAAGCCAGTGCATGAGCATCGGTGGAGTGACCGGTGAGGAGCTCGGAGGCATCTGCACTCGAGAAGTCAAGTGGGTATCAAGGGCGAGACCAAAGGCGATCCAAAAGACAGTGGAAGATGGGCCGCTGGCGAAAGACGAAGTAGTGGTCTGGTCGGATGCTAGCGCGAGCGGACGTGGGTGGCACACTAGCTGAAGCATCACACGGCAGGGCTAGCGCAGAGACTAGGGTCCACGTCGGGGGCTTGAAGGAAGAGGCCGGTGGCCCGCAATGGGCCCTGCGACGTCGGTGGTCGAAGGTGGCCAGTCAAAAGAACCGTAGGTAATCATCGATCGCAGATTGGAAATCCCAGTAGCTAGATTATTACCGTGCGGGTGCTGCCCCTTGGAGTCGCCTCCTCCAGGGGCAACAACTTGGATCTTGAACCTATGGCTCTAATACCACTTGTTAGGGGTAGAAGCACGGTAAAAACAAGACACAAGATTTAACGTGGAAAAAGTTTACAAAGGAGAAAAAAACCACAGGAGACAAATCACTAATGCCGTTCAAATTTACATGTATAAGGGGTGGTTTATATAGCCAAAAGAGTCGTCCGAGTTGCAGATGCTTTGGACTCCTACAAAGATATTGAGCATATCTCTAACAAACCTATTTGGATATTTGAGTTATCTTGAACAATGATGGGTCGTGCTGGGTCTGGAAACTCGACATGATGGGTGGTTTGGCCTTGCATGATCTATTGGACCATGCCTAGGCCAGCACAAGAATATAGTCATTTTGCAAAAAAAAAAAAAAAAAAAAAAAACTATCTACAGCCTAACCCATCATCAACTACTTTACCCTAGCAATCTAGCCCATCATCAAATACTACCTCTCCTATTCTCCTCTCCCATGACCCAATTGGCACAATCACCTTCTCCCTGCACCTCTGTCGTCTCCTCTCACTTTCCTACACCCCTGCTTCATCCCTATGCCACCACCTCCCCCTCCGCCTCAGTGCCATATCTAGTTGCCTTCGGTCATGCCACCATCGGATACATCCTTGAAGAACCACGCCACTTGTTTCGCCGGCCGTCTCAAAGAAGAAGATTGCAGTGACTGGGGAGGAAGAGGATAGCGACGGTGCTAGATCTCAATGATACTCACCACCTCGGCGCAGGATCCAATGGTCTTCAGCCATGCTACTATCACATCCAGCCTTCCCGCACCATATCACCACAATCCTTGGCCACCATACATGCTTCTTACCTGATGCTAGCATCTTCCTCGCCTTTGGCCAAGTTGCTCTCCATCCTCACGACCACACCAGTAGGTGCTCCTCTCATCTGCGACTCCTATCCTCTCCTCACCAATGATGCAGCGTCAACTAAATTCAAAAATTTATGAAACTTTTTAAATTTGGAGGGATCCTTTAAACTATTTAGGATTTAAATAAAATATCTCTAAACTTTGAGATGATTAAACTTTGAGATTTAAAATCGGAAACTATAACTAGACTATTTAGAAAGCATTTTCTTTAAATGCAAAAATTCTAGAAAATACTGAAAATTCTAGTTATGGTCAATAGTCAACTTGGATTCTTGTATTTCAAACTGGTGAAATTTTTGGATCACCTCGCCTTCGATCGAGCTACACTCCATCTTCATGACCACACCAGTAGGTGCTCCGCTTGTTCCCAACTCCTATTCTCTCCTCTACAACTGTCCAAATGAACTAGGCCTGGGCTAGCACATCACAAAGGTAGCACGGCGTTCCAATGGGATGTGCCTGGGCTAGTTAGAGATGAGACAGCTGGCCTAGCCCATCACAGCATGATGGGCAAGCCATGGTGACATGGCACAGTCTAGACCCATGACCCATCAGGCACAGTCTAGACCCATGACCCATCAAGCCCATCCCATGCCAGTCTGGCACGACCTAATGCCCAAGTCTAGCTTGGTATCATCTGGCTAGTGGGGGTGTAATTATTATTTAGGATAACAACTTTTCACACTTCACCATGCACGCTTCTCAATGGTCTAGAGTAGCATTGATTCATGAGAAATTTTGTTTCTAAATATATATCATTCTAACTTTTAAATTTTGTTTCTAAATATATGTTATTCTACAATTTGAAGATAAATTTTTACCATATTTTCTTCTATACCCTCCCCCTTCATCTATTCTCAATGCCATTTATTATCATGCACTCGAGTAAGACACACCATCCAAAGATATACTTCCTCCATTCATAAATATAAGGTTTATTGTTTGAATAGTCTTATTTAGAAGTAAAAGGTATGCATGTAGATTTAATGAGGCTTTTCCTGCTATACCCTTATCTATTCTCTCTCGACCATACGTATCTATTCATTACCACCCACACAAAGTATTATCTCTCATCTTTAAGACAATTAAGTGGGGCATCTAGGTCATTTTGTCCTATATCTTTCTAATTACACCACAATCTTAATCCTTGTGCAAAGTCAAAATATGCCTTACATTTTTGAACGCATGGAGTAATAAAGAGGGGTAATGCAATCTTTTGTAGACATACCTCAATGAAAGTGCAAGAACGTAAAGTAACATCTATTCAGGAATAGAGGAAGTATATAATTGTGACTCACTAATTTTTAGTAGTAGTTGTTATTAGTTGTTAGCTTACTATCCTTGAAATTTAAAAAATAGTAACCAGATTCGTTGTAAATGTCCGCAAATCACAAACCGGATTCGTCAAACTCGAACCGATTTAAGGTATAGAGTTCATATTTACAGTGAAAATTGAAATAAAAAATGGCAAACCACAAACTCGAATCCTATACAATGACACGGACAAACCGCCTTTCTCATAACTACTTTACAATTGGAAATTACATGTGATTGGTTGTGTAGCCTTTCTTCTAGCGACGTGTTGCTATTGATCTATTGTAGTGACAGTTGCTTTTGTTGGCTGTTTTATGAAAAAAAAATTAAATAATACTTTTTTAAAAATGTATTGCAGTATTAATACGTCGAAAACAAAATTGCAAAAATAACACCTATTCGCCAAATGATACGGTGAAATAGCTATTTTCGCCAAACAATGTGGCGACAAATGTCTAATTACGTAGTTAACCATTAGACGATAAATTCCACGGGAAACAAGGGTATTATCGCCGAACCGTTTGGCAAAAATAGAGTTGTTGCCATACGGTACGGCGAAAATAGCTATTGTCGCCATACGGTTCGGCGAAAATAGTCATTGTCGCCATACGGTTAGGTGAAAATAGCTTCTTTCCCCTAAACTCTGACTGCCGACTGTTAACTGCGTAATTAAGCAGTGGTCGCCGCACTATTTGGCGAAAATAGCTATTTCGCCATACCGTTCGGCGAAAATAGCTATTTCGGCGAATAGGTGTTATTTTTGTAATTTTTGTTTTCCGCGTATTAATACCGTAATTCATTTTAAAAAAAGAATTATTTAAAATAAAATCCACTGTTTTATTAATCAGAACAGATTAGCTTGATGCTGTTCCGTAGGTTAATCTTGCACCATATGTGATCATCTTTTGCACAACTAGAAGCCTAGCGACTCTGTGTAACTATTAAATTGTATTTGGTAGAAACTGAGGACATTTGTCTACCCTACATTTGCATTAGAGGTTTGTAATTTGGACTGTAAATTGAGCGACTTAGCTAAACATGTTTGGCTTCACCACGTCAAATTACGAAATGAACTATGTGATTCGGCTATTGACATATATTTCCTTTTGGGAATATTTTATCCACATTACTACTTTGAGATTTTTAGCCTTTATCTTGTCACTGAATTTCGGGATTGGTCTCATTTTTAAAATAAACCAGCTAGCACATTGCTTCCAACACTAGACGGATCTGGCCTACGCGACATCAATTCCACCTTCCTTTGTATTGAATGCCAAAGCTCTTAGCCTAAATTCCAAAAAAAAAAAAAAACTATATACTCAAATGAATGTTTCTACTTCATCGAATGAATAAAATTTCGATGGGAATGAGAGCCCTCAAGAAATTAATTACCACAATTATTTCCTGTCGCGCATCGCTTTCAGTTGCCATGGCGGGGGTTTCGACGGAAAATGTTGCCCGTGTTGCCTTTTGCCGATGCTGACGATCGCCCATCCCTGCGGCGATAGGCTGCCTACTGTGGTACCGTTCAACGCTGCTGTTTGCTACCGTTTGTGCCATGGTAGAGCCCTCGTTGGACCAATCGCCCCAACCAGGGGCTACCATTCGCCCCATACTAGCAATTTAACGACTCAGCGTTTTAGCGACTTAGCCACTTAGCGTTTTAGCAACTTAATGACTCAGCGACTTAACGTTTTAGCGACTTAGCGTTTTAGCGTCTCAGCGACTTAGCGTTTTAGCGACTCAGCGACTCAGTGTTTTAGCAATTCAGCGACTCAGCGCTTTAGCGAATTAGCGTTTTAGCGACTTAGCGATTTAACATTTTAGCGATTTAGTTACTTAGCGACTTAGCGTTTTAGCAACTTAGCGATTTAGCGACTAAACGTTTTAGTGACTTAGCGACTCAGCGTTTTAGCGACTTAGCGTTTTAGCAATTTAGCGACTCAGCGATTTAACGACATAGCGATTTAGCGACTCAACGACTTAACGTTTTAGCGATTTAGCGACTCAACGACTTAACGTTTTAGCGATTTAGCGACTTGGCGTTTTAGTGATTTAGCGACTTGGCGTTTTAGTGATTTAGCGACTTAGCAACTTAACGTTTTAATGATTTAGCGACTTAGCGATTTAGCGGCAGCGTTTTAGCGACTGTCGTGGCAGTGAAAAAGGCTGCCGTGGTAGCGAAAAAGGCATGTTGCGCTCGGGTTTCAGTTGCCACGGTGGGGTTTCGACGGGAAATGTTGGGCGTGTTGTCGTTTGCCGATGTCAGGAACTACCGTTCAATACCATCAATGCTATCAGGGGGCACACTGCCCGCGGTAAATATCGCCCTAATATAGGGCGATCGCTCCATATTCGGGCGTTTTAGTGATTTATCTGCCTGCCAGGGTAGCGTTCAATGCTGCCATTTGGTGTCGTTTGTGCCGTGGCGGCTATCGCTCGAAGTAGGAGCGATTGCCCCATGCATGGGCGATAAGTGCCCTTTATTTCGCATCACTCACGGCCGACAGGTGACCTCCACATCGGGCCGAAGTACAAAAATAAAGAATTCCTAAAGCAAAGAATTCCACCTGTTCCAGCAGCAAAAAACGCCTGTTGCACTTCGGTTCCAGTTGTCGCGTCGGGATTTCGGTAGGAAACATCAAGAAGTACCGTTCAATGCCGTCAATGCTATCAGGGGGCACACTGCCAGGGGTAAATATCGCCCTAATATGGGGCAATCGCTCCATATCAGGGCGTTTTAACGACTTAGCGTTTTAGCGTTTTAGCGACTTAGCGATTTAGCGATTTAGCGACTTAGTGTTTTAACGACTTAATATTTTAGCAATTTAGCGACTCAGCGTTTTAACGATTTTGACTTAGCATTTTAGCGATTTAGCGACTTAGCGTTTTACCGACTTAGCGATTTCTCTTTTAGTTGCCATGAAAACTGTCACGGTAGCGAGGAACGTCTGTCGCGCTTTGCTTTCAGTTGCCCTTTATTTCACACCACTCACGGCCGATAGGTGACCTCCACATCGGGGCGAAGTATAAAAGCAAAGAATTCCTAAAGCAAACAATTCCATCTGTTGCGGCAGCAAAAAACGCCTGTTGCACGCTCAGGGTTTGGTCCACGATCGCGTCTAGCAGCTCAGGGCAAACATCAACAGCACGCCCAGCTCCCGCCATCGTCGCCTGTTACAATGCAAATACAACAAACTAGTCAGTAATTAAATGTTGCACAATAGAACTACCAAAAATTAAATGCAAAATAACGACAATCATACAAGGCATGCTAAAGATTACATGACCAACCGGCAGTTACTGATTTTCCCAAATGAAACAAACGACAATCATAAGCTTTAATTCTGCAGGTTTGCAGCATTCTTCAAGGACAACGGTATTCTAGAAAGCTAAATCAGCAACAGATTACAAACATACTAAAGATGAGTATATGTTCAATGAAGGACACAACATCAAAAATTACAAGATGGGAACAATAATTAACTGGTACATCAAAAATGACATGATGGGAACAACATCGAAAATTACATTATCCACAATTATGACGCGCCTTGAACTCGTCCATATCGTTCCGAATACGACTTGTCATTCATCGCCCCAACCTTCTACTTCAACATTCGGATGTCCGGTACCCATCGATGATCTGGAGGGGAGTTGTTGTGAACGATCCATCCACTTAGTATCCGTACACCTCGTTATGCCACGTGTTGAGAACACTTTGCTTGTACTAATAGTGGGAGATGTACAGACAACATGATTGGTGTGTCTCAGCAGCTGCGGCAATCACATGCGAGCACGGCAAGTGCAATAGGCGTGGCTTCTGGCAGGAGCACTCGTAGTCAGCAGCTCGGAGTATACACAGATGGGAAGTCCTCTCCCGGTGGGCACCTCTTCGACCTCGATCACCGCAGTACATGTGGTATCTCCGTTCCACACCACTCTCCGGTATAACATGATGTGTCTGTGCCTTTTGTGTTTTGTTGGCCATGTACGTAGATACAACCGTTAAGTAGAGCGGTCGATTGTCCGACATACATGCAGCGGACTTCTTGTATCACTCAATGAAATATCTTTCGGTGCCTAGCAACACACCTTCAACTATACCCACCAATGGAAGGCATCTTATGCCTTTCATTACCCAGTTGTAAATCTCCGCCAGATTCGTTGTCATTATTCGATAACGCGAACCGCCCTCGTCATGCAGAAGGGACCATTTCTCCAACGGCTCGTGTTGTATCCAGTTGGTGAAACTCTTTATGCTTGTCCCCGGCCTACACCGAATGTTTGGGGCGTTGGTTGGGAGTGCACACAAGGCTATGGGGTCCTCTCCTTGCTCGCGGTAGACCATGGGATTCTTGATGAGCTAGCAGTATCTCTTGGATTCATTGATTGCTTCTTCGTTAGTTCATCCAACGTCCTCCAAAGTGCATCGAAATTCCTCCGCTGGTTCTGTTTGCACAGCTGCTTGAACATGTTCATAAGCTCCTTGTTCCTGAACTGATAAAAAAATTGGCACCCATGTGCCTCATGCACCACCTGCTCTTCAAGTCTGGCCACTTTGCTTCTCCCACGACGTCGAACCCTTGTTGCATATCTACGATCGCCCTTAGCAGCCCTGCATGTCGGTCATGGATGACACAAACGTTAGGCCGATCCTGAACAACTGCCAGCTTGACTCTTTCAAGGAACCATTACCAACTGTCTGTGTTTCCCCCTCCACGAAGGCCAATGCGACAGGTAGAACCTAGTTGTTGGTGTCCACCGCGATCGTAGTTAGAATCTGGCCATTGTACTTCCCTGTGAGGAATGTGTTGTGCATGCAAATGACCAGGCGACAGTGTCGAAATGCATTTATGCATGTGCTGAGGGCGAAAAAGGCTCGCTGCAAGACCCACTTACCCGCGCACACACCATCCGCAGGAAACTCCGCAAGGTCGATGATTGTACCGGGATTCCTACGTGATATTTCCCTGAGCAAATGGAGTATATTCTCGTAGGAAGCCTCGTACGTCCCAAACCGTATTTGCAAAACTGTTCTTTTTGCTCTCCATGCTTTTGCGTAGCTAATCTTGTACTGAAACCTCTCCTCCATGACTGTTATAATAGATCGAGGCTGCAGGTGCGGATTGTCCATGATCTAACCATAAACACATTTGCCACCCAGGTGGATGACAGATTGCGGTGTTCCTGCTCCGCTTCCTCCAGTTCGCGGTTATGCTCCATCACTATGGAATATTTCCAGTAGTCCTTCCACTTCCCCTTGTATGCATGCACCTGCCATGGGCACGAATCAAGTAAGCACTTCACGTCGTACTCCTTTTTGCTAGACTTCACTACCCTGAATTGCCGCCGAAGAGATATTGACCAGTATTTCACCGTGAAGGATCATTGTTTTTGATCCATGTGTTTTTGATGATGAGTATTTGAATATTCGAAAAGATTTGAATTTGGTTTGAAGATTTAAAAAGAGTAGAAATCAGTTTGGTTATCCGAAAAAGATTTGAATTGGCGAACTTGTTTTTCCCATGTATGACAGACCAAACTCTTTGGTCTGTCATAGACATGTTTTAAGTGAACTCATTGAGCCAAACTCTTTATTTCCAAGAAACCAGTAAGTTCCACATCTACACCGGACAAGTTTTCTTTCGTGCATGCGTGAACGTGTTTGTTTTAGGGTCTCGTTCGGATCATGTTGTTTTTGAAACCGGCGTGGCACATTTGCGCCGGACAAGTTTTTTGTCCGTCGTGAACATGAATTTGAAAGCGTTTTGAACCGAGACTTTTGCATGCGACGGACCGATTTTGGTTGTCCGTCGTAAACATGTTTTCGCCGGAATGTTTTCTTTTAGGAACTGAGAGTTTCCCTTGTACAACGGACAGACTTTGTTGGTCCGTCGTAAAAGCTTTCTAGGGTTTCACTTGGCATTTGCGCCGACTGGTTTTATTGTCTGTCGTAAATAGGATTTGCTCAATTAGGGTTTTGAGCGATTTTGAGATTGAAATTTGAATTTGATTTTAAGATTATGAAATTTGTGATAATTTCATGATACTTGTTCTGAAATGGACTTTATGCAATGCTCATGTGAGTAGTTGCATGGATTGATGTGAGTCAAGTCGTGGACTTGTGCTCGGAATTGTTTTGTGTTTTTGTTCATGTGCAGGTGTTGCTTAAGGTCGAACATGGTCGATGACGGACCGAGACTAGGTTCGGGAGGAACCGAGGTCGTGAAGGTCAAGGATGTCATGCGAGATGTTTGGACTAGAGAACGGTGCACGTGAGATCGAGATCGCTGCATGTGTGCGTGCGTGGTGTGCGTGCATGCTGCATGTGTGCGTGCGTGAGTTTGCATGTGTGGCTAGCGTGTGCGAGAAGGACATCCGAGAGAGAGCCGTGAATTTTGACGTGTCCGAGTCGGGCGTGAGATGAGATTGGCATGGAGACTGCTTGCCCAATCCGAATACAAAAAGAAATAGGTGGCTGTCTTGTCCTTTAAATAGAGGGTTCTAGGGGCTTAGAATCCATCCAACGAAAAAGGGCAAGAAGCAAAAAGTGCCTACAACAAAGAAGAGATTTTGTGTTTTCTTTAGTTTGTTTAAGGTTTTCTAATCTTGTGAGATTAGAGATTTTTGTGGTTTTCTAATCTTGTGAGATTAGAGATTTTGGTGTCCTCCCGAAAGGAGTGGCTTTGGAATAAAGAAAAGGTTATGCAATTCTTTACATACTCTTTTGCTATGATTCTTGATTAAAAAGATTGTTCGATTTTTGATAGAACTAGTTTTGATTTTTTGTTCGACTTGTCTCGCTAATTAATCTAGGGTTTTGATCTCTTCATTATTAGATATTCTTCCGCTATTTAGGGGTCTTTTATTTTCAGAAAAAATAGTTGAATTTTATTCGGCATCTATTCACCCCCCCCTCTAGTTGCCTACTCGGTCCTACACACCGCATCCATCACATCCTCCTTTTCTTTATATATGGCCCCCTGCGTGACCTCGTTCTCATGATACTCCCATGCATCACTGTTCCCTTTCTTCATTGTTAGGTCTTCGAAATTATAATTACTCCACGCACTAGGGACAGGCACATTAGGAGTATTGTCCTCCTCATCCGAGTTTTCGCCATCAGGGACTTCCTCATCCGCATGATCCTCCTCTTCCATCATGTCAACTATGTACTCCACACCCTCCCCATCGTCGGGCACCCCCCGTGCCTCCACGGTTGAGCCGAACCCACAACGGAAAACCGCCAATCTCGTGTCCCCCGTCTGTGGGCTCCTAGCCACCTTCATCATCGCATTCTTGCATATTTGTCTTCCCCTCCTCCGTAATATCTACCCCGACATCACGAACTTCCGACACCAATAGAGCTATCGGGTAGTACTGTACCAGCAACATGACCGGCCAGCCCTGCTCTACAGCAAACCCAACGTAGCTCCTCCATGATGATTTCGCGTTAATAAGAATCAACTCTCCATAAAAACAGTGTTGCACACAGCTTACTGTAACACCCCAAAATTTTGCTTTTCTTAAATTCATGAGTGATTTGGCACTTTGGTGAATTTTTGGAATTTTCTGGAATTTATTTGGATTCATTTGGAATTTATTTGAATTTATTCCCTTTTGAAATAATTAAAGAATTAAACTTTGCAAATAAAAATTTGTTAGAAATATTTTATTTGAGTCCAAAATGTTCCAAAATGTTTTCCAGAATTTTTCTGGAATTTTTAAATCGTGACAAGGTAAGGAAAAATTCAGCAAGAGACAAGAAAAGAAGGAATGGGATAAGTCGAGATGCCATTTCTTGTCTTGACAAACTTTTAGCATTAGAAAATAGGTTTTATCCTCTCTACAACCTTTCTAGCTAGGGTTGAGCCTACGGTCAACCTGGCTCTGATACCACCTCTGTCGGGACCCGAATCTGCAAATCCGGACCCTCTGTGTATTCAGCACTAGTCCAGGAACGCGGTGCACACAGTCTTAACATCGGTAAATATCACAATCATATCACTCGATACTAATAAAGTACTTTAATTAGATAGTCAAGCTGGTTGCTCGACCTTATGGTCAAGTTACAAATATACGCCACGCAGGGCGAAACTTATTAAGAGAGAAATAGTAGCAGCGGAAAAATAAGATAACTTCGTGGCGCCATCTAGTATACCACAGGCAACTGACTGGGCTCGCTCCCTAAGTAGACGGTTCCTCTTGGAGCTCCTCCTCCAAAGCTGGTGTAGTCTCCTCTTCAACTGGTGTTGTATTGTGGCAAGGGTGAGTACTTGGTACTCAGCAAGTCATGCACAGAATGCAGCTAATATACTACATGCATGGCTTAATACAAAGGAGTGGCTCAAGGTATATTTGCAGCAAGAGCATTTAACAAGTATCATAAGTAGATTCGAAAGCAGTAGTAACAAGTAAAGCATAAATAACTTTTCAAGGGGTTTAGTAAAACATCTTTCCCATTCCTAATCCACATTTCCATTAACGTCATTCGTAAACCAAACCCAACCTTTCAAGTCCAAGTTATTTTTGAGAAAGTCTAACCCTTGACTGTAATTCCCGAGCGATGTCCAATACCGCGGACACGGCTATTCGAATAGATTTTTGCACTCTGCAGAGGTTATGCACTTTACCCACAAGATACAGTCAAACACCACAAAGGTGAGTTCCCGTAACAAAGTGTTTCGGAAACTTCTAACAATACAAGTGGTCCTCCCCGGTTGTTGCACACTAACCCTTCCCTTAGCTAAGGCGAAGTTTAGGCCAACCAACCGTTAGATGGGTACCTGGCCGCAGCCGATGCGCTCCCCGTACAACTTACACAAAGGGTGTAGTTGACCTCCCGAGGTCCCACAGTGCGTTATTAGCAACTTAATCAACTAGGTCCGTCCCATTACAGACATGTGGTTGCAAGATTGACTCGATTCAAAGGCTTGCAAGGTGAAGTCCTTAGGGTGACCAGGGCAAGACTACAGAAGAACCAAAACATCATTCCCAATGCCACAACCGCCCACCTGATCATTCTTGCCACATGCCCCGGTCAAAGCTATTTATCAAACCCCAGTTGATTACCATGCACCACGTGCCATCAACATCACATGATATCTTCCCAAAACAGGTTCAATATATCATTAAGTCAATATTAACATTTGATTGTCCAAAATCATGTCATGAGTACGTGTGAGTCTAAGCCATATACTACAACGATCTACAAACCCATGTTGGCAATTTAGTAATGTCCAACTAGTAATCCACACTAGGGTGACAAGGGTCATGGCACATACTTAAGTAATCAAGGTGTCATACAGCAATTTGGCATTTATCTAATTTCCCAAATCTAAATAAAGTATTTTATAATTGAACTAGCATGCAATAAGTTAAATCAAAATAGGTTTCAAATTAGGATCAACATGGTCAAAGCATAACTTGCCTTCAAAAAGTACTTGTTCTTGGTCTTGAGCTGGCTCCTGGGTCAACACTTCTCCTTCGAAGCCTTCGGGCACTTCAACGTCTACTCGTAATACGTGCAAATAGCAATACACAAATAAACAATAGGCAAAAGCATCCCAAAACTCCAAATAAAATCCATAAACAGAGAGAACATAATTTTATGAATTTTTAGGAACTGGAATCGTTCAAATCGGAGTTAAAATGCAAAAGTTATAATTATCTAAAGTTTAAATAATCAATTAAATAATATTACAGAGAAAAACTTTAGTCCAAAAATTAAATAAAATTCATAATTAGGTATATCTCAATTTTATACAAATTTAGAAATTTGAATCACTCAAATCGGAGTTGAAACGCAAAAGTTATAAGCGTTTGAAGTTTGAAACAAAATCTGAAATCATTATTTCGAATTAATAAATCATTTTCTTTTTCGGAAATTAATTATGGCGTCAGCGAGGACACGTGTCAGCATCCGATTGGTCCACGTGGACTTGCTGACGTCACCACCAGGTCCGTGATGACGTCATCTTGGCGTCGACGCCAAGATGACACGTGGCACCTCCCGGCGCCGCCACGTGTTCGGGTCCATGGATCGGGTCCACGGCAGGACGGTCCACGGTGGATCGGCGCGGCTTGGTGCGGTTGACATGCGGGCTCGCATGTCGGGCCGCCCACGTCTTCGCCGCGGCGGCGCGCGCCTAGGCTACGTGGCTACATCTGGGCCGTTGGATCTAGATCCAACGGTCCGGATCTAATCTAGTTAGTTACTACTACGGTTACGTGGCTCAATACGAAGCGTTGGATTTAAATCCAACGGCTGAGATTGGATCTAGAAATCGAAACGTAGATTTACACGGGATGACGTGGACTCACCGCGACTGTCGGATCCTGATCGGACGGCTGAGAGAGTTCGTGGGTGACGATGGCGTCGCGGCGGGGCTTGGTCACCGGAACCGAAGAAGACGACCCACGGGACGGCGACTCGGGGCAGATTCGGCGAAACGAAGGTGTCCCACGGGCGCGTCATGCGATGGGGGTTCCAGATCTGGGACCCACGCGGCGCGGAACGGGCTATCGGCACCGGAGGAGAGGAAGAAACCACGGTGGTGCTTCACGAACTCCGGCGAAAGATTGCGGGCAGGCGGCGGCGGCTCGGGCGTTGGAAACTAGGGCAACAGGTGCGCTCGCAAACGGTGGTCCTCGGGTGATGACCCACTGTAACACCCCAAATTTTTGCTTTTCTTGAATTCATGTGTGATTTGGCACTTTGGTGAATTTTTGGAATTTTCTGGAATTTATTTGGATTTATTTGGAATTTATTTGAATTTATTCCATTTTGAAATAATTAAAGAATTTAATTTTTCAAATAAAATTTTGTTGGAAATATTTTATTTGAGTCCAAAATGACCCAAAATATTTTCCAGAATTTTTCTGGAATTTTTCTGAGTCATTTGCTATTTTTAATGAATTAAATGAATTACTGGGAATTATTTTAAATATTAAATCGCTGGAAAATCAACTCGGGTCAAGTACTGTTCATCCGACCGAGCCCGAGTCAGACTCGAGTTCGAGTCCGACCCGAGCCACGTGACTCGACCGAACCCACTCCTAAACCTAATCAATCCCAACCGTTGGATCAAGATCCAACGGCTGAGATCCGCCCACGGTTGAGCCGTGTCCGACCCGAACCGTTCGCGCCCGGTCCGATCGGGCTGATCTGGACACGTGGGCGGTTCTCGTGCCGTCTTCCCCGCCGAAGTCCGAGCCGACTCCGCCGCCGAAGTCTTGTGCCAGAATCGACTAGGGCTCATGCCGAGCACGCCTCCAGGGCTATTTAATGCCCGGATCGCACCCCGAGGACCGCCGTGACCTTGCGCTACTTTTTGCCTTAGCTTGCTAAACCCTAGCAGCCGCCGCTTGCTCGGGATTGCTCGCCGTAGTGGCTTAGGGTATTGTGGTGGTTTTTCTCACCTTCCGCCGCCGTCGCCGTCGCCGAGGAGAAGGAGGCGAGCAGGATCCAGAGCCAAAGGCGACTTCGAGCGTGACCACGCACGCGTCGCGGAGGAGCCCGTAGCGCCGCGCTCTTGGTCATCATCCCGTCTCCGGTGCCCAAGCCTCGCCGTGCCATCGCCGGACTTCGCGAGCTCGGTGAACCGTCAGATCCAGATCGGACGGTGGAGGTGAGTTCACGTGGTCCAAACCCGATTAGATCGGGACCGTTGGATCAGGATCCAACGGTTCACAATCGCCACGTGCCGTAGCAGTGCTATTATAGGATTAGATCTGGACCGTCCGATCTAGATCGAACGCCCACGATCATCGAGTAGTTTTAACGTGTTAACCCTGGATCCAATCCGCGGGTTGATTTTCAAACCAACGGCCGCGATTGCGCCACGTGTCGGGAGATGGACCGACGCGGTCAGCGCCAGACGCTGGCGTGTGGCGTGTGTCCTCGACACGCGGGCCCGCATGTCGAGGGGCCCACACGTCGGCCCGCGTTTGCGTGAGACCCGCGACCGACAATTGGGTCCCACCTGTCGGCCTCACCCGAGCCGTGGGCCGGGTCCACCGTGGACCAAACCGCCGTGGCCGAGCCCATGAGCGGTGGCGTCGGCCACCGCCCAATCAGAGGCTGCCACGTGTCCATGCTGACGCAATAATTAATTTCCGAAAAAGAAAATGATTTATTAATTCGAATAATGATTTCAGATTTTGTTTCAAACTTCAAACGTTTATAACTTTTGCGTTTCAACTCCGATTTGAGTGATTCAAATTTCTAAATTTGTATAAAATTGAGATCTACCTAAATATGAATTTTATTTAATTTTTGGACTAAAGTTTTTCTCTGTAATATTATTTAATTGATTATTTAAACTTTAAATAATCATAACTTTTGCGTTTTAACTCCGAATTTGACGATTCCAGTTCCTAAAAATCCAGAAAATTATGTTCTCTCTGTTTATGGATTTTATTTGGAGTTTTGGAATGTTTTTGCCTATTGTTTATTTGTGTATTTGCTATTTGCACGCTTTACGAGTAGACGTTGAAGTGCCGAAAGGATTCGAAGGAGAAGTGTTGACTCAGGATCCAACTCAAGACCAAGAACAAGTACTCTTTGAAGGCAAGTTGTGCTTTGACCATGTTGATCCTATTTCGAAATCTATTTTGATTTAAACTATTGCATGCTAGTTCAATTAGAAAAATACTTTAAACATGGGGGTTAGATAAGTACCAATTTGTTGTATGACACCTTGATTATTTAAGTATGTGCCATGACCCTTGTCACCCTAGTTGTGGTTTACTAGTTGGACATAATCAAATTGCCAACATGGGTTTTAGACCGTTGTAGTATCGCTTAGACACACTTTCGTGCTCATGACATGATTTTGGACAATCAAATGTTAATATTGACTTAATGATATATTGAACCTGTTTTGGAAAAGTATCATGTGATGTTGATGGCACGTGGTGCATGGTAATCAAGCGGGGTTTGATAAACGATTTCGGCCAGGGCATGTGGCAAGAGTAATCAGGTGGGCGGTTGTGGCATCGGGGATGTTGATTTGGTTCTTCGGGTAGTCTTGCCCTGGTCACTCTAAGGACTTAACCTTGCAAGCCTTTGAACTGGTCATACTTGCAACCACATGGGTGGAATGGGACGGCCCTAGTTGACTAAGTCGCTAAGGACTCACTTGTGGAGCCTCAGGGTGTCAATTACACCGTTTGTGTGATTGTGCGGGAGCGTATCGTGGCTGTGGCCGATACCCATCTAACGGTGTGTTGGTCCCATACTTCGCCTTGGCTAAGGGAAGGGATGGTGTAGAGCACGAACCTGAGAGGACCACTGTGTTGTTTGAGGCTTCCAAAGGCTTTATTCTGAGGAACTCGCCTTTGTGGTGTTTGACTGTATCTTGTGGGTAAAGTGCATAACCTCTGCAGAGTTTAGAATCTATTCGAATAGCCGTGTCCACGGTACTGGACAATGCTCGGGGATTACAGTCAAGGGTTAGACTTTCTGAAAATAACTTGGATTTGAAAGTTGGGTTGGTTTAATAATGAAGATGATGGAAATGTGGTTTAGGATGGGGAAAATGTTTATTAAACTTCTTGAAAAGTTATTTATGCTTTACTTATTTCTACTGCTTTCGAATCTACTTATATTACTTTTCAAATGCTGTTTACTGCAAATATACCTTGAGCTATTCTTTTGTACCAAGCCATGCATATAGTATATTAGCACACGTGCATGACTTGCTGAGTACCAAGTACTCACCCTTGCCTCAACACAACACCAGTTGAAGAGGAGACTACGCCAGCTTCGGAGGAGGAATTCCAAGAGGATCCGTCTACTTAGGGAAGCGAGCCCAGTCAGTTGCCTGTGGTATACTGGATGGCGCCACGAAGTTTATTTGATTTTCCGCTGCTACTACTTTTCTCTGAATAAGTTTCGCCTTGCGAGGCATATATTTGTAATTTGGCCATAAGGTCGAGCAACCACTTTGATTACTTAAATAAAGTACTTTGTTAATATCGATTGGTATGATTGTGATATTTACCAATGTTAAGACTGTGTGCACTAGCGCGTTCCTGGACTAGTGCTGAATACACAGAGGGTCCGGATTTGCAAATTCGGGGTCCCGACAGAGGTGGTATCAGAGCCATACTTGACTGTAGGCTCAACCCTAGCTAGAATGGTCGTAGTGAGGATAAAACCTATTTTCTAAAGCTAAAAATTTGTGAAGACAAGAAATGACATCTCGACTTATCCCCTTCTCTCTTTTCTTGTCTCTTGCTGAAATTTTCCCTTACCTTGTCACAATTTAAAAATTCCGAGTTCTTACGTAAAGCACTCGTGTGACAGATGGAGGAAGAGTTCAACTACGTTGATCTGGGAGTTGGTCACGCCGCGGAACTTTGGCATATGCTCATGGACTCTCGGAGATTTTGAGAAGCCCCAATACCAAGTGGAAGTGATCGGACAAGCGGGATTGATCAAGGCTTGTGGCGTGAGGATTGAGGTACTGCTAGGAAAAAGGGCCAGGCAATCGCCGATACAACTGCCTTTGCCGGAGATCTACAATGCAGATGGGTATCCAAGAAGTATCACGACGAGCAATGCGGCACATCACCCGTATCTCGCCAGAGAGTTGGAAATGCGGTGTTCCGTTATCATCCGCGCAGCGATAACCTTCTTGACCGAAGGAGATTCGGAGATGAGGATGCCACGGTTACACGGTTAGCACGATTTGTAAATCGCCAGGAGGATGTACTAGATAATACAAGCAAGGAGCTACTGAAGGCCCGCAAGGAGATCACGGCGAGAGAAGAGCAGATGGCGGGAAGCTCAAGAGTATGTGGCACACCTTCTGCGAAGGATTGGCGAGTTGGAGATGACTTTATGCGGACCGGACCCGAGAGCGATCGAGCTACACGAGCCAGATCCAGAGGAGTCGGATCTCGATGAGGACACCGCTTCTTCGACTACCACAGATGACCACGATTCTTTGGACATGGCGATCGTTTCGGCGCCTATGCCGCGACATCCACACCCAGGCCGTGGAGGTTTTCTCGATGAGTGAGCATAGGTTCTATAGTGAGACTCCTTCGCCGAGTCGAAGTCACGAGTAAAGAGTCACCCTTTAGGCGTTAGACTCGAGTTAGTTCGATTTGGATTTGCTTTGTTTCTTTGAGTGTGCGTTATGTGTTGCAAGGCCCTTAGGCATTGTAAGCAGCCATACCAAGTTATTAATAATAAAGTTGGACCTTAAAGTTACCCCTTTCGCCCCGCATAAGTTCCATATTACTTGGCTATTCTTGTTTCCCTCTCATCTCTAAACCTAGAGCAAATCGGCAGATGGTGAACACCCGTGGAAACTTTGGAAGCAATGGGAGTGGTTCTCGCCCAGCAGAAAACCCCAGTGATGGAGCACCAGCACCGCCACTGGATATGCAGAATTTCGGAGCTTTTCTTGCTGCCCGGACTCGATTGATGCATGCTATGATGCAACAAATGCAGCACGTCCTTTGCTCAGGCCACTTTGCTAACCAAGTTAATCCTGGACAACGCCAGAATACAAGGCTGTCGGAGTTCATGAGGACTCACCCACCCACTTTCTCTGGGAATGCCAATCCATTGGAGGCCGATGATTGGTTAAGATCAATCGAGAGGAAGCTACACATAGCTCAATGCATAGGAAATGAGAAGGTACTCTCGCTTCTCATCAATTTGGAAGGAACATTACCGAATGGTGGGAGAACCTTACATTGCCCGCAGAGAACCCTCAAGATATCACTTGGGAAGAGTTCACATTGCCTTCCGGCGATATCACGTGCCTGAAGGAATCATGGACCTTAAGAAGGAGGAGTTCAGAGCATCAAGCAAGGTAATCACCGGTGGCCGACTACTGAACAAGTTCACACAGCTAGCACGCTACGCACTGAGGATGTAGCGACAGATAAATCCAGGCAGTCTCGTTTTATGAAGGGACTTAACTCAGATTGCAAGTAGGATTGATCACCCACACCTTTCCAGATTTCCAAGAGTTGGTGAATAAGGCGCTTATTCTTGAGGACAAGCGCAAGGAACTGGATGAGAACAGAAGCGCGAGGATGCAACAAAGAAGGATCACGCCGAGAACGCCATACCGCTGAGAGTTGCACCAAATCAATTCTTGATTCCAACCACGAGGATGCAACAAGGACACCATCCCCAGCACCAAGACCTGTCAATCAAAACTACCGAGACCCCACCCGCTTAGAAACGCTACTCCAGCAATAAGAAGGAACAAGTGAGACGTCTACTAAATCGGAACGAGCCAGACACTTTGCCATGATTGTCCAAAGAATACAGCGAGAGTGACCCCGATTCGCTTCAACCTAGGAACCACCCCAGCTAGGGCGCCCGGCACGAGAGCCACACCCCAGGCCGTGGTGAGAGGCCGAGTCAACCATGTCACCGCAGATGCGCTCTGAGAATGCTACGGACGTCGTCTTGGGTAAGTTACTTGTTAACTCGATACACAGCTTGATTTTGTTTGACTCTGGAGCTTCGCATTCGTTTGTTTCGTAAGGCTTTGCTACTAGAAATGATTTGAGAATTGCAAGACTTAAGTGCATGCTTTAGTTCAAACCCCTGGTTCCGAACTCCGAGCGAAAGTAGGATGTTACGGGGTGAGAATATCTTGATAGGTGGAATAGAGTTCCTAGCAAACCTTATAATTTTGGAGACCCAGACCTTAGACGTCATATTGGGAATGGATTGGTTATCCAAGCACAAGGCCGTATTGGATTATGGACGAAGGACTATCTCAGTTGAGAGCCCGTGTGGGAAGAAAGTGGAATTTCAAGCCACTTTGCGATTAGAGATGGGCGATTGATGGTTAACAGTACCAAGGCAATCGGCATAGAGGATGTCCCGAGTGGTGAATGAGTACCCGATGTTTTTCCCGAAGATCTACGGTATGCCGCGAGGCAGGGACATAGAGTTTGTGATAGAGCTTGTACAGTACAAGGCCGATAGCAAAGAGACCCTATCGGATGTCTACCGAGGAGTTGGTAGAGATGAAGAAAGCGACTAGAAGAGTTAATGGAGAAAGGATTTATCGAGGCCAGGAGTTAGTCGCCGTGGGGAGCACCGATTTTGTTTGTCAAGAAGAAGGGCGGGAGTTTCGGGATGTGCATTGACTACCGTGCACTCAATGAAGTCACCGTGAAGAATAAGTATCCGCTACCCAGGATTGATGATTTGTTTGATCAGTTGAGAGGAGCCGAGTTTTCTCCAAGATTGATCTGAGATCGGGATACCATCGATTGAAGATCCGATCGGAAGATATTCAAGAAGCGCATTCTCGTCAAGATATGGACATTACGAGTTTCTGATTATGTCCTTTGAGGGTGACGAATCGCCCGGCTTATTTCATGAATATGATGAATAAGGTGTTCATGGAATATTTGGACAAGTTTGTCGTCGTGTTCATAGACGATATCCTAGTCTACTCCAAGGCGGAGGATGAACATGCCGAACACTTAAGGCGAGTTTTGGAAAAGTGAGGAACAAAGCAACTTTTTAGCCAAGTTCAAGCAAGTGTGATTTTTGGAAGGACAAGGTGGAGTTTCTTGGACATGTAATGACCGCGAGAGAAGTCGCCAGTAGATCCAAGTAAAGTAGAAGGCATGTTACATTGGGAGCAGCAAGAAGGCGTGACCCGGTCGAGTTTCCTTGGAATGGCGAGGATACTACCGCCGTTTCATCGAAGGCTTCTCGACAATTGCGAAACCTCTTACGCATATTTGAAGAAGGAAAAGAAGTTTGCATGGGCGCTTGAGAATGTGAGAAAGGATTTGGGAGCTGAAGAAGCGATTGGCGTCGGCACCGGTGTTAGTTCTACCGATGTTGCTCAAAGCTTCGATATTTATTGTGACGCATCGCGCCAAGGACTTGGATGTGTCTTTGTCACGAGAATGGAAAGGTAAATAAACTTATGCATCAAGGCGATTGAGGCCGCATGAGGAAAATTATCCGACACATGACCTAGAGTTAGGCTGCCGTAGTGCATGCCTTGAAGATATGGCGTCACTATCGATCGGGAACAGGATGTGAAGTGTATCACGGATCATAAGAGCCTTAAGTACATATTCACCCGATCGGATCTGAATATGAGGCAGAGGAGATGGTTAGAGTTAATCAAGGACTATAATGTTGGAATCCATTACCATCCCGGGAAGGCCAACGTAGTAGCCGATGCCCTGAGTCGGAAAAGTCATACCGTGAGTACGTTTCTAGCCACAAGTCAGGACGAGTTATGTGAGGATTTTCAGAAAATGAAGATTGAGGTAGTACCTAGCGGATTCTTGGCCGCATTAGAAGTAAAGCCTACCCTAGAGGATCAGATCCGAGAAGGACAGAAGGATGATGACAAGATCCGCAGGATTAAGTTCATCAAGGAGGAAGGCAAGGCAGAGGACTTCAAGTTGGATGAGCAAGGCACGTTGTGGATGAAGGATCGCATTGGTGTGCCTAACAAAAAGGAGTTAAAGCAACTGATTTTGGAAGAAGCCCGTGACTCTAAGTATTCAATTCATCCTGGAAGCGCCAAGATGTATCAGGATCTGAAGGAGAGATTCTGGTGGCCGAGTATGAAACGTGAAGTTGCCGAGCATGTTGCATTGTGCGACGTATGCCAGAGAGTCAAGGCAATGCATCAGAGACCAGCAGGATTGCTACAACCGCTGAAAATACATGAGTGGAAGTGGGAGGAAATCGGAATGGATTTCATTACCGGTTTGCCGAAGACTCAAGGAGGTTATGACTCCATATGGGTTATAGTGGATCGCTTGACTAAACTAGCCCATTTTATCCCCGTGAAGACCACTTACTCGGGAGATAAATTAGCGAGAATTGTACATGATCGAGATTGTCTGTTTGCACGGAGTGCCAAAGAGGATTGTATCAGACGGAAGGTACCCAATTTACCTCAAGGTTACGGAATAAGTTGCATGAAGCCATGGGAACCCGTTTGAACTTCAAGATGACTTATCATCCACGAGACGGATGGACCAGGCCAGAAAGAGTCAACCAGATTCTGGAGGATATGTTGAGAGCTTGTGCATTAGCTTATGCTACCTCTTGGGATAAGAGTTTGCCGTATGCCGAGTTCGATTACAACAATAGTTATCAGGCTAGTTCTGAGATGTCACCTTTTGAGGCCTTTGTATGGTCGACCTGTCGGACGCCATTGAATTGGAATGAGGCCGTGGCGCCGTGTCTTGGACCTGATATTCTTCAAGAGGTGAAGAAACGGTCGCTATGATTAGGGAAAGGTTGAAGATAGCCCAATCTCGATGAAGAGTTATCTTGACAATCGTCGCCGAGATTTGAGTTTTGAACCGTAAGACTTTGTTTACCTCGAGTTACGCCTCTCGGGGAGTTAAGAGGTTCCATGCCAAAGGGAAACTCGCACTTGCGTTATGTTGGACCATTTAAGATTGTGAGCCGCGAGGCGAGGTTGCTTATCGGTGGAGTTGCCCACGATCGTTAGCGAGTGCATGACGTATTCCATGTGTCCCAGTTGAAGAAGTGTCTCCGAGTTCCTGAGGAACAGACACCGCTAGAGTCAATTGAGTTGCAAGAGGATTTGACTTATAAGGAGTATCCCGTGAGGATTCTAGACACAATGGATCGAGAAACTAGAAACAAGTCAACCCGTTTCTGTAGAGTTCAGTAGAGCAACCATGAAGAAAGCGAAGCGACTTGGGAGCGCGAAGAGGATTTGAAGAAAGAGTTTCCAAACCTATTCTGTAGTGAGCCCTGAATCTCGGGGACGATATTCTATTAAGGGGGGGGAGGTTTGTAACACCCCAAATTTTTGCTTTTCTTGAATTCATGTGTGATTTGGCACTTTGGTGAATTTTTGGAATTTTCTGGAATTTATTTGGATTTATTTGGAATTTATTTGAATTTATTCCATTTTGAAATAATTAAAGAATTTAATTTTTCAAATAAAATTTTGTTGGAAATATTTTATTTGAGTCCAAAATGACCCAAAATATTTTCCAGAATTTTTTTGGAATTTTTCTGAGTCATTTGCTATTTTTAATGAATTAAATGAATTACTGGGAATTATTTTAAATATTAAATCGCTGGAAAATCAACTCGGGTCAAATCTTGTTCATCCGATCGAGCCCGAGTCGGACTCGAAGTTCGAGTCCGACCGAAGCCACGTGACTCGGCCGAACCGGCTCCTAAACCTAATCAATCCCAACCGTTGGATCAAGATCCAGCGGTGAGATCCGCCCCGTCTGCAGGTTGAGCCGTGTCAGGCCGAACCGTTCGCGCCCGGTCCGATCGGGGCCGCTGATCTGGACACGTGGGCCGGTTCTCGTGCCGTCTTCCCCGCCGAGTCGAGCCGGACTCCGCGCCGAAGTCTTGGCCAGTATCAAACTAGGGCTCGCCTGAGCACGCCTCCGGGGCTATTTAATGCCGGATCGCACCGAGGACCGCCCGTGACCTTGCGCTACTTTTGCCTTAGCTTGCTAAACCCTAGCAGCCGCCGCTTGCTCGGGATTGCTCGCCGTAGTGGCTTAGGGTATTGTGGTGGTTTTTCTCACCTTCCGCCGCCGCCCGTCGCGTCGCCGAGAAGGAGGCGAGCAAGGATCCGAGCCAAGGCGACTTCGAGCGTGACCACGCCGCGTCGCGGAGGAGCCCGTAGCGCCCGCGCTCTTGGTCATCGTCCCGTCTCCGGTGCCCAAGCCTCGCGTGCCATCGCCGGACTTGCGAGCTCGGTGAACCGTCGAGATCCGGATCGGACGGTTGAGGTGAGTTCACGTGTTCCAAACCCGATTAGATCTGGACCGTTGGATCAAGATCCAGCGGTTCCTAATCGCCACGCGTGCCGTAGCGGTGCTATTATAGGATTAGATCTGGACCGTCCGATCTAGATCGAGCGGCCCACGATCATCGAGTAGTTTTAACGTGTTAACCCTGGATCCAATCGCGCCGTTGATTTTCAAACCAGCGGCGCGGTGCGCCACGTGTCGAGGAGATGGACCGGCGGTCAGCGCCGTCTGGCGTGTGGCGTGTGTCCACGACACGCGGGCCCGCATGTCGAGAGGCCCACACGTCGGTAGCGTTTGCGTGAGACCCCTTAGCGGCAGTGGAGTCCCGCTGTCGACCTCGCCGAAGCCGTGGGCCGGGTCCACCGTGGACCAAACGCGCGTAAATTTGAGCCCATGAGCGGTGACGTCGGCCACCGCCCAATCGAGAGGCTGCCACGTGTCCATCTTTGACGCAATAATTAATTTCGAAAAAGAAAATGATTTATTAATTCGAATAATGATTTGATTTTGTTTCAAACTTCAAGCGTTTATAACTTTTGCGTTTCAACTCCGATTTGAGTGATTCAAATTTCTAAATTTGTATAAAATTGAGATCTACCTAAATATGAATTTTATTTAATTTTTGGACTAAAGTTTTTCTCTGTAATATTATTTAATTGATTATTTAAACTTTAAATAATCATAACTTTTATGCGTTTAACTCCGAATTTGTGATTCCAGTTCCTAAAAATCCAGAAAATTATGTTCTCTCTGTTTATGGATTTTATTTGGAGTTTTGGGATGTTTTTGCCTATTGTTTATTTGCGTATTTGCTATTTGCACGCTTTGCGAGTAGACGTTGAAGTGCCGAAAGGATTCGAAGGAGAAGTGTTGACTCGGGATCCAACTCAAGACCAAGAACAAGTACTCTTTGAAGGCAAGTTGTGCTTTGACCATGTTGATCCTATTTCGAAATCTATTTTGATTTAAACTATTGCATGCTAGTTCAATTAGAAAAATACTTTAAACATGGGGGTTAGATAAGTACCAATTTCTTTGTATGACACCTTGATTATTTAAGTATGTGCCATGACCCTTGTCACCTAGTTGTGGTTTACTAGTTGGACATAATCAAATTGCCAACATGGGTTTTAGACCGTTGTAGTATCTTGCTTAGACACGCTACGTGCTCATGACATGATTTTGGACAATCAAATGTTAATATTGACTTAATGATATATTGAACCTGTTTTGGAAAAGTATCATGTGATGTTGATGGCACGTGGTGCATGGTAATCAAGCGGGGTTTGATAAGCGATTTTCGGCCAGGGCATGTGGCAAGAGTAATGTCAGTGGGCGATTGTGGCATCGGGGATGTTGATTTGGTTCTTCGGGTAGTCTTGCCACTGGTCACTCTAAGGACTTAACCTTGCAAGCCTTTGAACTGGGTCATACTTGCAACCACATGGGTGGAATGGGACGGCCCTAGTTGACTAAGTCGCTAAGGACTCACTTGTGGAGCCTCGAGGTGTCAATTACACCGTTTGTGTGATTGTGCGGGGAGCGTATCGTGGGTGTGGCCGGATACCCATCTAACGGTGTGTTGGTCCCATACTTCGCCTTGGCTAAGGGAAGGGATGGTGTAGAGCACGAACCGGAGAGGACCACCTGTGTTGTTTGAGGCTTAGAAGGCTTTGTTACTGAACTCGCCTTTGTGGTGTTTAAGCGTATCTTGTGGGTAAAGTGCATAACCTCTGCGAGTTTAGAATCTATTCGAATAGCCGTGTCCACGATCTTTGGACAATGCTCGGGATTACAGTCAAGGGTTAGACTTTACGAAAATAACTTGGATTTGAAAGTTGGGTTGGTTTAATAATGAAGATGATGGAAATGTGGTTTAGGATGGGGAAAATGTTTATTAAACTTCTTGAAAAGTTATTTATGCTTTACTTATTTCTCTTGCTTTCGAATCTACTTATATTACTTTTCAAATCTTTGTTTCTTGCAAATATACCTTGAGCTATTCTTTTGTACCAAGCCATGCATATAGTATATTAGCTTTGCGTGCATGCATGACTTCTTGAGTACCAAGTACTCACCCTTGCCTCAACACAACACCAGTTGAAGAGGAGACTACGCCCGGCCGGAGGAGGAATTCCAAGAGGATCCGTCTACTTAGGAAGCGAGCCCGATCGATTACTGTGGTATACTGGATGGCGCCACGAAGTTTATTTGATTTTCCGCTGCTACTACTTTTCTCTGAATAAGTTTCGCCTTGCGAGGCATATATTTGTAATTTGGCCATAAGGTCGAGCAACCACTTTGATTACTTAAATAAAGTACTTTGTTAATATCGATTGGTATGATTGTGATATTTACCAATGTTAAGACTGTGTGCACTAGCGCGTTCTGGACTAGTCTTGAATACACGAGGGTCGGATTTGCAAATTCGGGGTCCGACACCCACGCCTTAAATGGCCTCGGCATGGCGCACAAAGCGGAAACCTAACCAGGCAGCGGCTGCAGCGGCGAGTCCGGCTTCCGGATTCGACGGAGACGGCGGCGCCGCGGCCGTCCACGTGGCACGATCGATGGTCACGATCGCGCGGGCGCGGTCGGATCCGGCCCGGACTCAGCTCAACCGGTGCGGTCCAATCTGGACCGTTGGATTCTGATCCAACGGTTCGGATCGAATGGGGTTCGGTCAAGTCACGTGGCTCGGGTCGGACTTGAGTCGGACTGGGACTCGAGTTTGACTCGGACTCGGTCGGAGGAACAGTAACCGACCCGGTTCGATTTTTCAGCGATTTAATATTTAAAATAATTTCCAGTAATTCATTTAATTCGAGAAAAATAGCAAAATACTCAAAAAAATTCCAGAAAAATTCTGGAAAATACTTTGGGGGCATGTTGGACTCAAATAAAATATTTCCAACAAAATTTTATTTGCAAAGTTAAATTCTTTAATTATTTCAAAATGGAATAAATTCAAATAAATTCCAAATAAATTCCAGAAAATTCCAAAAATTCACCAAAGTACCAAATCACACATGAATTTAAGAAAAGCAAAATTTTGGGGTGTTACAAACCTCCCCCCCTTAATAGAATCTCGTCCCTGAGATTCAGGGCTTACTACAGAATAGGTTTGGAAACTCTTTCTTCGAATCCTCTTCGCGCTCCCAAGTTGCTTCGCTCTCTGCATGGTTGCTCCACTGAACCCTACAGAAACGGGTTGACTTGTTCCTCGTCTCTCAGTCCATGGTGTCCAGAATCTTCACGGGATGCTCCTTGTAAGTCAGATCTTCTTGTAGCTCAATTGACTCTAGCGGCGCCTGCTCCTCAGGTACTCGGAGACACTTCTTCAACTAGGACACGTGGAACACGTCATGCACTCCTGCTAATGACTGCGGTAACTCCAGCTGGTAAGCAACTTCGCCTCTGCGGCTCAAGATCTTAAATGGTCCAACATAACGGGGTGCAAGTTTTCCTTTGGCATGGAACCTCTTAACTCCCCTGAGAGGCGTAACTCTGAGGTATACAAAGTCTTCTGTTTCAAAACTCAAATTCCGGCGACGATTGTCAGCATAACTCTTCTGTCGTGATTGGGCTATCTTCAACCTTTCCCTAATCATGGCAATCTGCTCTTTAGTTTCTTGAAGAATATCAGGCCCGAAGACACAGCGCTCACCGGTCTCATTCCAGTTTAATGGCGTTCGGCGAGTCGACCATACAATGCCTCAAAGGTGACATCGTAAACTAGCACAGTAACTATTGTTGTAACTGAACTCCGCATACGGCAAACTCTTATCCCAAGAGGTAGCATAAGCCAATGCACACGCTCTTAGCATATCCTCTAGAATCTGATTGACTCTTTCGGTCTGTCCGTCCGTCTGTGGATGATAGGCTGTACTGAAGTTTAAACAGGTTCCCATGGCTTCATGCAACTTATTCCGTAACCTTGAGGTAAATTGGGTACCTGCATGCGATACAATCCTCTTTGGCACTCCGTGCAAGCAGGCGATCCTGATCATATACAACTCGCTAACTTATCCCCAAGTAAGTGGTCTTTACGGGATAAAATGGGCTACTTTGGTCAAGCGATCCACTATAACCCATATGGAGTCATAACCCCTTGAGTCTTAGGCAAGCCGGTAATGAAATCCATTCCGATTTCCTCCCACTTCCACTCGTATCTTGGTATTTGCAACAATCCTGTTGGTCTCTGATGCATTGCCTTGACTCTCTGGCATACGTCGCACAATGCAACATGCTCGGCGACTTCACGCTTCAGGCTCGGCCACCAGAATCTTTCCTTCAAATCCTGATACATTTTGGCGCTTCCAGGATGAATTGAATACTTGGAGTCATGGGCTTCTTCTAGAATCAATTGCTTCAGCTCCCTTTTGTTCGGCACACAAATGCGATCCTTCATCCATAACGTGCCTTGCTCATCCAACTTGAAGTCCTCTGCCTTGCCTTCCTCCTGATGGACTTGATCCTGCGGATCTTGTCATCATCCTTCTGTCCTTCTCGGATCTGATCCTCTAGGGTAGGCTTAACTTCTAATGCGGCCAAGAATCCGCTAGGTACCACCTCAATCTTCATTCTCTGGAAATCCTCACATAACTCATCCTGACTTGTGGCTAGCAACATACTCACGGTATGGCTTTTCCGACTCAGAGCATCGGCTACTACGTTGGCCTTCCCGGGATGGTAATGGATCCCAACATTGTAGTCCATGATCAACTCTAACCATCTCCTCTGCCTCATATTCAGATCCGATTGGGTGAATATGTACTTAGGCTCTTATGATCCGTGTACACTTCACATCTGTTCCCGATCAGATAGTGACGCCATATCTTCAAGGCATGCACTACGGCAGCTAATTCTAGGTCATGTGTCGGGTAATTCTCCTCATGCGGCCTCAACTGCCTTGATGCATAGGCAACAACCTTTCCGTTCTGCATCAACACACATCCAAGTCCTTGGCGCGATGCATCACAATAGATATCAAAGCTTTGATTGACGTCCGGCAGAACTAACACTGGTGCTGATGTCAATCTCGTCTTCAGTTCTTGAAATTCCTTTCTCGCACTCTGGCGTCCATGCAAACTTCTTCTCCTTTTTCAGCAATTGCGTGAGAGGTTTCGCAATTGTCGAAAAGCCTTCAATGAAACGGCGATAGTAACCTGCCATTCCAAGGAAACTCCGGATCTGGGTTACGGTTTTCGGCTGCTCCCAATGTAACACAGCTTCTACCTTGCTTGGGTCTCTGGCGACTCTTCATGCGGTCATTACATGTCCGAGGAATTCCACCTTGTCCTTCCAAAAAACACACTTACTGAACTTGGCGAAGAGTTGCTGTTCCCTCAGCTTTTCCAATACTCGCCTCAAGTGTTCGGCATGTTCATCCTCTGTCTTGGAGTAGATTAGGATATCATCTATGAACACAACGACAAACTTGTCCAAATATTCCATGAACACCTTATTCATCATATTCATGAAATATCTTTGGCGCGTTAAATCGATCCAAAGGACATAACTGTAAACTCGTAATGTCCATATCTTGACGAGAATGCGGTCTTCGGAATATCCTCTGATCGGATCTTCAACTGATGGTATCCCGATCTTAGATCAATCTTGGAGAAAACTCAGGCTCCTCTCAACTGATCGAACAAATCATCGATCCTGGGTAGCGGGTACTTATTCTTCACGGTGACTTCATTGAGTGCACGGTAGTCAATGCACATCCTGAAACTCCCGTCCTTCTTCTTGACGAACAAAACTGGTGCTCCCCACGGTGACGAACTCGGTCTGATAAATCCTTTCTCCATTAACTCCTCAAGTTGTTTTTTCATCTCTACCAATTCTTCGGTGGACATCCGATATGGTCTCTTTGCTATCGGTGCTGTACCAGGTACAAGCTCTATCACAAACTCTATATCCCTGTCCGGTGGCATACCCGGTAGATCTTCAGGAAAAACATCTGGGTACTCATTCACTACTGAGACATCTTCTATGCTGATTGCCTTGGTACTGTTAACCATCAACTGTCCATCTCTAACGGCAGTGGCTTGAAATTCCACTTTCTTTCCACACGGGCTCTCAACTGAGATAGTTCTTCGTCCACAATCCAATGCGGCCTTGTGCTTGGATAACCAATCCATTCCCAAAATGACGTCTAAGGTCTGGGTCTCCAAAATAATAAGGTTTGATAGGAACTCTATCCCATCTATTAGTATTCTCACCCCAGAACATCCTACTTTCGTTCGGAGTTCGGAACCAGGGGTTTGAACTAAAAGCATGCATTTAAGTCTTGCAATCCCCAAATCATTTCTAGCAGCAAAGCCTTGTGAAACAAATGAATGCGAAGCTCCGGAATCAAACAAAACTGTTGCAGGTACTGAGTTGACTAGTAACTTACCCAGTACGACGTCCGTAGCATTCTGCAGTGCATCTGCGGTGACATGGTTGACTCGGCCTCTCACCACAGTCTGGGGTGTGGCTCCTGGTGCTGGCGTCCTGGCTGGTGTGGATCCCAGATTAAAGCGAACTGGGGTCACTCCTGCTGTCTTCTTTGGGCAACTGTTGGCAAAGTGTCCTGGCTCGTTGCAGTTGTAGCAGCGTCTCACTGTTCCTTGCTGACTGCCTGAAGCGGCGTTTCTGGCTGGGGCTGGGGTCTGATAGTTCTGATTGACGGGTCTTGGTGCTGGTGACGGTGTCCTTGTTGCATTCTGTGGCTGGAATCTGAAAAATTGATTTGGTGCAACTCTCAGGCGCTGTTGCGTTCCCTGGCGTGATCCCTGCTGTTGCATCCTGCGCTTTCTGTTCTCATCCAGTTCCTTGCGCTTGTCCTCAAGAATAAGCGCCTTATTCACAAGCTCCTGGAAATCTGGAAAGGTGTGGGTGATCAGTCCCACCTGTAGTCCTGAGTTAAGTCCCTTCATGAAACGAGACTGTCTGGCTTTATCTGTCGCTACATCCTCAGGTGCGTAGCGTGCAAGCTGTGTGAACTTGTTCAGGTATTCGGCCACAGGCTGATTACCTTGCTTCAGTGCTCTGAACTCCTCCTTCTTGAGATCCATGATTCCTTCAGGCACGTGATACTGACGGAATGCAGCTGTGAACTCCTCCCAAGTGATGTCCTGAAGGTTCACTTGCGTGGCACAGAAGTTCTCCCACCATTCGGCGGCTGTTCCTTCCAACTGATGAGAAGCGTAGAGTACCTTCTCGTTTCCTACGCATTGAGCAATGTGTAGCTTCCTCTCAATTGACCTTAACCAGTCATCAGCTTCCAACGGGTTAGCATTCCCGGAGAAAGTGGGTGGATGAGTCCTCATGAACTCTGACAGTCTTGTATTCTGGCGTTGTCCCTGATTAACTTGATTAGCAGTGGCCTGGGCAGTGACGTGTTGCATCTGTTGCATCATAGCATGCATCAACTGAGTCTGAGCAGCAAGAAATGCTCCAAAATTCTGCATGTCTAGTGGCGGTGCTGGTGCTCCATCATTGGGGTTTTCTGTTGGGCGAGAACCACTCCCATTGCCTCCAAGGTTTCCGCGAGTGTTCACCATCTGTGATTTGCTCTAGGTTTTAGAGATGAGAGGGAAACAAGAATAGACAAGTAGCAGGGAAACTTGTGCGGGGGAAAAGTGTAACTCAGAAATCCAACTTTATTAACTAATGATATCAATAACTTGGTATGGTTGCTTACAATGCCTAAGGGCCTGCAACACATACTGCACACTCAGCAAACAATGAAGATCCAAATCGAACTAACACTGGAGTCTGACGCCTAAAGGGTGACTCTTTATTCTATGATGCGACTCAGCGAAGGAGTCTCACTATAGAACCTACGCTCACTCATCGAGAAAACCTCCACGGCCTGGGTACGGATGCTGCGGCATAGGCGCGAAACGATTGCCATGTCCAGCAACTGTGTCATCTGTGGTAGTCGAAGAAGCAGTGTCCTTTTCAAGCTCCGGCTCCTCCGGGTCTGGCTCATGCAGCTCGAGCATTGGCTCCGGCTCTGGCGCGTACAATGCCGTCTCTAACTCTCCAATCCTTTGCAGAAGGTGTGACACATACTCTTGAGCTTCCCGCCATCTGTTCTTTTCTGTCGTGATCTCCTTGCGGGCCTTCTGTAGCTCCTTGCTTGTATCATCGAGTACATCCTCCTGGGCGACAACAAGTCGTGCCAACTGTGTAACCATGGCATTCTCATCTTGAATCGCCTTTGGGTCAAGAAGGTTATTGCTGCGCGGATGATAACGGAACACCGTGCCCTCCAATTCTCTGGCGTAGATGCGGGTAATGTGCCGCATTGCTCGTCGTGATACTTCTTGGATACCCATCTGCATTGTAGACCTCCTGGCAGTGCAGTGTATCGGGCGATTGCCTGGGCCCTTCTTCCTAGCAGGCACCACAATCTTCACGTCACAAGCCTTGATCAATCCTGCTTATCTGATCACTTCCACTTGGTATTGTGGCTTCTCAAAATCTCCGAGAGTCTGTAGCATACGCCAAAGTTCCGCGGCGTGACCAACCTCCAGATCGACGTAGTTGAACTCTCCCTCCATCTGTCACAAGAGTGCTCACGTAAGAACTCGAAATTTTTAAATCGTGACAAGGTAAGGAAAAATTCAGCAAGAGACAAGAAAAGAAGGAATGGGATAAGTCGAGATGCCATTTCTTGTCTTGACAAACTTTTAGCATTAGAAAATAGGTTTTATCCTCTCTACAACCTTTCTAGCTAGGGTTGAGCCTACGGTCAACCTGGCTCTGATACCACCTCTGTCGGGACCCGAATCTGCAAATCCGGACCCTCTGTGTATTCAGCACTAGTCCAGGAACGCGCTAGTGCACACAGTCTTAACATCGGTAAATATCACAATCATACCACTCGATACTAATAAAGTACTTTAATTAGATAGTCAAGCTGGTTGCTCGACCTTATGGTCAAGTTACAAATATACGCCACGCAGGGCGAAACTTATTAAGAGAGAAATAGTAGCAGCGGAAAAATAAGATAACTTCGTGGCGCCATCCAGTATACCACAGGCAATTTGGGCTCGCTCCTAAGTAGACGGTTCCTCTTGGAGCTCCTCCTCCAAAGTGGTGTAGTCTCCTCTTCAAGCGGTGTTGTATTGTGGCAAGGGTGAGTACTTGGTACTCAGCAAGTCATGCACAGAATGCAGCTAATATACTACATGCATGGCTTAATACAAAGGAGTGGCTCAAGCTATATTTGCAGCAAGAGCATTTAACAAGTATCATAAGTAGATTCGAAAGCAGTAGTAACAAGTAAAGCATAAATAACTTTTCAAGGGGTTTAGTAAAACATCTTTCCCATTCCTAATCCACATTTCCATTAACGTCATTCGTAAACCAAACCCAACCTTTCAAGTCCAAGTTATTTTTGAGAAAGTCTAACCCTTGACTGTAATTCCCGAGCGATGTCCAATACCGCGGACACGGCTATTCGAATAGATTTTTGCACTCTGCAGAGGTTATGCACTTTACCCACAAGATACAGTCAAACACCACAAAGGCGAGTTCCCGTAACAAAGTGTTTCGGAAACTTCTAACAATACAAGTGGTCCTCCCCGGTTGTTGCACGCTAACCCTTCCCTTAGCTAAGGCGAAGTTTAGGCTAACCAACCGTTAGATGGGTACCTGGCCTCAGCCCCGGTACGCTCCGCCGTACAACTTACACAAAGGGTGTAGTTGACCTCCTGAGGTCCCACAGGTACGTTATTAGCAACTTAATCAACTAGGTCCGTCCCATTACAGACATGTGGTTGCAAGATTGACTCAGTTCAAAGGCTTGCAAGGTGAAGTCCTTAGGGTGACCAGGGCAAGACTACCCGAAGAACCAAAACATCATTCCCAATGCCACAACTGGCCCACCTGATCATTCTTGCCACATGCCCCGGTCAAAAGCTATTTATCAAACCCCAGTTGATTACCATGCACCACGTGCCATCAACATCACATGATATCTTCCCAAAACAGGTTCAATATATCATTAAGTCAATATTAACATTTGATTGTCCAAAATCATGTCATGAGTACGTAGCAGGTCTAAGCCATATACTACAACGATCTACAAACCCATGTTGGCAATTTAGTAATGTCCAACTAGTAATCCACACTAGGGTGACAAGGGGTCATGGCACATACTTAAGTAATCAAGGTGTCATACAGCAATTTGGCATTTATCTAATTTCCCAAATCTAAATAAAGTATTTTATAATTGAACTAGCATGCAATAAGTTAAATCAAAATAGGTTTCAAATTAGGATCAACATGGTCAAAGCATAACTTGCCTTCAAAAAGTACTTGTTCTTGGTCTTGAGCTGGCTCCTGGGTCAACACTTCTCCTTCGAAGCCTTCGGGCACTTCAACGTCTACTCGTAATACGTGCAAATAGCAATACACAAATAAACAATAGGCAAAAGCATCCCAAAACTCCAAATAAAATCCATAAACAGAGAGAACATAATTTTATGAATTTTTAGGAACTGGAATCGTTCAAATCGGAGTTAAAATGCAAAAGTTATAATTATCTAAAGTTTAAATAATCAATTAAATAATATTACAGAGAAAAAATTTAGTCCAAAAATTAAATAAAATTCATAATTAGGTATATCTCAATTTTATACAAATTTAGAAATTTGAATCACTCAAATCGGAGTTGAAACGCAAAAGTTATAAGCGTTTGAAGTTTGAAACAAAATCTGAAATCATTATTTCGAATTAATAAATCATTTTCTTTTTCGGAAATTAATTATGGCGTCAGCGAGGACACGTGTCAGCATCCGATTGGTCCACGTGGACTTGCTGACGTCACCACCGAACGGGTCCCGTGATGACGTCATGCTGACGTCAGCATGACACGTGGCACCTCCCGGGCGCTGCCACGTGTTCGGTCCATGGACTGGGTCCACGGGCGGCACGGGTCCACGGTGGACTGGCGCACGGCTTGGTGCGGCTGACATGCGGGCCCGCATGTCAGCGGCCCACGTCGCCGCCGCGGTGCGGCGCGCCTAGGCTACGTGGCTACATCTGGGCCGTTGGATCTAGATCCAACGGTCCGGATCTAATCTAGTTAGTTACTACTACGGTTACGTGGCTCAATACGAAGCGTTGGATTTAAATCCAACGGCTGAGATTGGATCTAGAAATTGAAACGTAGATTTACACGGGATGACGTGGACTCACCGCGACTGTCGGATCCTGATCGGACGGCTGAGAGAGTTCGTGGGTGACGATGGCGTCGCGGCGGGGCTTGGTCACCGGAACCGAAGAAGACGACTGTCGGGACCCCGAATTTGCAAATCCGGACCCTCTGTGTATTCAACACTAGTCCAGGAACGCGCTAGTGCACACAGTCTTAACATCGGTAAATATCACAATCATACCATTCGATGCTAATAAAGTACTTTTATTTAAATAACCAAACTGGTTACTCGACCTTATGGTCAAGTCACAAATGTACGCCTCGCAGGGCGATACTTATTAAAAGAGAAATAGTAGCAGCGGAAAATCAAATAAGGTAACATCGTGGCGCCATCCAGTATACCACAGGCAGCCAGTGGGCTCGCTCCTACGTAGATGGATCCTCTTGGAGCTCCTCCTCCAAAGTGGCGTAGTCTCCTCTTCAAGCGGTGTTGTGTTGAGGCAAGGGTGAGCACTTGGTACTCGACAAGTCATGCACGAGAATGCAGGCTAATATACTATATGCATGGCTTGGTACAAAGGAATAACTCAAGGTATATTTGCGATAAATAGCATTGGACAAGTAATATAAGTAGATTCGAAAGCAGTAGAAATAAGTAAAGCATAATTAACTTTTCAAGAAGTTTAGTAAACATCTTTCCCATCCTAAACCACATTTCCATCAACTTCATTATTAATCCAACCCAACCTTTCAAACCAAAGTTATTTTTGAGAAAATCTAACCCTTGATTGTAATTCGGCGATGTCCAATACCGCGGACACGGCTATTCGAATAGATTCTAAACTCTGCGAGAGGTTATGCACTTTACCCACAAGATACAAGTCAAACACCACAAAGGCGAGTTCAGTAACAAAGTCTTTCGGAGACTTCTAACAATACAAGTGGTCCTCCCGGTTATTGCGCACTAACCCTTCCCTTCGCTAAAGGCGAAGTCTAGGCCAATCAACCGTTAGATGGGTACCTGGCCTCGGCCGATGCGCTCCCGCACAACTTACACAAAGGGTGTAGTTGACCTCCTGAGGTCCACCAGTACGTTATTAGCAACTTAGTCAACTTGGTCCGTCCCATTACAGACATGTGGTTGCACGTTAGACCCAGTTCAAAGGCTTGCAAGGTTAAGTCCTTAGGGTGACCAGGGCAAGACTACCCGAAGAACCAAGTCAACACTCCCAATGCAACAACTGGCCCACCTGATTACTCTTGCCACATGCCCCGGTCGAAAACTGTTTATCAAACCCCAGTTGATTACCATGCACCACGTGCCATCAACATCACATGATACCTTTCCAAAACAGGTTCAATATATCATTAAGTCAATATTAACATTTGATTATCCAAAATCATGTCTTGAGCACGTAGCAGGTCTAAGCAGTATACTACAACGGTCTAAACCCATGTTGGCAATTTAATAATGTCCAACTAGTAATCCACAACTAGGGTGACAAAGGGTCATGGCACATACTTAAATAATCAAGGTGTCATACAGCAAATTGGTATTTATCTAATTCCCCATGTTTAAATAAAGTATTTTCTATTTGAACTTAGCATGCAATAGGTTAAATCAAAATAGATTTCAAAATAGGATCAACATGGTCAAAGCACAACTTGCCTTCAAAAAGTACTTGTTCTTGGTCTTGAGTTGGATCCTGAGTCAATACTTCTCCGTCGAATCCTTAGGCACTTCAACGTCTACTCGTAAAGCGTGCAAATAGCAAATACACGAATAAACAATAGGTAAAAGTGTCCAAACATCCAAATAAAATCCATAAACAGAGAGAACATAATTTTATGAGTTTTTAGAAACTGGAATCGTCAAATTTGGAGTTAAGATGCAAAAGTTATGATTATTTAAAGTTCAAATAATCAATTAAATAATTTTACAGAGAAAAACTTTAGTCCAAAAATTAAATAAAATTCATATTTAGGTAGATCTCAATTTTATACAAATTTAGAAATTTGAATCACTCAAATCGAAGTTGAAACGCATAAAAGTTATAAGCGTTTGAAGTTTGAAACAAAATCAAATCATTATTTCGAATTAATAAATCATTTTCTTTTTTCGAAATTAATTATTGCGTCGGCATGGACACGTGGCAGCACTGGATTGGTCTGGCGGCGTCGGTAGATCCATGGACTCGGTCCACGCTCGGCTCGGGTCTCACGGTGGACCCGGTCCACGACTCACGTGAGGCCCGACATGTGGGACCACTCGGGTGACGTCATCGGCCGGCGTCGGCGGGGCTCGGCCACGGTCTTGCGGCAGTGGGTCCATCCGATGACGTCATGGGTGACGTCACGCGGTGCGATCGGCCGACACGCGGCCCGCGTGTCGGTCGATGACCTGCGCACGCGCGTGGCGTGGCGGCGGTTCGCTCCCTGGACACGTGGCACGATCGTGGCCGTTGGTTTGAAAACCGACGGCTAGGATTGAATTTGGGCCTCAAGTGCTTGGGCGCGCGGGTTGATCTGGGCGTTGGATCTTGATCTAACGGTCGAGATCCAATCTAACTGGTGCGATTCCGCTCATTAGCACGACCTAAGCCGTTGGATTTAGATCCAGCGGTTGAGATTAGATCTAGGATTTTCAACGGAACTCACCGAGGGTGGCGTGGCGCGATCTGAGCCCTTGGATCTTGATCGGACGGTTGAGTGGAGCTCGGGGTCGGCGATGGCTTCACGGCGGAGTTGTGGCTGCCGTGGCGAGGACGGCGACCACACGAACGGCGTTTGGGGCGTGCTCGGCGCGGTGAAAGGTCTCTTCGGTGCGCCTGGCCGGGGTTCGGATCTGGGTCAATGGCGGCGGGGGCGGCGGGCGGCGGAATCAAGCGAACAGCGGCGGAGGGTGCTATGACTCCGGCGAGCGATTCGCGGATCTACGGTGGCGAGGCTCGGTGAGATAGGGCGAGAGTGCGCGGGTCACGGCGGTCCTCGGGTACCACCGTGCCAAATGCCCTCGGCATGCGCGCATGGGGCGAGCCCTAATCCCACACGGCGGCGACGCGGCGGAGGAGTCCGGCTCGGACTCGGCGGGGACGACGACGCACGGCCGTCCACGTGGCACGATCAACGGCCACGATCGCGTGGACGCGATCGGATCCGGGCCGGATTCGACCGAAGCGGTACGGGGAAATCCTGACCGTTGGATCTTGAAAAATTCCAGAAAAATTCTGGAAAATATTTTGGAACATTTTGGACTCAAATAAAATATTTCCAACAAAATTTTATTTGCAAAATTAAATTCTTTAATTATTTCAAAATGGAATAAATTCAAATAAATTCCAAATAAATCCAAATAAATTCCAGAAAATTCCAAAAATTCACCAAAGTGCCAAATCACACATGAATTTAAGAAAAGCAAAATTTTGGGGTGTTACAACGACCCACGGGACGGCGACTCGGGGCAGATCCGGCGAAACGAAGGTGTCCCACGGGCGCGTCATGCGATGGGGGTTCCAGATCTGGGACCCACGCGGCGCGGAACGGGCTATCGGCACCGGAGGAGAGGAAGAAACCACGGTGGTGCTTCACGAACTCCGGCGAAAGATTGCGGGCAAGCGGCGGCGGCTCGGGCATTGGAAACTAGGGCAACAGGTGCGCTCGCAAACGGCGGTCCTCGGGTGATGACCCACGCCTTAAATGGCCTCGGCATGCGCGCACAAAACGGAAACCTAACCAGACGCGACGGCTACGCGGCGGCGGAGTCCGGCTCGGATTCGACGGAGACGACGACGCACGGCCGTCCACGTGGCACGATCGACGGTCACGATCGCGCGGGCGCGGTCGGATCCGGCCCGGACTCAGCTCAACCGGTGCGGTCCAATCTGGACCGTTGGATTCTGATCCAACGGTTCGGATCGAATGGGGTTCGGTCAAGTCACGTGGCTCGGGTCGGACTTGAGTCGGACTCGGACTCGAGTCTGACTCGGGCTCGGTCAGAGGAACAGTAACCGACCCGGTTCGATTTTCCAGCGATTTAATATTTAAAATAATTTCCAGTAATTCATTTAATTCGAGAAAAATAGCAAAATACTCAGAAAAATTCCAGAAAAATTCTGGAAAATACTTTGGGGCATTTTGGACTCAAATAAAATATTTCCAACAAAATTTTATTTGCAAAGTTAAATTCTTTAATTATTTCAAAATGGAATAAATTCAAATAAATTCCAAATAAATCCAAATAAATTCCAGAAAATTCCAAAAATTCACCAAAGTACCAAATCACACATGAATTTAAGAAAAGCAAAATTTTGGGGTGTTACACAGCCGCATCGGAGGGAACCTTCCACTTCACCGGAGCACACCCGCAACGCCGCTGCTATCGTCGTCGTCTCCATCTCCGGCCAGCGAGCACCGCCGTGGACATCGCCGTGACCTCGAAGCTTTTCAACCGTCGGATCTCCATCGCACGGACCAGATCGCGCCACGTCACCCGCCGGTGAGATCCACGTGCTAAACCCCTTATCCAATCTCAGCCGTTAGATCTAGATAAATGCGGTTAGCGTTAACCGCGTTATACGCGTTAGATTGATCCCAACCGTTGGATCTAGATCCAACGGTCGGACAACCGCGTTAACCCAAACGCGTGAAACCAGATCCAATCCGAGCCGCGTCGGATTTCAAATCAACGGCCGGATTGCGCCACGTGGCGGAAGCTTGATCGCCGCGGTCAGCCGCAGCGTGGCGTGGAGTCATCGACACGCCGGGCGCGTGTCGGCCGCACCATGACGTCCAGCCCGATGTCATGGCGGACCCGCACGCGTCGGCCACCCACCCGGTCGCGGTGGCGCCAAAGAAAGACATCACCAAGAGGTCCCACTGCCGCCAGCTGGCCGAGACCTCACGACGTCACCCCAGTGGGTCCCACCTGTCAGTCACACGTGAGCCGTGGACCAGGTCCACGGTAGACCCGAGCCAAACCATGGACCACGTCCATGAACCGGCTGACGTCAGCAGACCAATCAGAGGCTGCCACGTGTCCTCGCTGACGCAATAATTAATTTCCGAAAAAGAAAATGATTTATTAATTCAAAATAATGATTTCAGATTTTGTTTCAAACTTCAAACGCTTATAACTTTTGCGTTTTAACTCCGAATTGAGTGATTCAAATTTCTAAATTTGTATAAAATTGAGATCTACCTAATGATGAATTTTATTTAATTTTTGGACTAAAGTTGTTCTCTGTAATATTATTTAATTGATTATTCAAACTTTAAATGCTTGTATCTTTTTCATTTAAACTCCGAATTTGACGATTCCAGTTTCTAAAAATTCATAAAATTGTGTTCTCTCTGTTTATGAACTTTATTTGGATGTTTGGACACTTTTGGTCTACTGTTTTATTCATTTGTTGCTATTTGCACGCGTTACGAGTAGACGTTGAAGTGCCGAAAGGATTCGAAGGAGAAGTATTGACTCAGGAGCCAGCTCAGGACCAAGAACAAGTACTTTTTGAAGGCAAGTTATGCTTTGACCATGTTGATCCCATTTTGAAACCTATTTTGATTCAAATTATTGCATGCTAGTTTAAAGTAGAAAATGCTTTACTTAATTATGGGTAATTAGATAAATGCCTAGTTGTTGTATGACACCTTGGTTAATTAAATATGTGCCATGACCCTTGTCACCCTAGTTGTGGTTTACTAGTTGGACATTACTAAAATTGCCAACATGGGTTTTAGACCGTTGTAGTATATTGCTTAGACCTGCTACGTGCTCGTGACATGATTTTGGACAATCAAATGATAATATTGACTTAATGATATATTGAACCGGTTTTGGAAAGGTATCATGTGATGTTGATGGCACGTGGTGCTTGGTAATCAACTGGGGTTTGATAAATAGTTTTCGACCGGGGTATGTGGCAAGAATGATCGGGTGGGCCAGTTGTGGCACCGGGAACGTTGTGTTGGTTCTTCGGGTAGTGTTGCCCTGGTCACCCTAAGGACTTAACCTTGCAAGCCTTTGAACTGGGTCAAGCGTGCAACCACATGTCTGTAATGGGACGGACCTGGTTGATTAAGTTGCTAATAACGTACCTGTGGGACCTCAGGATTTCAACTACACCCTTTGTGTAAGTTGTACGGGGGCGTCTGAGGGCTGCGGCCGGGTACCCATCTAACGGTTGATTGGCCTAAACTTCGCCTTAGCTAAGGGAAGGGTTAGTGTGCAACACCGGGGAGGACCACTTGTATTGTTAAAAGTTTCCAAAAGACTTTGTTACGGGAACTCGCCTTTGTGGTGTTTGATTGTATCTTGTGGGTAAAGTGCATAACCTCTGCAGAGTGTAAAATCTATTCGAATAGCCGTGTCCGCGGTATTGGACATCGCTCGAGAATTACAGTCAAGGGTTAGACTTTCTTGAAAATAACTTGGACTTGAAAGGTTGGGTTTGGTTTATTAATGATGTTGATGGAAATGTGGATTAGGAATGGGAAAGATGTTGATTAAACTCCTGGAAAAGTTATTGATGTTATACTTATTTCTACTGATTTTGAATCTCTACTTATGATACTTGTTAAATGCTCTTACTGCAAATATACCTTGAGCCACTCCTTTGTATTAAGCCATGCATGTAGTATATTAGCTGCATTCTGTGCATGACTTGCTGAGTACCAAGTACTCACCCTTGCCGCAATACAACACCAGTTGAGGAGGAGACTACACCAGCTTTGGAGGAGGAGCTCCAAGAGGAACCGTCTACTTAGGGAGCAAGCCCAGTCAGTTGCCTGTGGTATACTGGATGGCGCCACGAAGTTATTTTATTTTCCGCTGCTATTATTTCTCTCTTAATAAGTTTCGCCCTGCGTGGCGTATATTTGTATCTTGACCATAAGGTCGAGCAACCAGTTTGACTATTTAATTAAAGTACTTTATTAGTATCGAGTGGTATGATTGTGATATTTACCGATGTTAAGACTGTGTGCACTAGCGCGTTCCTGGACTAGTGCTGAATACACAGAGGGTCTGGATTTGCAAATTCGGGTCCTGACACTTACTACTGCTCTAACCCGTAGCCGAACAGTCTGCACATCCAAATTGAACATCTGAAACATCCACTCAAACAAAGCCTTGTATGTCTTATCGCTCGGTCTAGATATGCCCCGTACGACTCTTGAAAATGATGACAAATCCACTCCATCGGCCCCCTGTGCTATCTCCCCATCTCCATAAAATATTTAAAAATACAATTTCTCCGACATGCTGCCTGCCTACATCGTCGAACTGAGAAATTCATCAGTTGTCTACCCTTAAAAACTGCATATCTACATGATATATCATACTCCCTTTAATTTCTACGTCGCTAAGTCGCTAAATCGCTGAGTCGGTGAGTCATTATGCCGTGGCAGCTAACGGCAGTGACATCAGTAATGAAAACGCTGTCATGGCAGCTCCTATCGCTAAGTCGCTAAAATGCTACATCGCTAAGTCGCTAGGTCGCTAAAACGCTAAGTGGCTAAAATGCTAAGTCGCTAAAACGCCGAGTCGCTAAGTCGCTAAAACGCCGAGTCGCTAAAACGCTAAGTAGCTAAAACATTAAGTCACTACAACGCTGAGTCGCTAAGTCGCTAAAACGCTCAGGTGCTAAGTCGCTAAATTGCTAAAACGCTAAAACACTAAGTCGCTAAAACGCTAAATCGATAATTAATCTAATCGCTAAATCACTAATTAAAATCAAACGAACAAGAAAATTACCTGTGACAGCTTTCTCCTACCCTTCTCCTCCTCTTCCTCCTCCTCCTCATCCTCTTCTTCTTCCTTCTCCTCTTCTTTCTCTCTTCTTCCTCTCTTCTTTCTTTCTTTCCTCTTCTTCTTTTTTCTTTCTTTCCTCTCCTCTTCTACTTCGGTCGAGGGCGAGGGGGAGAATAAAAGCCGAAGGGGGACCTATCGCCCCAATGCTGGGCGATTTGTGCCACGACGTCAGACGGCGTCAGTGTTTTTCGCCGTTTTTTACCGTTTTTCGAATCTTTGCTCTGCTGTGGCAGACTGATCGCCCTGTACTGGAGCGATCGCCCAGTACTGAGGCGACAGGAGCCCATTCCTGCAATTCTTTTTTTGCGCCGATTACTTTTGAAAAAAACGATTTAAATTATATATTAAAGAAAAAAAATTCTAGCTGATAACGTGTATATACGCAAATGCAGTCCAGTCTCTGCTTACGGAATGTTTTTCATTGGGACGATTCTCACATGAGGACATCACACCTGGGCATTTGACAACGTGCATGAACGCAGATGCAGTCTAACCCATGGGAGAGCCGACCCGAGGCGTGACCTTGAGCTGGCTCCGCACCTGCCTGTACACCCAATGCAATCGTTTTGGAATTTCGTAGCAGTAACATAGCAAAGCTAATGATTTGGCAACAGCTATAAAATATAGACCGAATATGCTTTTTTGTGAACACAGAGGTCCTATCTTCTATGGCATGGTACCGCCACCACTCATGGTTGCTTCGCTTAATTAGGCAAGCTCCATTATTCTTGTGGGTGCTGTTCACATAGAGCCTCCAAGAAACTGTCTTCTTTCTTGTCCCTGTAGCTTTTAAAAATTATTTAATTTCTTCTGCATTTCAATGGGATGGCATCCATCTCAGTAAAAAATGAATGGTAGTACTACTTTTGAAGAAACGGACAGTCTCAAATCGATAATGATTAATTCTCTTGGAGCATCTCCAGCAAGGGTCTCTAAAATAGGACCTCTATTTTGGATTTAGGGGCTCTCCCTATTTTTTGGGGCCCTATTTTCAGAGCAAGTCCAGCAACAGCCCCTAAATCTCAGCCCCTATTTTACTTTTTCTTCTATTTAGACATATCTGCTATGTATAATCTTCATTTGACACCACTAAAATTCAATAAAAATATTTGTAATACATAAAACATAAGCATATTAACATTTACAATTTAAAAACATGATATTTCAAATTTAAATTTAAAATTTTCAAAACATGATAAATAGATAAATAGAAACTCCGAATAATGAATCAAACTACGAAGCGCTGTGAATTGCCCACAAATGCTCAATAAGATCATCTCGAAGCCTCTCATGTATTTCCTTATCTTCAATCTCTTGGTGTATTTAGGGGCCTCCTAATTTTAGGGGCTTAAGTCGGGGCCTCCTAATTTTAGAGCTGAGAAGGCAAATTTAGGGGCCTCCTAATTTTAGGGGCTTGAGTTGGGGCCCTGCTGGATCTGTTTTTTTTTAATACTCTCTATTTTACGGTTTAGGAGCTGGTTTAGGGACTCTGCTGGAGATGCTCTTGTAAGCTTAACTGTAAGTTTCAAATATATACGGACTTGATGTAACAGGAAGTAATAACACTAACGGTGGTACATCACTTTTGAAACTCTTTTAAGTTGGGATAGATGTTTTCTTTAAACTTAAATAATTAAGTAATTATTGATCGGCCCTAAACCCAAACTAACCTCCTGTATGGATCTACAACACCAGCGTACGTAGATACATACATGTCTCTATTGGCCCTCCTCCAGCTCGGCCGTGCTGCTCCGGTTCCTCTCCTTCACACTGCTCCCCTTTCCCGTCGGCTCCTCTTCTTCTCCTCTAAGCCTTGAAGTAGGATGCATGGAAAGAACTCTTACTCTTACTCACTGTAGGATTGATATACACTAATATAGCAATCAAAGGGGGGTGAATGATTGCGCGGAAGCTAAAATAAAATTTTATTGATTCTCAAAACACCCCTAAATAAATTATAAAAAATTGCTTTGGTTTCAGCAAAAACAGACTGACATACGTTCACTAAAACAGTAATTCCCAAGATCGTGATGTGAAATTTAAACTATAGAAACTATATTCAATTTCAAAATTAACCCGAGAAGAATCAGCTCAATCGGATCTACAGATCGAAAGTTAAGGCCTTCACAAGTTGACTGTATCAAATTATGGCGGAAATCAATCTAACCCTAATTACGAAATTAATCAAGATCTATGAGGAATTAACCAATCAAACTTTTTAGATCAATAATTTGATGTCCTAGAAAGGTTTTAATTAGATCAATTCAAAATTATCGCATGAAACGATGAATCAATCTAGAAACAAAACAGGCATGCAAACAAAGAGGGAGGAAAATAGAAATTACTGCAGCGACACTGTAGCTGATCATGGTACTGTAGCAGCCACGGGAATGCATGCGATCTACTGTAGCAATGCAATATAGCTCACAAAGCACTATAGCACCAGGTCTTTTTCCTCTTCAGCGCTCGCTACGGCAGCCGCCGGTCTCTTTTTTTTTTGTGTTACAACTAAACCAGGAGGATCTCCTCCTATTTATACTAAATAAGCCCTAATTAGTTGTATTTAAATACATGTATATATGCATATCTATTGGTCCAATTACATATGTATGGTCCAATATATGCACACATCCCAAAACTTATATTTGCACGCGTACGGTCCACCTGCCGCTACCACGTAACTCACTCGTCTTCACGTGTACTTTTCTTTAGTCCGAACGTTCCGCATGACATCCTTGACCACTAAGATCTCGGTTCCTCCCTGAACCTAATCCTGAACCTCAGTTCATCCTCCATGAACCTAGTTCTGGTCCCGTCACCAACCATGTTCGACCTAAAGCAACACCTGTACATGAACAAACACTAAACCATGTACGAGCACAAGTGCATGACTTTACTCAAGATCAGTTTGTGCAACCACTCACACGAGCGCATTGTATCAAGCAAAACAACTACCATACTATCACAAGCATATCAATTAATCATCTGAAGCAGCACATGCACATGCACCACACATGCTATGAGCACAACCACTTTGCATACCAAATTCATCACTAAACCAATTTTTCAGCACATAATTTCACACCCATTCTTTTATTCTCATCCATACAAGACCATGTACAGATGTTCGTCTTCTGTGTTCGCAGTTGTCCTTTACAACCACAGTCAATTGTAAATTTTCGCAAAACTTATGTACCTTATGTTCAATTACTTAATTTAATGTTTAGTTACTTAGCCTCCCGTAGCGACATGAAAGAAATACATTGATTCAATTCTGTTACTTAGTACCATATTTCAACCCAATCTACTTGTGACACGCATGGCTGCCCATCACGTACCCTAACCTAGCTTCAGGGGCGGACCCTCCCTTTAGGCGTGGTGGGGCAGCCGCCCCAGCTACCGCTTCAAGACGTGCTTAGTGTTTAACTAGTGGTATGTATTTTTATAATATTAATCACTTTTTAGTATATGATCCCTTCATTATATCTCACTCGTCCTCATTTATCTATTTGTTAAATTGACAGGATGATCTATTATCTTTTGATCATTTGATGAAATTTAAAATATATGGTTGAAAAATTGGTGTTTACTTTTCATGTGAGCGGTATCATCTTAAATCTTCGTCTATGTCGTTAATTTACCGTTTACACTCTAATTTGTGTGATTGGAATACAAATGTGGTGTCTATGATGTATATTTTTACTTTTGGTTAAGTTTGTCGCTCAAGTTCGCCCCACCTAATTTTTTTTGCTGGGTCCGCCACTGCCTAGCTTCTACCATAGATACTAGAAGGAGAAGGATCAGTGCGGCGCACGCCGCGCGTGAACATTTGGCCGATGAAAAAATTCGTATGATTTTTTTTTTAGAAGTTTTTACAAATTTTCGGAGGGCTTTAACAGAAAAAGGATCTTGTTGTAAAAGATAGGACCGCCTTGACGTAAAAAGGGTCTTTTCGTAAAAGATAGGACCTTTATGTAATTTTAGGTATTTTCAGGATTTTTTTCATTAAAACATGGCAAAAAGGGTCTTTTTGTAAAGGATAGGACCTTTATGTAATTTTGGGTATTTTAGGGCGTTTTCGTAAAAAAAAGGCATAAGTGGAAGCCCCAGCGTGCGCCATGCATAGGGATGGAAATCGGGTCGAGTAGCTCTAGGTCCTGCCTTCCTGGACCCGAACCCGAGACCCGAATTTTAGACCCGGACCCAGACCCGAAAGCACCTATGGGTCCATATCTAGACCCAGACCTGGACCCGACGGGTACCCCAAACCCGACGGCTCCTCCCCTCCCTCCTGGTGGCGCGTTGCTGACGCCATGGCAGCGCGCGACGGAGGCGGTGAGTGCGGTGCATAGCGCGAAGTGCGAGGACGGCATCCCCCAAAGCTGAACAGCATCTGCAGGTCCCACTACCGGTCCACGAAGGAGGTATGGGCTCTCCCACACCTTGGTCACCACCACCGCCATCGTGCTCATCAGCAGCGTCCCTATCCCGGTTCCCCCGCATGCGGTTGCCGCGAGGTCGGAGACCTCTCCCCCGCGCATCTGCCCCGCAACGCGGCGGCAAGGAGCCGAGGGAGCGACAGGGGCGGCCACTCTGGCGGCGGCAAGGATGAGGGCGCGGCAGCATTGGCGGGGACAAAGCCTAGGGCTTGAAGGCGGCCAGCGCCAGCACGGGGGCTTGAACGACTTGGATATGGGGTTCAGGAGGTTGGGGAAAACCCTAGAGAAACGGCTGGAGCTGAGCACCTCCGTTGTTGCTGCTCCGCATCGCCATTGGAAGACGCCGCGGGGGGAGGGAGTGGTGTAGCGGCGTGGCTGTGGCGATTTCAGGAGGTCGGGGAAAACCAAAGAGAAGCGGCTGGAGCTGAGCACCTCCATCGCTGCTGGTCCGGGTCTACTATACCCACGGGTCTATATCCGTACTTGGATCCGGATCCGGACCCAGACCCGAACCAGACCTAAAATACCCTTGAGTCCAGATTCGGACCTAGACCCAAACCCATCAGGTCAGATACCCACGGGTACCCAGACCCATGGGTATTTATGCCATCCCTAGCCACGCATCACGCCGAAAAAAAGGCCAGGGCAACGTATGCGCGTGAGGGCGTGGGGATTCGAAGCTGGTCACGTGCGCCGCAGTGAAGGGCTTTCCCGCTGCGCCATGTGGCCATGCTGGCTGCTGTAGGGTCGAGGATGCGCCTAGAGGGGGGTGAATAGGCGATTTAAAAATTCTTTCTCACAACTAATAATCCCTATGTCAAAACCTAATTAAATTTCTGAAGCGTAAACTACGGTTTTGACAATTAAGGCCTAAATCAACTAGGCTCACTAGTGCACTAACTAAATTAAGTTTCTACGATAGAATTGCTAGGTTGATCAAGCAAGCTACACTAAGCAATTATATACACAATCAAGCAATTGTTGATAATTCAATAATGTAAATACTTGAAAGTAAAATAGACAAAGAACACGGTACTTTTTACCGTGGTTCGGAGACTTCTCCCCTACTCCACGTTGAGGAAGTCCATCTCACTTTGGACCGGCTCACTCACTTGAGCCTTCCATCTCGAATCAACTCGTGGTAGCTTTTTACCCCGCCGGGTAGGCTAAGCTCCAACCTTCACAAACTTTGGCCGGTGCTTCTCACAATCCTCGAGAGCTCCCGCGCACGACGCTCCTACGCCGTCTAGGAGGCAACAACCTCCAAGAGCAATAGGTTGAGCACTCCGATCAAGCTTCACCGATCGCACCACTCACGTCTCCGGTGATCACCTAGTGCAACTCATGCAACTAGGGTCCTCTCAATCCTCACTAGATGCAACTCATGCAACTAGGATCACTCTTTAGCTCAAAACCAAATGGGAAGAAGCAAAAACATGCAAACCACTCCCACAAACTCATACAAAACTCAAGAGTATTCACAATGCCAGCAACAACCCCCCAAATACCTCCCCAAGAGGTCCTTATATAGCCACAAAGCCAAAACTAGCCGTTGGGGGCAAAACCCTGAAAAAATTGACATTTGCGGTACTACCACGGGCAAAAACTCGGTAGTACCGCCCCTCAGGCCAACGGCTAGAAACTAGCCGTTGCACAGCAAATGCGGTAGTACCACTGTGTAAAATGCGGTACTACCGATATTGCGGTAGTACCGCAGTGTAAACTGCGGTAGTACCACAGTTTCAGCACAAAAACGGTCATAACTTTTTAATCCGAAGTTCGATTTAGGTGATCTTGGACTCTATGAAAAGCTTATCAAGAGGGCTACAATCTTCACCCTTTTCCAAAATTTAATCATCCATAGATATTTTCAAATAACACAAAAACTCCAATTATTACACTCTCTAGAACACTTGTACCGGCAACTAAATAGCGGTACTACCGAACCAGCAATAGTACCGGCCTTTGAACCACAGTAGTGCCATACTCCAAAACACCAGAAAAAGACCTCATTTTGGAAAATAACTACCGCTCCACAAAACCCGGTACTACCGCAACTCCGGTAGTACCGCCAATAAGCCAACGGTATTGCCGGCCTCAGAATCTCCAGAAAAACACCTCACTCTGGATTTTAACTATCGCTCTCAAATGGCCGTAGTATCGACCACCGGTAGTACCGACGCCCATACGGCAGTACTGCCGGCATTGACACTGCGGTAGTGCTGGCAAATCAGAGAAAAAAAGATTTTCAACTCAAATCTTTTCTCCAAAACTTCAACAACTATTCTTCGAGCCATATGGTGATCAACACAAGATCACACTAAGATGCAAAACACCTTTGCAACACTTCTCAAACCATGCTCAAAGAATTTTAATCATTTTGCGAAAACACACTTCATAAACCAACTCAAAGATATATTTGCAAACACGTATTAAGCAAATAATTTCCGGAGTCTATGAGATTGATTCTCTTAGCCATGTGATGATCAAACCACGACCAAACAGCTTGCAAAAACCACGATGCAAGTCACATGCTCTAGGATCCCGGACTCATAGACTCCCCGTTTATTCACACAACGAACTTGCAAATAAACAATTAATCCATTTCACGCTCGAGCATCCTCGCTTTGCAATACATGCCAAAGCCTAGCTCCAAGCAACCAAATCAAACTCAAATAAGGATTTTGATTTAAAGAACAAACATGAAGTTCAACAATTGCAACAAATGCAAAAACAAACTTCATGTAAAGGCCAACGCATTAGCTCATCCCGTTTGCAATACATGCAAATCAAAGCTACTATGCGAAAAACCAAATAAGAAGTGACTTGAGCTCGAGTGACTATGAATTGAGTTTATCACCATGATGAAGTTCAAACTAAATACTCAACCCCTCTTAATAGTTATACCTTTTGCGCCGCACGCGAGCGATCCCCTTTGGGGTCTTAATATCCTCAATCTTTTTCTTCCCCTGGGAACGACACCTCGCTCTCTTTCTTGAAGTCTTCATGATCTTCAATCATTATTTCTTCAAGATCATCACCCAGCTCTACTTCTCTTTTCCGGGATCTTCACCCGTCTATCTCATCATCTTGTTCATCACTTCTTGATGAATCTTTCTCACCTTTTTAACATTTGGACCTAACCCTATTTCATCACAACTCATAGAAAATGGTTAGTCCAAAACACATGGTTATCTCAATCATCTCTTGCACTCCATTAACCCATAATGGATGCCACTTATATCGACTGAGCACAACCTAAATCAATTTAATGAATTAAATATGTCTTGAGCACATGATGCAACTAATGTTTCATACTACTCAAGAACTCTCCATTTGTCCTTAATCGATCACAAGAATACCACCAACACATGATGAAATGTTCTTTGATGATTAGAGAACAAATGAACTCAATTTAAACTTTCATTTAAATTGATATGTTTCAATATATTGATCCTTTATATATGGAGTGAAGAGTAGATCAATACTTATGAAACTTTAAGTTAAAGCTTGAACTCCCATAAATACGTGCATCCATGTAATATATGAATTGGGAAACATAAAGCACATTTTGTGGTTAATATAATGGAGAATTCATACTTTAACTCGAATCCAAAGTATGCTATGAATGATAGAATGAATGCGCATACATACCTTGGGTTTTTCATTTTCCATCCAAATATGATATTACTAACAATATGCTCAATAAACATGTTAGTCTCATCAAAGATTAGGTTTATCATTAAACAAGATTAAGCATTAATCTTACACTAATCACCAAAACCAATGGAACTTGAACTTACAGCTGCGAGAGGAGGCAACGAAATCTATTTAACTTTAGCGCGTGAGGCAAGCAATCTAGGCCGTCAAAGACCACGATCGGACGGCCGATACGCTCGTGGTGACGTGGCGCGAGGGGAGGCTTTCCAGAGTTTGTTATATAGACTATATGTTGGCGTTAACTGTCCCAACTTATGGTTGTTCGCGATTGTTTGCAACCGAAAACACAAGCATATATGAAGGTTTTGCGGTTACAATCGGAAGGGCTTTTTGTTTGATCCCTTTCATTTTAATTTGACAAGTGTATAAAATTAATAATTTAACCTTTTCAACCAATATTTAAGTTATTATTTGGCCTACAATTTAAATACCTTCTATAGGTACCTTCGATCGTGGATCATTGGGACTCCATATTGATGTACTATTTTGCCAAGCACATCTCATCACCAGGTTCTACAAATAAAAGAGCTTAAGCTTATGTAAACATCCTCCTCACTCATAAGGAAAGTCGCTCTCCTGGCAAGAAAAAAGAGAGGAAGGGTATGGGGTGTTTGGTTTGAGAAATTCTCGTCCTAGGATGTGTCGGTCCATCATGAAATCATCTCATCCCTCGAACCAAACAACCGGCTAAACCATTAGTCTCTCAGGAAAGTGAACATGCAAGTGCATGTCATACATTTTCGGTGAAGAGTTGAAAAATACCGCGCGGCCTAGCTCTTAGCTCGGCTGGTTGGCGTGAGCGTCGCTTAGTCTACTCGTGTTCAAGCGCAGGTTGATACGGGCGCGCATGAAAGCCCTGTGCAGCGCGGGGTGTGTGATCGTGCGTACGTGTGTGTGGTTGTGAATATACGTTTGTAACTCGGTTGCTGTTCTTTCTCTTTGACGAATGCTAAAGCTCTTAGCCAATTTTTTTAAAAAAAATACTGCAAATTAATTAGTGCTAGGGATGTCAGTAAATAATCCTACCAACCTCCCATCTACCTAGCGATGCGCACTAGCTTATTGATCAACGTACCAAAGTAACCAAACTCCTATTTAACTCGACTGCCACGGGTTTTCCCCTCAGTACTCTCCCACACCCACAAGCAATAGCAGCTAGGAACAATGGATAACAAGGATTGAAGTAGAAATAGACAAATTAAAAGTAGTTCATTGCAAGAATGGGAGGTATATATGTGGCAATATGATACGATCAAACGGTGTCTTCACACTCAAAATAATTGTGAATTATACTTATATATTAAAGAGGAAGGGATTGCCGAGCGATGGCGCATGCCACGTCTCCCCCCTTGACGTTTTACAAACAAGCCCCTGCGCTTCCTTCAAATTACGGATAGGTCCCTGTAAAATTACAAAAAAGACCTTAGAATTTTTTTAATATTTTTTTATTAGATTTCCTATCTTTTTTCAGAAAAAAATTTAGATCAAATTTCGCACGGCGCAGCAACGCGCGCAGCCCTACCTAGTATATATGGTTCTCGAAAACCGCTTCGTTGCTGCATGTTTGTGGCAGGGACCGGTAGAAGCGTAGTAGGGAAAGGAGTCGAGGCCATAGCAGTGAAAATGATCTAAATCAGTGTAGTGTTCAGTATAGCAGATCCAGGAAAAAATTTAGGTGGTACTAAACCGGTAATGAGACATAAGACAAATTGTTTGCACCAAAATTCGATATGTATTGGAATCGGTCTAAGACGGAGAAGATATGGAAAAGAAATCGGGAAACGAATTGGAGAAAGAGACAGTTTCTAAAAGGGAAGAAAATCGGATAAGAGGCCGATACGGATAAAAGTACCGTATCCATGCACAACTCGGATCGGTCAGGCGTGTTATAAAAGGAGGAGGGCGTCAAGTAAAGAATCAATCAATTCCAACAACTACTTTTTACAGCCTTCTCTTTTACATTGCTTTAGCTTCATAGATTTCTTTGCAAGTCGACGGAATCAACATAGCTGCGCATCGCCGATTGTTGATTTTAGCCGATTTTACCCAGGTTTGATTTGCTTCGTTTTGTTGCGCATCGCCTTCCCGGCCGATTTTACCTTATATCCGGATCAATCAGAATCGTTGATCTAGTTATCTCCTAATCGGTTTTTGCCGACTAGCGAAAAGCCGATAGATCTTTGTTTATCGGCTTTGATCGAATTACAAATTTTACCTTGTCGATTTCAGGTCAAATCGACTGGCACGCTCTGCAAACCCGGTGTTTGTCTTGTGTGTTCGAGGCCGAAAACCCTCCTTCACGTTTTTTGCACGAACATATTTTGGCACGCCCGGTGGGACCCAAAAAGAATGTCGTCAACCGACAAGCCCGCAGTCACCGCCGATATCAACACCGATGCCATAATCGCGCCTCAGATGGCCGATTTAACCCCTGAGCAACGGAAAGAAATCGAAGATCGAAAGGCAGCTCTGGAGGAAATGATGCTACGATGCTTCCAGAAAACACGCCGTGGCGTTACTCAAAAGATTGCACTCCCAAGCATCAATCCTATCGGAGATTCAACATCTGAATCGGTAAGCCGATACGCACCCGCTCAAGCTGATTTATCAAGTATGATCGAGCAATCTGTCCATCACGGATTGATTAACCAGTCATCGGCTCTAGTATCCACATTAAAGCCGATGATAGAAAATAGTGTGAAGACGATTGCCCAGGAATTAGCTGCGTCTGGAAGCCTGCTAGATCCACCACAAACCATCCCTACGTACCCAGTATATTCCATAACGCCCAACACCAACACAATGTGTCGGCTCATGCACCTATTATGATGCCGACTCAACCTCTTGTTTTGAAACCAAGCATACTGAGAGAGATGGATTCACACACTACCATGGGCACACGGATGGGGCCAAAATAAGCGCATCAAATCAATCAGATGGACCCTCCAATAGCATCGGGATATCGGCCTATCAGCCGATCGAAACAGGACAGGTTCCGCTGTCACGGGGAGCCACAACCATGAAACAAGCGCCATATAGAGTAGTGCCATACGCACCCATACCCGATGCATTAGGTTTTAATCGTGATTATGACACGCTGCCAAGGCCTCCTGAGGTGCGATTCGGACAAAGACCGAGTTTGCACTCGGGGCAGGGCACGAATGAGAATTGGCAATGTCCGCTGCACCACAAGCCGACAATGTTAATTGGGCGTAACAAATCGCCAATGTTTTGAGAGAACAGTTTGGCTTACAGCCCAGAGGAAGGGTAATCGGCTATAGGAAGCCGTATCCCGATTACATAGACCGAATGCCATACCCCCCAACTTTAGGATACCAGACTTTGCTAAATTCTCAGGTGATGATTCTGTTACCACAATTGAGCATATCGGACGGTTCATGGCTCAATGTGGGGGCGGCACGAGTCCGATGGGTTAAAAATTAGATTGTTTCCTTTATCATTATCTGGCACTGCATTCACTTGGTTCACAAATCTACCACCTAATTCAGTTCATATATGGAACGATTTAGAAAGCCGATTCCATGAGTACTTCTTTTCGGGAACTATGGAGCTTAGGATTTCTGATCTTAGTTCAGTCCGACAGAAGTATGGCGAATCGGTCTCTGATTATATCAAGAGATTTCGGGGCGTACGGAATAGATGCTACAGTGTAACATTACCCGACGATCAATTGGCCGACCTAGCGTTCCAAGGGTTAATCCCTCCATTAAAAGAAAAGTTATCAGGCCAAGAGTTCCCCGACCTAGGCCACCTACTCCATCGCGTATCGGCACATGAGAGCCGGTATGCAGAAATCAAAGGGTTTAAAGATAGATTTAAACCAAACAGCAACGAAAAGGCCAAAATAAACATGATAGAATACAATTCGAGCGATACTCTGAGGACGAAGCAGAGGTGAACATAGCCGAGTGGGCCAAAGGTTCTAAAGCCACTCGTATGCTCTCTACTTAAACCGACAAAGAATAAGGCGGAAGTCAAGTACTCGTATGATGTGTCAAAGTGTGACAAGATATTTGATTTATTACTACAAGAAAAACTCATAAGGTTACCGTAAGGGCACATCATACCATCGGCGAGGAGATTAAAAAGCGAAGGTATTGCAAATGGCATCATTCATTCTCCCATAATACTAACGATTGCAATATTTTTCGACAACAGATTCAATCGGCCATCGCCGATGGCAGGCTAAAATTTGCGGAAGAATCGGCTATGCAGATAGATATGAGCCCTTTTCAAGTCAACATGGTTCAATGTTCACGAAAAGGGAGGCCTCAAGGGAGAAGATAAGCCGATTAAGGGAGTTGTATCGCGAGACGAGACAGTGCAGATCACTATCGGTTCTATACAAATAGAAGCCGATAGGAATGGACAGAACTCGAGAACGGTAAAACTAAGAGGGGACTTGGAGGTCGGTAAATGGTATCGGGCTGAGAGGGCTCCAAGAAAAACCGATTTCAAACCAAAGCCGACCTTCTCACAACTCCTGGGGAAGTATGAAAGGGTAAGTCGAAGGTGTGACCCTCAACGCCGCCAGAACTTGCATCAACTAAGGCAAAAGAGGGACGAGCATTGGCGGCCAGATATGTCATGTCGGCCAGCTACTGAGGAAGAGAAACATCGACAATGTCCCTTTTGGCAGTTTTGCTGGGAGAAAGGGATGACCTTACCAACAGTAGTGTCTTGTCCTATGCAACACTCGGTGCATATCGGCCAAACCGGTCTGTAAAAGATAGGTTGTCTAGACCGATACACAGTCATCCAGATATGAGCAGTAGGCCGATCCATAGAAGGTTGTCAACATCAGAGCAAGGCGAGTCCTCCCAAAATCAAGAACTATCGGCTAACACGGGTAGAATGGAATCCGACAGCGAGATGAGCAATTTAGCTGGAAAGATACGAAAGCCGATAGAACCTAAACCTAGGTGGTGCCCTCCTGTCTTAGCAAATCACAACGCAGAAGGCTTCGATTGAAAACACAAGAAGAAAGGGAGGCCGAAAAGGAGAGCGAGAGGGATCGGATGTTCAACAAATTAAGACCGGTACCAATTTTGAAAAAGGAGTGGAGAAAAAAGGAACAAATCGATAGTGATTCAGACCAATCGATTGAATCCGGTTCTCCGATGATCCGGGATGATACACCACCGATGGACATAAACATGGTATTCGCTCTACCTGCCGAGTTCAAAACCGAGGAATCGGCTGAGGAAGTGTTCGCCCAGTTATGTCTCGGAGCACCAGATGTTGTGTTCGAAAAGCCACAAGACATGCATCGGCATCTGAAACCATTATATCTAAAATGGTTTATTAATTTCCGACCGATATCTCGTATGCTGGTCGATGGCTGGGCGACAGTAAATCTTATGCCGTTAAGTACTTTCTGAAAGTTGGGTAAATAAGATGAAGACTTGTTCAATACCAATATTGTGCTAAATGACTTCACGGGAGATCCAACCAAGCTAAAGGCGTGATGGTGTCGAATCGACGATCGGTAATAAAACTTTGCCGATCGCATTTTTTGTGATTGAAGCCAAAGGCAATTACATGCTCCTTGGGCGGATCGATCCATGCCAATTGTTGTATACCGTCAACTATGCACCAAAAATTGGTGCGGTGGAACGATGATACAAGAGAAGTCGCATCGCCGACACATCGGCTCACATCGCCATGGCTAGCCACGATACCAATTGGCCACGAAGAAGCCGAGTGTATATCAGGAAAAGCCTTGGACAATTGCGATTTTATCTGCGTAGAGAAGTCGAGGATTCAAGCCGATCAGCGTCAAACCCAACACGTTTGATCGGACAGGCCAGTAGTAAGAAGATGGAGTACAAGACACTAGCAAAGCTACGAGGAAAAGGGCAGGAGCTATCGGCAAACAAGAATCTGAAGAAGGCTGTTGAGGATTTTGAAGAAGAAAGAAAAGGGTTAGGATTTACTTCTGCCGATTTGCTCGAAGAGATTGATATTGGGGAAGGTGATAGCAAAAGACCAACGTTTGTAAGTGCTAAACTAGAACCCAGTTATAAAGCAAAGTTGGTCGAAATACTCAAGAAGTATAAGGATTGCTTTGCATGGGAGTATTATGAAATGCCGGGTTTAAGCCGACAGCTAGTCGAACATCGGCTGCCTATAAAGCCTGGATATCGGCCGTTCAAACAGTACCCTAGGCGGTTCAATCCTACATTGTATGACGCTATAAAGGAAGAAGTAGGACGATTGCTAGAGGCAAAGTTTATTCGGCCTTGCCGATACGCTGAGTGGGTCTCAAACATCGTCCCTGTAAAGAAGAAAAATGGCAAACTTAGGGTATGTGTCGATTTTAGAGATTTAAACAAAGCTACACCAAAAGACGAGTACCCGATGCCTATAGCCGATATGCTTATCGATGCTGCATCTGGGAATAAAATCATAAGCTTTTTGGACGGGAACGCCGGATACAATCAGATATTTATGGCCGAAGCCGATATATCCAAGACGGCTTTCAGATGTCCAGGAGCTTTAGGGCTATATGAATGGAAAGTTATGACCTTCGGTTTAAAAAATGCCGGTGCTACTTATCAACGTGCTATGAACCATATTTTCCATGATTTGATCGGCAATACTGTGGAAATATACATTGACGATGTAGTAGTAAAATCCAAAGAAGACTGGCAACATTTAGCCGATTTGGAAAAGATGTTCGAAAGCACAAGGGTGCATGGGTTAAAAATGAACCCTCTCAAATGTGCTTTCGGGGTATCGGCTGGGCAATTTCTTGGGTTTACGGTGCATGAAGGAGGAATTGAGGTAAACGAAGCCAAAGTAAAAGCCATAGCCGATACCAAACCGCCAACAAGCAAAAAGGAGTTGCAGGTATTGATTGGAAAAATCAACTACTTGCGACGTTTCATCTCAAACTTGTCAGGGCGTATTCGTGCTTTCACACCGCTGAAAATTAAAGACAACCTAGATTTCACATGGGGAGCCGATCAGCAAAGAGCCTTCGACGACAGAACAGGTTTTCTGATGAGTCCACCATTCTGGACCGCGCCAAAAAACTGTAGACCTTTTAGACTATATATATCGGTGAAGGTGATTCGATTGGAGCAGCTTTTAACACAAGAAGCCGATAGGAAGGAACGAGCAATATTTTACTTAAGCCGACGTCTTACGGATGCGTAAAACCAGGTATCCCTAGTAGAAAAATTATGCTTATCATTGTATTTTGCTTGCACCAAGTTAAGACATTATATGCTAGCTTCCAAATGCGTCATAATATGCAAAACCGATGTAGTTAAATACATATTATCGGCGCCAATCCTGCGGGTCGGCTTGGTAAGTGGGCATATGCCTTAACAGAGTTTGAGTTATCCTATGAGTCGGCTAAATCTGTTAAAGGACAAGCTGTGGCCGATTTTATCACAGAAGTGAAACATTAGTGGGAACAACTAGTGTAACTCCTTGGCATTTGTATTTTGATGGATCTGTGTGCCAAGAAGGCGAAGGCATCGGTGTGATATTAGTTTCACCTAGGAAACAAGAGTATGGCTTCATGTATCGGCTAAATAGCCGATGTTCAAATAATCAAGCGAGAATCTGAAGCATTACTAAGGGTCTACAATCGTTAGATAGCATCGGAGTGAGAGACGTCGAAGCTTTTGGAGATTCGATGTTAATTGTACAAAGAAGTCGAAGAGAATACCGATGCAATGATGATGCACTAACCCAAGATTTGCATCAATGCCTCCAGATCATCGAGATGTTCACTACATTTTCCATAGAACATATCCCGGAGAAGCTAATGATAAAGCAAACCGATTGGCACAATGTGCATCGTGGTACAAGATTGAAAGCCGACAGGGACCAATCGAGCTAAACGTTTGGCCGATTTTATGTGTTCACCCTGTCGACTGGAGAACAGAGATAAGGGATTATTTGTCAGATCCAGCCAAGCCGACCGAGCAAAAGGTCAGGCGCAAAGCACTCAAGCATGTTCTACTAGAAGATGTATTGTACTTTCGGACTATGGAAGGTCTGTTGTTAAGATGTCTGGGAACCGAAGAAGCCAAAGTGGCGATGGGTGAAGTCCATGAAGGCATTTGTGGATCACATCAATCGGCCCATAAGATGAAATGGATACTAAGGCGAACATGGTATTTTTGGCCGACGATGTTAGAAGACTGCTTCAAATATTATAAAGGATGCCAAACGTGCCAAAAATTTGGTAACATACAGTCAGCACCAGCATCGGCTTTGCATCCGATCATCAAACCATGGCCATTTAGAGGATGGGGTATAGACATAATCGGACAAATATTTCCGTCATCTAGCAAAGGACATAAATTCATCCTTGCGGCCACGGATTATTTCTCAAAATGGGTTGAGGCTGTACCACTCAAGAAGGTTACTAGTAAAGAGCTAATCGACTTTGTAAATGAACACATCGTCCATCGGTTTGGGATTCCACAAACAATCACTACTGATCAGTCTTGTGTTCATGTCCAACGATTTCAAAGGTTTTGCGGAAAGTCTTGGGATAAAATTACTCAACTCTTCCCCTTACTACGCTCAGGCCAATGGTCAGGCCGAGTCGTCAAACAAGACATTGATAAAGCTGATAAAAAGAAAAATTGAGGAGGAACCAAGGAGATGGCATTCAACGCTATCGGAGGCTTTATGGGCTTATCGGCTATCTCATCACGGATCAACTAAATTGTCACCCTTTCAATTGGTATATGGACAAGAAGCCGTTTTGCCCGTTGAAATCAACATCGGCTCAATAAGGCTACACGAGCAAGATAAGATATCAGCCGATGAATACAAACAGGCGATGCTGGACAATCTAGATGATTTGGCTGAACTAAGGCTGATCACGCTAGATCGGCTTAAAAGAATAAAGAGATGGTTGCCAGGTCGCATAATAAAAAAGTGATTTTTAAATCATTCAATCAAGCCGATTTAGTATGGAAAACCGTGTTGCCGATTGGGTCTAAGGATAACCGATTCGCAAATGGTCTCCAACATGGGAAGGGCCTTATAAGATCAATCGTAGGTTGACGTGAATTCATATATACTGGAATCTTTAGAAGGGTTCGTCCTACCTAAAGCGATCAATGGAAAGTATCTGAAGGCATATCACCCAAGCATATGGGTCGGGTCCTAACTACAGAGATGAAGGCATCAGGATCAATGACAAGCACATGCATATAAAATCGGTCATACAGCCGACCAAGTCAGTTTAAAACATCCATCCACAGATTAAAAGTTTACAAAATCGGATGCACAGCCGATCAAGCAAGAGTTCAAAAGACGTCATCTCAAGTTTAAAGCAATATTACAGAGATTGGCCACAACTGATCAGTAAATCAAAGACTAGTGTAGTCCCGACCCGGGCAAATGGGCTCCCAAAGCCGATAGTGCCGCTGCTGCCCTACCGATGGTAGCTTGAACGCCGTCTATCAATTGTTGATCGGCTACTGCATCACCCGGGACTGGGACTATCTTGGCCGATTGGTTCTTGACTTGGGCGAAAATCCGCCAATTTGCCGCCTGGACGGCCGGTGAAGACGCTTGAGTCGGTGATGCCGAAATGACATTCCGCAAGTTCTTTTGTGACAAGGGCCACCGTTCTTCAAGTTTGGCCTTGGTCGATTCCACTCATGGGCCTGCTCTTAGTCGTTTTAAGTATAGCTGCACCTTGGTCAAATGTGCTCTTCGAGATTTGGCATCGGCTATAAGTTTGTCCAAAATCTCTTGATCAGCTTGTTGGGCCTTCCTCTGTTCGGCTCTTAGCTTGGCTGATTCCACATCCAGCCGACGAGCGTCCAAGTGGCAGACCTCTAGCAGTGCATCCATGGCGGCAGAAGGGAGATCGGCTTGCATGGCCGCCATAGCATCCCTCAGTGGTTGCGTATTAGCCAGAAGGGCTGCCTCTGGTTGCATCACTTCATCCAGAAGACGATTAAGTCGTTCTTGCATACCCGGCTGGGCAGTAACGACGGCCGATGCCGGGCGCGAAGCGCCTATGATGCGTTGGATATCGGCTGGATAATCGTCAGTAGCCATGACCTCCGGGTCGTCCAGCTCGTCCAAAGTAAAGCCGAGCAGATCGGCTAGATCAGTTGGCGCTTTGAGGTCAGGATCGGAAACCTCGATCGTCTGTTGTGGTACGGCTGGAGGTGGGGAAAGCAATGGAAGAATAGCTGATGTAGCACCTTGGGGATCGGCTATAACCCCCGCTATCTGTACTGATGGAGATTGCTAGAGAACAAAAAGCAAGTCAGCAACATGAGACAAACGTAAAACAATATAACTACACAAGACTCACATCAGTAGCAGAATGCTCCGGAGAACCACCGGGTGGATGCCTTGCATGCCTTGGTGAACGCCTGGCAGATTTCTTCCTCCTCTCTGAAGTCGACTCAAGTTAAAACCTTGACAACGTCAATAACATAATAGTCGACACAAAAGAAACTTCTTGAGCACGCGAGCTAAGTCCGTTAAAGATGGAGCCTGAATGTCTAAATTCCCTGAAGTATACCCGTAGTGCCGATGATTGACCTCGACGTCATTGCTTGCCATCGCCGCATGAAGCATGGGGATCGGTTGTTTGATCACCAGCGCCCGTACCAACCTGAAGAGGCCAGAGGCATTTTAGTAAAAGTCGATAACTAATGTAAAAACAGACGAATACAAGACAGTGGTACCTCTACGACTCTTGAAGAATCGCTTATAACCCGAACTCGTCTTTGGAACCAGATACTACCGTCGGCTCATGAAAGTCGGGAAGAAATAAATGGATTATAGCCGACGAGTCCTGTCCATGAGTACAGCTTCTGATATTCTGGTCCACCACTGCGAGAAAGCAGCTGACCGACGGGAATTGAGAACAAAATGTGGTGTTGATAGGATTTGCAATCCATCGGCTACTTCGAGAATAACCTCAGCGGCAACGCTGTTGGTTACCCGAGCTCGGGCTCAACGCAAGATAGCAAAGGGAAAGATGGAATGGTTTGCCCAAAGCCTAATTGACGAGCGTAAACCGAAGGGTGGTAGAACTCGTAAGATGGCTGAAATGTCCGTTCTTGGTATTCAAGCCGACATGAAAGATGCAAGGGGTAAGGATGATTTTGTACAAATCTAAAGTAGATGGGGGCATCGAGGAACTATCAGAATCAAGGTGAAGGAATGTTGGGTATGGACAATCGGCTACATCGGTATATCGAAAAAAGTCTTGTTGGCCGAAGGAAGTCCTATCTAGGGAAAGGAAGAAACTGAGGTATTTGTGCAAGCCGATCGAGTCCATTTTTAACTCTCCAGCTGAAGACATGATAAACCTCTCGCCATAGGATCGGCTAGCTCTATACTGTGGAACAACATGCTCTGGGTAGTCCTCCCGAGGGAAAGTTGAGCTCCCAGAGGGTTCGGATAAAATAGATCGGCTGAACATGCAATGGAGCCATGTTTGAACAAACCACAGAGGGCCTCCTATATTGCCAACGACGTGTTTGGCAAAACCGGAAAAGAGTCGGCTACGAATCACATACATCATTTGAAATACCGCCCCTAGGAACATCTTGCCAAGGGAAAGCCGATGACCCTCCAGCAGACGCTTCGCCACTAATCGAAAAGGTTTGGGTAGGGCCGAGGAAGCACCACGAAAGATATCGGTCTAACCAAAGATTGAGAAAAGCGACATGCTCTTCAAATTGACATCGACCAAGAACCCTATTGTTATTTTGGATGTATTTATGCCACCCTTCGCCTTTTTTGCGGATTAATTTGAAGGAAGGTTTTCACGAAAGCCGATAATCGTCCCCGTCGGCCTAAGGCAAGACGGTTGGGCTACATCTAGCAGAGTAGGGCCGATTGGGCCGGACGGGAATAAAAAAGCGTTGAAAGAATCCGACCAAAAATAACATGCCGCAGCTACCAAGGGTTCATTGGCTTCAGGGTCGGCTAGACTCAAAGATAGAGACTCGGCTATACCCATCCTCTCCCATTCTACCCTCTTTTGAGTCGATACCCTAATGAACCAAGATCTCCATCCTTTCAGGCTAGTGGGCCATGCCCTAAAACTTTTTCCCCATTCAGAAATATTATATCCAGCGGCCGATAAGGGGAGTCTAGGGATCTCGGTATTGATAACTTACCTATCGGTCCTAAGTAGAATTGATTTGAGCTTTGAGGAATCGGAATGAATACCTGTGAGGGGTCCATATCAGCCGATTTTGAAAGAACAAAGAGAAAGGATGACAAGAGCCGATGGTGCCTGATCCGAGAGCTTGAAAGCGTGAAAATGACCGTGGGGGGACCCCATATTTATACCGCGATGAAAGAAGGCGAGAAGGCGGGAGCAGTTGTTGCATTAAAAACGCACCGAGGGCATTGCGGCGCCATTAATGGGGAAGTTACCGAGGTAAATCCTAAACAACAAGCCGACCACGGAAAAGACGAAGGGATTTTTGAAAGATAACAAGTTACCTTTCAAAAATGGGGGGCATATGTTTGCACCAAAATTCGATATGTATTGGAATCGGTCTAAGACGGAGAAGATATGGAAAAGAAATCGGGAAACGAATTGGAGAAAGAGACCGTTTCTAAAAGGGAAGAAAATCGGATAAGAGGCCGATACGGATAAAAGTACCGTATCCATGCACAACTCGGATCGGTCAGGCGTGTTATAAAAGGAGGAGGGCGTCAAGTAAAGAATCAATCAATTCCAACAACTACTTTTTACAGCCTTCTCTTTTACATTGCTTTAGCTTCATAGATTTCTTTGCAAGTCGACGGAATCAACATAGCTGCGCATCGCCGATTGTTGATTTTAGCCGATTTTACCCAGGTTTGATTTGCTTCGTTTTGTTGCGCATCGCCTTCCCGAAGCCGATTTTACCTTATATCCGGATCAACTGTAACTGGTTGATCTAGTTATCTCCTAATCGGTTTTTGCCGACTAGCGAAAAGCCGATAGATCTTTGTTTATCGGCTTTGATCGAATTACAAATTTTACCTTGTCGATTTCAGGTCAAATCGACTGGCACGCTCTGCAAACCCGGTGTTTGTCTTGTGTGTTCGAGGCCGAAAACCCTCCTTCACGTTTTTTGCACGAACACAAATAAAACAAACAAAATAGAACCAGTCCATTTTTTTCTCCTTCTGCCTTTAACACCATTTTTTTTTTTTTTTTTTTTTTGGTTTCCATGGCGCGGTGACGCCCCATGGTGGGTTAGGAAGCTTAGGGGGTACCCATCGTTTTATCAAGAGTAAGGTGTGTTCTAGCTCCCTTGACCCGCCACTCAATCCGCGCCTAGTGTTGATGGGAAGAGGGCAGCCAAGATAGCATCGTATAGAATGATTATTCTGTTTGTAAGAATGCAGTGCATAAATGAGTATACAAATAATTTATGTGCACAAAACACAGCACTTGGGTTTTGCTAACTGAAATCTGATTGTACAATACAGTTTGGTAGAGGTAGCAAATACCTCACGCATAGCATACATGAAAAGAAAAAAAAGATGTAATATAAAGCAATTCATGTCGATCATAAGCGTAGAACTGTAAGTTGGATAATGACAGTTATAGAAAATAGAATAACATAAAGAGACACGGCAATAATTAACAGATGGAAAATAGAAGTTAATGGCGGCACTAAAAGTGCCTCACGCATAGCATACATGTAAAAAAAAAGTAATATAAAGCAATTCATGTCAATCGTAAGCGTAGAACTGTAAGTTGGATAATGACAGTTATAGAAAATAGAATAACGTAAAGAAAGCAGATAAGAGACACAGCAATAATTAACAGATGGAAAATAGAAGAAGTTAATGGCGGCATTAAAAGTGCAGATGGAAACTAAAGAACCGTGACGACTGTCCTCTCATGTATTCAAGTGCTTCAGATATGTGAGGATAGGGGATTCATCAAGTGCAAGTTAATTAATTTGCTAATTAATTAAGCAAGTCCAGATGCAGCTTGGATTGTATTTTTCAACTGCATGACAACGTAAGCAAAGCCACTTCGTCAGTTCCGTTGTTTAAAAATTTAGACATAAAGCATGAGCTTCTACTACTCTAGTTTTAGCAATTGCATGGTGATTTGGTGCCTAAACTAAAAGGTTTTTCATTATTCCACTCAAAGTAGAGATTCAACAAGATACCTCCCCTCTGTTGCTGTGAACACAGTTCCTACCGCATTACACTAGTCATGGTATGAATGTGGCTCTGCATCATTTTAGCTGCAACCGGCAACAAATCATCTACAAAATTCTAGCTACTGCTGTCCTATTTTTCTCAAGCACACCGCACCACTGTCAAGTAATTAATTGGTGGTAATGATACCATGCAAGCTTCCATGTCTTAATTCCTTAGTACAAATAAAACAGGAAAAAACGTAAAACATCATCCTCATCTTACAAGGGAAAGTTGATCTCCCTTCAAGAAAAAGACGGAATATTTATCTTTTAACTATTAGCATCTCAAAGGCACCAACTCGTGTAAGGTAATTTTGGTGTTGAAGATTTTGGAGTCCTACAAATTAGTTACTGAGAGGTGCTTCTATGCTCTCCCTTCTAATACAAGTTGCACAAATCTTGAAGCAAACGAAGGGGTAAGTAATCCTTATCTACCATTCATTCATGCTTTAATATTTGTGCAACTTTAAAAAAGAAGAGCATAGAAGCACTTCTCTTAGTTACTGCATTGTATTTAAATAAATAATCCTACCTGCTACCAACCCACCCAGCTTTTCGAATTTCGTTTTAGGAAACATTTCGGAATTTTTGAAGAAAAAATTGATTTTTTTAAAAAAGTTGACCAAAATTTGAATATTTAGACAAAATTCAAATGAACCAACCGAAATATAACTACCGGAAGAACCGAATTTATGTAAAATATGAATCGCTGCACCCACCTACATAGCGATAACTGCTCACTGATGAGCGCACATAACTTCTATTTAACTCCACTGCCAAGGGCCTTCCCCTCGCCCTTCCACACCCACTAGCAATAGCAACTTAGGAACAATGGATAGCAAGGATAGAAGTAGTAGCAGACAGATTAATAGTTGGTTCGTAAGAATGGGAGGTATGTGGAACCGTGCTACCTCGATCTGGTGCCTCAACACTAGGTTCTTGAAAACTGCTTCGCTGCTGCATATTTGTTTCACAGCCAGTGGCTGAAGTGTGCCTTCACACTCGGGGCCTGGCGGTGTACTTAGGGTAAGGAGTTGCTGCCGAAGCAGCAGGAGTGGTCTAAATCAGTGCAGTGCAGAGGCAACGAGATCAGCTGAGATAGCATTGTTCTTGTGCCATGCTGCTCATTCAAGATCACTTGCTAGACTTGCTAGGCTAAACTAGACAGTCTGCATTATTCTTGTGCCATGCTGTTGGCGCGGAGCCTTAGAGAAATGATCCTATTCCATCTTGTACATGTACTTCCCTTGTCACAGAGACGATTTTATTAATTATATATCTCAATCAGATGATATCCATCTTGGTAAAAATGAAACCTGCTATTTTGTGAAGAATTGATCCTCTAATTCAAAAACAAAGATTATTTCTCTCACCAACACCGTTGCAAATTTGTAATATAATGGGCTGAATCTAATAAAACACTAGTATTGCGTGCTAAAGGTAGATTTTACAGTACTTCGTTCGGAACTCTTGGAACAACTCCCTAATTACACTGCTTCGGTCTGGTGGTGGCTCTCCGTTGTTTCACTAGCTGTAGAAACCGCTGCCAACAACCAATTACATCTCATATTTTATTTAGAGCTCTTTTACGGTACACTAAATTGAATATGAACCGTTCATTCTTTTCGATCTAATGGATCAGATTAACTAGAGTTTACTTATACTATACCTGGTAGTAGAGTAGTAGAAACACCATTAACAAATCAACGGTTAGATGTGATTTCTACTACATATTTTATACTACAAGTATAATCCACCGTAAAATTTCTCTTTATTTAGGGAGTGTATAGGTATCATCCGGAAGTTTTTGTTCCAAAAAACATCTAAACTTTGGACCGTACGATCAAAACACACATCCGTAGGATCAACCCATCTCGAATTCAAGGGGGCCGTGCATTGATCTAAAAGTAAATCCAATGGCTAGGAATTTGGATGATGGTTACTAAAGAAAGCATCCGGATGAAACTTATCAAAACCCTTTTATTTATGTTGATGACATTTCAGTCAGGTGGACAAATTGTGCAATGAAAAGATGGAAGCTTAAATTTCTCAACTCTAAGCACAAATATAACAGGGGAGAACCTTAAAGTAAAAAAGTTCATCTTTGTTCCCTCAATGGTTTAACTTTTGTCCCTCATCTTCAAAATCAGGTAGAACCCGTGCCCCAATTGTCAAAACCAGACCACTTAAACCCCTCTAGTTGGCAAAAGGCGGTTTTGACCAACTTTAACCCGTGTGGTTTGCCTAGTAAGATCCGACTCGATTTGAAACAAGGGAGCAACTCCATTGATGCGACCGGCCGAGCTCGACGCCGGGGAGTGGGACCTCGGTGGCGATTAGCAAGTACCAAAATGGGAATTATGCTTGGTGGTGAGAATTGTCTGAGGTGGTACCAGGGTTCACATTATCGGGGAAAATTGTGCGAAAATTATAATTTTCGAACGTATCGGAGGGATATGGTATCTAAAATCGGCCGGTAAACCGGTTAAATTAAAAAAATTCAAAAATTCAAAAAAATTATGTGACGTAAATATCGTGGTAGTCGATGAAAATCAAGAGAAAATTGATAAAAATTAAAAGAAAATCGCTCAAAAAATCGGCTGTGAGAAACATTCAATTGGCTGGTAAAAATCGAGAGAACATCGATAGATTTTCAATTTTTTAAAAAATTGAATTTTAAAACCATACAATTTTTTATAATTTTTTGACGATTTAAAAAAAAAATCGGTACAAGGACGATTTTCTAATTGATTTCGGTAATGTAAACCTGGGTGGTACCAATATGACCTTATGTACGGTGGTGGCAACGCGGGCCAACGTGGCCCACAACGGTGGCATGGCAGTAGCAGCACATGGGCTACAGCGGTGATGACTAACTGGCAATGAATCTGGGAAAGGGGTGGGCATATGAGCATCTACACAAGGTGGAGAACTTACTCACCGGTGTGGGTGGTGAGGACGGGGACAGAGACAGAGGCAGGCTGGCGGTGGAGACCTGGGGCGGCACAGGGAACTCAACGTGGTGGCGCCAATCTGGTGGAAAGGCTGCGAAAATTAGTGTTGGGGAGAGTTGAAGAAGGTGATGAGATGCCCAAGTGGGAGGAATCGAGTTGCAGCTCACCTGGGTGGGAATGGTGTCGGTGGCGGCGGTTTTAGCAGGGGTGGGTGCCCGCGTTTAGCTGCTGTGAACAGCATCAGTGCGGTCTCGTGCATGGGCGATGCGTGCGGGAGTGAGCGGCTGTGGCACGGGCGAGGTCGGAGGATTGGTGACATCTCCTCGGTGGTGCTGTGGACCTAGGACGACGAGAAAAACGGTGATGATTATGCGGTGATGGATTTGTATGTCAAGTGAAGTGCGGCAATTTAGAGCTGGCCATGTCGGTGTTTGAGGGTATTGACAACAATGTTATTAATCCAGGCGTTTCCTGCATGTTCAGTTTTTTAAGTTATGGTGCATGTTCAGTTTCCTGCATGGTCAGTTACTTGTAGTTACTGGTGCATGTTCAGTTTTCAGTTACTAGTTTTTTTTATGTTTTTCCTAGAGCAGTCAATATATAACCAGTTTCATGAGGTTAATAGTCAGTTACTAGTTCACGTCATGGCTTAGTAGCCATTCCTGCCATTCCTTTGCTATTTAAATTGAATAGAAGAGCAGAAAACTGGTAAGTTCAAGCTGCACCAAAACTATTGCTTCCTGCTGTTTGTGAGCCCGTGTGTGTGTGTTTGCTCATGACCGGCGTTCTCCGGATCATTTGGTATCAGAGCGATGTCGGCTCCTGCGACCCGTGGTTCGAGGACTCCTCTGAGGAGGCACCACATACGCTCGCCATCACCGCCTCCGCGCCGACCGCGGCACCGCGATGCCGGTGGCCGCGAGGTCGTTGTGCAATGCGTTGTGAGGGAAATTGGTGGCTCGTATCCGACGTTGACGAAGACTAACTACTCCGACTGGGCAACACTCATGCGCGTCATGCTGCAGGCACGGGGCCTATGGGTGGCGGTGAGCGACGGCACTGACGACTACGTCGAGGATCGAATGGCTCTCGAGGCCATCGTGAAAGCCGTGCCGACGGAGATGGTGGGCACCATCGCGAGCAAGGAGACGGCTAAGAGCGCATGGGATGCGATCAAGACGATGAACATCGGCGTCGAGCGAGTTCGCAAGACGAAGGCGAGCACACTCCGTCAGGAGTTCGACGCGCTCAAGTTTCGCGACGGTGAGACGGTGGACGAGTTCGGTGTCCGCATCACCGGGATCGCGAGTCAGCTCGCGGTGCTTGGAGATGAGTGCAACGAGGAAGAAATAGTGCGCAAGGTTTTGCAAGCAGTACCGCCGAGGTATGCGCAGATCGCCATGGCAATCGAGACGCTGATGGACCTTGACGGGCTCTCTGTTGAGGAGCTCATCGGGCGTCTCAAGGCGGCGGAGGAGCGTCATGACCTGGGCGAAGGCAGCAGTTCCAGCAGCGGTTCAACCACCCGGCTCAACCTCACTGAGGACGAGCTGTTAGCGCGCATCACCTCGCGGCTGTAGCTCTCCGGCGAGGGGTCATCGGAAAAGGGCTCGGGCCAACGGAGGAGTCGCGGGCGCGGGCGCGGCAAGGACGGTGGAGGACGTGGCAACTTCAAGTCGTCCAAGGCTGGCGGCAATGGCGAGAATGGCACGGTCACTAGGGACCAGTGCCGATATTGCGGCAAAATGGATCATTGGGCCCGTGAGTGTCGCAAGAAGAAGCGCGACGAGCAGGCACACGTGGCCGAGGCGGAAGAGGACCAGGAGCCCACTTTGTTGATGGCCACTGCAACGAAGGAATCGATGGAGCTCGAGGAGGATCGTCTCTTCATCCAGCTGGGGGAGAAGGGCGATGGCGACTGCACCAGGTGGGTCCTCGACACGGGCACCACCAACCACATGACTGGCGCCAAGTCTGCCTTCTCCGAGCTCGACACCGGCGTGCGCGGCTCTGTCAAGTTCGGCGACGGGTCGATGGTCGGCATCGAAGCGCGACACCGTGCTCTTCACGTGCAAGAACGGGGAGCACCAAGCTCTTACTGGGGTGTACCACATCCCGCGCCTCACTGCGAACATCGTCAGCTTGGGACAGCTCGACGAGGATGGCTTCGACATCCATATCGGCGGCGGCGTACTTCAGATTCGGGATGAACGCCGTCGTCTATTGGCGAAGGTGCACTGATCGCCCAGTCGCCTCTATGTGCTCAAGGTGGATATCACCAGCCGATGTGCCTGGCGGCGAAGGGAACCAGCGCTGCATGGCGGTGACGCGCGGTTCGGCCACCTCAACTTCTGCAGCCTCCGTGAGCTGGCACAGAAGGAGATGGTGCGAGGACTACCACAGATTGATCACGTCGATCAAGTCTATGACAGCTGCCTCGCTGGGAAGCAACGAAGTCTAGCGTTTCCAAGCAAGGCGAAGTACCGGGCCACGCAACGACTTGAGCTCGTCCATGGTGACATATGCGGGCCCGTGATGCCGGCAACACCAAGCGGCAACCGGTATTTCCTCCTCCTCATCGACGACCTGAGCCACTACATGTGGCTCGTGCTGCTGGGCTCGAAAGATAAGGCAACGTCGGCGTTCGTTCGGTTCCAGGCGGGAGCAGAAGCGAAAGCAGGTAGGAAGGTGGGAACGTTGCGCACCGACCGCGGTGGCGAGTTCACGGCGCTTGCGTTCATCGACTACTGTGCCGAGCAGGGCATCAACAGGCACCTCACCGCACCATACACACCCCAGCAAAACGGCGTGGTGGCGAGGCGCAACCAGACAATGATGGGTATGGCTAGAAGCATGATGAAGGCGATGGCAATGCCAGGCTGGTTTTGGGGGGAGGCGGTGACCACGGCAGTGTTCGTATTGAATCGTGCTCCAACTCAAAGCGTTGACGGGAAGACACCATACGAGGTATGGCATGGCTCCCGGCCACCAGTGCATTTCCTTCGCACATTCGGGTGTGTTGCACATGTGAAGGCGGCCGACAAGCATCTCTCCAAGCTCGACGATAGGAGCACGCCCATGGTGTTCATGGGCTACGAACCAGGGACCAAGGCGTACCGATTCTACAACCCGCTCTCGCGCCGTGTCCACGTTTCACGTGATGCGGTGTTTAAGGAAGAGCGTAGTTGGGATTGGGGGGAGGACAAAGGAGCCGGGCCAGGTAATGATGATGAACCGTTCCGCATTGAGTACTTCTCAGTGCCTGCGGAACAGAGCGACACCGACACGCCGGCAACGACTACACCACCAGCGGTTCCAGCTAGCGCGGCGATGCCCATGTGCGGGTCTGAGCCCCACACACCATCGCCGCCACCAGCATCTGAGATCGTGTCGCCACCAAGCGGGGAACTCGATCTGGACGACGACCACGACGATGCGCCACTTCGATTTCACACTCTGGACAATATCCTTGGTGCGGCGATGCCTCCGGGGTATGCCAACCGTGAGCTTGCTGAAAAGCTCATGGTGGCGATCGGCGACGAACCTGTGTCCGTGGAGGATGCAAAGAAAAACAGTGAGTGGCGCAAGGCAATGTTGGAGGAGATGGCGTCGATCGAGGAAAACAAGACATGGTCATTGGTAAGCTTACCTCTGGGGCAGCACGCCATCGGCTTGAAATGGGTCGAGCGATCTCGCCTTGTTGCGGGCATCTACGTCGATGATCTCATCATTGTGGGGGAGCTCGCCGCCGACACGCGTGTATAGCCCATGCTCGCACTCGCTCCTAGCGAACCCGAGCGCGTGCAAGCTTGCGCCCAGTTTAGCGTTCCACGCCCGCGGAGCCTGTCGCAGCCCGTACAAAGCCTTGTGCAGCTTTAGGACCTTCTCCTCGTGTCCAACTGCAGTGAAGCCAGGAGATTGCATGACGTAGACCTCCTCTGCCAGCTCGCCGTTAAGGAATGCCGACTTGACGTCCATGTGGTGCACGAGCCAGCCGTGAATCGCAGCCACGGCGAGCACCACGCGCACCGACTCCATCCTTGCAACAGGGGCGAATACCTCTTCGTAATCGATCCCCTGGCGCTGCACGTACCCTTTGGAGACGAGACGCGCCTTGTGCTTCACCACCTCGCCGTGTTCATTGCGTTTGAGCTTGAACACCCATTTCAAGCCGATGGCGCGCTACCCCGGAGGCAAGCTTACCAATGACCACGTCTTGTTTTCCTCGATCGATGCCATCTCCTCCAACATTGCCTTGCGCCACTCACTGTTTTTCTTTGCATCCTCCACAGACGCAGGTTCATCGTCGATCGCCACCATGAGCTCTTCAGCAAGCTCATGGTTGGCATACCCCGGAGGCATCACCGCACCAAGTACATTGTCCAGAGTGCGAAGTGGCGCATCGTCGTGGTCGTCGTCCAGATCGAGTTCCCCGCTTGGTGGCGACACGAACTCAGATACTGGTGGCGCCGATGGTGTGCGGGGCTCAGACCCGCACGTGGGCATCGCCGCGCTAGCTGGAATCATTGGTGGTGTAGTCGTTGCTGGCATGTCGGTGTCGCTCCATTCCGCAGGCACCGAGAAGTACTCGACGCGGAATGGTTCATCATCATTACCTGGCTCGGCTCCTTTGTCCTCCCCCCAATCCCAACTACGCTCTTCCTCAAACACCGCGTCACGTGAAACGTGGACACGGTGCGAGAGTGGGTTGTAGAATCAGTACGCCTTGGTCCCTGGTTTGTAGCCCACAAACACCATGGGCGTGCTCCTATCGTCGAGCTTGGAGAGATGCTTGTCGCATTCGCCGTGGGATACTTGAGCCGATTCATGCAGGACCCGAAGCAGGAGCACATGGCAGCGATGAAGCACTTACTCCGGTATGTCGCAGGAACGATCGACTATGGCTTGGTGTACACGCGATGCAATGCCGAGCTCGATCTTGTGGGCTACAGCGACAGCGACATGGCAGGAGATGTAGATGACCGGAAGAGCACATCTGGCATCATCTTCTTCCTCGGCGGCAACCTGGTGACTTGGCAGTCACAGAAGCAGCGAGTAGTCGCCTTATCATCATGCGAGGCAGAGTACATTGTAGGTGCAGCGGCGGCTTGCCAAGGTGTTTGGCTCAGACGGCTACTCAGCGACGTGATCGGCGTCGAGTCATCTCCGCCGAAATTGAAGATGGACAACATGTCCGTAATCGCTCTCAGTAAGAACCCCGTTCTACACGATCGGAGTAAGCATATCGACACTAAATTTCACTACATCCGTGAGTGTCTTGACAACGGGTCAATTGGCTTGGAGTTCGCGAGTACTCAGGAGCAACTCACGGACATTTTGACGAGAAGGGTCAAGTTCCATGAGGTTAATAGTCAGTTACTAGTTCACATCATGGCCTAGTAGCCATTCCTGTCATTCCTTTGCTATTTAAATTGAATAGAAGAGCAGAAAAGTGGTAAGTTCAAGCCGCACCAAAACTATTGCTTCCTGCTGTTTGTGAGCCCGTGCGTGTGTGTGTGTTTGCTCGTGACCGGCGTTCTCCGGATCAAACAGGACAGTCGTTTCTTGGACGACGATGATCGTGGGGTATGCAAAGTTCGGGCTGATGGGCGACGCTGGGAGGATGTTTGATGAGATGCCTGAGAGGGACGTGTTCCCATGGAATGCACTGATGGCTGGTTATGTGCAGCACAGACAGGGAAAGAACAGCTGGCTGAGCTCTGCAAGATGCGATATGTTCAGCTGTGTTGCACGACTCAAATCATTTGAGGAGTTATGTCAGAAAATGTTCTCAGATGAGTATTTCCTGACGCTCATCAGAATCTGAGCCATTACCTGAGCATGTCTGGTCCTTGCCACTTGCAAGTCGATGAAAATAGTGATGTTCCATTACAGATGCTCGAGGGAGTACCACAAATCAGAAGGCACTGTTATGAACTATTGACCTATGAGCAAATTTTCAAGTTCGTCAAATTCTCAATTGATGCTCATCTGCCTGCTTCCTTAATTCCGTGCCAGACCTGTGAATTCTTATCATGGGGACAGGGTGCATGTTAACTCCATTCCTTTCATCATCGAACTTTGTAGAAAGCTGATAAAAGAGAGGAGCAAGCTGCTCCATTTGTAAAGTCTTCGACTGTGCCAGTTAGCCTGAAACTTTTCCTATTCTTACTCAGAGTTGTATTGTAATTAATTTGCATAGGTTGAAGGTGTTGGTTCATGTAGCACTATGCATTCTGCAAATGACAATGATAATTTCCTATTTAAGAGGTCAAACTTACGGTGCATATCATTTCATACTTTTGTTGACCATTTTCAACATAGTATTTTATGGATTTTTTTTCTGATTACAATGCATAATATAAGATCTCCTTGCCTTGCAGAGTAAGAGCACTTTACTGCTGCTCATGGAGGCCAAGGAAGTAGTCACAGCTCGTGTTCCGGAGAAACTTACAGTATGGATACAGGATAGATGCAATTGTGCCTGCTGGGCCTTGCTTGTGAATATCTTACCTTAGTATGTATACACACATGCAAAGAAATGGAAAAATTGTTTAATGTTTGCTGAGACATCCATCATTTTTAACATGTAACACTGCATTCTGAAACTTCTTTCCTCGAAAAGAAAACACTGAAACTTCTTGCCTTCTTGGAATGATTGGTAGTTTTTTTTGCTGGAAATACTTGAATCCTGTAGTTATATGCAGAGGCGTAGCCAACTATGGGGCGCTATGGGGCGTGCGCCCCTGCTCCAACGCGGTGGCAGGAAGGATGACATATCACACTCACAAGAAATTCGAGGATATCACGCTCATCCTTCCTGTCAGACTGAAACAAGGCATGATCAGATTAGCCCAAAAAAGATAGATCATCACTAATGCAAGGATCTAGATATTGTTCATCTTGCATTTGATGTTAGATTTGTTGGGCACAACTAATGCAATGTCAAATGAATTTTAAAGAAAGGATCTAGATATTGTTCATGCCATGGGCCTAATTATGGATGTGAAAGAGAACTTGCAAAATTGGATTTTTTTTTCGGCAATGAAGGTTATCAAGACTGATTTGCGTAACAAAGTCTCCGATGATTGGCTCAATGACTTAATGGTGTGCTTTCTCGAGAAAACAATATTCAAATCTATTGATAATGAAGCAATTATGGACTGCTTTCAAAGGATGAAAACCCGTATAATGTGCTTGCCCGTTGCCTCCAAATCCAACTCGTAGCTAGTGTGCCTAGCAACTTCATTTATGTGAGTATCTTATAAACTTCTACTTTGTTTCACTTGTTAAATGGTTATTTATGTATAAATTTGACTTTTATTAGTAGTTGAAATATTTAACTTAGCCCCCCCTCTATTTTAGCCCTGGCTTCGCCATTGGTTATATGTCATGCGAGATTGGTTTGACCCTTGATTTTTACCAGGAAGCTTGTATTAACCAAGAGCAATTCGAATATTGAAGCATTTGAAAGTTTAAGGGGCTGTTTGGTTCCAAGCCAATGCATGCCAAAATTTGGATTACCAAAGTTTGGTAACTTTGACCAAATTTGGCACCATTTGGTTTGTTACCAATGTGTTAGCAAACTTTGGTAAGATTCTTTTTTACATTGCTTGCTTAGTTCATTTTGTTGCCAAAGTTTGCCAAAACTTGGGCCAACATTTCCATGACCAAAATTTTGGTAATGCCAAAATTTGGCAGACAATGGTAAGGCTGGCATATGGCATGAACCAAACAGCCCCTAAATCTTCAGTGAGTACCCACCTTTGCAACACAAATACTGAAGTTTCATAATTTTCTTTCTCAAATATGAAATACATGACCAAATGGACCCCTATCAGTGGAGGTTTCAAAAGAATTAAGAGACTTCTATCAAACCAACAGCATTGCAGTAATTCAGAATAATTAGTAGCAAATAAGCAATACTATACAGTTAGTTTGGTCAAGATAAGTCAATAATTGACAAAAAAAATCTTTTGTGCACATGTTGCGAATATAGACAAGATCAGTGCGAGTGGGGTAATTGAGCATCAGATTATAGATTCATCAAAAAGGAAAAAATGGAGCAACTGTGACATCAAATTAGAGTCTGAAAAACATCTCTTTTCCGTTCCAAGAAAGAAAGAAAGAGAGAGAGAGAGAGAGAGAGAGAGAGAGAGCTCTCCTGTTCTGAACCTTCTGGCGTTAAGCCAAACTTCAGGTTCCCAAGAGCATCCAGGAAATGTTGCTTTCTGCCCCCCACAACATAAATTTTAAATGTGAAAATTGCAATAAGCAAAGACTACTAGTATTGGATTCCACATATATTATTCCACCATATGTTGATAGGAATTAGCAAAAGCAGCTCATGCATCAAATTCCTTACTTTACCGTGGTCCTCATCTCATCAAGCAACCAAACCTTTGCATCTCATTTTCTATCATATGCTGTCACCAGTTCCACATTTCAGAACACAATATGTTCGATTCTGCTAATTCATAACAGGCGCCATAAACTCAGTAAAATACAGAATAAACAAGCTTATCTTTGGTTCAATACGAGGGTGCCAAGTTGCCAAACAGGACCATCCAACAATTAATCAAGAGGAACGTTTTGGCCACTTTGTTGATTCCTCTTCAGTTTCAGTCTGTTAGATATTCCAGGGTCTCGTAAGGATCTATTTCCTAAGTTATGATTGATTCTGTTCCTTCCGTTTTTCCTTAGTTTCCTTAGTTGGATGGTTAGCTGAATCACTGTGGTTTACGTTTCCTCAGTTTCCTTAGTTGTTTTTTCATACCTTGTGTGCAGATTAGCTGCCATTTATAATCTTTTGTATTCCCTATAAATTGAGGCAATACATTGAAAACGCTGCAGCAGTTTCTGAGCAGCACCAAATCCTAGACTTCGTCTGTCTTTGTGTGCGCGGCCGTGAACTAGTTCGACGATCAGGATCGCTGCCAACTCCAACATTTGGTATCAGAGCGAAGATCCGTTCCGGGACCAGCAATGTCGGTGCACTCGCTCCGTTCTGCTCCGGCGCTCGGCTACAGGTCTCCATCACCGCCCCCGCGACGTCGGCTGTCACAGTCTCCGGAGCCACGGCGCGGGCGCCAGCGTGGCGGCGGCTTCGTCGTCGAACGAGTCGTCAAGGAGTCAAGCGGTGGCTCCATCCATTAGCCCACGCTCACGCGCACCAACTACTCCGAGTGGGCGTTGTTGATGCAGGTTAATCTGGAGGCCGCCGGACTTTGGCATGCTGTCGAGCCCGAGCAAGATGAAGTCATAAGTATCGCGAGGACATGCTCGCCCTGGCGGCAATCCTGCGCTCTGTGCCGCCAGATATGCTGGCCTCTCTTGCTCGCAAGCGAACGGCGCGCTCAGCCTGGAACGCGGTGAAGACCGTCCATGTCGGTGTGCAACGCGTCCGTGAAGCCAACGCCCGCCAACTGCTCAAGGACTTCGGTGAGATCAATTTCAAGGAAGGATAAACCGTCGACGACTTCTCCCTACGTATCATCCGCTTGGCCAACAACATCCACATCCTTGGCGGTGATATCACTGACGCCGAGGTCATAAAGAAGATGCTCCAGGTTGTTCCGGAACACCTAGAGCAGACCGCCTGCTCCATCGAGACACTGCTCGACGTCGATGAGCTCTCGATCGAGTAGGTCACTGGTCATCTTCGCGCCATCGAGCAGCGAAAGAAGAAGCCGGCGGCTCCCTCGGCTCCGGTCCACGACAAGCATGGACGTCTTCTTCTTGCGGAGGAAGACTAGTTGGCTCGCCTCAAGTTGCGTGAAGGCAGCAACGGTGGGGCTTCCGGTAGTGCCAGGAAGCGCGGGAAAACCCGGCACGGCCGCGGCGGTGACAACAAGATGGGCGATTCGCGTTCGAGCAATGGTGGGTCACTGGGCCAAGGAGTGCCGCAGCAAGCCCAAGAAGCAGGCGCATGCCCATCACATGGAGGGTGAAGAGGACGATGCCACTCTGATGATGGCAATCGGTTCTATTTCCTCTCTCTCTCTCTCACATTCCCCACCGTCGTCGGCGCGTGTTGAGGGGAATGTCTTTGTGCAACTTGAATCGAGGGAGGATCGTGATGCACGACACTAGATCCTTGACACCGGCGCGTCAAATCACATGACCGGGGTGCGATCAGCCTTCTCCGAGCTCGACGCCAGCGTCTCCGGCTCCTTTAAGTTCAGTGATGGGTCCGTTGTTGAGATCGAGGGGCGTGGCACCATCGTTTTCAACCTCAAGAATGGAGAGCATCGCGCGTTGACCGGGGTGTATTTCATACCCCGGCTGACAGCAAATATCGTCAGCCTCGGCCAACTGGATGCCTTTGGATGTCGAGTAGCGATTGACTCCGGGATGCTGCTCATCCACGATGCCCAACGAAAGCTATTCGCACGGGTGCAACGATCGTCGTCACACCTCTACATCCTGGAGCTGCAGATCAGCCGGCCGGTATGCCTTGCGGCGTGCAGCTCGAAGGCCGCCTGGCTCTGGCATGGGCGATACGGGCACCTTGGCTTCGACAACCTGCGTAAGCTGGCTCGGGAGGGGCTTGTCCGGGGCCTGCCGTTCTTGGACCACGTCAACCAGGTGTGCGACGGTTGCCTCGCCGGCAAGCAGCAGCGCGCTCCTTTTCCGGCTCGTGCTCGACGGCGGGTGGCTCACTCTCTCGACCTCGTTCATGGGGATTTATGCGGCCCTATCTCGCCGTCAACACTGAGTGGTAACAAGTATTTCCTGCTCTTCGTGGATGACATGAGTCGCTTTATGTGGCTTCGTCTTCTCGCCAGCAAGGATCAAGCACCGGCGGCAATCAAGAACTTCCAGGCGGCGGTGGAAGTCAAATCCGGCTCAAGCTGAAGGTGCTCCGGACCGATCGTGGGGGGGAGTTCACCTCCGTCGAGTTCGGCGAGTACTGCGCCACCCGAGGCGTACAACGTCAGCTCACCGCCCCCTATTCTCCTCAACAAAATGGGGTGGTCGAGCGGCGCAATACAAGCATCATGGCCATGGCATGGTGCATGCTCAAGTCAAAGGGCCTCCCTGAATATTTTTGGGGTGAGGCAGTAACGACGGCGGTTCACGTCCTCAACCGTGCTCCGACCCGAGCACTTGAAGGCAAGACGCCATATGAGGCTTGGCATGGAGAGAAGCCGGATGTACGCTACTTCCGCACCTACGGCTGCATAGCGCATGTCAAGGACACGCACCCGGGACTGAAGAAGCTAGATGATCGTAGTACGCCCACCATCTTCGTCGGCTACGAACCAGGGTCCAAGGCGTACCGGTGCTATAATCCGAAGAGCGGTCGCATTGTCGTGTCACGCGATGTCGTGTTCAATGAAGGCACGCAATGGAACTGGGAGTCGGGCCCCAAGCAAGCCGATGCCAGTGGTCCACCGTTGTAACATCCCCAATTTCGGCCTTCTGTAAAAACCTAATTTAAATTAATTAACTTCAAATTTTGGATTTTCCTTGGTGTTTAATTTAACCTGGCATCCTTATCCGTCCAAAATCGGAATTCAATTCTCCTTCGCCCGAAAAATCAAATTTCCAGATTCCAGTCCGTACCCGAAATTCCACCCGAGTTCGAAAATACTCCAAAAATCTCGAAACCTATTGCATTAGGTTCCAAATATTTCAAAAAACATTTTGGGAATTTTCCCAAGCTTTTTGAAGACACTCTGGTATTTTATCGCTCGCGGTCTTTCGTTAAATGACTATTATTCGTCCCGGAATATTCTAAATCCCAAATTTCATCCAAATTTCATGAAACTAATTTTATTGGGTTTCATTTTATTCCCTAATGGTTCTAGGAATTTTTCCGGGATTTTTAGACCATTTTTGCTAATTTTTCTCCCGCGCGAATCCTTCCACTTACTTTCGACCAATGAGGGGCTGCCACCTAGCCGGCACTGTTCATCTTCAAGCTCCCATCATGGGAATGTCCAGAGAAAACGATTTCTCTTCCCATTCATGGCAATGTGATCTTTAATCCCTCATAACTCCTTCAATATTGCCTCAAATCTCTCCCGGCCGGATCTGTTGGAAAGGTACCGACGAGAGGATCTCATTCCCGGACTCCAATCGTCCCAAATCTCGCCGGAAACGTCTCCATGAACCAAAAACCAAAAATCGTAATAATGGTCATAACTCGGCCGTTTCTTCATCAAAGCGCATGCTTCCACTTCTCATCTCTTCGTATTGGAGTCCTCTTCCCGGTGGTAGCACCCTTCCTTTGCCTCTCCTCACCAATCGACCGGGAGCTCGCGAAAACCGGCGACCACCGTTGTTCTTCGTGTTCGTCGGCGTAGCTTCTTCTCCGGTGAGCCATTTGGTATTCCGATTGCTTCCAAGTGTTCGTATGGTTGCCGTGCTCATAACCCCTCAATCAATTTCAGTTTTCATCAAGTTTTGACGTCGAATTTCGTGGTTGAACCTCGTCGGCCGCACCACCGTTCGTCGTCAAATTCGTCATCTCTAGTGAGCTAGGCTTCGATTCCTTGCAATCCTAAGTCCCTCTAGATGTTCTCTAGCTAATCCATCCCTCAAATTAGCTATGTCATGTGAAAATTTTCATGACAAAGTCGATTTTTGGAAAATTTGGGCTTCTCTGTTCCTTGGCCTTGCCCGTGCGTGGCCGTCGGCCAACCGCCGCCCTCGCTGCCCCTTCGGCGAGCCCGCCGGCACCGCTGGCCGCCGGGCCAGCCGCTGCGTCGCCCACTTTGGCTGCCGTGGGCCCGCCACGGCGCATGGAGGAGCTCCTCCTCCTCTGTTCTTGGCCATGACAAGCCAATGGGGAAGAAACCCAAGACAATGACATGGGGGTCCCACCCTCCATAGAGACCAATCTCCAAAAATTCAGCCAAATATAAAGATTCCAAGGAATATTCCCTCGTTTTTCCTTTTTCCAGATTTTTCAAACTTCGGACGCTCATAACTTTTCCGTCCGAACTCCGATTGACCCTGTTAAAATTCCTAAATTCATCTAAATTCAAGATCTACCTGCCAGTATAACTTTTATAATTTTTAGATTTTATTTTTTTATTGTTATTTATTTTGTGTACCGTTTTGCGCGTAGCCAAGGATCCCACCGAGTCCGCCGACCCCGCCGCTGGACTTCAAGACTTCGGCACCTTCGCTGCGCACAAAGGCAAGTCCCTTGACGCATTTTGATCCCACAATTGCAAATGTTTTTACAATGTTTTATCGCATGCATAGCTATTTTTATCATCGTATGTCAAATATAAATTATTAGTTATGCCGATTTGTGATCATCTCCTTGGTTATTGATACCCATGCTATTTGTAACCCTAGGACACTTTGGTATGCCATACTTATTCTATATTGTGACATTCGTTGAATAGTACGGTAGCAATGCTTAGGGCCTAAATTGATGAAAATGACCCATGGGTGGGATTATACCAAAATTGTGATTTAAAATGTGATTTAAGCATTATTACCAAGTGTTTGGTACTGTTTTTGTAAAATAAAAATAAAAGGAAAACTGGTTTGGACTTGGGCGGAAGGGAATGTCGGGCGGGTGGCGGATAGAGCACTAGTTTCATGGTGCAAGTACCGCCCCAAGTCAAATAAGGAACGACGCTTATGACTGTCCATTCTGAGCATAACTGTACTACCACATGTCTATAATGGTACGATCTGGCTAAATAATTTGTAGAAACCTAACTTAGATTCGCTAGTTGGTGGAATGTGGGTGCCAGATAGAGGCAAGTTGTACTCCCCACACGGCACAAGAGGGGGCTTCTGTACTGGGTAGATAGAACCCTAACAGCGGTGAAACCTCAACGGGTGAGTCGGGTTAGGCGTATACATTGTAAAGGCCTTGTCATGCCGTGCCTGCGGTCAAAGGCAAAGCGAAGAATGCTTTCATACTGGTAGACTTTGGTTTTGGTTTTGAAAATAAATAAGGTTTTGTTTTGGGGTTTGGGAGTGGTTAGAACTCTCGGATGTTTAATTGGCGGATTGAGCCAACCAGGTAGATGGAACTAGTTTTGATCATGACGGATAGAGTCATGAATTGGATTACCATAATCTTTTAAGATGTGGCGGATAGAGCCTTTATACTGGTGATGGTGGATAGAACCGTCACTAGACTATTAAATACTTCAATTGCTAAAATAATTGTTAAAATGTGCTTTATGAAAATTATTATTAAGTATGGTTTGATGAAACTTAGCTTTATGCAAAAGAACCACAATAAGCCTTCCTTGGAAAGCCCTACATGTGCATACTTTCCCAGACTTGCTGAGTACTTTTGTACTCACATGCTACACAAATGTTGTCTTCAGAAAACTACCAGGATATAATTGAAGATGAGTTCTATACCGAGGAGTTTGATGAAGGTCGCCAAGACAACTGAGCGCGCATTCCTAGTCATTGCCTGTGGTGTTATTTGGATTTTGTTACTCGTTGTTTTATTTCCGCTGCCGTGGACTCTGGTAATGTGACCTTATGATGTAATAAATAGCCATGTGGCTAATACTTATTGTTTATTATTTTATTTCGTACTGTTCGGTAATGATTCATCACTATCTGACTGTGTGTACTAGCAACTGATCTGGGACTAGTACAGAAATACACAGGAGGTTCTAGATAGCTGATCCGGGGTCTCACAACCGTTCACAGTGGAGTATGACGTCGAGCACGCATCTAGTGCGATTGACGTGGCAGGCACGTGGACACCGGCTTCGTCGCCCATGGAGCCTGCATCCCCGACACCAACATCTCCTGCACCACCTTCAGCCTCAGGTTTGGCGTCGGCGCTTACTGCAGGATCGGCTCTGCCAAACCCATGTGCTCCATCTTCACCACCACGGGCTACGCCTGATGCTCTTTCGCCACCACCTGAACCAGTGGAGTTCGTGACGCCACTTGATGAGGAGGAGGCGGATCTTGACGCGAACCACGATGACGCACCACTGCGGTTCTGTGCGATCAATGCCATCATCGGACCAGCCAAGCCACCTGGGTTCGTGCCCCTGGTGCTTGACGAGGAGCTCTTTTTCACCACGGTAGACGAGCCAGCCTCTTTTAGCGAGGCTGAACGCGAGGAGATGAAGGCAATTGAGGACAACGGCACATGGGAGCTCGTCGCACTCCCCACTGGGCATCGAGCAATTGGGCTCAAGTGGGTCTTCAAGGTCAAGCGTGACAAGAAGGGCAACATTGTGAGACACAAGGCACGCTTGGTGGCCAAAGGCTACATCCAGCGCGCCGGGATCGACTTCGATGAAGTCTTTGCGCCAGTGGCGCAGATAGAGTCCGTGCGTGCGCTGTTGGCACTAGCGGCGCATCAGCGGTGGGAGGTCCACCATATGGACGTTAAAAGCGCATTTCTCAACGGCGAGCTAAACAAGGAGGTATTTGTGTCGCAACCGCCTGGATTCATCATTTTCAGCAACGAGCACAAGGTATTGCGCTTGCGCAAGGCACTGTATGAACTTCGTCAGGCGCCGAGGGCTTGGAATGCCAAGCTGGATGCCTCCTTGGCATCTCTCGATTTTCAGAGGAGCCACTCTGAGCATGGCGTTTACATCCGGACCGAGGACTTGTCACGACTGGTGGTCGGTGTCTACGTCGATGATCTTATCATCACCGGCACCAGCAGTCATGAGATCACGGCATTCAAGCTGGAGATGAAGTGTGTCTTCTCGATGAGCGACCTCGGCCTGCTCTCGTACTACTTGGGCATTGAGGTGAGTCAAGGTACTGAAGGAATCTCTCTGTGCCAGTCCGCGTACGCCAAGAAGTTACTCAAGCGTAGTGGCATGGAGAACCGCAATCCAAGCCTGACCCCCATGGAGCCAAGATTGAAGTTGAGCAAGAACAACGTTTCTCCAACTATGAATTCGACGGAGTACCGGCGCATCATCGGCGGTCTCCAGTATCTGGTGCACACCCGGCTAGATCTCGCCTATGCGGTGGGCTACCTGAGCCAGTTCATGGAGGTGCCACATGAAGATCACTTCATCGCGGTAAAGCGTGTACTGCGGTATGTGGCTGGAACACGTGGTCACAGTGTTTTCTACACCAAGAAGGAATACGGGCAAGCGCAGCTGATCGGTTACAGCGACGCCGACATGGCTGGCAACATCGACACGCGGAAGAGTACCAGCGAAGTCATCTTCTTCCTAGGCGGGAATCCAATCACCTGGCAGTCGTCCAAGCAAAAGGTGGTAGCTCTGTCTTCGTGCGAAGCAGAGTATATTGCAGTGGCTACGGTGGCGTGTTAGGCAATCTGGCTAGTTCGGCTGGTGACTGACATGGTCGGTATCCAGCCTAGAGCTCCAGAGCTCATGGTAGACAATCAGTCCGCCATCGCCCTCAACAAAAACCCTGTCTTCCACGATCGAAGCAAGCACATCAACATCAAATTCCACTTCATCCGAGAGTGCATTGACAGGGATCAAATCATCCTCGAGCATACTCCTACGGAGCAGCAACTGGCGGACATCTTGACTAAGCCGCTCGGACATGTTCGCTTCCAAAAGCTTCGTGCCCTGATTGGCGTCAAGCAAGTTCTCGAGACCAAGGACTAGGGGGGAGTAATGTTAGATATTCCATGGTCTCGTAAGGATCTATTTCCTAAGTTATGATTGATTCAATTCCTTCCGTTTTTTCCTTAGTTTCCTTAGTTTGATGGTTAGCTGAATCACTGTGGTTTACGTTTCCTCAGTTTCCTTAGTTGTTTTTTCATACCTTGTGTGCAGATTAGCTGCGATTTATAATCTTTTGTATTCCCTATAAATAGAGGCTTAATACATTGAAAACGCTGCAGCAGTTTCTGAGCAGCACCAAATCCTAGACTTCGTCTGTCTTTGTGTGCGCGGCCGTGAACTAGTTCGGCGATTAGGATCGCTGCCAACTCCAACACAGTCTTCAATGCAAGTTCCTCTACATAAAGGATAGGAATTTAGAAGTCCTTCTGAAAATCATTAGTTTCGGTAGCAAAATAAAACACTGTGAAGATCTGAACTTTTCTGGACTGCATCATAATTTCACTCTTGTTTGGATAACATCTCATCATGGTTATTAAGGCGACACCTAGGCATCCAAGAGCCGGAGCCCGCATGCCATGTCCGCTCGCTTCGCCTGGCCGGGGGAAAGGAGGCATGGTGGGTGGTGGCGCTCACGGGGGGAGGAGAAGCGGCAGGAGGAGATGCAACGTGGGAGGAGGAGCGGTGGGCAGCGATGGGCAGCGGTGCCACGCGGGAGGAGGGGCGGTGGCGCGGTGTGGGTGGAGGAGCGGCGCGCGGGTGAGAGCGAGAGAGAGAGAGTTTGGGGTAGGTTATGGTTAAGTTAGGAGGGGGCGCCTAGGCCTGGGCCAAAAAAAAGAGAAAAAATTCAGATTTTATTCATTTTCTTCTTGTTTTTTCTCTTTTTTGACCTTCGCCTAATCCTCACCTAGGCGTCTAGGCGATGGGCTAGCGCCTCGCCTCGTCTTGTCGCCATGATATAACCATGCATCTCATTACCATTTTCAGATTCATAAGTGCCCCAAAAAGCTGACCAGTTGACGTTAAGCAGAGTTCCAGAGCTCCATCATTTTAACTGAACTAAACTTCACATTACACTTTTAAATAAGCATTATTTTTTTTGTAATGCTTGAGAGAATAAAAGGAACAAATTGTTCAATACTGGATGTCACAAACACCGCTATAAGTACATATCCTTGAACTGTAATGGTCAATAAAATCTAAACTTATTGAGCACTTGAATTTCAATTTTGCAAGTAATATGTAACTGTGCCATATATTGTTTGGTTCATCTGTTGCACCTGAAGGTCAACTTAAATATGAGCAAATTGTTATTTTATATTATCTAGATTCACATATTGTGGCGACCCATGCAATTAGCCCAGGGAATGACGGTAACCGTTGCCGTTACACTGAGATAATTACACGAATCTCGGTATACTAACTAATCAAAACATCGAGCGCACCCGATATTTTATCAATTAGTACACCGTGTTCAGAGTGTTATAGCAGAACAATAATTAGATACTGAATGTAAAAATATGTTACAAACCAAACCACACAGAGCTATGTGTCCGGTACATAATCATACATCGGATCCAAGTATAGCAAAAGGATATTACATAGATACTAATTACACAAAAGACTTAACGAAGTCGAAGCACGGCTACTCATCCATCTAATCCTCATGGTAGTACTCAGTCGCCTCGCCAAACCAACCGAACGCTTGAACTTCGGAGCCATTTTCTAGAAAAGGGAGGTTTAGTAAGAGTACAAAAGTACTCACTAAGCATTATTAGCAAAATGCAATAGATGAATTTCTCTCAATCCAACCAAAGTCCAGCTGATGATCACCTTCACTCAAAATACAGTTTTATAGACATGAGGTATTTGGTTTTCTTTAAGGGTTGTGTATTTTAATTTCAAAAAAAGCTACTAGCACCCGTATAAGAGGTAGACTTAGCTTCCGTAGCCTCTAATCCAGAAGACAGGCATGAATTCATGATTTTGACCCTGCGCAGGTCCGTACCACATTACCCATAGCAGGGTTCACAAAACTGACAAAAACCGCTCGAAAATCGCGGTTTTCGACCGTATCGAGCCGGTTCGAAATCCTAAACCGGTCGGTAAACCGATTCAATTAAAAAAATAATTCAAAAAAATCAAAAAATTTGAAAAAATTTGAAAAAATTTATGCGATGTAAACCGATCGAAAACCGGTGAAAACCGAGCGATTTTTCGAAAAAACCGACGAAAATCGCTCCAAAAACCGACAGCCTAAAACGTTCACCTCGTCGATCGGTTTTTCGAGAAAACCGACCGGTTTTTCGAGAAAACCGATGGGTTTTCGAGAAAACCGAATGGTTTTCGTTTTTTTTAAATTTGTTTTGAATGTTTTTTGTTCAAATGCTCGGTTTTGAAACTCTTCGGTTTCTAACGATTTTCGAGCGGTTTTTGGCTCGATATTTTCGAATTTCCAATTTCGGTTTTCCATCGGTTTTTTCGGTTTCGGTTTTGTTAACCCTGACCCATAGTGACCCATCCCGTGAGGCCCCAGAATGTTTATCACTGGTCCAAAATTTGATCTCCAACCCTGGTAGACAACAAGTAATGGTGTCCTCGACTGTTCCCCACTACCCTTAGCGTACCAGTTGTACCATGCTACCGCAACAGCTCTAATACTCCCCTAGGCTTTGAATATACCGTCTGATCAATCGCAGCTGATTTTTGTGTCCTTCACTGGGAATCCCGGCATACCCAACTTCACACTCTAGTTAACTACCTAACCACCAATGTGCAGATCATAATACCTTCCTAGGACAACCTTTCCTGACAGATTTCACACACTATGGTTGGTACTGTAATACGGCTCATTACCCGATGTTAGTTGTTCATCCTTATATCATAACATATGTAGAAGACCCTGCCGGCTATTCCCATCTCATCGGCGCCCTCCACCCACCATAATAAACATATGCCAACTATTCCATTCACTAGATGAGCCAATCAAATTACCAAACCAATTATCAACCGGCCACTCCGTTTCTCAATCCATACTTTTCAATATTATCCGATTTAATGTTTTTATTTGCAATATATGTTTTCCCATGCAGTGATGAAATATGTAATTATATGAAAGCACTGGAAAGCATTTAATAAAACATGATCAACGGAAGCTTGCCTGAATTCTAGTAAATATAATCGTCCTCGCCCGGATTCTGAAGGTGGCCTTCTGCTGGATTTATTTCAATTCCTAAAATCTTTAAATATTAAATCTATGGCCATTAATTTGAAGGTGATTTATAGCGTCCAACCATTTCCAACAGTTGCAATCTTATTTAGAAGGGTGTTAATTCTTATTTTGAGCTATTCATGTATTTGCAAGTTTTATATAGCTGTCTATTTAGCTAACCATTGTTATTTGGCATCTTTTTGGATTTTCATACGAACAGCTGGATAATTAGCAACACTAACTACGATTCGTGACGATCAACCCATTTTTCTAATTTTTCCCCTCTTTTCTATTTTCTTTTCTCCTCTCCTCTTTTCATTTTATCTCCTTCCCCCTTTTCTTTTTTCCTCCATGGATCGCCTCCCTTTGGCTCCTCTCTCTCGGGTTTTCATCCCATGCTTTCTCTGGACCGAGCTCTTTGGCTCCCTCTCTTGTTCTCCTCTCCTCCCCTGCTCTACTCTCCCTCCCGGCCAACCCAGGCTCAGCACCGGCCTTTGGCCTCACCCATGGCAGCCTCCTCTCTCCCCCTTACCGGCCCTTGGCCTAGTCTCACCCTCGGCTCGCCAGCGTCAAGCCCGCCATCTCCTCTCTCCCCTGCGGCCCCTGGCCCGGCAGCACCGGCTCTGGCCTTAGTCTCGGCTCCTGTAGCCGAGCTCGATCTCTACCTTGTCCTAGAGCATCTAGACCTCTCTTCCTGCTGCCTTTACATGGTTTGGTCCTAAGGTTCTTGTTGCCTTGCTACTGGATTTGTGGTTTTTGCCTTACAGTTTGTTGGTGGCTTGAGTTGAGCATGGCTAGATGTGTTCAAAGGTGAGATTTGTGATGTGATTCCAAGGTGAGCAAGGGTCCATGATGATTCTAGGGGTGGTGTCCTCGGTTGGGAGACGAGATGACGACACTGGCTATGCATGTATGCCGGGGAGTGCACGGTGATGGCCAGGACGCTCCTCGTGGGCCCTCAGAGTTACCCTTCTACTGAGACCACGGTGTTTTCCCCCCATCTACTTGCTACTCTACCCTGATGTACTTATTTTGCATACTACTACTGCAGCCTTACTTGTGCACTTGATGGAGTGGTTCTATGTTGAAGAAGATGCTGGGGATGGCAGTGAAGGGATAGCCAAGGTCTTGGTGCCTGATCTGGGCTCCTCCTTCGGTTGCTCTCCTCCTGGCCTTCTCCTCCTTGCTCCTGGCTGCTAGTTCCTTCCTCCTCTTCTTGCTTGGTCTTCTCCTCCTTGCTCCTGGTTGCTGGTTCCTCCCTTCTCTTCTTGCTTTGGGAAGTGGCAATGGGAGGAAGTGGCTGGCTGCCTCTCAGTTGGAATAGGGAAAGGGAGAGACAGCCTGGCTGCTCACAGATTAACTTCAGTTTTGGCATAGGCAGAGGGAAGTGACTCACTGTGGCTTGATCTTATCTCCTCTTTCTATAGGGCTCTTCTTACTATTTTAGCCATAGGACTTTTACTGAGTTACGAAGGAGTAACTTGGTCCTTACCATTTCACTAATGCAGCCTTGGTTATCAAGCTTAATTGCACACTTTACTCTTAATTAGATGTGTAATGGTTTTATTTGATTATTAGAATGAAGGACCATGTGGAGGTCCATTATTGTTTGTGATGAGTATTTGACTTAATTTGAGCTTGGGTTGCTCATGTTTGAATTTGATTTTAGTTTGGATTTGAAATGGTTTCATTTGGAAGCATTTTGATTTGTGTTGGCTTGTTAGGTTGCGACAGACCTTAGGTTCAGTGCTTAGTGTTTGCGCCTGATCAAGGGAACCAAGTAACAGAGAGTTTCTCATTTGCGTCGGACCAAATTTTGTGAAGTTCATATTTGCGCCGGACCGAGTTAGAAATGACTTGTGTATGCGCCGGGACCAAGTGTAATTGGTTTTATGATTGCGCCGGACCGGTTTGGAGCAAGGAAATCTTGGAATAGAGTATTTTTCCTATAGCCCCGGACCAAGGGTTGTTCAAAACAGAGAGTTTCACATTTACGCCGGACCAAGGGGTGTTCCAAACAGAGGGGAAAAAATCACATTTGCGTCGGACCGATTTTTTTCGCACCGGACCGACTCCGATAGGTTGTGGTAATTTGCATTTTTGAAGGTGTTTCCGTGCTCAAAAAATTATTTAATCTACATGAAAGTTGTAGATATTTTCAAGGCACATCCTTTTCATGTTGAAAAGTTTTTCATTTGAGCAACATAAAAAATCATGAAAAATCGGGAAGGGTAACATTGAGTTTCACATTTGCGGCAGACCAATTTTGACAGCATGTCGTAATTTGCATTTGTGAAGGTCTTCCCGTTCTCAAAAAATTATTTGGTCTACATGAAAGTTGTAGAGAATTTCAAGGCACATCTTTTTCATGTTGAAAAGTTTTTCATTTGAGCAAAAGAAAAAATCATAAAAAAAATCGGGATGAGTGCTGCTGTGTTGGAAACAGGGAAACTCGGAAGTAGGTCCGTTGTAGATGTTCTGCGCTCTGTTGAGCTTTATTCTTTGATGATTAAGGCATAATATTTTTGAGCAATGCTATGTAATGTGTTTTCCTTATCTGTGATGGATGTAGGGCTCTGTTTAGTGGCTATGGTGAGGCGAGGGATGGACGGAACTACGCAAGGGTTGCTGGAGCTTCAAGATGGCCGGAGATCGCCGAAAGATGGCCGGAGATGGAGCCGGTGCAATCCAAGGAGGCAAGGGGACAAAGTGACAGCTAAGCTTGAAGCTTTTTGGGTCTAAAAGACTAGTGGGTTGTTGGTCTTTAGAGCTAAAGTAGTTGTCAAGCTAGCTTCAGAGAGGGTTGTTGAACTGATCACTTAAAGATGCTTTGAGAAAGCATGTGTAAGAGTGGATCAGTGTAACCCATGTGAGTGAAAGTGTGGGATCAAATCTTGGCCCTTAGAAGTTAGCTTAGGGTTTAGGCAACACATCGAAGGGTAGGAATTGATCCTAGAACACTATAAATAGAGGGGTAGGGATAGCCTTCCCCTGTAAGGTTTTGAGAGAAGTTCCTGAGAAGATTTTGGTGTTCCTTTGAGCTTTACCCACATTGTAACACCCCAAAATTTTGCTTTTCTTAAACTCATGTGTGATTTGGCACTTTGATGAATTTTTGGAATTTTCTGGAATTTATTTGGATTTATTTGGAATTTATTTGAATTTGTCCCCTTTTGAAATAATTAAAGAATTTAACTTTGCAAATAAAAATTTGTTGGAAATATTTTATTTGAGTCCAAAATGATCCAAAATATTTTCCAGAATTTTTCTGAGATTTTTCCGAGTCTTTTGCTATTTTTAATGAATTAAATGAATTTCTGAGAATTATTTTGGATTATTTAATCGCTGGAAAATCGAGTGGGTTTTACTGTTCATCCGACCGGACCCGAGTCCAAGTCAGACTCGAGTCCGACCCGAGCCAGTCGTTCCGGTCGAACCCGCTCGGCCGAACCCAAACCCGCGTGACCGTTGGATCTTGATCCAACGGCCACAATTGAGCCACGTCACCCGAGCCCGAGTCCGACCGAGCCAAACCGCCTCGCCGAGCGGACAAGCCCAAACCCTCGCACCGTTGGATCTTGATCCAACGGCTGACGTTGATCCACGTCGCCCAATCCGAATCCAACTCGGATTCCGCCGCCGCAACGGAGTGGGCCTCGGTTTCCGCGCGTTTCACAGACGCCGAGGGCCCTATTTAATGCGCCGCCGCCGCTGCCGTGATGCCGACTTTCGTGCGCACCCGTAGCCCTAGCTCACACCGCTCAAGCCGCCGTGGTTGCGCCGCAATCGCTCGTCGTAGTTGGCTTAGCGTTCCGCCGCATTCGTTTGCAGTTTCCGCCGCCGTCCACCGTCCTCCGCCGCCGTTGAGCCCAGATCCGGAACCGTGAGGTCAAGCCACGCCAGAGGAGATCGCTCACTTCGCCGGAGGAGCCCCGCAGCGCCGTCGCCGTGGTCGCCGTCCCCGTCTCCGGTGAACGAGCGCCGCTGCAAGCCATCGCTGTCGACCGAGCTCCATCAGCCGTCCGATCCAGATCCAAGGGCCCAGATCACGCCACGTCACCCCCCAGTGAGATCCCACGTGCTAATCCCAGATCTATTTCCAACCGTTGGATCTAGATCCAACGGTTTAGATCGTGCCACGTAGCCTAAACCGCTCAGTACTAGATCCATTCTCAGCCGTTAGATCTAGATCAAACGGTTAGGGTTAGCCGCGTTGTAAACGTTAGATTGGATCTTGACCGTCCAATCAAGATCGAACGGTTCAGATCAGCCGAGTAGTTTTTCTACTGTGTTAAGCCAGATCCGATCTAGGCCGTTGATTTTCAAATCAACGGCCGAGATCTAGCCACGTGGCCGGGAGGCCGACCATCGCGGTCAGCGCGCGCCATACAAGGCGTGGGCGTGTCTCTCGACACGCTGGGCCCACCGCCAGCGGGCCCCAAAGAAACCGCATCATGACGTCACGCTGACGTCACGGTGGGGCCCGCCTGTCAGCCCACTCGGCTGAGCCGTGTGCTGACGTCATGCTGACGTCACCGGCAGGGCCCACCTGTCAGCGACACGAGCCGTGGACCGAGTCCACGGTGGACCGAGTCCACGGTGGACCGAGCCAAACCATGCGCTGGGTCCATGGACCCGAGGCGACGTGGCGGCTCCCGATTGGTCCACGTGTTGCGCTGACGCAATAAATGAATTTCCGAAAAAGAAAATGATTTATTAATTCGAAATATTGATTTCAAATTTGATTCAAACTTCAAACATTTATAACTTTTGTGTTTTAACTCCGATTTGAGTGATTCAAATTTCTAAATTTGTATAAAATTGAGATCTACCTAATGATGAATTTTATTTAATTTTTGGACCAAAGTTTTTCTCTGTAATAATATTTAATTGATTATTTAAACTTTGAATGCTTGTAACTTTTGCATTTAAACTCCGAATTTGACGATTCTAGTTTCTAAAAATTCATAAAATTATGCTCTCTCTGTTTGTGAACTTTATTTGGATGTTTGGACACTTTTTGTCTACTGTTTATTTATTATTTGCTATTTGCACGCTTTACGAGTAGACGTTTAAGTGCCCGAAGGCTTCGAAGGAGAAGTGTTGACCCAGGAGCCAGCTCAGGACCTAGAACAAGTACTTTTTGAAGGCAAGTTGTGCTTTGACCATGTTGATCCCAATTTCAAATTAATTCGATTTAAAACTATTGCATGCTAGTTTAATTAGAAAATACTTTATTTAAATATGGGAAATTAGATAAATGCCAAATTGCTGTATGACACCTTGGTTAATTATATATGCCATGAGCCCTTGTCACCCTAGTTGAGGATTAAATAGTTGGACATTACTAAATTGCCAGCATGGGAATTTAGATCGTCGTAGTATATTGCTTAGACCTGCTACGTGCTCATGACATGATTTTGGACAATCAAATGTTAATATTGACTTAATGATATATTGAACCTGTTTTGGAAAGGTATCATGTGTTGTGATGTTGATGGCACGTGGTGCAAGGTAATCAACTGGGGTTTGATAAATAGTTTTCGACCGGGGCATGTGGCAAGAATGATCGGGTGGGCCAGTTGTGGCACCGGGAACGTTGTTTTGGTTCTTCGGGTAGTCTTGCCCTGGTCACCCTAAGGACTTAACCTTGCAAGCCTTTGAACTGATTCAAGCGTGCAACCACATGTCTGTAATGGGACAGACCTAGTTGATTAAGTTGCTAATAACGTACCTGTGGGACCTCAGGATGTCAACTACACCCTTTGTGTAGTTGTACGGGGGAGCGTACCGGGGCTGCGGCCAGGTACCCATCTAACGGTGGATTGGCCTAAACTTCGCCTTCGCTAAGGGAAGGGTTAGTGTGCAATCACCGGGGAGGACCACTTGTACTGTTAGAAGTTTCCGAAAGACTCTGTTACGGACACTCGCCTTTGTGGTATTTGGCTGTATCTTGTGGGTAAAGTGCATAACCTCTGCAGAGTGTAAAATCTATTCGAATAGCCGTGTCCGCGGTATTGGACATCGCTCGGGAATTACAGTTAAGGTTTAGACTTTCTTGAAAATAACTTGGTCTTGAAAGGTTGGGTTGGTTTAATAATGATGTTGATAGAAATGTGGATTAGAATCGGGAAAGATGTTTATTTAACTCCTGAAAAAGTTATTGATGTTATACTTGTTTCTACTGCTTTCGAATCTACTTATGATACTTGTCAAATGCTCTTTACTGCAAATATACCTTGAGCCACTCCTTTGTATTAAGCCATGCATGTAGTATATTAGCTGCATTATGTGCATGACTTGCTGAGTACCAAGTACTCACCCTTGCCGCAATACAACACCAGTTGAAGAAGAGTCTACACCACCTTTGGAGGAGGAGCTTCCAGAGGAACCGTCTATCTAGGGAGCGAGCCCAGTCAGTTGCCTGTGGTATACTGGATGGCGCCACGAAGTTATCTTATTTTCCGCTGCAGTTATTTCTCTTTTAATAAGTTTCGCCCTGTGAGGCGTATATTTGTAACTTGACCATAAGGTCAAGCAACCAGTTTGGTTAACTATTTAAGTACTTTATTAATTTGTTGAGTATGATTGTGATATTTACCAATGTTGAGACTGTGTGCACTAGCGCGTTCCTGGACTAGTGCTGAATACACAGAGGGTCCGGATTTGCAAATTCGGGTCCCGACACACATGAAGTGAGGCTTTGTAAAATCTTCCAAGGAAACGAAATACAAAAAACATTCTCTCCATTAGGAATATAAATTCCGCATTTACATTTTGTCTTTACACTACGCAATTTAAATTCAGTCTTTACATTCTCCCAATTTAAATTCCGCAAGTTGGATTTGCCTCCCCTCCTACTTGCTTCTGGTTTTTATTGCCAAAGATGAGAGGTTGATTGGATGAGTCTTCACTTAGATCATATTCTAATCCTCTAGGCAATCCTTGTTTCAAGTTTTGCGAGAAACCGACATGATGTGACTTTGAGAAGGTATCCAAGTCCATCTTGATCTTCAAAATCCCACGAGGAAGTCTAGATCACAGATTTCCTCTTTTTTGTGTTCTTAGCATATTTCCTCTTCAAATGGTTAAAGGTTGGAACTTTGACATCAATCATTGCAATTGATTATTAGAACAAGTTCCTGACATCTTAAAGAGGTTATCTACCAAGTTTCATGAACTTTGGACCATTGGATCAAAAGACTCATTATCTTAGTTTTGTGTTCGGGTTGTTCTTGTGCCCTGTTCTTGCTCCAAGAATTTCTGTACCTAGCAAGAGAGGTTCATTTGAATGCTATTTGTCTAGTAGGTGGAGAAAATTTTATTTTGGGATTATTCACCCCTCTCTGATCGCCATTTCGACCTTTCATAAACACATCTCTGTACTTCATTTAAACTTCAACTTTACCTCACTATTAACTGATTAACTTCAGTCTTGTTTGTCATGATCAAGTGGTCAACACATCCAGATTAATTGAGCAATAGATTAGGCATCTCCATGTACTACGACATTTATGTACATTTCCTGAATGCATTATCACCCATCAACAAAATATTTGTCTTCTACATTGCTATTCATCCTACTCACATTACTGTAAATTATTTTCCTTTTGGTTAAACACTGGTGATCAACATAGAATATATAACATTAGCCAGATAATCTTGTGGCTTCCAATTTGGCAGCAACTTCCTTGGCTTCTTTAGCCTTCAACTTTCTTTCGGCCTGGCTGCCTGCAAATCTTTCCCTGAAACCGTTCACTGCATCATTATCCTGCATATAGTGCATGAAGTCAAGAAAATGAAGGTAGTCAAACATCAAGGAAATGATGGAAGTGGAACAAATGAAGAATATATATAAAAAAAGAGCACTGCATACCAATCCCTTGAACAAAGGTACAGGTTTCCCTATCCTGTGGCCTGATGGTATGAGATCCCAAGGTCTTTTTGCTTTGTCAGTCTCTCCTTTTTCATCAGAAAATGATAGATGCTCTTCTGGACATAGATTTAGCTGCTGTAGGACCTAAGTGATAGAATAGCAAACATTTTAGTTTTACACACGAAAAGGTATGTCCAAATGCAAGTAAGTTGCATGACAAATCAAGGACAAACTTCTTTTGAAAAGGACGGCATGAAAGGCTCCAGCAAACAAGCCAGGAGGTGCACAAGGCCAACAGAAGTTTTCATCACAGTGGCGCAACTTGCTGGATCTTGTTTGTAAAGCTTCCAAAACTGACTCTCCTGCATATCCAGATAGAAAATTAGAGACAGTTCCAAGATGCCGTAAACAATGCACAAGGAAAAGAAAGAATCAAGACATCAAGCCTTACTTGCAGGTATGCATTTCCCTCACTAGAAATGGCCATTGCAATCTTCAACCCTTGTTTTAGTTTAACCTGTCAATGGCAACGGTTGACATCACATGAATGCTTCAGATTTATAGAAGCAATTCAAATTCAGTTATGTTGAGTAGTATAATTCGAACAGTTCCAAATCAATTTGCTACCTTGTTCATTGCGTCAATATACTGCTCAATCAATTTACCAACAGTTTCTGCCAATGCACTCGTCAGTGGATGCGAATCCGTAATAGGTGCATCAGGTATAATGGAACCATATCCAACTCCTGAAGCAAAAGTTCGACAGTAATAGCGAAACCCATCAGATATATCATACAGGAGAGAAGCACAACAAAAAAATGGACCACTGGATGCATGCCACAAGAAGAATTTGAAAGAAATCGGAGAAATACAGAGACATCATGTTCAAAACTGTAAGATTATTCTACTTTACTAACCCTCTGGTTTTGCAATAAAGCTTAGCACTCGATTGATGAAATTGCCCAAATTGTTTAGCAGCTCGTTGTTAAACTTGGCTTGCAAATCTGTCCAAGTGAACAATGTATCTGATGCCTAAAAATTACAAAAATTAGTTCAAAACAAATGTCTTAGTTATGTATACCCGCATAAAGATATAATTTAAGATCTTTTGATTTATTTGAAAACTAACCTCAGGACGATTCGTAAGCAAGTAGTACCGCCACACTTCAGGAGGAATATTTGTGGCTTTTGCATCATTGCCAAAGACTCCAATGCCCTTAGTTTTGGAGAACTTTCCTGTGTATACACAAAACCTTCACATAAAAAGATGTCCACATGGGCTCACAGGAAACTAACATGTAATTTTTCAGGCATCCAAGCTAAAAAAGAAGTGGTGGTACCTGATTCGTAGTTTAGGTATTCTGTTACACTAATTGTCTTCATGAAAGTCCAATTTTCACCGGTTCCAAGTAGTGTAGAGGGGAACATGACCTGAAGTTTTATTATACGCAGAAAATAAGATTTCCTTGAAAAGAAAAGGCATGATGTAGTCTCCATGCACTTGCACAAGTAGAATCTATTCGAAGCTTGTTAAGCATGTAGCCGTATGGAATATATTGCACGCTCCAAGTTGCCAAAAGAATTATACCGTATGGAATGGGACATTGTCTTTCCCCATGAACTGGTACAATTCAACATTCTCTGGGTTTTTCCACCACTTCTCCCACTCAGGTGTGTAGCATGCCGTGATGGAGATATAACCGATTGGTGCATCGAACCAAACATAGAATACCTGAACTCATTCATCCGAATGGACAGTCATCAATACAAACTTGAAGATGATACAGTTCAGAATTTTCCTATTCATCAATGCATGCACAAATGACAAACCTTATCCTTGTACTTCTCATGCGGCACAGGGACACCCCATTTCAGATCCCTGGTAATGCAGCGAGGCTTGAGCCCTTCCTTCAGCCAAGCATTTGTGGCATGAATTGCATTTTGGCTCCAAGATCCAGCAACAGAAGTCTCATCGATGTACTTCTCCAGTTTCTCCTTCAACAGGGGGAGCTCTAAGAACAAGTGATCGGTGTCGCGGACACACGGTATACTCCCACAAACCTGAAGAATGGTCAGAATTCAGCACAAGAAAGAAATGCAAGATTGGTATGCTGTGAGATGACAGTCACACAGAAGCACCTGCCTTGCACTTGGGATCAATCAAATCGGTTGAATTCAGCAATTTCCCGCATTTTTCACACTGATCACCCCTTGCAGAGTCATAGTTGCATCCCTCCGTGGGGCAAGAGCCCTCCACAAGCCTATCAGCCAAGAACCTCTGGCATGAATCGCAGTAGAGCTGCAACAGATAAACAGAGCAACGCCATGTCTAAGGCGTTAAGAAAGACAGCACAGGAGATGGACTTGTGACAACAAAAAACAGAGAAGTGGAAAGAAAATTGCTGCCCCGCGCGCAACCAACCTGTTGCATTGTGTTCTCTGAAAGCCAACTATTCTCCAATAGCTTGTGGAAGATCGCTTGGCACACCTCCGTCTGCTGCGGAGAAGACGTCCGGCCAAAGTGGTCGAAGCTGATGTCGAACCACTCATACACCTCCTTGTGGATAGCATGATACCTATAACATCAGTACGGAGATGAATTTTCAGAAACTTTACATCACAGATTTTCTCCTCTTTTTTATCCTCAGAGGCAAGTTTGTTGAACAAAATGCTTAAGAGAGGTGCTTCTATGCTCTTCTTTCTTTCTGCTCAATGCTTAAACCTGAGGTCGGTACTTACAAACCACTTAGTACAACACAGAACTCGATCTCTACATGCTACAGAACAAATCTCAATTAGGACTTATTTGTGCATACTCAAAACCAAATTCAACAGCAGCTCCAAAAGCAAATTGACCAAATCCCCACCTCAATTTGCAGAAATTCAGTTCTAAGACGAGACGAAAACCCCTACTAAATCACACAAAACCCCTATCAGCCAAAATTGTCCACCTAAACGCACCATTTCGAACAAAATTTACCAAACCCGCGCCCCGACAGCAAAAAAATTGCCCAAAATACAACCAAACCAAAAGCCCAACACCACGTACAGCCGAATCAAGAGAAGAGAGACAATCGGTTCCGGGCTCACTTGTCGCAGATCTCCTGCGGGGAGCAGCCCTCCTCCATGGCCTTGGTCTCGGTGGCGGTGCCGTACTCGTCGGTGCCGCAGACGTAGAGCACGTTGTGGCCCCGCAGGCGGCAGTAGCGCGCGAAAACGTCGGCGCTGAGCACGCAGCCGATAATGTTGCCGAGGTGCGGCACGTTGTTGACGTACGGCAGCGCGCTCGTCACCAGAACGTTCCGCCGCCCCGGCACCGGCAGCACCGCCCCCAGCTTCCCCGGCGCCGCCGCCATCGTCGCCGGCCGAGCACAACCGCCGCAGCCGCAGCAACAGTGAATCGGCGATGGAAGAGGAAGTGGAGAGGACGGTGCGGGTTTTCTCTTCGTGTCTCAGCGACCGGATTGATCGTCGTCGTGTATATATCGGCGGGCGGGTGCGAGCTGACTCGTTCGCCGGCTCGAAGAACCTTTTCCGGCTTAATAAAAAAGGATTTCTCGACCAGCTGCAGCCGGGCCAAACTGCGGAGTGGACCGAAACGGCCAATCGCGGCGTAGTCTGCTTTCCTAGTTTTTTTGTCCTTGAAAAACTATTATGTGTTACAATCGTGACGGTGCAGTTTGCAAGCTAACTTCTAAGAGTACTACTTATACATGTCATCCTCTCCGTTTATCTTAAAGCAAATAAAGAAATAAGGTCACGTTTTGCAACTTAGAACCGGACCGCTTCTACTAAAATCAGGAAGAAACATAGCCAAACGGGCTAAAGCTTGGAACGATTCTCCTCGAAACGTTTCTTCTTTTTCCACACCGGGGCCGAATCACTTTCAACCCCGTTCCACTCCGATTCACAGAATCCAGACAGCTAGCCAAACGGTTTCCAGACAGTGATTCTGATTCTACCTGAAATGTTTCTATCAAGAATCTGGAACCATTGCCGTTTCTACTAGAATCTGAAACCATATCAAACATGGCCTAAGTAAGAAAGATGCTTCTATATTTTTTCTTTCTAAAGTTATATAAATATTAAAACATAAATAAATGGTACTTCGGTTGTTTCAAAATTTATGTAACTTGTATTAAAAAGAAAAACATAAAACACTACTCAATAAATAATCATTATTTATCATTTATTCTACTTTAATATTTATGTAACTTTTAAATAATGATATATAACGCAGCCTTTTCTCTCCTCCTCCCTAATCGAAGTTGTCGTGAGTTTTTTAGAAACATCAGCCGCTTCAGTCTAGAGAAAGTTGCCACGACATTTCAATCTCCGGTGATCGTTGGCGAGCATGAGCGCCCTAGAGCGATCGCCTCGAGGCATGCATCTACAGAGTACCAACCAGGGTTTCACTTACCGAATTTCGAAAATCGGCGCGAAAATCGAATTTCAAAAATCGACAAAATCGAGCCGAAAATTGGTCGAAAATCGATAAAAATCGAATGGTCTGAAAACTCAAATTTTTTAAAAAAATTCAAAAATTTCGATATTTAATCGATAATCGCGATATTTGGTCGATAATCGCTCGATTATCGCGATATTTTCCTCGAAAATTAGCCGATCACGTAAACTTCCCCGTCGGTCGATTGTTTGAGCGATTTTCGGTCGATATACCTCGATAATCGCTCGATATGGCTCGATTATCACGATATTTGTGTTGGACAAATTTTTTCAAATTTTTGAATGTTTTGAATTATTTTTTTGAATTTAATCTGTTTACCGACCGGTATTTTCTATCGTGCCGGCTCGGTAAGGCCGATTATCGTGAAAATCGCCCGATTTCGAACGATAAGTGGAACCCTGGTACCAACTCCTCCTCAGCGCCCTTCGTTTCGTAGCTTCAGCATCCTCGCGTTGCCGCTAATTCATCAAGGGAGCGAGAGGACAACTCGAAGATTTTGATCAGAGATGAACGTCGGAGAAACCTTCACCGAGTCGATGAGGTTTGCCTCTTGTCCGATCTTCAGAGAGCCCGATTAACGACACCTGGCTCTGTACGTCATCGATCGAGAGTGTTTGCGATTTCTCCATCAGTCGAAGGGCAGTTTTGGGAAAACAGCCATGGCCCAGAGGCAGTCGATGCAGGAGAGGAAGACCTAGAAGAATTTTTTTTGACAACTCTGGGTCATCCCCAAATCCTGTCCTCCCCGAGCTAGGGTTCAGGTGGCGGAGGAGGCGCTCGTCTGGATCCGCGGAGATCTGATCTCCTCTGGAAATTTCTCGATCTCCGATTGTTTCCCTGTTTCCTCTAGAGATTCTCTACTTCCTAATCCTCGTTCCCTAAACTTTGAGAGAGATTTTTGTGGGAGAGGGAAAGGAAATTCATCCTTTGCATCTGTGGTGAAGATGGCAGATCATGGGTGGAACCAGTGGGGGAGAGGCGGCGGGGGAGGACGTGGACGTGGATGGCGTTCTCCTCCTTTCAGGGGACAGAGATTTCAACGAGGCAGATCCGCACAACAGAATCCGAACCAATGGTATCCTTCAAGCTTTCCGGATAGACCTCCGCTGCTTCCTCAACCTCAACGTCTTCAAGCGCAAGTCCCATCAAAAGATCTCCTTGTACAACCTCCTGGAGTAAATCAAACCCTAAAGAAAGGTAATCCTTCTGCAGATCCTATAGGAGTGGAACTTCCGTATGTGAAAGAAATTTGTTATAACTGTGGGGAACCAAGTCATTTGGTGGGGAGTTTTAAGAATCCGAAGGCATGTTTCATTTGTGAAGAACCGGGTCATCTGATAGAGGTTTGTCCTACCCGTCTGCTTTCTTAAAAATCTGCTGGGTTTATTGGTAGTGCTGCAAATGGGTTGGGTTTTTTTCACCTTGAGGTGCCTGAGTCCAATAGGAGTTCTACCTTCAGATTTAAAAATTATGGAATTATCACTATTGATTAAGGGGAAATCTCTTTAGGTGAATTGGAGAAGAATTTGGTAGATATCTTTGATGCTCATTGGCCTTGGCAAGTTAGACAGTTGGAGAGTTTTAGGTTCCTTATTTGTTTCCCCCCCCCCTCAAAAGAAAGTCTCCTATCTTGCTCTTCTCCCGAGTTTTAATTTGAATAAACCCAATGTGACGGTTTATATTGAAGTCTGGAAATGGGAGTTTGATGTTTTTGATTAATTGCAAGAGGTTTGGATTCAGATAAGAGGAATTCCCCCTAAATGGTGTACTTGGAAGGTTTTTGAACAAGTGGCTTCTTGTTTTGGGATTTTAGTGAATGCTGACTCAACTGGTATGTTTAAAAGTTTTTATGAGATGGTTAGAATCCAAATTGCCTACAGAGATCCTTCTAAGATTCTGAATCAAAGGATGATGGGAGCCGAGAAAAGCTTGTTTATCATAAATATAACATTAGAGAGAAATGAGTCTCAAAAAATAGTTGATGATGATGACCAAAATGATGGTAATGATGATGACCTTGATGATTTGGATAATGAGGATAAGAAAGATGGTGATATTGGAGACAACATGGACACTGAGCGGCATCATCCTGTTGCTGAGAAAACTCAAGCGGGTTCCTCTGATAAAAATACCAGAATGACATTTAATGATAAATACATAGATTCTAAAGGCAAATCTGCTGTTAAGAATGAATCAAATAGTTGTGATATGGTGGTTGAGTCAGCTTTATTCTCGGAGAGTAGTGGAAAAGAAATCTTGGATTCAAATGTTTTAGGATAATGTTTGTAAGGTATATACAGATGAGATTGTGGATAGTGACAAATGTTATAAGCTTCTTAGAGAATTGGAAATGATTAATTTTGATGAATAAATTGTTGAGCTTGAAAAGGAGGAGATTGTTACTCAAGAATCTTTGGAAAGTCTAGATTCTGATTCAACTAGCAGATCTATTGAGAAATTTATGCCTGATTATCATGTTTCTCTCAATCAGGATGATAAGGGGGAAAAGAGTGGTGAGAAAGCAGATTTTGTAGTAGGAAGAACTGCTAGAGATCACAAGCCTGAAAATAATGATTCATTGCATAATAGATTGGTCCACAAAAGGCAGAAACATTGGGGTCCAGTTCCAAGTAAGAGAAGAAGCAAAAGACTTGAGGATCATGGTAAAACTGTTGCAAAAAGCTCAGGAACTTCTAAGACAAAAGAACTTAGAGAATTGCCCCCCCCCTAAAGGTATTTCTTCTAAAAGTTCCTTTGATTCATTTACTGTTAATGATTTGAATACTCTAGCTGAGAAAGTTGATATTGTGATGGGTTGCTCGAATTTGGAAAAAATTGAAAATACTATATTTTGTAAAGAAATTGATGCCATGAGAGTTGCTAGTTTTGATCAAAAAATCTCTGTTGGAGATGGCTCGACTAATAATGAATATATCTATGAAAATAATGTTAATCTTCCTATGGAGAAAACTAATTGGCAAAGTCGTTCTTCTATGCCTCTGAAGGAGGAATGTAACATCCTCAGTTTTGCTTTCTGAGAAAAATCTAATTTAAATAAATTAAATTTAAAAATTGGAGTTTCCCTGGTGTTTATATTAACCTGGCATCCCTTCCCATCCAAAATCGGGATTTAATTCCCTTCCGTTCGGAAAATCGAATTTTCAGGTTCCCGCCGGTACCTGAAATTTCACCCGAGTCCAAAAATGCTCCAAAAATCCCAAAACCACTTCAATTATGTTCCAAATATTCCAAAATGATTTTAGGAACAATTCCCCAGATTTTTGGACCTTCGCTCCTATTTTATCTGGCGCTGTTTTTGTTTAATGCCCGCAATCCGCGTCTGAATATTTAATTCCACCAATTTCATCCAAATTCCGCGAAACCAATTTTATTGGGTCCCAAATATTCCAAAATGGTTTTAGGAATTTTTTTCGGAATTTTTAGACCATTTTTCCTAATTTTTCTCTAGGACGGATCATTTATGTAATTCGCGACCAATCACAAGCCGCCACGTGTCGCTGCTACAGTGTCGTCTTCCTCCTCTAGCCATGAAGAACAGAGGAAAGCTCCAACAAGATTCCAATGGCTAGGGCTTGCTTTAAATGCTCATATCTCCCTCAAATCAACTCCAAATCACGAACGGCCGGTTCCGTTGGATCTGTATCGACGCCCTCTTGCCATTCCCCACCTTCATTAGCCGCTAATCTCGACGGAAACCGTCGCATTAAAGAAAAACCAAAATGGACATTAATGCTCATAACTCGGCCGTTTCAACTCCGTTCCGCGTGATTCCACTTCCATTCTCTTCGTATAAGAATCCCCGTCCCGGTGGTATGAGCCTCCTTTAGCCTCTCCCATTCGTTCATCCGCTAGAGCAAGAAAACCGATGTCGGGTGATATTTTCGGTGTTCTTCGCGTTCTTGTTCGTAGATCTCTCTCCGGTGGGTCATTCTTCGTGCTACTTGGTTCCTTGTGACCGTGAGGTAGTCTAGACTCTAACCTTTCAATCAATTTTAGGATCCCTCAAGTTTTGGAAACGAATTTCGCGTTTTTGTCGGTTCGGCCGGAGCTCCGTTCGTCGCCAAATTCGTCGTCTCTCGTGAGAATCAATCCAATTCCTTGCTCCACTAGGTCCATAAGGAGGTTATCTAGTGATTCCATGCTATTATTTGGTTCAATTCCATGCGAAATTGGTGCGAAAATCCAATTTTCGGATTTTTTTTGGGGCCTCTGTTGTTTTTGGAATGCTCTGTGCTTGGGGCCTCGCCGCCGGCCGCCTCCGCCGCTTCTTGGCCGCTTGGCCAGCTCGCCGCTTGGCCAGCCGGGCCGCCACCGCTGCCCAGCCGCCGCCGCCAAGGCGACGCGCCCCGACCGGCCACCATAGCCCCACCCCTCCAAGCCAAGCTTCATCCATGGCTTCCATGGCATGAGCAAAGCTTGAAGACAACCCCATGAGTATGACAAAGTGGGCCCACCTGCCATAGGAACAAACAATTCCCAAAAATCAGAAAAATAGGCAAAAGAATATTCCAGGGAATATTCCTCGTTTTCCAATTTTTCAAATTTCAAACTTCGGACGCTCATATCTTCTCTGTCCGAACTCCGATTGACTCCGTTCAAATTTCTAAATTCATCTAAAATCAAGATCTACTTGCCTGTACTAATTTTGTAATTTTATTTATTTTTTAGTATTTATTTATTGCCTATTTTATACTTGACGGATGGAGTCATCTAATTAACCTTGATCTTTAAAAGTTGGCGGATAGAGCACTTATATTAGTGATGGTGGATAGAACCTCACTAAAATATTAAATAATTCAATTGTTAAAAAGAATTGTGAAAAGATGCTTTTTGAAATTTATTACTTAAGTATGGTTTCATAAAATTTGGCTTTATGCAAATGAACCCGGTTAAGCTTCCTTTGGAAAGCCCAACATAATCATACTTTCCCCGACTTGCTGAGTACCTTTGTACTCACGTGCTACATCAACTTGTCATCATTAGAAAATTATCAAGACGCAGCTGAAGATGGTGAGTTCTACCCCGAGGAGTTCGAGGAGGATTGCCAGGATAACTAGCCGCGTTTCTAGTCGTCGCCTATGGCGTTTTGGTGTCCGTTGTTTTTGCTTTCGTTTTCCGCTGTCGTGTCTCCGGTCTTTGGACTGAGTATTGTAATAAGCAGCCATGTGGCCCATACTTTAATATTTATGTTACAACTTTCGTTATGTTCGGCAATGAAGTATCACTGTTGACTGTGTGTACTAGCTACTGATCTGGGACTAGTACGGAAATACACAGGAGATTTTGGATAGCCGATCCGGGGTCTCACAGTGGTGGTATCAGAGCCAGGTTGACCATAGGACGTGACCTAGTTAGCATGGCACAGCCTTAAGGACTTATATTTTTATAAAAACATACTTACAAAAGTTTAAAGTTCCTTTGCTTCTACCTCTCCTATCTTAGTGTCTTGTGCTTATCCTATCCTTTATTTACAATCTGGTTACTAATCCCATCTTATTTCAAAATTTGTAGATACCGGCTGTCACCACTTTTGCCGCTCAGGCTGGAGGCTTCTGCGAGGAGCTGTCGCTGATGCTGCAGGAGTTGGGGTTTCCCCATCGTCCTGAGTATCGCTACCAGTCAGTTTCTGGTCATGGCCAGGACTTGTGGCAGGTCCGCTTACTTGTTTTTGCGAGGATCCGAGTCCGCAATGAGGACCGACCGTTCTACTTTACGGCCGAGAGGTCGATTCTGGCGTACGCGCTCCAGGATGCTGCCAGAAAGGCTATCCTCCTGTTGGGGCATAGCTACCGCGATCGGTTGGAGGACTCCCCGTACCGTCTGTTTCCCCGCTTCCAGGTCGGGAGGATGTACAACCAGTTCAGGAGTTTGGAGCAGGAGGCCGACCCGATAGTAGTGCACTTGGGGTCTCTCATCCAGGCTCAGGATGAGGCCTATGTACGGATCACCGACGAGATGCAGGATCTTCGTCGGGCTCTGGCTGCAGCTAGAGAGGAGAACCGTCAGCTCCTGGAGGAGAGGAGGGACGCCCGTTCTCTTCCACCATCAGCGTCTGTGCAGGAGGCACAGCCCACCACCACCACCAGTCCCGGTTCCGGAGGACCCGCCTACCTGCGACGTGCCGATCGACGCTCCGCCAGCCAAGCATCATCAGGGCCTGAAGCTTCGGACCACCGCGCGCAAGTCCGTTCGGCCCCGGTCACCGTTGGGAGTGTCTTTGGGCTTCTTGACCGCCCCTGGAGGTGCAGGACCGTCTTCGTCAACTATGCCTTCCCGCAGCAGGAGCGAGGAGGAGGAGGAGGACCCGTCCCCGCGTGTGTATGCGAGTGACGCGAGCGTCTAGTTGTTTAACCCGGAGGACCTTTATCTTGTTTTGTTTCAAATAGAACGTTGAATAAGTGCTTGTTGGATTGTATCATGCCCTTAGGCATTTGTGATACAGCCATCCCCCAAAACTATTTTGTTTTAATTGGAGTTCAGTTGGTTTTCCCTTCTATTGTGTGCTTTTGCGGTTGTGCTCTTGTTGTGTGGATGTTGTTTAGTCCCCTGACTCTTACCTGTGCTTTTCCCCCTTTCCTTGTGCTTGACCGCCCTTATTGCAGATGGAGAACCCAGGTCGTGGTCGTGGCCGTGGGAGACCAGGAGGCCGTGGTAGAGGCCGTGGACGTGCCCGTGGACCAGTGCACTTCCAGGATGAAGAGTTTGTGGAGCCGCAGGAGCAGCAGGATGCTGCTGGGCAGTTGCCGCCAGCCCCTCAGCATGATCCACCCCCACCTCCAGTTCAACTGCCCAATCTCGAGCAGATGATGGCGATGCAAATCCAACTTCTTCAAGAATTGGCCCAGAATGTCCTGAATCAGCCCCACGCTGCACCAGCTCAGGCAACGGAGCCGCCCCAATCCAAGTTTGGGGAGTTCATGAGGACAAGACCTCCCACCTTTTAGGGGCCAGTGGATCCGCTAGAAGCGGATGATTGGCTCAAGGAGGTGGAAAGGAAACTCCACCTAGCTCAGAGTGATGACGTGGAGAGCGTCAGGTTCGCTTCTCACCAGCTGAAAGGAACTGCAGCTAACTGGTGGGAGAATTACTGTGCTGCCCATGCTGACCCGCAGAACATTGCTTGGAATGAGTTCGTGGAAGCCTTCAGGGCTACTCATATCCCGAAGGGCATTATGGAGATGAAGAGGCGTGAGTTTCATAAGCTTCAACAGGGGAATTTGTCAGACGTCAGTATCTCAACCGGTTCACCTGTTGTCTTGGCCACGCGTCGCAGATGTCGCAACTGATGAGGCCAAGATCTGGCGCTTTATGGAGGGCCTTGACCCCAATTTGAAGGTTCAGATGGTTTCGAGCGACTTTTCGTCATTCCAGCACATGGTGAACAAGACGCTGATCCAGGAGGATGCTCAGCGTTAACTGTTCGAGTCGTGCAAGAGAAAGATGTTGTTCCAGAACCAGCGCGGTGCCAGCAGCTCTAGGCCCCGCACTTTTCAGCAGCAGCAGCCCAGCAGGCCAGCAGCCTCCAACACACCAAGGACCCCAATGTCCACCCTGCGCCCAATTGGACAAGCCCCTGCTGGCAATGCAGGAGCTCAAGATCAGAAGAGTGGGACTGCGATGGCAGGAGTGCAGTGCTTCAACTGTCGGGAGATGGGGCACTACGCCAACAACTGCCCTCAGAAGCGTCAGCCCGTCACCCCAGTGAGGTTCAATCTAGGATCAACACCCGCCCGCGCTCCAGCGCCGGCTCAAGGGAGAGGAACCCCACAGACTCCGTGCACGCCAAGGACGGCGGGAAGAGGGCGCGTGAACCACATCAATGCTGAAGAGGCCCAAGATGCGCCTGAGGTGGTCTATGGTAAGTTCCATGTCAACTCAGTACCTGCTTCAGTTCTGTTTGATTCTGGTGCAACACATTCTTTTATATCAGAATACTTGGTTAAAAAGCATAACTGGGATACAATACAGTTAAGAAACCCTTTGTTAGTACAATCCCTTGGTAAAGAACTAAGAACAACTGCTGTTTGTCCGAAAATGGATATAGTAATAAAAGGGGTAAAGTTCCTAGCGAACTTAATACTACTGGATACTAACGGTATAGAAGTAATCCTTGGAATGGATTGGTTAACCAAATACAAGGGTCAGATAGACTGTGCTAGTAGAGTTGTCTCCCTTACCAGCCCTGAGGGGATTAGAGTGGAATTCTTATCTAATCTTGCCTCTAAGGGGGTAGTACCCTAAACCGTCTGAAAGGTACCTCGTTGGAAAATGTACCGATAGTCAATGAGTACCCAGATGTGTTTCTGGAAGAGTTGCCCGGTATGCCACCAGACCGGGATGTTGAGTTTGTGATTGAGCTTGTACCGGGTACGGCTCCCATCTCAAAGAGACCATACCGGTTGCCTTCCAATGAGCTGGTCGAGATGAAGAAACAGATTGAAGAATTGCAAGAGAAAGGATTCATTAGGCCCAGTTCATCGCCTTGGGGATCGCCCGTGATCTTCGTCACAAAGAAGGATGGTAGTCTAAGGATGTGCATAGACTACAGGTCATTGAATGAGGTCACCATCAAGAACAAGTATCCGCTACCTCGGATAGATGATCTGTTTGATCAGTTGAAGGGAGCTCAAGTCTTCTCCAAGATAGATTTGAGGTCGGGATATCATCAGCTGAAGATAAGGAAAGAAGATATTCCAAAGACAGCCTTCACCACCAGATATGGACTGTATGAATTTACAGTGATATCATTTGGATTAACAAATGCCCCGTCTTACTTCATGAATCTGATGAATAAGGTGTTCATGGAGTATTTAGACAAGTTTGTGGTAGTCTTCATCGATGACATCCTTGTCTATTCCAAGAGCAGGAAAGAACATGAAGACCATCTGAGGATAGTCTTAGAAACGCTAAGGGAGCATCGGTTGTATGCTAAATTCAGTAAGTGTGACTTTTGGTTGAAGGAAGTTTATTTCCTGGGTCATATCATTTCTGCTGCAGGAGTAGCAGTGGATCCAACGAAAGTAAGAGACGTTTTGGATTGGCTGCAGCCTAAGTCAGTCCCGGACATCCGCAGTTTTCTTGGATTAGTTGGTTATTATCGGAGATTCATTGAAGGTTTCTCGAAGATAGCCAGACCTCTTACTCAGCTTCTGAAGAAGGAGAAGAAGTTTGAATGGACTAAAGCTTGTGAGCAGAGTTTTCAAGAGTTAAAGAAGAGATTAACCTCAGCCTCAATGCTTGTTCTACCTGATATTCATAAGGACTTTGAAGTGTACTGTGACGCTTCAAAACAAGGTCTTGGATGTGTTTTGATGCAGGAAGGAAAGGTTATAGCCTATGCTTCGAGACAGCTACGACCTCATGAAGAAAACTACCCCATTCATGACTTGGAGTTAGCCGCAGTGGTGCATGCGCTCAAGATTTGGAGGCATTATTTGATTGGGAATAGATGTGAGATCTATATGGATCATAAGAGTTTGAAGTATATCTTCACTCAGTCCGATCTCAACCTGAGGCAGATAAGATGGTTGGAATTAGTGAAAGATTATAATGTGGGAATCCATTACCACACTGGCAAAGCAAATGTTGTTGAGGATGCATTGAGCAGGAAAGCTCACTGCAACAATGTTATGGTACAAGAAAGCCAGCCAGCGCTTCATAAGGAATTCCAACGTCTTAACCTGGAATTAGTGAATGAAGGTTGCATTTACAATTTGGAAGTAAAATCAAGCTTGGAAAATTAGATCAGAGAGGCTCAGAAGGATGATAAAGGGATTGCCGACCTAAAAGAGGGCCTGAAGAAAGGAAAACACCCCGGATTTTCGGAAGATGACCAAGGCGCAGTTTGGCTTGGGAAAAGGATAGAAGTCCCAAACCGAGATGAAATCAAGGATGTAGTCTTGAAAGAAGCTCATGATTCAGTGTATTCCATTCATCCGGGAGGTACCAAGATGTATGCGGATTTGAAAGAGAAATATTGGTGGTCCAATATGAAAAAAGAAGTTGCTGACTTTGTGGCCCGTTGTGATGTTTGCCAATTGGTTAAAGCAGAGCATCAGAGACCCGCCGGTCTGTTGCAGCCTTTGCAAGTTCCTGTTTGGAAATGGGAAGAAATTGGAATGGATTTTATCACGGGATTACCCAAAACCATGTCCGGTTACGATTCCATCTGGGTCATTATGGACAGATTAACCAAAGTGGCTCATTTCATTCCAGTGAAGACAACCTATTCCGGTGACAAGCTTGCCGAATTGTATATGGCCAAGATTGTATGTTTGCACGGTGTGCCGAAGAAGATCATGTCCGATCGAGGTTCCCAGTTTACGTCAAGATTCTGGCAGAGATTGCATGAAGTATTGGGCACAAATCTGAATTTCAGTATTGCTTATCATCCCCAGACAGATGGACAGACGGAGAGAATAAACCAAATCCTAGAGGATATGTTGAGAGCCTGTGCTCTAACATACAAAGGTTCGTGGGATCAGAATTTGCCCTATGCTGAGTTTTCATATAATAACAGTTATCAAGCCAGTCTGAAGATGGCGCCTTTTGAAGCTTTGTACAGAAGAAAATGCAGGACACCATTGTATTGGGAGGAGACTGGAGGGGGGCAGATAATCGGACCTGATATTCTAAAAGAGGCTGAAGAGCAAGTCAGGCAGATCCCGCGCGAATTTGAAGACAGCCCAGTCAAGACAAAAGAGCTATGCTGATAATCGTCGACGAGAATTCAGTTTTGTACCTGGTGATCATGTGTACTTGAAGGTATCACCGCTAAAAGGAATGAAACGGTTTCGAGTCAGTGGAAAGCTAGCGCCCCGATATATCGGACCATTCCCAGTGGTTGCCAGAAAAGGAGAAGTGGCTTATAAGTTGGAGTTGCCTCCGCAGCATTCAGGGGTACATGATGTCTTCCATGTGTCTCAGCTGAAGAAATGTCTCAGAGTACCCGAGCATCAGGTGCCATTGGAAGAAATGGAGCTGAAAGAAGACTTGTCGTATCCGGAATACCCGGTCAGGATTTTGGATGAAGCCGAGCGTCGAACGCGAAGCCGAGTGATCAAGTTCTGCAAGGTTCAGTGGAGTAACCATTCTGAGAAGGAAGCTACCTGGGAACGAGAAGAAGATCTTCGAGCGGAGTTTCCTAACCTCTTTCTTTCTCCGTCTGAATCTCGGGGACGAGATTCTCTCTAAGGGGGGTAGGTTTGTAACATCCTCAGTTTTGCTTTCTGAGAAAAATCTAATTTAAATAAGTTAAATTTAAAAATTGGAGTTTCCCTGGTGTTTATATTAACCTGGCATCCCTTCCCATCCAAAATTGGGATTTAATTCCCTTCCGTTCGGAAAATCGAATTTTCAGGTTCCCGCCGGTACCCGAAATTTCACCCGAGTCCAAAAATGCTCCAAAAATCCCAAAACCACTTCAATTATGTTCCAAATATTCCAAAATGATTTTAGGAAAAATTCCCTGGATTTTTGGACCTTCGCTCCTATTTTATATCGCGCGGCTTTTGTTTAATGCCCGCAATCCGTGTCTGAATATTTAATTCCACCAATTTCATCCAAATTCCATGAAACCAATTTTATTGGGTCCCAAATATTCAAAAATGGTTCTAGGAATTTTTTTCGGAATTTTTAGACCATTTTTCCTAATTTTTCCCTAGGGCGGATCATTTACGTAATTCTCGACCAATCACAAGCCGCCACGTGTCGCTGCTACAGTGTCGTCTTCCTCCTCTAGCCACTAGCCATGAAGAACAGAGGAAAGCTCCAACAAGCTTCCAATGGCTAGGGCTTGCTTTAAATGCTCATATCTCCCTCAAATCAACTCCAACTCTCGAACGGACGGTTCCGTTGGATCCGTATCGACACCCTCTTGCCATTCCCCACCTTCATTAGCCGCTAATCTCAACAGAAACCATTGCATTAAAGAAAAACCGAAATGGACATTAATGCTCATAACTCGGCCGTTGCAACTCCGTTCCGTGTGATTCCACTTCCATTCTCTCCGTATAAGAATCCCCGTCCCGGTGGTATGAGCCTCCTTTAGCCTCTCCCATTCGTTCATCCGCTAGAGCAAGAAAACCGACGCCGGGTGATATTTTCGGTGTTCTTCGCGTTCTTGTCCGTAGATCTCTCTTTGGTGGGTCATTCTTCGTGCTACTTGGTTCCTTGTGACCGTGAGGGAGTCTAGACTCAAACCTTTCAATCAATTTTAGGATCCCTCAAGTTTTGGAGACGAATTTCGAGTTTTTGTCGGTTCGGCCGGAGCTCCGTTCGTCGCCAAATTCGTCGTCTCCGGTGAGAATCAATCCAATTGCTTGCTCCTCTAGGTCCCTAAGGAGGTTATCTAGTGATTCCATGCTTTTATTTGGTCCAATTCCATGCGAAATTGGTGCGAAAATCCAATTTTCGAATTTTTTTGGGGCCTCTGTTGTTTTTTGAATGCTCTGTGCTTGGGGCCTCGCCGCCGGCCGTCGCTGCCGGCCGCCGTCAGCCATCAGCGCCTCCCGCGCCGCTGCTTCGCCAAGACCCGCTGCCGCCACGCCGTGCTCGCCAGCTGACGCCACACGGCCGCTTCGACCACCACCACAGCCCCACCCCTCCAAGCCAAGCTTCATCCATGGCTTCCATGGCATGAGCAAAGCTTGAAGACAACCACATGAGTATGATAGTGGGCCCACCTGCATAGGAACAAACAATTCCCAAAAATCAGGAAAATAGGAAAAAGAATATTCCAGGGAATATTCCTCGTTTTCTAATTTTTCAAATTTCAAACTTCGGACGCTCATTCTTCTCCGTCCGAACTTCGATTGACTCTGTTCAAATTTCTAAATTCATCTAAAATCAAGATTTAACTGCCAGTACTAATTTTGTAATTTTTAAATTTTATTTATTTTCTGGTATTTATATATTGCCTCGATTTGCGCGTAGCCGAGGGCTCCGACGCGACCGCCGACCCCTCCGCCGGACTTTCCACGTTCGACGACCTTCCCGCGACTGAAGGCAAGTCTCCTTGACGCATCTTGAACCTACGTTTATAAACATGTTTTAAATGTTTTATAATTTGCATGCTATGTTTTATCGTATGTCAAATATAAGGGTATAGTTAATCCGAATTGTAATTTTCCCCTTTGTGATTGACATCCATGTTACTTGTAACCCTAGGACATTTGTTATACCATGCTTATGCTTATATGGTATCCTTTGTGACATAGTACAGTAGAATTGCTTAGGACCTTTATCGATGAAAACAACCCATGGGTGGGATCACTCAAAAAGAATGATTTCAAGTATGATTCGGAATTTATTATTATGATTTTGGTACTATTTTTCTAAAATAAAAAGAAAAGGAAAAATGGTTTGGACTTGGGCGGATTGGATTGTCGGGTGGGTGCGGATAGAGCACTAGTTGTCTTGTGCAAGTACCGCCCCAAGTCAATTAAGGACCGACGCTTGTGATTGTCCATTCTAAGCATAATCGTACTACCACATGTCTATAATGGTACGACCTAGCTAACTAATTTGTAGAAACCTAACTTAGACTTACCACATGATGGAATGTAAGTGCCGGATAGAGGCAATGCCGTTTTTCTCACACGGCGCAAGAGGGGGCTTCTGTACTGGGTGGCTAGAACCCTAACAGCGGTGAAACCTCAGCGGGTGGGTCGAGTTAGGTGGATACATTGTAACGGCCTTGTCATGATCTCTCTGCCGGCACACCAAAGGAAGTGTGTTAATCCGGAGGCAACAAGAGATGATCATGTCTTGTGGGTAAAGTTGTACACTTCTGCAGAGTTAAAACTATTCGAATAGCCATGCCTACGGTCAAGGGCAAAGCGAAGAATGCTTTCATATTGGTAGACTTAGGTTTTGGTTTTCAAAACTAAAATGTGTTTTGTTTTGGGATTCGGGAGTGGTTAGAACTCTCGAGTGTTGTTTGGTAGATAGAGCCAACCAGGTGGAAAGAACTTGTTTTATACTTGACGGATGGAGTCATCTAATTAACCTTGATCTTTAAAAGTTGGTGGATAGAGCCCTTATATTAGTGATGGTGGATAGAACCTCACTGCAATATTAAATAATTCAATTGTTAAAAAGAATTGTAAAAATATGCTTTGTGAAATTTATTACTTAAGTATGGTTTCATAAAATTTGGCTTTATGCAAATGAACCCGGTTAAGCTTTCTTTGGAAAGCCTGACATAATCATACTTTCCCCGACTTGCTGAGTACCTTTGTACTCACGTGCTACATCAACTTGTCATCATCAGAAAATTATCAATACGCAGCTGAAGATGGTGAGTTCTACCCCGAGGAGTTCGAGGAGGATTGCCAGGATAACTAGCCGCGTTTCTAGTCGTCGCCTGTGGCGTTTTGGTGTTCGTTGTTTTTGCTTTCGTTTTCTGCTGTCGTGTCTCTGGTCTTTGGACTGAGTATTGTAATAAGCGGCCATGTGGCCCATACTTTAATATTTATGTTACAACTTTCGTTATGTTCGGCAATGAAGTATCACTGTTGACTGTGTGTACTAGCTATTGATCTGGGACTAGTACGGAAATACACAGGAGATTTCAGATAGCCGATCCGGGGTCTCACAAGGACTGTGAGGAAGGATGGAACATTGTTGGTAGTCGTAAACGGGGCAAGCACCCTATGAAAAATAAAAAGAAATGAGAGGTATTTTTTTGGAATGTTAGAGGCCTAGGGCAACCTGGGAAAACTCAATGCATCATGGATCTTATTAGAAATTATAAGGTAGATTTTGTTGGCTTTCAAGAAACTAAGAGAGAGAATTTTAGCGTGTCTTTTCTTAATAATATTGTGGTTCTATTAATCTAGATTGGCATTAGCTCCCAGCCAAAGCCATTGCAGGTGGCATTTTGGTCGGTTTTAACTCTGACATTCTGGAAATGTTACATGTGGAGATTAAAGATTTCTCTATGCAATGTGCTCTTAAAATCAAAGAAAATGAATTTGTTTGGAGACTAGTTACAGTATATGGGTCGCCCTATGAGGAGGGAAAGCAGTTGTTTATTTTTGAACTTCATGAGATTCTCATTGCTGATGATCACACCCCCAGAATGTTGGGAGGAGATTTCAATTTGGTTAGATCACATCTTGATAAGAATAATGGTAAGGTTGATCACAAGTGGTGTGACAAGTTTAATGAGTGGATTGATATGTGGGGTCTTATGGAAATGCATTTAACAGGAAGACACTTTACCTGGGCTAATAATCAAGATAACCCAATTATGTCGGTTATTGACAGAATATTTTGTAGTACTTCCTTTGAGGAAAAGTTCCCTTTAGCAATAGTGTCCTCTTTGCCTAAAATTGGGAGTGATCATACCCCTATTCTTTGGGATTCTAGAAACGGTATGAGTCATAATAAATCTATCTATAAGTTTAAAAAATGGTGGCTTCTCCATGGAGATTTTAATAAGATTATTCATAAAACTTGGAGCGCTCTGGTTAGAGGAATGAGTGCAATAGATAAATGGCAAATCAAGGTTAGAAATATTAGGAAGAATACAAAAGGGTGGAGTATTAATATTGAATCCGAAATTAAGAAAAGGAAAAGATTGCTGCTAGAGGAGTTTGAAAATCTTGATGTTCTCTCGGAAACTAGACCTCTTTCGTCTGAAGAGAAAAACAAATTATTTTTTGTTAAGAAATAAATGGAGAATATTTGGAATATTGAAGAAACCAAGGCTAGATAGAGAGCTAGGGAAAAAAGATATTAAAGAAGGGGATAGAAATACCAAATACTTTCATGTGGTTGTTAATCAAAGAAGGAGGAAGAATTATATTTATGTTCTTGAGGGGCCTGATGGGCCTGTACAGGATACTAATAGTATGCTCGATATCACTTGCGATTATTATTAATCCTTGTTTGGCTTTGAAGCTAAACCTAATATTAATCTGGGAAATAATTTTTTTAGCATTGAAGATATGATTTTTGAGAATGAAAACATGTTACTAGAAGCCTCCTTTACCGAGGATGAGGTCAAAAAAACGGTGTTTGATTCTTACTCTGATGGTTTACCTTTTATCTTCAACCAAAAATTTTGGGATGTTATTAAAGATGACCTTTTGGATCTATTTAGAGATTTGGAAAATGGTGAACTTGATCTGTTTAGGCTCAACTTTGCTACGATTTCTCTGAGCAACATAAAACAATTTAGACCTATTAGTTTGCTGAATTGTAGTTACAAAATTATTTCTAAAGTGTTGACCAATAGAATTAGTCTCATTTGTGATAGAATCATTCTTCGTAATCAGACCGCGTTCCTAAAAAATAGATTTATCCTAAAAAGTGTGGTCACTTCCCATGAGGTGATACACAAAATCCAAAAGGAAAAAAGGTAAATATCTAATTCTTAAGCTTGACTATGAGAAAGCTTATGACATGGTGAACTGGAGTTTTTTATTGGACATTTTGTCCAGGAGAGGTTTTGGGATTAAATGGCAATCTTGGATTTATTCTATCCTGGATAAAGGTTCTATGGGTATCAAAATTAACAATGTAGAAAGTAACTTTTTTCAAACTGGTAAAGGTTTGAGACAAGGTGATCCTTTATCCCCAATTCTTTTTAACTTGGTTGCTGATGTTTTTGCTAGAATCTTACATAAAACTGCTAATATTGGTTTGATTAATGGTTTATGTGAGGAATTTTGCCCTAGAGGGATAATTAGTTTACAGTATGCAGATAATGCTCTTCTGTTTATTAAGAATAATGAGAATGTTGCTTTACATCTTAAATGGTTCTTAACTTGTTTTGAACAAATGTCTGGTATGAGAATTAATTTCCACAAGAGTGGGTTGATCCCTATTGGCTGTGACAGAGATGAGGAAGAAAGTTTTGCAAGCATCTTTTGTTGTAAGATAGGTTCTTTTCCTGTTAAATATCTTGGTATTCCTCTTCATTGTGATAAAATCAAAAGAGAAGATTTGCAACAATACAAACACCAATTGGGGAGGAGTCTACGCCAGCTTTTGAGGAGTACCAAGAGGAGTTGATCAATTAGGGAGCAATTGTTAGTGTTATGCCCTTGAGGCAGTCATATAGATGATTGTAATAAGACTATGTTCATGAATAATAATATGATTATTGGTCCAATGAATATATACCATTATATTGATCAGCAAGTATATGACTTTCTTATGAAACTCTCTACTCATTGATATAATTTTGTAAGTATCTCTAATCGGGTATCATCGTATAGGACAATGATGAATCGATCAACGCATGTATTGATCGATGATCATGTTTCATAGATCATGGGATATGGGGATATCATCAATACATTGTGAACGCATGTTGAAGAACATGTGTTAGATAGACCCGCAATGGGACACTGCGAAAATGTTACATTCTTATATGTCATCAGGGTATCTCATACATAGTAGATGTATGATCCTTAGACCTGAGATTGTCACATTCCCTATATATGTAATAGTTTACCTTGGGGTTACCAAACACTATTTCCTAACCGGATAGTTATAAATGTAGCGTTCATGTTTACTATAAAACATGCAGAGGAAAGTGAGCAGTCAAGATGGAATTTACCACTCCTGTGTAATGGAGATATATGTCTAGGCCACTCGTGTGATATGATTAAGGAAGTGCATGGCCATGCCGTGATTGAGAAGTCAATCACAACTTATTAATATATCACAGATATGAGAGATGAATTGAACTGTCAAAGGATGACATGCTTCTCGTCTTGAGTTCGATCTTCATATAGTTTGGCAAAGGGATTATTACATCAGTACTTTGATCATATGCGTTTGGGAGTTGGCATGCTCTGTAAGGAGCCGCTACCGACTATTGGATTAGAAAAGGGTTTTTTCGAATCTATGTCCAAATGCGCATAAACCTACAGGGTCACACACTTAACGGGCTGGAACGCATTAATTCAGATTGGATCCGTAATTAATGGACCTCGTGGGCTAAAGGCGCTGATGGGCCCTGGCTTAGGGTTTCGTCGCGTGGCTATATAAGGAGAAGAGAAGGGTGTGCGTCAAACATATCTTTCATCTAGAACCCTAGCCTCCACCTCTCGTTGCCCCTGCTGAGCGATACGGTACTTGCACGCCGACGCACGGCTTCCCCATCCCCGGACGTGTGGACTGCTGTGGTGATGAAGCTGCTACTGATTCTGCAACTGCGCGTCCAGTGGTAATCTAATCTGTGACCCACTTCTTGCGAGTAGCTTTCTGGTTATGCGGTAGAATTTTTAGTTTGCGCTAGAGTAGCATACCACGTTCCTCTTCAGCAATGACACGGATCTCAAGGTGGAGAAGAATAGGGACACCGTGGGCTGGAGAACGAGCTAAGAGCATCTCCAAAAGACACCCTACCCAGCTCTCTATCTCTATTTTCTAGCGAGTCAGCCCATTCTTCCTCCTCCAACAGCGTCGCCATCCTCTTCCCCAAAACTTGCGAGCGGAGAGAGAATCTCCAAATTTAGCGATTCTCTCTCCGCTCGCTATCCGGCGAAGGTTATTGGGCAGCCTCATTCGCGCGAGCAGAGGGACTTTGCCCCCTCCGTCTCCTCGCCCATCGGCCGACACGGCGACGCTGTCTCCGCCACGACCTCCATCCGAACCCGAAGTTCGTCATTTCTCCCCTCCCCCGATCCCATCCAAAGCCGGAGCTCCTCATTTCGCCCCTCCCCGAAGAAGCCCTCGGCGGATCTTGAACCCCCCAAGAGCAATCGCCGGTACCCGAAGCCCCCACGAGGCACCCGACGGCAGATCTGCTACTGGTATTGTTTGCACTGGGTGAGATTTGGTTGCTTCTTCTCCCGTATTTGGTAACTATCTCCTGTTTGTTGGTGGTAGATCCACCCCACGAGCCACCCGGCGGCAGATCCCCCCACCCCCACGAGCACCGTCGGCGTCGGTGCGGTAGAGACGTGGATCTTGCACTGGGACTGCCGTGGAGTCGCCAGCTATTCGGATTTGGTACAGGTACTGTCTTTGCTAGCTCTGCCGTTGGTTCTTCCATGTGTTAGGGAAAACAAATAGTAAGTTTGTGAAGCAATTTATTTCCTGCAAAAGAAGCAATGAACTCTTCAAATCATCCTTCTAGATCGTTATAAATGAAACATGTTTGATCACAATTTCCAGTGACCAAGAATCCTTCATAGACCAAAACACAAGTACCCTTATTAAACAAGTAATGTTGTCTCATGTCTTAGATCAAAGTACTGAACTCCAGAGATATGTTACAGAATTTTGTCCTGTCCATCACAAAATATTTACGCCAGTCTTCGTAGTGATTAGTGTTCAAGTAATAAGAGCATTCAGCAAGCCACCCATTTATTTGCCGCGTTGAGGTAATAAACTTAGAATTTCCTAAGGAAGTCTTTGGTATATAAGTTAACATTTTTGTGGAGAGCCACTTTTTACAGCAGATTAGTTTGCTCTGACAGTTTTTTAGCTGTAAGACATAATTTTGACCTATGTTAGATATCATTGACATCAATGCAATTGCAAAATCAGGGCAGAAGTTCTTATCCCTATTTAATTTAATTACCTAACTGAACATGAATTCAAGCCTTGCACAAATCACAAGTATAAACATATATGTCGGCAGTAAAGCAAATTACCCAAACCTTGCAAGAGTCGCACTCCACGGCAGAAAGTGCATTTGCACGGTGCATGCATGTAGTATCTGCCATTCTGACAATTTGTGTGGTTCTTGCTTGGTTCATTGGGCTGAAGATTCAATTGCCGTGGAATTGATATGTCTATGATTTACAAAATGCTTCCTAGAATCACATTGCGTTTTTAGATGGAGGTTTAGAGCATTAGGATGGAAATAGAGGTCCCAAAATAGAGATATAAATGCATCTCCTTACTGTCGAGAGAGGTCTTTTATATGGAGGTTTATTCTTCATCCAATAAACTCTGTGTCCAACTATTGTTGATACAAATTGCAAGTTGAGTTCCAGAATACAATATGATAGTTTGGTTCATGATGCTCAACCAGAGAAGAACATATTTCATTTTAGCAAATGTTAAAGGAAGATATTTCCCTTTCTGTATTAGATTGTTATGTTGGATGTACACCATTTTTCACATACATTGGAAACCTGTTGCCAGCAGACAATTTGGGAAAGGTAGTGTTTTCCCTGTACATGTCTAATATTCTTGCTGAGTGGGATACAATAAATATGGCTAAGTTCATTTCGTATAGAGAAGCTATTGCCACTGCAACTAATATCATACTTCTGAATATGGATACCCTTTTAACGTTTATAACCTTGTGCCCAATAATGCCGCATTTTCTGAAGTTCAGTGGGAGGTATAATCATCACAAGCTGATCTCGATTAGTTTCTTTCAGAAATTGGATCCTCGCATTAAGATCGCTCTTTTGTTTTTGTGTCATTGCATTTGCATCTGAGGCGTTGTTTATTGTGAAGGTTGGATTTTGGGATCTGGGTGGTGAATAAACTCTGCTGGGCTATGTTGGGATTGGATTGAAATGGATATGGATCTGGGAGATTTAGTTGCTTAGATCTTATTTAGGGATGTGGATGGATCTGGGAGATTTAGTTGCTTAGATCTTATTTAGGGATGTGGTTGAATGGTTTTGGGGTTGTATGTGATTGAAATATTGGAGCTTATAATTGCATGCATATATGAGATCTATGCATGTGTAATTGGGTGATGGGTGTTGGGGTTGTTAGGATCTGGAAAAACTTGGACGGATTCTTGCTGTCTGGAGCGCTCTTTTCAATTGGTTTTGTTTATAGCAAGATGGTGCATTGGTAATTAATTTGTACTATTATCATGTGTTCCCCCATTGATTTTCTGATTGCCCCCACTTGTTTCACAACATGCAACTTCCTTAACACTGCGTGTATAGATCCTTCTGAGTAACAGATAGCACCTTATGGTATTCATTGGATCGAATGTATAATTTTGTGAAACATATGTAGTATTTCAAACTGGTAGAAGACCGAAATTCAACACAGTTAGTTTTGATAGAACAATCGACAAACCTATTGTTCAAGCTTAAAATACAGTCGACAAACTTATTGCTAAGTTCGAGTAACTATGCATATTCTCATATCTCTTATCTTACTAATTTCATTGAATGTATTTCGCCTCCTTAGGTTTTGATCATAATTAAACTGCACTGCTTTCCAAGTTTGTGGCTCTTCCCAGTTTATTGATAAAGTAAGTCAAGTCGATACCCTTTTAACGTTTATAACCTTGTGCCATTTTAATTTGTGTAACTAGGATGTATTCATCTTAGTGTACTGTTTACTTCCATTTAGATGGATAAAGATTCAAAGAAAGCCCGTGAAGTGCATGCTTGGACAATTAAGTGTGTAGAGGAAATCGCAAGTGATATTAAGAACATGGTGCATGATAATTTTTCCCCTTGCTCATGCGAGAGCGGAAACGAACTCAATCGGATCTTACTAGAGATCGAACATGCTGCTCGACGTCTTGATGACCTAGTCATACAATCGGAAGACTTGGTTGGAACAGCCGTTGTTGACCCATGCGACGAAGAAGAAGGAGACGAGCAGTTGCGCCCATACGACTATGAGAGTGATGATTCGGACAAAATTCTAGATCATCAATTTAGAGAGGATGAAAGTATTGAGTCCAGTGACTAGTGTTATTCGTGTTCTACTTGTAGGAGCTACTATTTGAGTCAAGTAACTGGTATTATTCGTGTTCAATGTAGTAAGACGTTTACATGTATTGTTATCTATCTTTGTTTAATTAAGTATTATGCGTACCTTTACATGTATTGTTATGCATCTTTGTTAAGTTAAGTATTATTCGTACTTTCACATGTATTGTTGAGCATCTTTGTTTAATTAAGTATTGATGATTACAGTTTGTGCAATATGGATGACTTCTATGCTCAAATGCATTGAGTGAGGGGGGAAGCGAAATTCGTTGGGAGGAAAGCCCAATTGGGGAGCAACCTTCTCTAGTTGACCATTCCAGTCCCCAATCGAGAGCTCAACCTAAAAGATCAAAGAACTTTTCGGAGAATGAAGATAATATGTTGGTATCGGTGTGGCTTAATGTTAGTTTGGATCCAGTTCAAGGGACCCAACAAACTCGTACCACGTATTGGAGTAGAATACATGATTACTTCCACGAGAACAAAACTTTCGACTCGGAGCGTAGTCAGAACTCACTTATGCACCGATGGTCATCTATTCAGGAGCATGTTAACAAGTTTTGCGGATGTTATGACCGCATTGAGCGTAGACGGCAAAGCGGGACAACAGAGCAGGATAAGGTTGGTCCATATCCCTTTTTTCCTTATAGCTTTATATGTGTTGTCCATGTTAATAAGGTACATGTCCTTCTGTAGATTGTCCATGCTAAATCATTGTATCAAGAAGAAGAAGGGCGATTGTTTGCATACTTGCATTGCTAGAATATACTTCAACACCATCCAAAATGGACCAGTCATTTATCTCAGAAAAAGCAAAAAACATCGGCCAATGCATCTCCGGGTAGTTCCAAATTGTTAGCTCTAATGCAAGTCATATTCATGAAGATGCTGCTACTACAGAAGCTGATGTGCTCATTAGGCCAACTGGTAGGAAGGCCGAGAAAGAGCGGATCCGCCGCGGTAAAGCTGCAGTTGAGAGTGGTGCAACTGGTTCACTCTACATGGAAGCATTAGAAAACTTTAGGAAAGAAATGAAAGAAATGGAGCTTATTAAAGAGAAGAAGAAAGAAGAGCGGTACGAAAGAGCATTTGCGCAAGAACAGGAAAAGATTGCTCATGAGAAGGAAAAGATTGAGATAAGAAAAAATGAGTTCGAATTGAAGAGAATGGTTGAAGAAGAGAGAATTATGAGCGTTGACACTAGTCGCTTGAGTGGGCCACAACAACAATACTACCTGTCCTTGCAGAATGATATCATCGCTCGCAGATGTAATAGGTCTGGTTGATGTATGAACTAATTATTGATGTAATAGGTCTGGTTACATCTAGATTGAAACGTTATTTTGCTTATCATTGAGTCAGTGATGGACGTGAAGTTGAGTTGTGCACAATCCTAACTGAAAGTATCATTGTGGTTTTGTTTTTCAATGCTTGGGAGTTGAGTACATCATAGTTGAAAAGCATAAACTGGTACATCATAGTTCAAATGTATAAACTGGTACATCATAGTTGAAGGGAAAAAAGTAGTACATCATGCGCTCGCCTACATCCCTCCATAATTGCACCATAAGTGCTCGACTAGATCTTCTTGGAGCTGAGAGTGAGCTTTCCTATTTCTGATGGATTGATGAGTTTGAATAAACTCATCAAGCTCAGGTGTTCTTTCATGGGAGACTGCAATATTTTCTCCCATTGCTTCGTAATTGTAGTCAACTGGACCTCCATCCCGCTCATCCTCAATTATCATGTTATGCATGATGATACATGCTGTCATGATATCTCTAAGTGCTTCTTGATACCAAAAACGAGCGGGTCCACGAACAATAGCAAAACGAGCTTGTAAAACTCCAAATGCTCGTTCCACATCCTTCCTAGCTGCTTCTCAACACCATCCAAAATGGACCAGTCATTTATCTCAGAAAAAGCAAAAAACATCGGCCAATGCATCTCCGGGTAGTTCCAGCACTGTTAGCTCTAATGCAAGTCATATTCATGAAGATCTTTGCTCTGCAGGCGATGTGCTCATTAGGCCAACTGGTAGGAAGGCCGAGAAAGAGCGGATCCGCCGCGGTAAAGCTGCAGTTGAGAGTGGTGCAACTGGTTCACTCTACATGGAAGCATTAGAAAACTTTAGGAAATAAATGAAAGAAATGAAGCTTATTAAAGAGAAGAAGAAAGAAGAGCGGTACGAAAAAGCATTTGCGCAAGAACAGGAAAAGATTGCTCATGAGAAGGAAAAGATTGAGATAAGAAAAAATGAGTTCGAATTGAAGAGAATGGTTGAAGAAGAGAGAATTATGAGCGTTGACACTAGTCGCTTGAGTGGGCCACAACAACAATACTACCTGTCCTTGCAGAATGATATCATCGCTCGCAGATGTAATAGGTCTGGTTGATGTATGAACTAATTATTGATGTAATAGGTCTGGTTACATCTAGATTGAAACGTTATTTTGCTTATCATTGAGTCAGTGATGGACGTGAAGTTGAGTTGTGCACAATCCTAACTGAAAGTATCATTGTGGTTTTGTTTTTCAATGCTTGGGAGTTGAGTACATCATAGTTGAAAAGCATAAACTGGTACATCATAGTTCAAATGTATAAACTGGTACATCATAGTTGAAGGGAAAAAAGTAGTACATCATGCGCTCGCCTACATCCCTCCATAATTGCGCCATAAGTGCTCGACTAGATCTTCTTGGAGCTGAGAGTGAGCTTTCCTATTTCTGATGGATTGATGAGTTTGAATAAACTCATCAAGCTCAGGTGTTCTTTCATGGGAGACTGCAATATTTTCTCCCATTGCTTCGTAATTGTAGTCAACTGGACCTCCATCCCACTCATCCTCAATTATCATGTTATGCATGATGATACATGCTGTCATGATATCTCTAAGTGCTTCTTGATACCAAAAACGAGCGGGTCCACGAACAATGGCAAAACGAGCTTGTAAAACTCCAAATGCTCGTTCCACATCCTTCCTAGCTGCTTCTTGAGCTTGGGCGAAATGTTTTCTCTTATTCCCTTGGGGAGCTGGTATTGTCTTGACAAATGTTGCCCATGAAGGATATATTCCATCTGCAAGATAGTATCCCATTGTATAACTGTGACCATTCACAGTATAATTCACTTCAGGTGCTTGCCCTTCAGCTAGCTTTGCGAAGAGAGGGGATCGGTGAAGAACATTAATATCGTTGTGAGACCCTGGTAAACCAAAAAAAGCATGCCATATCCAAAGATCTTGCGAAGCAACGGCTTCTAGAATGATTGTTAGCTCATGCACATGACCAGTATACATGCCTTGCCATGCTGCAGGGCAATTTTTCCACTTCTAATGCATGCAATCTATGCTCCCTAGCATTCCCAGAAAACCTCTTTCCTCGCCAATTGCAAGTAATCTAGCAGTGTCATTATCATTTGGAGATCTCAAATACTCAGCTCCAAAGAGTTCAATAATAGCTTTCACAAACCTTCTCAGGCTCTCTATAGCAGTACTTTCTCCAATCCTCACATAATCATCAATAGCATCTGCCGCTACTCCGTAGGCTAGCATCCGAAAGGCAGCGGTAACCTTTTGCAAAGCAGATAACCCAAGAATTCCAGCATAATTTCTCTTCTGAATGAAATAGTTATCATGCGCTTCTACAGCATGCAATATGCGAAGAAATAAAGAACGATTCATTCAAAACCTACACCAAAAGGAAGGTTGAGCCGCGGACAAGACGATCACCATAATATGCGAAGACATAAACAACGAATAATTCCATACCTACGTCGAAAGAAGGTTGGGCCATAGATAGGAGGATTAGCAAAATAGTCTTCGAACAGTCTAGCATGTCCTTCTTGTCTATTGCGATGAACGACTTGATGGCCAGGAGTAGAACCACCATGGCGTGGAACATTCACATCCTGATCTTCCATGTGTGCTAGGTATCCTGTTGTCATAAGAAATACATACTCATTATTTCTCTCAGACTCCTCATCTTCTGAGAGACATTCCGAGACTAAATTTCGACGACTCATTGAGCTATTGATAGTAGTGAACAACAAGAAACGTGCAATACTTCGAACTGCAAATGGGTATGTATATATAGACAAGAATAATATAGCCGTTGGAATCTACCCATTGAAAAATAACTGTTGCAGCGTGGTGGTTACAAGAAATTTTGAATTTTAAATTCCCGCATTGAAATATAGCCGTTGGAATCTACCCGTTCAAAAATAACCGTTGCAGCGTGGTGGTTACAAGAAATTTCGAATTTTAAATTCCCGCATTGAAATATAGCCGTTGGAATCTACCCGTTGAAAAATAACCGTTGCAGCAGGGTGGTTACAAGAAATTTCGAATTTTAAATTCCCGCATTAAAATATAGCCGTTTGAATCTACCCGTTCAAAAATAACCGTTGCAGCGTGGTGGTTACAATAACTGTTATGGCGGTTAGAGAATATGATTAAAATATAGGGGAGAGAAAATAGAGAGTGTGATATAGAGAGTGCTGTTGGAGAGAAAGGAGATATAGGGAGTCAATTTTTTGGAGAGCTCTCCAAATATGACTTTTGGAGAGTAAAATTTGGAGAGTCTTGTTGGAGATGCTCTAAGGAGCTCATCTTATAGGCGTAGGGGCGATTTGCCACAGGTCAGCCCTTGTTGACATCACTGCCTCCTTCCATGCCTGCTCCTACACAACATTTAAGGTCAATCGGCAAATATTAATTAATTAATTAACTTATTATAACCCTATTATATCTGGGAGGTTTGGAGCTCCCTCAAGCATCCACCTCACCTCCACCTTCTCTCCTCTATTTCGCGAAAAGGTCCTCCGTTTCTTCGAAATTACGTATAGGTCCCTATGTGATTTTCTGTGAGAGGAAAAATAATTTTCCCGCTTCGCGTTTAGGTCCCTCATTTGGTATTTTACACAGAGAGCCCCCATTAAATGCGAATAGCGAACGAGCCCTTTTCTAATTTTTCAAAATAGCGTATAGGTCCAAAATTATAACAAATAGGTCCCTGTGCTTTACGTTCGGGTCCTTTCTCCGTTTTGCTCGGAAAAAATGTTTTCGTGATCCGTTTTTCCTCCGGAGCATGGGAAAAATGTTTTCGTTTACCGTTTTCTCTAAGAAAAAAAATTGAAAATCCGTTTTTCGTCCGGCGTTTATCCATTTTTGTTAGAAAAAAATGGTTTCGTTATTCGTTTTTCCTCCAAAGCATGGGAAAAAAATGTTTTACGTCGTTTTTCCTCGTTTTTCGTTTTCCTCTCCATTTTCCTCGGAAAAAATGCTTTCGTGATCCGTTTTTCCTCCGGAACATGGGAAAAATGTTTTCGTTTACCGTTTTCTCTAAGAAAAAAAATTGAAAATCCGTTTTTCGTCCGGCGTTTATCCGTTTTTGTTGGAAAAAAATGGTTTCATTATTCGTTTTTCCTCCAAAGCATGGGAAAAAATGTTTTACGTTGTTTTTCCTCGTTTTTCGTTTTCTCTTAAAAAAAATGAAAAGATCATTTCATTTTTCGCCCGTCGTTTATCCGTTTTTGTTGGAAAAAAATGATTTCGTTTTTCGTTTTTCCTCCAGAGCATGGGAAAAATTGTTTTACGTCGTTTTTCCTCGTTTTCCTACGAAAAAATGTTCCATGGTCCGTTTTTTCTCCGGAAAAAAACACAAATCCGTTTCCCGTTCACGCGCGCGACGCGCGGCGTGCGCCGCGCGTACAATCCTAGTTAGGGATGGCAAAATTACCCGTGGGTTCGGGTATCCGTGGGTACCCGACCCGATGGGTTCGGGTATGGGTTTGATTTCAGACCCGCGGGTTTTAAATTTCGGGTTCGGGTTTGGGTTCGGGTTCGGGTTCGGGTTCGGTTCTGCACCCGTGGGTACCCATGGGTACCCGAATTAATTAATATAAATTAAAAATAATGGAAAGTTAATTCAAGATTTTCAAGCATCGTTTGAGATGTAAGATGCGGTAACTTTCATGATTATATACACCATATATTTTTCCTTTAAACATAGAAATTACAAATGAATTGATTGACAATTGATGGTTGAAAATTTAATTGCAAGGTGATTAGGTGAATTTAATTTCGGGTTCGGGTATGGGCGTGGGTATGTACCCGTGAGAGATTTCGGGTTCGAGTTCGGGTATGAATTTCGGGTTTCGGGTTCGGGTCTGCGGGAGGTCTACCCGCCCGAACCCGCCCGATTGCCATCCCTAATCCTAGTATTAATAAAGAGCCTGCGGTCCGCGGCCCCTGGGAGCGTCCACGTCGGCATTCTTAGCGAAAAGGTCCTTCACGTTTTTTCTTGGTTATACTGGTCGGGTTACTGCTGCCGTGGATCTTGCGTGCAGGCTTGGATCCCGCCGTCCACGTCTCCCCGGCTGCTGGCATGTGCGCGGCCAAGAAATCGCCGCCCGCAGAAACCCGCACGACCAGCCGCCCTTCGCCCCGTCGTTCTCGCGGTGTCCTCAGGCCGTTCTTCTCGCCGTTCCCGCCCCGCTATACCGCCCTCGCTCTCGCCCCGCCGTCGTCTCCTCCCGTTCCCCTTCACCCATCGCGCCTTGCATCCAGGCTCAGGGCTTCGTTCGTCCCTCTCGTGTCGCATCCTCAATCGATCCACGGACAAACCCTAGCCACCGCCGGCCGCCGAGGTCCCTAGATACGCGTGCCGCTGGCCAGCCTGTCCGTGCCGGCGAGCCCTCGCCTGTTCTCTACCGTGTGACGATTTTGCCTAGGGTTTTTTGGGCGGGCTCGAACGGGCCGCGACCAAGCCCTACGCGCCGCCGCCCTGCGAGGCCCCCAGTGCAGCGTCTGGTGGCCGGTGAGCCCTCCCCCGTTCTCTACCGTGCAGTGATTTTAACTAGGGTTTTTTTGGGCGGATTCGGCGCTGGTTTATTTTCCGATGGTTTGTGATTGAATCGGGGTAAAGAAGGAGGCCGAGGAGGACATTGGAACGGGAGGGATACATGTCCCAGTGAGGGGACAATGGCGAGGGGCACATGCGAGAAGATCCGCTTGGTCCAGCAGCTTCCTTGAGTTCATCGCAGCAATGCATGTATGCTCCGTTCCTTTTTCACTCTCAATATCATGTTGTGCTTATGCATCAATCGTCACAGCAATGCATGTATGCTCCGTTCCTTTTTCACTCTCATATCATGTTGTGCTTATGCATCAGAGAGAGGATGACGGCGAGGCAGGGATGCAAGGCGATGTTTCTCTCATTTAATTTTCTGTGTCGATTTGGAGATACTATGGTTCTATCAGGCAAGCCTAGCACATCATGTGTTCCAATTCTATTTTTGTGGAGCAATTGCATATCTCTTATATTGGTTCATACATCCTATTTGTGTATGTCAAATTTGTAGACTGGAAGTGCTTCAGATTGCAATGGTAGATTTATAGGAGCTTGCATGTAGGTGCCTAATAAAAGATTGTTTAGTGATTTGTGGTCACTTCAGTTGTTTCCTTGTTTTCCAGTAGATGGTCATACCTGATAGACCATCTGGTCACCGGCGCCAATGGTTGCTCGATCATCGCCGATCATCTTTGACATGAGCTCTATCAGGTAGCCTGTGCTATCTTAGTTTCTTGAACCTTTTCTACAGGTATGCTACTATCTGGTTTCCAGCTCAAACGTTTGTCTTTTATTTTGCATTTGCGATGATCTAGCAAAGCTGCAGGTTTCTGCAAACTGAAGATTGTATTGGATCTTGTCTTTTGCTTTACATTTGCGATGATATATCAAGACTGCAAGCTTCTACAAACAGGAGATTGTATTGGGTCTTAATTGCTAAATCAGATAATTACAATCGGTGTTTTTGTGACATGGATGAAATTATTTTGTACACCTGCTATGTGCATGACCTCAATGGCCCTACCAAGTGCCTGTTTTGTGATCTTTGAATTAGTGCATGGCATTTGTAGCATGAGATATTTTTAAATGGAGGTTATATGTTCAATCGCGGAATTTTGTTGATTTTGGCGTCTGAAGTTTATGGTGGCCCACTTGAGCATCCTCAAATGAAGGCTTACTAAGCAATGTTACCTTAATTCATTTGTCTGTTCATCTCACAAATGCATTATATTTTATCCTGGTTATCCTTAATCATAAATTTTTGTTATTAGCTCATAAATTTTTTGTTATTAGCTCATAAATTTTTTGTCCTGCGAGTCCATGTATTATAGCTTGCACTTAATAAGTATGACATCTGCTTCTGTACAGTTCCAATTTAAAGGATTTTCAGCCAGATCACGATCTCGGCAAGCTTCTTAGAAGGTAGGATAGTACAGACCTTCAAAAGTCCTTCAAAAGTCCAAACATCTTTAGAATATCTCCGTATAAGTGGCTTCATGAAGATTCAGAAGCATTATTTTAGTACGCAATAGTAAAGATTCATCATCATGATTACTACTCTTTTTATTCCCAAACATAACCCACTATTACCTTTTTTTTGTTGTCTCCAATATGCAGCTACAAACACTAATTTCTATCGTAACATATTGGTACAAGATTTTGTGCCATGCTTATATCTTTGATGGCAAACTTACAAATTCGGATCTTAACTTTTATTAATGAACTTCTTTACTTTATTTATAATCTTCATATTTTTGTGGCAGTTAGCTCCATATAAGTGACTTCATGAAAATTCAGAAACATTACTTTAGTGCTCAACAAGAAAAGTCCATTGTTATGATTACTGATTTTTACGTTCCCAAATATAACTCATCATACATTTTTTACTATCTCCAATCCAATATGCAGCTACGGACACTGATTTCTGTCATAACATATTGGTACAGGATTTTTACAAGTTACTACTATTATTTTTATAGGCCAATATAAATGCTTTTCCATATATTAGTAGTGAGACTTAGAAAGGTTTTCACAACACAATTCTAAAATGACTTATATATGGAATATATAGGGTATTGCATTCATGTTCGATCGATATTTAGATAAACTTAAAGACTCAGTTGCTTTTATAATCAAATTTGCTGCTATTGCATGTTCCACTCGTTCATGATTGAAAGTAGTTCTAGATTGACTTCAACCTGGTAGCCTGTTACTATTTTAGCTTTTTGTGATCAGGTAAAAAACTGGCCGAGTTTACATCGAAATGGAACTTAAATTTTTGATGGATAATGTGCATAAGTACAAAGTTGGTTGAGTTCAGTCAGAAATAACTCGGGTTAGACCTCTTGATGTTAATATGCCTTTGTTTTGTACAAAGCATAGCTGGAGTTATGCATTTAAGCACGTTGTTATTTAAGAAGATTTTATTAGGATGCTTGCTCATTTTCTGATTAGATGTAAATCAAGTTTCAAATATGCTTTTTCCTAGAAAAAAAATCTCATTTGCCTTTTAATTAAGACGTTTGCATATGTATTGTATTTGTTCCAGACATGATATTATTTATTTTTTACTATGTTTTTATTTATTGGTGTAGCATTGTCACAGTAGTACTTTTAGGAGTGAATTATGATGGCTTCGTTTATAAGGGTAGCAGAAAGAAGGTGCGTTATTCCATTTGAGGATACTAAGGGTGAGGTACCTTGCCTTTTCATTTACATATTTACTTTAATAACTACGTGTTTATCATCGATTCTTTAGGTTTATTCGATTACTTTGGTGCCCAATTTATTGATATTTGATGAAATCTGCGGATTGTACAGTTCTGGGTTGAATTACTTGTGGCTTCGTTTGCACTGTGCCGCTAAGAATTGACATTGGTGCGAGCAATACGAAAAAGGCAGTTGTTTCGTCGGGAAGTCGTATTCTGCTGTCTGATTGTATGATGCTCTGGTGCATTTTAGAGATTGCCTGCACGTGCTATTCATCAATGTGCTCTTATTTTAAAAACTTGTGCACTGGGTGGCTGTTGTCGATGTGTTTGTTATCTGTTTTCATTGTCTGTATACCATAGTATCAATGACTGTTCCCATCAACCTCATATCGATGCCTTCTCTTAATCTCTTAATGATGTTGTCTCCATATTTACTTCAAATTTATGCTCTTAGTCTCTTATTGAAAGGTTAATATTGATGCCTTATGCATACTAGTAAAATGCCCGTGCGTTGCAACGGATCCCAAATAGATGATGACACCACAAATTCTAAACTCTTAAAAACAAAAAAGCGATAATTTAAAACTTGAGGTATCACTTATTTGAAATCCGTTACTGAAGAATTACTGAACAAGGGAATAGAATGAACTGCAAATAAGGCTAGACAAACAACAAATAGCTACAGAATTCCTCACATACTGGGCCTTGGGCCCCTACTGTTTTGGCCCAAGAATGGCCTGGCAGACTCACCATCACCACTAACTCATTCTTATAATAGTTAAGACTATCTGCATTGTTATGTTTCGTACTTCATTTTTGTTCAAAAAGTACTATTGCGAGTTTCCTTTTCTTCTCTGTATGCATTCTTTCTTATGTTTGAACCGTTTGCCAACATTTTTATTGCTGATACGCTTTTAAATGTTCCTTCAAAAATTGTCGCTTGCTCCACTATACAAGAAGAAAGGGATGTAGTTTTTGGCCAAGCTAGGAGTTTTGCTGGTTCATTTAAATGTGACTGGTATGTCACCAAAAAGTCTGTCCCAATCATAATGCAGTTGGAGAGATTCTGATAAATACTTTTTTATGTGAATTCTGAAAAATGTTTAAAAGTTATAGATGGATTTAAGCATTTCTGTCACAGTATATTTTTTTATAGAGCCTTTTATGTAGTTTCTATTACTTTTTACAGCCCATGAACCACTAAACTGCTATGGAGATATTTATTGTATGCAAGGCAATATCGTATTGGTGCTGCTGAACTTTTACTGCACTTTTGCCTTAGTCCTTAATAATTCCCCTGTTGATTGACAAATCTGATTAGGAATACTTGCAATGATATGGAACAACTCAGCTAAATATTATAGGTCATTGGAAATGGATTACAGGATGTTTCTTTATTATAGAGGCTTCTCAAAGATTATTTAATTGTCATCGCCTGTGCTAAATGATTGACTGCGATTTTGTATATGCCTCGAGAACCATTAGACCATGCCACTGAGAATGTCTTGATGATCTCTAGCTGTGAAAATCAGTAATTGAAGTTATGCTATCTCAAAGAAAATGGATTGCTACATACCACATGTGGCAGCTCTAACTACATAGCCCCTGAGGTAAGGACGAAACATTCTTTTCCCTGTCTCTGAACCTACTATTGCTTTATGGTTCTGCTGCTTACTGCATATGGAGGATGGAATTTCTGATAACGGTATATGTAGGTCCTTCTCAATAGAGGTTATGATGGGTACATGTCGGACATATGGTCCTGTGGTATTATCCTATATGTGATACTTACAGGGAATCTTCTATTTGATGACCAAAATGTGGTTGCCCAGAAGGTATGGAGCAAGGAATCAAGTCTTACGTAGCAAAATTTGGCTATTTGCTGCAGTAATATCTCACACTGATATTATTTGTACATTCTGAAGGGGGATGCTCATATTTCTAGATGGCTTTCGCCAAGCGCCCAAGACATACTCCGAAAAATCCTGGATCCTAACCCAATTATCCTCTTAGATATGGATACAATAAGTGCACATGGTTGGTTCAGTCAAGGTTATACTCCAGCCATGTCTTTCGATGATGATGACGATAGCATCATTAGTGATGGCAACCCACACATGACTGAGGTAGCCTATGTGATTTGTACTTATGTTTGCTGTATAATCACATGGTTTTAACTGAGTGGTAAATACTGAACTCCATCTAATATTTCTGAAGCATAATGACATTCAAGACAGCCCAGCAATCAACCAAATCAATGCTTCTCAACTCATTGGGATGTCGTCATGCCTTGATCTATCTGGATTTTTTGAGAAAGAGGTGAGTTGAACCTGTGTAAGTGGTATTATAACTTCCTGATAATCACTACCAAGGGCCTATACTAGATCTTAACTCTATCCCCCACATCCAAACAGGCCCTAACTTGGAAGGGTCCCACTTGAGATAATATGATCAACATACAATAAAGATGTTAAAGAATGTAAGAAAAGAATGCAGCGTGGACTTCTTTGGCTACTTGCCAAATACCAGAAGGCGCTGTTTGGTAACCAGGCACTCAATGGAAGCTCTTGCATCATGTTATTCTTTTTTATTTTCTTACATCTAACATATAGTATCTAGCGAATACCTATATTATCAACATTTTTATAGCAACTACCACGGTCAACACTTGACCATGGCTATGTCTTTGTTCATTACACTATTTAATGCGATTAGATTATTATATTTGTTGTTCTTTGATTTCATGATGTGCTTAAGATCAAAACCTAGCTCTAACTAATCATTGAGCTCTGTAATATAGCTCTTATTGTTTTTGCCCTTTCCGATTGTATTGCTTTCAAACAAACTATATTACTTTTGACATATATTAATACCAATTCCATTATATATTTTCTATTACTAATTTCTAACACATTTGATTCCCAAACTATTTTATACTTTTATCTCTGCCGAAAGAACGATATTATCGCCGGCGCGCCGTAGCGCGCATATCTTCCTAGTAATCATTAGAAGTTGTGATCATGCTCCAAGAACAAGCCATTACCAGTGTAGAAGTTATCATGGCCAAAGTTTGTCAAGGCTGTAGATTGACCTGGTGGGATACTACTTTCATTGCCACCAGCAGAAAGCTTAGACTGCTCCTTTCTGTTGATGAATCGTCTGCCTACTCCTCGAGGCCTCCTATTTGCGAGCCTTTGGCGAGACTCGTTAAGAATTCGCTAAAAGGATGAAAGCATGTTAGCCATTACAGCTAAGGAACTTATCAAGCCATCGGGATGTGAGCCATAAGAGCATCTCCAGCAGAGCCCCTAAACCTTAAAATAGGGAGTGTAGTAAAAAAAAAACAGATCCAGCAGAGCCCCAACTCAAGCCCCTAAAATTAGGGGCCCCCTAAATTTGCCTCCTCAGCCCCAATTCCCAGGGGGTCTCTACTCAAGCCCCTAAAATTAGGAGGCCTCTAAATTTGCCTCCTCAGCCCAATTTCCAGGGACACGAGTACAACTCCTATTATTGAAGATAGGGAAATACATGAGAGGCTTCGAAAATTTTATCATGTTTTCAAAATTTTAAATTTAAATTTTAAATATCATGTTTTTAAATTGTAAATGTTAATATGCTTATGTTTTATGTATTACAAATATTTTTGATTGAATTTTAGTGGTGTCAAATGAAGATTATATATAGCGGATATGTCAAAATAGGAGAAAAAGTAAAATATGGGCTGAGATTTAGGGGCTGTTGCTGGACTTGTGCTCTGAAAACAGGGTCCCAAAAAATAGGGGGGCCCTTAAATCCAAAATAGGGACCCTGTTTTAGGGGCCCTTGCTGGAGATGCTCTAAGCCATCTCTGCACCACCATATAGAATGGAAAAGGCGTAGAGTATGGAAATGCCTGAAAAAGCAAAAAAAAAGATGTGTTTACTCTACTCACTTGTTTTTTAGAAACAAAGTTAAAATATATGAAAAATTCAAAATTAGTTCTCAATGCTTGTAGCAACACAATTGAAACTTACAAGAGGTTGAATATGTTCAGGTTGAGGATGTGTATTATTTGTAGCTTTTGGATTGCCCAGCGATAAATCCGACAACACCTGACCTTTGCCTTCGTTTCTGCAACCATCAGGGTCACCTAGTAACAGCAACAAAGAGAGGATGAGGATAATTCATATATCCAAACGAAGCTTGAATTTTGTCAGACAAGCAAGAGTCATCTGTTATAACTCAACAAGCTGAAAACTAATATTCAAATTAACAAGATAAACAGTTGCATAGAAAAATAAAATAAAAAAAACATGTGGACTATGAATGAACAATGTCTTGTATGTTACACGACATTGTGATGGGATTTAAACTGCCCAAAAGTCGTACATCTGGTTAGTCATCATAACAAATGAAAGAGATGAGGATTTTAAAAAATAAAAATGAAAGAGGCATGGACGACGAGCAAATAGCCTTGTTTAATATTGGAACACCAACTAAGGGTCACTAGGACTGACAACAAATTAAGCTTAGTAATTAATCCAGCACTAGTACAGAAAACCTCATTACAGACGGTTCACAAACGTCATCACAGACGGTTTTGTGAACCGTCAGTAAGAATGGGTCAGTGATGACTCGTAATCATCACAGACGGTTCTGAATTGGAACATGATCATAACTTCTAATGATTATTTGCTGTAGATTGACAGAGTAATGGGCATCTTATCATAGACGGTTCTGAACCATCTGTGATGGCTTTTTTCACAAACGGTTCCAATTTAGAACCGTCTGTTATGTTGATTTTTCATTTTATTAGTAAGTTATTCTCATGTACTTCGTAACTGCCCAAGAACACTTGACTTCTGAGTTATATCGCTGATTTAAACACAATACGGGCACTTCCCAAGCGGTCACCCATCCTATACTGCTCTTGCCCAAGCACGCTTAACTTCAGAGTTCTTACATGATCTGATACTATAATGTTGGTATGATAGCATCTGAAATATAATGTGTCCCCCTCCCCTTAACCTTACAGAGCACCTGAACACCGATTTTAGTATTCTCATACTCCGAATACTGTTTGGAGATCACGAAAACGCAAAAAAAAAAGACTGAAATGGATACAAAACTTCGGAGGCCGTTTTGAGGCCCTAAACGATGTTTTTTTTGGAATTTTGATTTTCTCGCATGCACGTACTCGCCCAAAAGTTCAAGATCCGACCATGCAGACTGCATTGGAGGCCGTTCCCGCACTTATCATTTTCGGGTACAACTTTTTGTTATCTTTTCAACGAGCCAAAGAACGCTCCAATCGGAGTTACGAGTCAAAAGTTATGGCCGTTTTACCAAACGTGCTAGAATTTCCTATTTACAAATCGAATCAGACTTTGTGCCAAAGGAGAAATTCAAGAGCTCATTGTGCTGATTCCAGAAAGCACAAGAACGCTCCGATCGGAATTACGAGTCAAAAGTTATGATATTTTTACAAACCGTACGAAAAGTCATCACAGACTGTTTTATAATAAAACCGTCTATGATGACTGGCATATCACAGACAGTTTCCAAATAGAACCATATGTGATTACTCCTGTAGCCACCACAGATGGTTCTATTTAAAAACCGTCAGTAATATAGAGCTATAATACAGACGGTTTTTAAATAAAACCGTCTGTGATGGCTACAGGAGTCATCACAGACGGTTCTATTTAGCAACCGTCTGTGATAGGAGAAATAGACGGTTTATCAAACCGTCTGTGATGTTCCTCATCATAGACGGTTTATCAAAATCGTCTGTGATAAGGCGTGTAATAGAAGTCTATTTGTAGTAGTGCAGACAAATTCTGGTATGCTCGCCTGCTCGATGAAAAATTCACCAAATCTGAGACTAGTGATTCACTATATCTTTATTTCAGATGCATATTCCACACAGTTACTATGGGTGGAGACCAAATTCAGGTATGAAAGAAGCTATATACGTGTAAACAATCAGAAATTAATGTGCCAAAAACTGCCATCGAATTTACCCTACAGTCCAGAAATTCCATTGGATCCATATCAAAGCTGCAGCTTCAATAATTCTCTGTCTCCACCAACCTAACATATGCCACAGAAACCACTTGATTGAAAAGGCTAAATATGACTGTAAGTTGCACAAATTAAAACTTATCGTTCTAGAGCGCATCCAGAAATCTATGTCATACCAACCAGAAAACAAACTACATGAACTTTGGTTGCAGCCCATCAGACCCACCTAGAAACACACATCAGAATAGATCTACTAGTCGAATTAAGAGCCACACCTCTTGAGACGGCCACACACTAGCTAGCTAGTAGAGGAGCGAAGTTCAGACCAAAGAGAAGCATCAGAGAGACCTGTAGTTAGAAGGGAAGGAAGGCTATAATCTTTCTTTGCAACCCTTCTGTCCCTTGCCTTCCTTGCCTTTCTGTCTCCAAGGCTATAATCTCCTCTCTGTTTGCTGCTTCTTATAGCGCTAGGTTTATCTCTCTCACATCTTGCATATAAATCAGATGGCACAGGGAATCAGGGGCGGAAGCAAAGTGTGTTACTCTGTGTCATAGGACACCGGGTCAAAAAATTTCTTTAGCATATATTAGTTCATATATAGTATACATGAACCCCTTTAATTCAGTTCTTATAACATCAGAAAGCAAATAACATGTTACATGATGAAGTAGTGAATCTGATCATTTTCCCTCTAGTTCCGCCATAAAGGAAACGTTTCTGACAGCAGAGGACAAACAAGGTTGAAAAGGGTTAAGTTACTCCACATCAATATTTCTAAGTGGGGATACAAAATTGTGTCTTGGGCTGCACCGTTAAGAGATGATTTTTTTTTTGTTATGACTAGGATTTTCACAGAGAACCCTAACAATGTTTGTCTTCTACACAAACCATTTGTAAATGTACCATGTACTCTGATTTCCGTTTAGGACTTTGGCAAAGTGACAAAAAAAATTAATACATAAGGAAATTAAAATACTACCCTTATGGAATTTAGATAAAACATCTTTGAGCAGTGCTTCTATACTTTTCCTTCTAGTACAAGTTGCACAAATCTTGAAGCAAACGAAGGGGTAAGTAATCACCATCTACCCTCCATTCATGCTTTAATAATTGTGCAACTTTTAAAAGGAAGAGCATAGAAGCACCTCTCAACATCTTTTCTGACCAATTACAAGCAATAGCGGCAAAACAAATAGTGATAACCGTCTTGGCCGTTTCGGCATGAAATCCAAAAGGCATCATGATCCAAAATAGATATATCCCCTATGTATTGCATGCAATAAAATTTGAAATTTTTAGGATGTTGAGTTTAATCAGTTTACTAACTACTTCAAACAAGTTTGAATTGAAATTCAAACTAGAGTTTCTTTTTTTATGATAGTTTAATTGTATGTATGTGCTGATTATATATATACGGGCGATAGGGATCTGAATGCAAAAACGCCATTGCTAGGCGTTCATGGCCGTCAATGGCCGTCAGAGGGCACACTGTTAGGGGACATCGCCCGAATATGGGGCGATAGGAACTTGAATGAAAAAAAATTTACATTCAGATCCCTATCGCCTGAACATGAGACGATAGGGACCTGAATGCAAAAAATTATAGGGCGATAGGGACTTGAATGCAAAAAAGGTGTTTTTAGCATTCAGGTCCCTATCGACAGGATATGGGGTGATCGCCCCATATCCGGACGATATGTCCCCTGACAATGTGTTTTCTGACGGTCATGGACGCCTAAAAAATTATAGGGCGATAGGGACGTTTTTTGCATTTAGGTCCGTATCACCCGAATATGGGGTGATCCCATATACGGGTGACGGGAACCCATTTTCGTAATATTTTTTTTTCCCGTTGATTATTTTTGAAAAATAAAATAAAATAAATACTAAATAAAAAAATTCCCCTCCAAGAACCATCCAATTGGGCCATATGTGCATTATTAAAACGGGCTGAGCAAGGCTTATAATCATATTCTCATGGCCCAAAAGGCCTTAATGACCCAAGCCGGCTAAATAGCCCAGGCCACATTACTCTCAGATCGATCTTGCTTACTGCACAGTCACAGGCTCACGGCAGCCGATAAGGCTCCCATCTCAGCGGTGAGCCGGCGACCAACACTTCCCGCCACGTGGCGGTCCCGTGCGGACGCCTAATCCTCTCACGTATAGATGTTCACTCGCCCCCTCGGGATCCCAGAAATTTCATCTTTCGCTTCGCACAGGCCACCGCTTCTCCCAAGAACCCACAGGGACAAGGGGTTGGAAGTTTTGCCTCGCCGGAGATGCTGCCATCGCCGACCGGGGCCATAGCTGGCGACGTCCACTCGGCGCGCGAGATGTTCCATCCCTCCCTCCTCTGACTCCTTGCTGCTGCAAGATTTGATTCGATCTGGGTTGGTGGTGGGGGCGTGAAGGGATGAGCTTTAGCGCCTTGGACGTGGAGGATGGCCGCGGCGCGGTGGCGGGTGGGGACGAGGAGCTGCGGAGGATGCCGGCGGAGGTGAGCTGGGAGATGCTCGACAAGTCGCGGTTTTTCCTCCTCGGCGCTGCGCTATTCTCCGGCGTCTCCGCCGCGCTCTACCCGGCCGTTGTTCTCAAGACGCACCTGCAGGTCGCGTCGCCGCCACTAGCTGCGGCGTCGGCGGCCGCAGCGGCGATCCTCCAGCGCGACGGGCCACGGGGGTTCTACCGCGGCTTCGGCGCGTCCCTCGCGGGCACGGTGCCCGCGCGCGCTCTCTACATGGGCGCGCTCGAGGCCACCAAGAGCGCCGTGGGCTCCGCCGCAGTCCGCCTCGGCTTCGCGGAGCCCGTGGCATCCGCGGCGGCCTCGGCCGCGGGCGGCGTCTCCGCCGCCGTTGTCGCGCAGATCGTCTGGACCCCCGTCGACGTCGTCAGCCAGCGCCTTATGGTCCAGACCGCCGGCCGCTACCGCGGCGGCGCCGACGCGGTCCGGAAGATTCTCCACGCCGACGGCGTGCGCGGCCTGTACCGCGGCTTCGGCGTCTCCGTCCTCACCTACGCGCCCTCCAGCGCCGCGTGGTGGGCATCCTACGCCACGGCGCAGCGCCTCATGTGGCGCGCCATGGACCCCGCCCACCACGACAATCACGCGTCCGTGGTGGCCGTGCAGGGCGCGAGCGCCGCTGCGGCGGGTGGCGCGGCCGCCCTGGTCACCATGCCGCTGGACACCGTCAAGACGCGGCTCCAGGTCATGGACTCCGGGGCCGGGCCGACGTCGCTCGCGGCCGCGGCGCGCGCGCTGGTGCGGGAGGGCGGGTGGACCGCGTGCTACCGCGGGCTCGGGCCGAGGTGGGCGTCCATGTCGCTGTCCGCGGCCACCATGGTCACCGCGTACGAATTCTTGAAGCGGCTCTCGGCCAAGGAAGGGTCTCTCTGAATTCTGATTAGGCATAGATGCAATAACCTTAGCAACCAAGTGAATGAATGATCCTTGTACATATTTAAGTGTTTGCATTTCTCTTCGTGAGACATTAGGAATTTAGGATGCAAGATTTTGTTGGGTTTCCACTCCTGTGGCGACGACGACCATGATGAAATTTTTTTTGGTGAAATGAAGAACCTTTTTACATTTCATGAACTCTTTCGATGGTTTCCGGTTCAACTTATCGTCGATTATCGCTCAAATATCGCGATAATCGATTTTATCGAGTCGATACGATATTAGATATCGGTCGATAAGTCGTTTAAATTCAAAAATATATACAAATTTATGCGACACAAATATCACGATTATCAAGGTATCGAGCGATTATTGAGGTATATCAAGCGAAAATCGCTCAAAAATCAATCGCTGATGAAGTTCACTTTGTTTGGTTGATTATCGAGGCAAGTATCGTAATTATCGAAGTAAATATCATGATTATCAAGAAAATATCACGATTATTAGTAAATACAGGTCGATTTTTGTTTCTTTTTGACCTTTCCCCCCCAAAAAAATTATTTTGTAACCTTTCAGTTTTTTTTGACGATTTTGACCGATTTTGACATAATTTTGCCGATATTCGAAAATTTAAAATCGTTCGATCATCACGATATCGATATAGTGAACCTGATTTCAGCTGGTGTGCAACTGGATGATGGTTTGATCATCGTATGCTATATGCACATCCTGGTTAGTTATTAGCTTGTTGCAGTGTTGCTCCTCTACAAGGTAGGAGATGATAGTGCTTTGGGAGCTTGTGGGAGAGCAGTAGGCTGAAGCTGCTGATGTGTGTGATATTTTGAGAGTGCTTTGGGAGCTTGTGCTGCAAAGAGGAGTTTGAGATTTCTTTTTCAGAGCATGAGATGGAAGTTCAGACTTTTAAGTTACTGAGAAGACCTCGGTATCTAATTCCCCCTGATTTCAGACTAGTAGCTTGAGTGGAACGATCAGGACCTCTTTAGGAAGTCCAAATTGTGAAGATAAAGAAAAGAAGTGATAAAGTAAATTAGCAAAACCCTTTCTGCCACGTGGGCCCATGCTGAGGTGTGCTTGATTCAATCCGATTACCTGCCCATCATCCCAGTCATTTGACGATTGCGTTTGGTGGTTGCGCAGACCTGTACGTTGGACCAGACCAGCACCTACCTTCGTTCCGCCGCCATCAGGTCTCTTGCTCCCTACGCATCGCATGGCGCCATTGTTGCTGTTAGGAAACCGGATTCGTATCCGATGTAGACTTTCCATCTCTGCGAAACCGCTATATATAGGAGCAGGCCAAGTGTCATTGTCTGAAGCATACTGAATAATAAAGTTGCGGTAGACTCCTCATATGTGTCTCTCGCCTCTCTCTCTCGTTTCTCCACTTGAGATACATTAGGCAACCCCGGATTATTCGATAGCGAGGTTGTCTAACACGCATCGACATCGAAGCTCTACCGAGAAAGATTGAAAGGTGAGAAAAAGACAAGTGAAGGATCGCCGACAACGACGAACGACTACTACCGCGATTGATCGCCCGATCCGATCCGTAATCAACTCGTGATCGCCGCTTATCCACCGGATTGCCGAAGAAAAAGTCCTACGCCGACTCTATCCTACGCGATAGCCTACCAAGAATAGATTGGAAAGGTGAAGAAACGTAAGAATTGGGTGATTGAATCTAATCGCCGTCGCTTCTTTTTCTTTCTCTTGTAGCATGAAGCTACACCAGTAGCAAATCGCAATCGTGGCATGAAGCTACAGATCGCGATTTGATCCATGGCACGGCCAATGATCTATGAACCCATCAGTAAGCTACAAGTACATGGAATTTTCCAATCGTGGCACTAAGCTACATGTAGACCATCTCGCCTCTTGAATCCTAAGACTGCTCAAGACGGCGACACTCAGTACCAATGGCGCCCCGGCCGCCATGCTTCCTGATGCACCAACGGCACGGCCGTAATTCAAAGCGCAATCATGTCCTCGGCTCGCATCGAGGAAAGTCGCCACCGGGCCTCGCAGTCGTGGTCGCCACGTGTACCGACCGCATGGTCTCTTGCGCGCTCTGGTGCCGCCAAGCGCTGCCTTCCCCGTTCATTCGCCGGCCACCATCCTACGCAGAAATCGATTCGAGCATGAAGGCGCATGACACTCGCCGCCGGAGTCAGGCGACGCCACAGCCTCGACCGCGCCGGCCGTCTGGTCCCGCGTGCATCCTTCCGGTCGCCCACACCACGCCGGCGCTAATCATCGCCGGCTAGCGAACTCGGGGCAAAAGGCCTCCGCACGCAAGCGACCCGGCCACCAGCGCACGCTTTTCCGCGCGACACCGACCAGTGTGTGGCGCCTAAGCAACAATACCGCCAAAGATCGGCGCCAAAGAAGATACCAGAGTGCTCACTGCAAGGCCAGTTCGCCGCCGCTCCACTCGCTACCTGCAGCAGGGTTTCCCTTGAACTTTTGGACTAGATGTCCATTGGACTTGAAGTCCAAAGCAATTGAATCCGGCTAAACGGAATCTGTAGCTAGCTTTTTCCGCCCAGTACAGCCTCGCCGAGACGCTTGGCTCCGCCGCCGGCCGCTTGGTGTCGCCGTCGCCGCTGCCTGGTAAGCTCCAGACGGGCCGCCTGCCCGTGAGGCGGCCACCTGCACGGGGCCATCACCGGGCTTGAATCACTTGAAACGCTTGGACATGAAGTCCAACTCCCAACATTTTTTTTCCGATTAGACATGAAAGGATAGAGCCATATTCAGCCCTCGTTAAGTCACTGAAGGAAGGGAAGAATTTTACATCTTTGCCCTTGGTCATGAAGTCCATTGACCAATGGACATGAAGTCCGAAATCCCACGATCGGGATCGATCAATGCATCCAATCCTCTTTATAGCCGATCGGGAGCACCTGAGAAAGGGCATTTACCTTTTTACCTCTATTTTTTCCGAAGAATCAAGAGAAAATTCAAAATCAATTAGAAATTCTAGAAAATCCCAAAATTGCCGTAAAAATATGAAAAATGTCTAGAAAAATCAAGAAAATTTTATGGCTATGTTTTTAATTTTACTTAGCCTTATGTTCTGTATTTATGAATAATTGCATGTATTTTGCAATAATTGCCCGTTTAGAATATCGGAAATTCTGAGAATTTATTTTCCGAATTTATGAATTTATGAATTATGTCATGTTGATATTTGTCTGAAATTCAATTTCTGTTGTAAAGTAATTAAAATTGCTTGAAATTAGCGTAAATTATGAAAAGTGCTAGGAAAATCTCGAGAATATTTCATACGGCATTTTATGAGAAACTGAGTGGTTGGGATTTGATTTTGGTAATGAATAAACAAGACATGAGACAATTGGTGTCTAGGAAAACACACATGAGGCTTGGTTCTTTAATTGGCACCGGAAGCGGGAAGTGCTCCTCCTCATGTGAGCCCAAAGGGGCAAAGGTTGACTGCCAAGAGTCGAATTGACGGAGATATTCGGCATTTGTTTTCGCTCCAACCAACGAGAGTTACATAAGTTGTAATTAGACTTATGCCATGTTTAATTCATGTTGAAATTTATTTTACTGCTATCAAGTGATGCTGGAAAATTGTATAATTAATGTAAAATTGCCAAATACTAAGAAAATTCTGAAATTCATGAGAATTTACTTTCCGTGATTTTACGAATTATCAATCACTTTATTAGATTACACGCAAAGAATCTAATGTAGGAATCTTGTAAAATGCAGATGTTCCGCATTGTGAACCGTGAGTTTGAAGAATTGGCCCAAAGACGGCCAAAACTACCTCACTTGGGCATCCGATGTGAAGATCGTGACTCGGCGGCAAGAAGCTCCGAGCTGCTATTGGCTTAGGGTCCTCAAGGACGCACCACCTAATGCCGAGCGTAACGATCAAGCATTGTACTTCCTCAGCACCATCTCTCACCCACCTCAAAATGAATATATGGTCAAGAAAGTGCAGACTGAGCTATGGATCGCACTGCGATTCGAGAAGCTCAAATACACAATCTTGCCCCAAGCACAAAGAAGATTGGGTGGCTGAGGTTTATGGACTACAAAATAGTGGCGAGTACAATTCTCGCCTTGCATGCGTACTTGTACTAATCTCTCCTATGTGGCAAGAAGATCACCAAGAGGAGAAGATTGAAAATCCTTCCACTTTTCACCCCAATGCTATCCAAGTAATGCCCGCAGCTATCGTCGACGCATACAAGGAGTATAAGCGAATCGATTGATGTTATGCAAGTTATGAGTCACAAGATGAAGTTCTCCAAAGAACTTCGTCCTCACACACTGGAAGGGGCATTGTACCGTAAATCAATGCCATGACAAATATAAGGTGAAAGCCCGCCCACATGAAGTGGGTCAAGAAGGGTGGAAAAGAGAAACATCGCGCCAAAGGAAAGTCCATAGCCCAAAAGAAGAAGAATGACAAGGAAAAGCCGCAGGCAAGCCAGATGGAGACAGCAAAACCAAACGTGCTTTAAATGCGGCGCAGGGGCATTGGTCAAAAATATGCCGGGAATCCAAGAAGTGATCAATGCATATCGTGCCAAGAAGAAGGCCAAAGGAAATGCAACGCGCAGGCACATTTTGGTCAAGTAGGCAATGATGATGTCATGGAAGTTGACACCCCATGCTTCATCCTCGCAGCCGGCCTAGACATCAATGATGCACCAAAGCCTGGCAAATGAAGAAAACACTTCTGTGGATGACATAGAAGCAGAAATGAATGCATACTTTACAGATTCCGTTTAGTGCATGAATAACATTGTTAGCACTTTCTTTTAGATTGTGGTTGATTAGTTAATATTGAATAATTGTAAGCTCTCGAAGAGCATACTTTTACTTTCTCATGAATAAGAATTGTTATTTATTCTTTATTCCAGTATTCTTTACTTGCAAGCAATGTTTGAATTACTTTGCCACTGTATGATTAGAATTATATTTCTTTTCATTGAGAAATTGTATAACGCTCAAATAGAGGAGATATGCATTGTTGATAGTGGCACAACAAATACCATCTTAAGAGAGTTGAAATACTTCCAGACGATCACAAGAACGCCGAAGGATTATGAAAAAATCACAAGAAGCGATACGCATATAATAGGCTCAGGAAGAGCCACAATTATATTGCCAATGGGTACAACTTTGGTAATTGAAGAAGCCCTCTTGTACCCTGAATCAACTCGCACTCTCTTAAGTTTCAAGGATATCCGCCAATGGGTTTCACGTAGAAACCAATGAAGAAAATGGCAAAGAACACTTGTGCATTGTGAAGCACGCGAATATGGAAAGATGGTACTAGAAAATGTCCCTCATATGAATCAAGGTTGTACTACACGAAATCAATGCACACGCAGTGTATACTTCTTTGAAGACTGCCTTTAGAAGTTCTGAATTATTTGCTTTATGGCATTGTAGATTAGGTCATCCTGGTCTTAGATTGATGAGAAATATAGTTAACAACTCACAAGGTCATGGCATTAATGTTAAGAATTTCTCGAATCACTTAAGATTTGTCTGCCATGCATGTGCCACGGAAAGTAATAACTAGACCCTCTCATTATGAAAGTGCAACATGAAATCCTCGCATTCCTGGAACACATCTCAGGGGATATTTATGACCGATTCAGCCATTGTTAGGGCCGTTTCGATCCTTTATGGTGCTCATTGATGTTTCTCGAAATGGTCGATACATGTTTGTCGTCAACAAGGAATCATGCATTCGCAAAGCTGATCTCGCAGATCATCGACTAAGAATGTTTTCTGATCATCGTGAAGTCCATTCGAATGGACAATGCCCAAAGAATTTACTTCTAAGGCATTTGATGATTATTGCAGAATCGAATAACTATTGAGCACTCGCATCGCATGTCCATACGCAAAATGGACTAGCGAAGCACTCATAAAGAGGATTAAGTTTATTGCCGTGAACGCTCTTGCAGAAGTTGTAACTTGTCCAACAATTGTTGGGGACACGCACGCCATGCATAAGCAGACTCATCAATTATAGACAATCGGCCTACAACATCCATTCAACCATGCAAACTAGTGCATTGGGTCAACTCGAAGAATTGAATGTATGGTATATGTACTTATACCACCCCAGTAATGGATCGCAATGGGCCCTCCTCGCAAGTCTGGGATATACGTTGGTTATGAGAGTGCATCCATAATCGGTGTATTTGGAACCCATGATCGAGACTTGCATACACTCGATTCGGCCGATCAGATCTTTGACGCGAGGACCGTTTCCCGTCATTAGGGGAGAGAATCAACCATTGGATGAAAATGCCGAAATAATATGGCATTCCACTCGATCCCGCATGACCCTCGCGACTAATGAAGCAAATCAAGAAGTCCGAAGATAATTGATTTGCAGAATTTAGCAAATGAATCGCCTCGATCATTTTTGTGATCTCAAGAAAGCGTGGTTAAGTCGCATGTACCAGCAAGAAATGCACCAGAGAGGGTGGAAATACCAAAGAAAGCGAAGGTATCCCTCATCCTGTTTAGAGGCCTCAAAGAAAAGAACAGAAATCGCTTCTCAAACCCAAAGTACCAGGACGTCTAGGGAAAAATGGGCAGAGGACTTACCATAGCCAATCACAAAAATGCCCCAAAGCAAGAAGGGGAGCCAGCTTGAGACCTCGCACCGGAAAGAAGCCTCGTGGAAAAGGCAATTCCAGATTTGAATCTTCAATTGGAAGAAGTCATCAAATAATGTAAAAGCACACATTGGCGGAGAAAAACTAAAGGAACTTGCTCTCTGGAATGGGAAATAGCAATGAAGAGCAAGTAGAAGTGCATGAAGCACACCATGACTAAATGGCCATAAATTTTTTAATAATAGGAGAATCTATGAAAAGAGCAACAACCATTGCAAGGCTTGTTGTTCAAGGTTTCACTCAACGTCCTAGGGTTGATTATGAAGAAACCTATTCTCCCATGCCATGGGTGGAATTACCTTTAGATACTTGATCTCAATGGCAATAACTTGAAGTTGAGAATGAAGCTAATGGATGTTGTCATAGCATATTTGTATGGAAACTTGGATTCGAGATTTATATGAAAGTACCAAAGGTATCCCTATCCCGAACCAAGACAGAGCAAATAAACCTATCTGAGTGTGAAATTGAAGAAATCAACTGTATGGGTAAGCGGTCGTGAAGAATGTGGTAAAATCACTAAGAGACTTTCTTTGCAAGAAAGGCCACCACAAATGTAGATTGTCCATGTGTATTTATACAACGATCCACTAATGGATTTTATATAACCTCCGCCTATGTAGATGACTTGAACATCATTGTGACTGATGAAGAAATTGAAGAAGCATGCACATACTTGAAATCTGAGTTTGAAATGAAAGACTTGGGTAAAACCAAGTTCGCATTTAGGCTTGCACTTGAACATGTCCAAGGCGGAATCTTGGTACACCAAGCATCCTACAACGCCAGAAAGTGTTGGAGAGATTTGGCTTTGAAAGGCATACCCGCAAAGACCCCAATGGTGGGAAGGTCACTCCAAGCAGACCTAGACCCATACAGGCCTAAAGAAGAGGGGAGGAAGTCCCGGGAGCGAATTCCCATACTTGAGTGCAATTGAGCGCTCATGTACCTTGCGAATAGCACTAGGCCTAGACATTGCGTTAGCCAGTGAATTTGCTAGCGCTTGATGCAAGGCGTAACCCACCAAAAGGCATTGGAAAGGGGTGAAGGACATCTTCCGTTACCTTCAAGGAAGCAAAGACCTCGGCTTGTTTTACGTAAAAACAATGAATTGAATTTAGTTGGCTACGCCGATCTTTGGTACCTATCGGACCCGCATACCGGCAAGTCACAAACCAGGTATGTTTTCGCTGCGGTGGAACAAGTAATTTCTTGGAAGTCGTCCTAAGGCATTTTGTCTCGACGCGTCGACTAACCACTCGTAAATCATTGCATTGTATGAAGCCTCTCGAATGTGCATGGCTTGAAGAATGGTTCACCACATCCGTAAGTCATGTGGTCCGAACATGGAACAAACCCCACTATTATCTATGAAGATAATGCACATGTTGCACAAGTACAAATGTGATATGTGAAGAGTAACCTTACAAAGCATATCAACCCCCAAGTTCTTTATGCTCATGAAATGCATAAGATGAACGAGATAAAGATACATCGTGATACTAAGTGAAAATCTCTGATTTATTCACTAAAGTCACTCCCAGAGCATCTTCCTTTGAAAGATGTATTAGAGGAATCAGGATGATGAGGCTTAGAGAAGTGCAGATTTCGGGGAGATTTTTCACATACTCCTACATAAATCTCAAACATGAAGTTTGAGTACCCAACGTAAATCTTGAAGATTAACATTGAAGTTTGGGTGGATTGTACTCTTTTCCTTAAGTAAGTTTTTCATTGAAGTTTTCTTACATAAGGTTTTGATGAGGCAATCCGTGCAACACGAAGCGTGTGCTATGTACTCTTTCTCCAATTATTTTTCCCACTGGTTTTTATGGAGTTTTAATGAGGCATATGCATCTCGCAGTTGAAGAGTCCATGAGTGTTAGGAAACCTGGATTCGTATCCGATATGGACTCTTCCTTATCTCTAAGCAGAACCGCTATATATAGGAGGCAGGGGTCACCCCATTGCATACGTAAGCATCTATAATAAAGCAGGCCCGTTCCTCCTCATATTGTGTCTCTCGCCCTCTCTCTCTGTTCTCCACTTGAGATCTATTAGGCAACCCCGGACTATTCGATAGCGAGGTTGTCTAACAGTTGCATACTGTATGCGGTTCACTTGGGGTGGTTTGGTCCAAAGGACAAACGGTGGATGAGATGGTTTTATTCGTATGTTTTTATTCATTTCGTTGTTTGGTTGGATGAATAAGTAGATGAGAACAGTCAACTCTCATTAATCAGATCGGAAATCGAAAATCTCATCCTAAACTTACTTTGGAATAGATTGGAGAGCTTCCATTTCAATATAAGAATATTCCTCGTAGATACTGGATGAGCACATCCTATGAAATTGGCTAGATGAATCCATCCAACTTTCATCCTTCCAATCAAATTTGAGCTTTGTCCTGTGCATCAGCTCAGTACTACAGAACCAGCTTCTAGAAGCGGTTCGAACCACTTCTAAAAGCGGTTTTACAACCGCTTCTAGGCAACCGATTGTGATACCTCGAAGGATATCATAAACGGTTCTAGGAACCGCTTATGGTGGTGCGACGCCAAGCGGTAAAAGGCAGTAATAATATCGTGGGAACGGGATTCGAACCCACGACCAGCACTCCATCCTCGTGACTCACCTTATCCATCTAGCCAACCCACCCACGCGTGCTCCTTGATAGAGTAGGGCACGCATTCCTTTTATTATTTCTAAAACTGGGCTTCTACAAACGGTTCGTGACACGAACCCTTTCTAAAGGTTTAGAAGCGGTTGGGGACACGAACCGCTTGTAAAGATCTTTAGAAGGGGTTCGTGCCACGAACCGCTTCTAGAGATCCCCTCCGGCCTGTTGCCATGAATCGCTTCTGGTGCGAGCATTACAACCGGTTCGCATCAAACCGTTTCTAATAGGCCGGTTGTGATGCCCGATTTTGTAGTAGTGGCTAACTCTCCTTCCTCCTATCAAACAAAAATTTAGCTCATCTTATCTCCATCTATCTCTTATCCTTTTAACCAAATATAAATTTAAATAGCTTTGTTCCTGTCAAAATAAATAGTTATATACCATTCACCCTTTAGTCTTAACCGAAGGGTTCTTTATTGTATGTCGTCGCCAATAGAAACAGCGACATGTTTTCGTGTAGAATGCTCCCCATAAGGAGACTGGGCATCTCTCTGCCGTTCAATGTCATGGGGGACACGTGCTAGAGAGCCTTTACGTCGCAGATCGGAACGTATTTACAACACAGGAATTTTGCGGAAGACGCTATAGTTATTTAGAAAAATCCTAAATAATCCTTTTTTTAAAAAAGATGGAGACTCAATTTTAAATATTCAAGTACCAGAGGACTTCCTTTCTTGATTTCTCAAAACGAAGTACTCTTTAAACATCTCGACTGAGCCATCAGAGATTAGGTTCTCCCTAATTTGGTAGCGATCCCGTCGCAAAAATCACTCTCTTTTCAGGGCTTAAAGAAATTTACATTTGGAATATTACATGTTGGAGTGGGCGATCTTCTTGCAAAAACCAGTTCGGAGTCTGTTCGACACAAAAAAAACTTGAGAGGGATTAATCGGTAATTAACACATGTAAACACCGGATTTATTTTGGAACAATTGATGACTTACTCTCACTTACATGTGACATTGATCATTTGCTCTATAACGTCTCACTAACATGCAGACTCTGGGGCTACAAGTCAATGAGATACATAGGGCAAATAATCAATTGCACTATGAAAAAGAGAGCAAATACTCAAATCTCCTGTTTATTTCTAGGTGCGGACATACCAGCCTATTTGATCGTACAATCGGCAAGAAGAAGATTTAATTCAATCGTCTTTTAAACCGATTGATATTTTCCATTAATGATTTGATCTAACCGACTGTTCAAGTTGATTAGATAAAAAATAACTAATAAATCTAATCAACTTGATTGGACTGATTAAATAAGGATAAGGTAGATTTTCCCTAAAAAGACGATGCATAATAAGATCAGAGAAAAAACAGACCTGGATGACGTAAGTTGATGAAACTAATAATCGGTGATGCGCAACTTTATTGATCAAAACGAATTACAAAAGAAAGACTATAAATCTAAAAACTACTCCTAGTCAATGAAAAGTAAATAAAGTATATGTGAGTTGTTTGATTGTTTTTCTGTGTCCTCTATGTCGCTCGTCACCTTCTTTTATAGCACCCGAATCAACCGTGTCTTTCTTGGACTCATAAAACACTCCGTATCGGTTTCAACTTCCTCTGAGATACTTCCCTATTTAGAACTAATATCGGTTATAATCTGATAACATTTATTGGCTTATGAATTTTCAAAATACGTTCCAAACCCTAACCATACCAAACTAATAATCTCTTATCAAATTGGCTATGCACTGGTGTCAACATATGTCCCCATTTTGTGAGATTACGTTAATCTCTCAAAAATTAGTAGTATCGGCTTAAACATTAAATATCAACAGTCTCCTCCAAGACCCAACCTTTCAACTTCCACCAATTTTTGTGCCATTCACGGCAAATTTTCCGCGCATATCATCCGAATGCACAATCTAATATATTAATTGTAGTAAAAAATTTGACGATATTAACCCGCCAATGCCATGTCGGGACCCCGAATTTGAAAATCCGGACCCTCTGTGTATTCAGCACTAGTCCAGGAACGCGCTAGTGCACACAGTCTTAACATCGGTAAATATCACAATCATACCATTCGATACCAATAAAGTACTTTATTTAAATAACCAAACTGGTCGCTTGACCTTATGGCCAAGTTACAAATATACGCCTCGCAAGGCGAAACTTATTAAGAGAGAAATAATAGCAGCGGAAAAATAAGATAACATCGTGGCGCCATCCAGTATACCACAGGCAACTGACTGGGCTCGCTCCCTAAGTAGACGGTTCCTCTTGGAGTTCCTCCTCCAAAGCTGGTGTTGTCTCCTCTTCAACTGGTGTTGTATTGTGGCAAGGGTGAGTACTTGGTACTCAGCAAGTCATGCACAGAATGCAGCTAATATACTGTCAGGACCCCGAATTTGCAAATCCGGACCCTCTGTGTATTCAGCACTAGTCCAGGAACGCGCTAGTGCACACAGTCTTAACATCGGTAAATATCACAATCATACCACTCGATACTAATAAAGTACTTTATTTAAATAGTCAAACTGGTTACTCGACCTTATGGTCAAGTTACAAATGTATGCCTCGCAAGGCGAAACTTATTAAGAGAGAAATAGTAGCAGCGGGAAATCAAATAACTTCATGGCGCCATCCAGTATACCACAGTAACCGACCGGGCTCGCTCCTAAGTAGACGGATCCTCTTGGAGCTCCTCCTCCAAAGCCGGTGTAGTCTCCTTCAACTGGTGTTGTATTGTGGCAAGGGTGAGTACTTGGTACTCGGCAAGTCATGCACGAATGCAGGCTAATATACTATATGCATGGCTTGGTACAAAGGAATAGCTCAAGGTATATTTGCGATAAACATTTAACAAGTATCATAAATAGATTCAAAGCGGTAGAAATAAGTAAGGCATAGATAACTTTTCAAGGAGTTTAGTAAACATCTTTCCCATCCTAATCCACATTTTCATCAACATCATTAATAATCCAACCCAACCTTTCAAATCCAAGTTATTTTTGAGAAAATCTAACCCTTGACTGTAATTCCCGAGCGATGTCCAATACCGCGGACACGGCTATTCGAATAGATTCTACACTCTGCAGAGGTTATGCACTTTACCCACAAGATACAATCAAACACCACAAAGGCGAAGTTCAGTAACAAAGTCTTTCGGAAACTTCTAACAATACAAGTGGTCCTCCCGGTTATTGCACACTAACCCTTCCCTTAGCTAAGGCGAAGTTTAGGCCAATCAACCATTAGATGGGTACTGGCCTCACCCGTGACGCTCCCCGCACAACTTACACAAAGGGTGTAGTTGACCTCCCGAGGTCCCACAGTGCGTTATTAGCAACTTAGTCAACTAGGTCCGTCCCATTACAGACATGTGGTTGCACGTTAGACCTAGATCAAAGGCATGCAAGGTTAAGTCCTTAGGGTGACCAGGGCAAGACTACCCGAAGAACCAAATCAACATCCCCAATCCCACAATGGCCCACTGATTATTCTTGCCACATGCCCCGGTCGAAAAACTATTTATCAAACCCCAGTTGATTACCATGCACCACGTGCCATCAACATCACATGATACCTTTCCAAAACAGGTTCAATATATCATTAAGTCAATATTAGCATTTGTTTGTCCAAAATCATGTCATGAGCACGTAGCAGGTCTAAGCAGTTTACTACAACGGTCTAAAACCCATGTTGGCAAGTTAATAATGTCCAACTAGTAAACCACAACTAGGGTGACAAGGGGTCATGGCAAATATTTAAATAATCAATGTGTCATACAGCAAATTGGTATTTATCTAATTCCCCATATTTAAATAAAGTATTTTCTAACTGAACTAGCATGCAATAAGTTAAATCAAAATAGATTTTCAAAATAGGATCAACATGGTCAAAGCACAACTTGCCTTCAAAAAGTACTTGTTCTTGGTCTTGAGTTGGATCCTGAGTCAATACTTCTCCTTCAAATCCTTCCGGCACTTCAACGTCTACTCGTAAAGCGTGCAAATAGCAAATACACGAATAAACAATAGGAAAAAAGTATCCAATCATCCAAATAAAATCCATAAACAGAGAGAACATAATTTTATGAATTTTTAGAAACTGGAATCGTCAAATTTGGAGTTAAAATGCAAAAGTTATGATTATTTAAAGTTTAAATAATCAATTAAATAATTTTACAGAGAAAAACTTTAGTCCAAAAATTAAATAAAATTTATATTTAGGTAGATCTCAATTTTATACAAATTTAGAAATTTGAATCACTCAAATCGGAGTTGAAACGCAAAAGTTATAAGCGTTTGAAGTTTGAAACAAAATCTGAAATCATTATTTCGAATTAATAAATCATTTTCTTTTTCGGAAATTAATTATTGCGTCGGCTGGACACGTGTCGGCCTCTGATTGGTCTGGCGTCGCCAGGTCCATGGATTTGGTCCACGCTCGGCTCGGGTCTACCGTGGACTCGGTCCACGGCTCCTTGTGTCACTGACATGTGGGTCCCCCTCGGGTGACGTCATTCTTGGCGTCGGCGAGGCTCGACCACCAGTCTTGGCGAGTGGGACCTGGCGTCATGGGTGACGTCACGGTGTGGTCGCTGACACGCGGGCCCGGCGTGTCAGTGACCCACGCGTACGCCCGCGTGGCGCGGCGGTTCGGCTCCCTGGACACGTGGCACGATCGTGGCCGTTGGTTTGAAATCCAACGGCTAGGATTGGGTTTGGGCCTCATGTGCTTGGGGCGCGACGTGGCGATCGTGGGCCGTTGGATCTTGATCCAACGGTCGCATCTAATCTAGCCTGGTGCGATTCTTGCTACGTGGCGCAACCAAAGCCGTTGGATCTAGATCCAGCGGTTGGGATTAGATCTAGGATTTTCAACGGGAAACTCACCAAGGGTGGCGTGGCGCGATCTGGGCCTTTGGATCTTGATCGGACGGTTGGTGGAGCTTCGAAGTCGGCGATGGCTTCACGGCGGAGTTGCGGTGCCGTGGCGAGGACGGTGACCACACGAACGGCGTTTGGGGCGTGCTCCGGCGAGGTGAAAGGTCCTCACCGACGCGGCTTGACCTGGCTGTTCCGGAACTGGGCTCAACGGCGGCGGAGAACGGCGGACGGCGGCGGAATCGGCGTTTAACCGCGGCGGAACGGAATTCCAACTCCGGCGAGCTCGTACGGGCAAACGGCGACGGCTCAGGCGAGATGGCTTGGGGGCACGGGTGCGCACGGAAGAGGGCAACCTCGGGCGATGTCTCACGCATTAAATAACCCCGGGATGCGCGCACAAATCGGAACCCTAACGAGACACGGCGGCTACGCGGCGGAGGAATCCGGCTCGGACTCGGCGGGGACGACGACGGAGAACCGTCCACGTGGCGCGATCGACGGTCACGATGGCGCGGGCACGATCGGACCCGGCCCGGTTTCGGCTCGAGCCGTCACGGTCCAATCCGGCCGTTGGATCCCGATCCAACGGTCGGGATCGAGTAGGGTTAGGGTAGGTTTGGTCGAGTCGGTTGGCTCGGTCGGACTCGAGTCCGACTCGGTTCGACTTCGGTCGGATGAACAGTACTCGACCCGAGTTGATTTTCCAGCGATTTAATATTTAAAATAATTCCCAGAAATTCATTTAATTCATTAAAAATAGCAAAATACTCAGAAAAATTCCAGAAAAATTCTGGAAAATATTTTACGGTATTTGGGACTCAAATAAAATATTTCCAACAAAATTTTATTTGCAAAGTTTAATTCTTTAATTAATTCAAAATGGAATAAATTCAAATAAATTCCAAATAAATCCAAATAAATCCAAATAAATTCCAGAAAATTCCAAAAATTCACCAAAGTGCCAAATCACAAATGAATGTAAGAAAAGCAAAATTTTGGGGTGTTACAAACCTCCCCCCCTTAATAGAATCTCGTCCCCGAGATTCAGGGCTTACTAAAGGAATAGGTTTGGAAACTCTTTCCTCAAATCCTCTTCGCGTTCCCAAGTTGCTTCACTCTCCGTGTGGTTGCTCCACTGTACTCTACAGAAACGGGTTGACTTATTTCTGGTCTCTCGATCCATAGTGTCCAAAATCTTTACGGGATGCTCCTTGTAAGTCAAATCTTCTTGCAACTCAATTGACTCTAGCGATGTCTGTTCCTCAGGTACTCGGAGACACTTCTTCAACTGGGACATGTGGAACACGTCATGTACTCCTGCTAACAACTGTGGCAACTCCAGCTGATAAGCAACTTCGCCTCTGTGGCTCAAAATCTTAAATGGTCCAACATAACGGGGTGCAAGTTTCCCTTTGGCATGGAACCTCTTAACTCCCCTGAGAGGCATAACTCTGAGGTATACAAAGTCTTCTGGTTCAAAACTCAAGTCTCGGCGACGGTTGTCAGCATAACTCTTCTGTCGTGATTGGGCTATCTTCAACCTTTCCCTAATCATGGCAATCTGCTCTTCAGCTTCTTGAAGAATATCAGGCCCGAAGACACGGCGCTCGCCGGTCTCATTCCAATTCAATGGCGTCCGACAGGGTCGACCATACAGTGCCTCAAAAGGTGACATCTGTAAACTAGCTTGGTAACTATTGTTGTAACTGAACTCGGCATACGGCAAACTCTTATCCCAAGAGGTAGCATAAGCCAATGCACATGCTCTTAACATATCCTCCAGAATCTGGTTGACTCTTTCGGTCTGTCCATCCGTCTGTGGATGATAGGCTGTACTGAAGTTTAAACGGGTTCCCATGGCTTCGTGCAACTTATTCCAGAACCTTGAGGTAAATTGGGTACCTCTGTCCGATACAATCCTCCTTGGCACTCCGTGCAAACAGACGATCCTGATCATGTACAACTCAGCAAACTTATCTCCCGAGTAGGTGGTCTTCACGGGGATAAAATGGGCTACTTTGGTCAAACGATCCACTATAACCCATATGGAGTCATAACCTCCTTGAGTCTTAGGCAAACCGGTAATGAAATCCATTCCGATTTCCTCCCACTTCCACTCAGGTATTTTCAGCGGCTGTAGCAATCCTGCTGGTCTCTGATGCATTGCCTTGACTCTCTGGCATACATCGCACAATGCAACATGCTCGGCAACTTCACGCTTCATGCTCGGCCACCAGAATCTTTCCTTCAAATTCTGATACATTTTGGCGCTTCCAGGATGAATTGAATACTTGGAGTCATGGACTTCCTCCAAAATCAGTTGCTTTAACTCCTTCTTGTTGGGCACACAAATGCGATCCTTCATCCATAACGTGCCTTGCTCATCCAACTTGAAGTCCTTTGCCTTGCCTTCCTCCTTGATGGACTTAATCCTGCGGATCTTGTCATCATCCTTCTGTCCTTCTCGGATCTGGTCCTCTAGAGTAGGCTTTACTTCCAATGTGGCCAAGAATCCGCTAGGTACCACCTCAATCTTCATTCTCTGAAAATCCTCACATAGCTCATCCTGACTTGTGGCTAGCAACATGCTCACAGTATGGCTTTTCCGACTCAAGGCATCGGCAACTACGTTGGCCTTCCCGGGATGGTAATGGATTCCAACATTGTAGTCCTTGATCAACTCTAACCATCTCCTTTGCCTCATCTTCAGATCCGACTGGGTGAATATGTATTTAAGGCTCTTATGATCCGTATACACTTCACATCTGTTCCCGATCAGATAGTGACGCCATATCTTCAAGGCATGCACTACAGCAGCTAACTCTAGGTCATGCGTCGGATAATTCTCCTCATGCGGCCTCAACTGCCTTGATGCATAAGCGACGACCTTTCCATTCTGCATCAGCACACATCCAAGTCCTTGGCGCGATGCGTCACAATAAATATCAAAGCTTTGAGCAACATCCGGTAGAACTAACACCGGTGCTGATGTCAATCGCTTTTTCAGCTCCTGAAATCCTTTCTCACATTCTGACGTCCATGCAAACTTCTTCTCCTTTTTCAGCAATTGCGTAAGAAGTTTCGCAATTGTTGAAAAGCCTTCAATGAAACGGCGATAGTATCCTGCCATTCCAAGGAAACTCCGGATCTGGGTCACGGTCTTCGGCTGTTCCCAATGTAACACAGCTTCTACTTTGCTTGGATCAACGGCGACTCCTTCTGCGGTCATTACATTTCCAAGAAACTCCACCTTGTCCTTCCAAAAATCACACTTACTGAACTTGGCGAAGAGTTGCTGTTCCCTCAGCTTTTCCAAAACTCGCCTCAAGTGTTCGGCATGTTCATCCTCTGTCTTGGAATAGATTTGGATATCATCTATGAACACGACAACAAACTTGTCCAAATATTCCATGAACACCTTATTCATCATATTCATGAAATATGCTGGCGCATTCGTCAGTCCAAAAGACATAACTGTAAACTCGTAATGTCCATATCTTGACGAGAATGCAGTCTTCGGGATATCTTCTGATCGGATCTTCAACTGATGGTATCCCGATCTAAGATCAATCTTGGAGAAAACTCCGGCTCCTCTCAGCTGATCGAACAAATCATCAATCCTGGGCAGCGGATACTTATTCTTCACGGTGACTTCATTGAGTGCACGGTAGTCGATGCACATCCTGAAACTCCCGTCCTTCTTCTTGACAAAAAAAACTGGTGCTCCCCACGGCGACGAACTCGGTCTGATAAAACCTTTCTCCATTAACTCCTCTAGCTGTTTCTTCATCTCTACCAACTCCTCGGTGGACATCCGATAAGGTCTCTTTGCTATCGGCGCTGTACCAGGTACAAGCTCTATCACAAACTCTATGTCCCTGTCTGGCGGCATACTGTAGATCTTCAGGAATAACATCTGGGTACTCATTCACTAATGAGACATCCTCTATGCTGATTGCCTTGGTGATGTTAAACATCAACTGTACTTCTCTAACGGCAGTAGCTTGATATTCAAATTTCTTTACACACGGGCTCTCAACTGAGATAGTCCTTCGTCCACAATCCAATACGGCCTTGTGCTTGGATAACCACCCATTCCCAAAATAACGTCTAAGGTCCGGGTCTCCAAAATTATAAGGTTCGCTAGGAACTCTATTCCATCTATTAGTATTCTCACCGGAACATCCTACTTTCGTTCGGAGTTCTAACCAGGGGTTTGAACTAAAAGCATGCACTTAAGTCTTGCAATCCCCAAATCGTTTCTAGCAGCAAAGCCTTGCGAAACAAGCGAATCTGAAGCTCGAGTCAAACAAAGCTGTGCAGTGCGAGTTAACAAGTAACTTACCCGATCTGACGACGTCAGTAGCATTCTGCGGTGCATCTGTGGTGACATGGTTGACTCGGCCTCTCACCACGTTACGGGATGTGGTTCCGGTCTTTGGCGTCCTAGCTGGGGTGGTTCCCAAGTTAAAGCGAACGGGGGTCACTCCTGCTGTTTTCTTTGGACAACTGTTGGCAAAATGTCCTGGCTCGTTGTAGTTGTAACAGCGTCTCACTATTCCTTGCTGACTGCCTGGAGCAGCGTTTCTAGCGGGGGCTAGGGTCTGGTAGTTCTGATTGACGGGTCTTGGTGCTGGTGACGGTGTCCTTGTGGCATTCTGTGGCTGGAATCTGAAAAATTGATTTGGTGCAACTCTCAGACGCTGTTGCGTTCCCTGGCGTGATCCCTGCTGTTGCATTCTACGCTTCCTGTTCTCATCCAGTTCCTTGCGCTTGTCCTCAAGAATAAGCGCCTTATTCACCAATTCTTGGAAATCTGGAAAGGTGTGGGTGATCAATCCCACCTGCAATCCTGAGTTAAGTCCCTTCATGAAACGTAAGGGTCTGGCGTTATCTGTCGCTACAGCATAAGGTGCGTAGCGTGCTAGCTGAGTGAACTTGTTCGTAGTCGACCACCGGTTGATTACCTTGCTTCAGTGCTCAACTCCTCCTTCTTAAGGTCCATGATTCCTTCGCACGTGATCTTGGCGGAATGCGGTGTGAACTCTTCCCAAGTGATATCTTGAGGGTTCTCTTGCGTGGCACGAAGTTCTCCCACCATTCGGTAATTTGTTCCTTCCAAGCGATGAGAAGCGTAGAGTACCTTCTCATTTCCTATGCATTGAGCTATGTGTAGCTTCCTCTCAATTGATCTTAACCAATCATCGGCCTCCAATGGATTGGCATTCCCGCAGTAAGTGGGTGGGTGAGTCCTCATGAACTCGATAGTCTTGTATTCTGGCGTTGTCCCCGATTGACTTGATTAGGCGTGGCCTGAGCGGTGGCGTGTTGCATTTGTTGCATCATAGCATGCATCAATCGAGTCTAAGCAGCAAGAAATGCTCCAAAATTCTGCATATCAATCGGCGGTCTTTGGTGCTCCATCATTGGGGTTTTCTGTGGCGAGAACCACTTCCATTACTTCCAAAGTTTCCGCGGTGTTCACCATCTGTCGATTTGCTCTAAGTTTTAGAGATGAGGGGAATCAAGAATAGACAAGTAATATGGAACTTATGCGGCGAAAGGTGTAACTTTAAGGTCCAACTTTATTATTGATATTAATAACTTGGTATGGTTCCTTACAACGCCTAAGGGCCTTGCAACACATACTGCACACTCAAAGAAACAATGAAAATCCAAATCGAATCGACACGGAGTCTAACGCCTAAAGGGTGACTCTTTATTCTATGACGTGACTCGCGAAGGAGTCTCACTATATAACCTATGCTCACTCATCGAGAAAACCTCCACGGCCTGGAGTGCGGATCTTTGCGGCATAGGCGCGAAACGATTGCCATGTCCAAAGAATCGTGTCATCTGTGGTAGTCGAAGAAGCGATGTCCTCATCGAGATCGACTCCTCCGGATCTGGCTCGTGTAGCTCGAATCTTGGCTCGTTACGGATCCGTATAAAGCCATCTCCAACTCGTCAATCCTTCGCAGAAGGTGTGACACATACTCTTGAGCTTCCCGCCATCTGTTCTTCTCTGTTGTGATCTCCTTGCGGGCCTTCTGTAGCTCTTTGCTTGTATCATCGAGTACATCCTCCTGGGCGACAACAAGTCGTGCCAACTGTGTAACCATGGCATCCTCATCCTGAATCGCCTTCGGGTCAAGAAGGTTATTGCTGCGCGGGTGATAACGGAACACCGTGCTCTCCAACTCTCTGGCGTAGATACGGGTAATGTGCCGCATTGCTCGTCGTGATACTTCTTGGATACCCATCTGCATTGTAGACCTCCTGGCAGTGCAGTGTATCGGGCGATTGCCTGGGCCCTTCTGCCTAGCAGGTACCTCAATCTTCACGTCACAAGCCTTGATCAATCCTGCTTGTCTGATCACTTCCACTTGGTATTGCGGCTTCTCAAAATCTCAGAGAGTCTGAAGCATATGCCAAAGTTCCGCGGCGTGACCAACCTCTAGATCGACGTAGTTGAACTCTCCCTCCATCTGTCACAAGAGTGCTCACATAAGAACTCGAAATTTTAAATCGTGACAAGGTAAGGGAATATTCAGCAAGAGACAAGGAAAGAGAGAAGGGGGTAAGTCGAGATGTCATTTCTTATCTTGACAAATTTTAGCTTTAGAAAATAGGTTTTATCCTCACTACGACCATTCTAGCTTAGGGTTGAGCCTACGGTCAGTATGGCTCTGATACCACCTCTGTCGGGACCCCGAATTTGCAAATCCGGACCCTCTGTGTATTCAGCACTAGTCCAGGAACAAGCTAGTGCACACAGTCTTAACATCGGTAAATATCACAATCATACCACTCGATACTAATAAAGTACTTTATTTAAATAGTCAAACTGGTTACTCGACCTTATGGTCAAGTTACAAATGTATGCCTCGCAGGGCGAAACTTATTAAGAGAGAAATAGTAGCAGCGGAAAATCAAATAACTTCGTGGCGCCATCCAGTATACCACAGGCAACTGACTGGGCTCGCTCCCTAAGTAGACGGATCCTCTTGGAGCTCCTCCTCCAAAGCTGGTGTAGTCTCCCCTTCAACTGGTGTTGTATTGTGGCAAGGGTGAGTACTTGGTACTCAGCAAGTCATGCACAGAATGCAGGCTAATATACTATATGCATGGCTTGGTACAAAGGAATAGCTCAAGGTATATTTGCGATGCTTGACATTTAACAAGTATCATAAATAGATTCGAAAGCAGTAGAAATAAGTAAGGCATAGATAACTTTTCAAGGAGTTTAGTAAACAACTTTCCCATCCTAATCCACATTTTCATCAACATCATTAATAATCCAACCCAACCTTTCAAATCCAAGTTATTTTTGAGAAAATCTAACCCTTGACTGTAATTCCCGAACGATGTCCAATACCGCGGACACGGCTATTCGAATAGATTCTACACTCTGCAGAGGTTATGCACTTTACCCACAAGATACAGTCAAACACCACAAAGGCGAGTTCCCGTAACAAAGTCTTTCGGAAACTTCTAACAATACAAGTGGTCCTCCCCGGTTATTGCACACTAACCCTTCCCTTAGCTAAGGCGAAGTTTAGGCCAATCAACCATTAGATGGGTACCTAGCCTCAGCCCCGGTACGCTCCCCCGTACAACTTACACAAAGGGTGTAGTTGACCTCCTGAGGTCCCACAGGTACGTTATTAGCAACTTAGTCAACTAGGTCCGTCCCATTACAGACATGTGGTTGCACGTTAGACCCAGTTCAAAGGCTTGCAAGGTTAAGTCCTTAGGGTGACCAGGGCAAGACTACCCGAAGAACCAAATCAACATCCCCAATGCCACAACCGGCCCACTGATTATTCTTGCCACATGCCCTGGTCGAAAAACTATTTATCAAACCCCGCTTGATTACCATGCACCACGTGCCATCAACATCACATGATACCTTTCCAAAACAGGTTCAATATATCATTAAGTCAATATTAGCATTTGTTTGTCCAAAATCATGTCATGAGCACGTAGCAGGTCTAAGCAGTTTACTACAACGGTCTAAAACCCATGTTGGCAAGTTAATAATGTCCAACTAGTAAACCACAACTAGGGTGACAAGGGGTCATGGCACATATTTAAATAATCAAGGTGTCATACAGCAAATTGGTATTTATCTAATTCCCCATATTTAAATAAAGTATTTTCTAACTGAACTCGCATGCAATAAGTTAAATCAAAATAGATTTTCAAAATAGGATCAACATGGTCAAAGCACAACTTGCCTTCAAAAAGTACTTGTTCTTGGTCTTGAGTTGGATCCTGAGTCAATACTTCTCCTTCAAATCCTTCCGGCACTTCAACGTCTACTCGTAAAGCGTGCAAATAGCAAATACACGAATAAACAATAGTCAAAAAGTATCCAATCATCCAAATAAAATCCATAAACAGAGAGAACATAATTTTATGAATTTTTAGAAACTGGAATCGTCAAATTTGGAGTTAAAATGCAAAAGTTATGATTATTTAAAGTTTAAATAATCAATTAAATAATTTTACAGAGAAAAACTTTAGTCCAAAAATTAAATAAAATTTATATTTAGGTAGATCTCAATTTTATACAAATTTAGAAATTTGAATCACTCAAATCGGAGTTGAAACGCAAAAGTTATAAGCGTTTGAAGTTTGAAACAAAATCTGAAATCATTATTTCGAATTAATAAATCATTTTCTTTTTCGGAAATTAATTATTGCGTCAGCCTGGACACGTGTCGGCCTCTGATTGGTCTGCTGACGTCAGCCGGTCCATGGATTTGGTCCACGCTCGGCTCGGGTCTACCGTGGACTCGGTCCACGGCTCCTTGTGTCACTGACATGTGGGTCCCCCTCGGGTGACGTCATTCTTGGCGTCGGCGAGGCTCAGACCGCAGTCTTGACGAGTGGGACCGGTGGCGTCATGGGTGGCGTCACGGTGCGATCGGCCGACCGCAGCGGGCGGCGTGTCGGATGACCGCAGCGTGCGCGTGGCGTGGCGCGGTTCGGCTCCACAGCGTGGCACGATCGTGGCCGTTGGTTTGAAATCCAACGGCTAGGATTGGGTTTGGGCCTCATGTGCTTGGGGCGCACGTGGCCGATCGTGGGCCGTTGGATCTTGATCCAACGGTCCAGATCCAATCTAGCCTGGTGCAGTTCTTGCTACGTGGCGCAACCTAAGCCGTTGGATCTAGATCCAACGGTTGGGATTAGATCTAGGATTTTCAACGGGGAAACTCACCGAGGGTGACGTGGCGCGATCTGGGCCTTTGGATCTTGATCGGACGGTTGGTGGAGCTCGGGGTCGGCGATGGCTTCACGGCGGAGTTGCGGCTGCCGGCGCTGAGGACGGTGACCACACGAACGGCGTTTGGGGCGTGCTCCGGCGAGGTGAAAGGTCCTCACCGACGCGGCTTGACCTGGCTGTTCCGGAACTGGGCTCAACGGCGGCGGAATCGGCGTTTAACCGCGGCGGAACGGAATTCCAACTCCGGCGAGCTCAGACGGCAAACGCGGCGATGGCTCAGCGAGATGGCTTGGGGCACGCAGTGCGCCGCGGAAGAGGGCAACCTCGGGCGATGTCTCACGCATTAAATAACCCCGGGATGCGCGCACAAATCGGAACCCTAACGAGACACGGCGGCTACGCGGCGGAGGAATCCGGCTCGGACTCGGCGGGGATGACGACGGAGAACCGTCCACGTGGCGCGATCGACGGTCACGATGGCGCGGGCACGATCGGACCCGGCCCGGTTTCGGCTCGAACCGATACGGTCCAATCCGGACCGTTGGATCCCGATCCAACGGTCGGGATTGAGTAGGGTTAGGACTGGGTTTGGTCGAGTCAGTTGGCTCGGGTCGGACTCGAGTCCGACTCGGGTTCCGACTCGGTCGGATGAACAGTACTCGACCCGAGTTGATTTTCCAGCGATTTAATATTTAAAATAATTCCCAGAAATTCATTTAATTCATTAAAAATAGCAAAATACTCAGAAAAATTCCAGAAAAATTCTAGAAAATATTTTAGGGTATTTGGGACTCAAATAAAATATTTCCAACAAAATTTTATTTGCAAAGTTTAATTCTTTAATTAATTCAAAATGGAATAAATTCAAATAAATTCCAAATAAATCCAAATAAATCCAAATAAATTCCAGAAAATTCCAAAAATTCACCAAAGTGCCAAATCACATATGAATGTAAGAAAAGCAAAATTTTGGGGTGTTACATATACTACATGCATGGCTTAATACAAAGGAGTGGCTCAAGGTATATTTGCAGTAAAACAGCATTTGACAAATAGCATGAGTAGATTCGAAAGCAGTGGAAACAAGTATAACACAGATAACTTTTCAAAACATCTTTCCCATCCTAATCCATATTTCCATCAACATCATTATTAATCCAACCCAACCTTTCAGATCCAAGTTATTTTTGAGAAAATCTAACCCTTGACTGTAATTCCCGAGCGATGTTCAATACCGCGGACACGGCTATTCGAATAGATTCTACACTCTGCAGAGGTTATGCACTTTACCCACAAGATACAGTCAAACACCACAAAGGCGAGTTCCCGTAACAAAGTCTTTCGGAAACTTCTAACAATACAAGTGGTCCTCCCTGGTTATTGCACACTAACCCTTCCCTTAGCTAAGGCGAAGTTTAGGCCAATCAACCGTTAGATGGGTACCTGGCCTCACCAGACGCTCCCCGCATAACTTACACAAAGGGTGTAGTTGACCTCCTGAGGTCCCACAGTGCGTTATTAGCAAATTAGTCAACTAGGTCCGTCCCATTCTGAGACATGTGGTTGCACGTTAGACCCAGTTCAAAGGCTTGCAAGGTGAAGTCCTTAGGGTGACCAGGGCAAGACTACCCGAAGAACCAAATCAACATCCCCAATGCCACAACTGGCCCACCTGATTATTCTTGCCACATGCCCCGGTCGAAAAACTATTTATCAAACCCCAGTTGATTACCATGCACCACGTGCCATCAACATCACATGATACCTTTCCAAAACAGGTTCAATATATCATTAAGTCAATATTAACATTTGATTGTCCAATATCATGTCATGAGCACGTAGCAGGTCTAAGCAGTATACTACAACGATCTAATTTCCCATGCTGGCAATTTAATAATGTCCAACTGGTAAACCACAACTAGGGTAACAAGGGGTCATGGCACATATTTAAGTAATCAAGGTGTCATACAGCAAATTGGTATTTATCTAATTCCCCATATTAAAATAAAGTATTTTCTAATTGAACTAGCATGCAATAGGTTAAATCAAAATAGATTTCAAAATAGGATCAACATGGTCAAAGCACAACATGCCTTCAAAAAGTACTTGTTCTTGGTCTTGAGTTGGATCCTGAGTCAATACTTCTCCTTCGAATCCTTCCGGCACTTCAACGTCTACTCGTAAAGCGTGCAAATAGCAATACACAAATAAACAATAGGCAAAAAGTGTCCAAATATCCAAATAAAATCCATAAACAGAGAGAACATAATTTTATGAATGTTTAGAAACTGGAATCGTCAAATTCGGAGTTAAAATGCAAAAGTTATAGCTTTTTGAAGTCTAAATAATCAATTAAATAATTTTACAGAGAAAAACTTTAGTCCAAAAATTAAATAAAATTCATATTTAGGTAGATCTCAATTTTATACAAATTTAGAAATTTGAATCACTCAAATCGGAGTTGAAACACAAAAGTTATAAGCGTTTGAAGTTTGAATAAAAATCTGAAATCATTATTTCGAATTAATAAATCATTTTCTTTTTCGGAAAATCATTTATTGCGTCAGCCTGGACACGTGTCAGCCTCTGATTGGTCTGGCGGCGTCGGTAAGTCCATGGACTTGGTACACGCCGGCTCGGGTCTACCGTGGACTCGGTCCACGACTCCACGTGTCGGCGACATGTGGGTCCACTCGGGTAGCGTCGCTGGCGGCGTCGGCGGGGCTCGGCCGCAGTCTTGGCAGTGGGACCCACTGTGGCGTCATTCTTGGCGTCGGCGCTCGGCAGGGACGATCGGCCCGACATGCGGGCCCGCCATGGCGTCGGTGTGGCGTCATGGTGCGAGGTAGGCTGGCGTGACATGCGGGCCGCGTGTCGGCGTCACCTGCCTTGCCAGCGTGGGCCAGCGGCCGCGGCGGTCGGCCTTCCAGGCCAGCGTGGCGTAATCTCGGCCGTTGATTTGAAAATCAACGGCCCAGATTAGATTCGGCTCTCACGCCGTTTGGGTTAACGCGCGTTTGATCTCGACCGTTGAATCTATATCCAGCGGTCGAGATTGAATCTGAGATTTTGGGCGGAATCTCACCGTGAGATGACGTGGCGCAATCTGGGGCGTTGGATCGGAATCGGACGGCAGAGCGAGCTCGGGTCCCGCGATGGCTTCTTGGCTGGCTCGCCGGTATTGGGGACGACGACCACGGCAACGGCGCTTCGGGCGTGCTCTGGCGAGGTGAGAGGTCCCTTCGGGTGCGTCTCGTCGCGGTGAGTCCGGATCTGGGGTCAACGGCGGCGGGGGACGGCAGACGGCGGGCGAAGCAAAACCGCGCGGAGGAGTGCTACAACTCCGGCGAGCGATTGCGGCGCGTCGAGAACGCTGCGGCGGCGACGGCTAGAACAGCGGCTGTGCAAGGTCAAGGTGATCCTCGGGGTGTGATCCGGGCATTAAATAGCCTCGGCTTCCGCGCGGAAAACGGAAACCTAGAACCTCACGGCAGCGGGCGCGGCGGCGGAGTCCGGCTCGGACTCGGGCGGAGACGACGACGGAGGACCATCCACGTGGCGCGATCAACGGCCACGATTGGCTCGGGCGCGATCGGATCCGGTCGGATCGGTGCGGCTCGATTTCGGCCGTTGGATCTCGATCCAACGGTTCACAGGCTTAGGGTTTGGACTTGATTCGGTCGAGTCACGTGGCTCGGGTCGGACTCGAGTCCGACTCGGGTTCCGACTCGGTCGGATGAACAGTACTTGACCCGACTCGATTTTCCAGCGATTTAATATTTAAAATAATTTCCAGTAATTCATTTAATTCATTAAAAATAGCAAAAGACTCAGAAAAATTCCAGAAAAATTCTAGAAAATATTTTGGGTCATTTTGGACTCAAATAAAATATTTCCAACAAAATTTTATTTGCAAAGTTTAATTCTTTAATTATTTCAAAATGGAATAAATTCAAATAAATTCCAAATAAATCCAAATAAATTCCAGAAAATTCCAAAAATTCACCAAAGTACCAAATCACACATAGATTTAAGAAAACAAAATTTTGAGGTGTTACATGCCACTGGGTTTACCCCCTACAACTACAAGGCTCATTCACCCATCATTTTCACGCGCTCATGTTATCAATCTCCTCATCATCGGCTTCATGCTCCTTTTTCTCAGCCTTCAATCTCATTGGTTCATTTGACCCCAATGGACCCAAACCAGGTTTTTTTTCTGTCCCTAATTATTACGAAACTCAATTTTACCTAGGACCGATAGGAAGTACCAACCCATCGGGTATTATAGACCAAGAGCTCCTTAGACTTCTATTGAACACCCTAGGCTTTAACCTAATGAGATGGAGTACGAGTTTTAGGGCCTGGCCGACCGCGCTAGCTGGGTGGTGCGATTGGTTCAATCTGGTAGTAGCAAAAAAACTCCTAGTTTGGGAACAAATGGGGATAACGGAATGCCTCCCATTATCTCTAGCCAACCCTTCCTCCAACGAGACATTAGTTGCTATGTCTTGTTATTTTTGGTTTGACACTTTCAATGTCTTCATGCTCAAACCGTTTTCTTATCGGCCCAACCCTTCTTGACGTCACACAACACTGCTGCCTAGGCCAGATGGTGAGCAGCTATCAGCTTTTAGTGCCAAGCCATAGCATAAGCTTGTGACCACTAAAGGTGAAGAGTGGGGTAAATATATGAAACAATAGAGGAATCGGCCAGTGTTTGATAGGGAGCACATAACTTTTATCAATATGTGGCTCGACCAATTCTTGTTCTGCATGCTGAGGAACGGATAGGCTACGCTAGCACAATTTTAAAAATTCTACCATGATCACCCAGGACATCATGCGATTAGGAGATCATGGATCATTACCCTTGACACGTAGAAGCAACGGAAGACGAGTTGGAGAAGCAAGTTCTCACGTCGCACGCATCGAGGTATAGGAAGTAGTCGTTCACATCGTGTCGGACGTCTCCTCCTCGACGATCACCACCGTAGCACGTCGTCGTACGTACCACTCCTTGACGATCAGGGCCGCATCAACCGCAGCAGCGCCTCTACGGTATCCACACGTCCAGGGATGGAACGCCATGCATCGGTGTGCAAGCACCTGGTCGCTCGGCGGGGCAATGAGAGGTGGAGGGTAGGATTTCGGGTGAGGCTCTCTCCGCGAAAAAACTCATCTCGTCCATCCTTCTCCTCTCCTTATATAGCTACGAGATGAAACCCTAAGCCAGGGCCCATTAGCATGATAAGCCCACGAGGTCCATTAATTACAGATCCAATCCGAATTAATGCGTCCCAGCCCGTTAAGTGTGTCACCCTGCAGGTTCATGTACATTTGAACATGGATTTGAAAAACTCTTTCCAATCCAATAGTTGGTAGCGGTTCTTTGCAGGGCATGCCAACTCCCAAACGCACCATGATCAAATCGGAAGAACCTATCAAAAGTACTCATGTAGTAATCCCTTTGCCAAACTATATGAAGATTGAACTCGAGGCGAGAAGCATGTCATCCTTTGACAATTCAATCCATCTCTCATATCCGTGATATATTAATAAGTTGTGATTGATTCCTCAATCACGGCATGGCCATGCACTTCCTTAATCATATCACACGAGTGGCCCAAACATATATCTTCGTTACACTAGAGTGGCAAATTCCATCTTAACTACTCACTTCCCTCTTCATGTTTCATAGCAAACATGAAAGCTACCTTTATAACTATTCGGTTAGGAAATAGTGTTTGGTAACCCCAAGGTAAACTATTACATATGTAGGGAATGTGACAATCTCAGGTCTAAGGATCATACATCTGCTATGTATGAGATACATGATGACACATAAGAATGTAACATTCTCGCAGTGTCCCATTGTGGGTCTATCTAACCCATGTTCTTCAACATGTATTCATAATGTACTGATGATATCTCCATATCTCATCATCTATGAAACATGATCATCGATCAGTACATGTGCTGATATATTCATTGTTATCCTCTATGATGATATCCGATCAGAGATATTTATAGAATTATATCAATAAGTAAAGAGTTTCATAAGCAGGTCACATACTTGCTGATCAATATAATGATATACATTCATTGAACCAATATTCATATTATTATTTATAAACATAGTCATGCTACAATCATCTATATGACTGCCTCAAGGGCATAACACTAACAATGCGACGCATCCCTTGGTTCGACCCAAACCTACCAAGCCATAGCTGAATAGTTAGTGGGGGGTCGTCAGCTTGCATTAGGAAAACTATTTCTGGGGGTAGTCTTCCAAATGATGCATGAAATCCGCTGTTGGCTTTACACAGCCATGGGGTCATACACAGTAGGAAAGTTTTGAAGAACTCCTGGGTTTCTTGAAGAAACCTAGGAGTCATGCTGCCAATTGACATCTAGACTGGCCATGGCTATATAAGCCGATGTATCGGCTTCAACTACCTCGACCTCATCGCCATTCCATTGTATCAATTTCTGATGCATAGTCGATGGAATGGATGTATCCAATCTGTACCAAGCAACACGTTGTAACTTTCTCTGGCATCAACCACAAAGAAAAACTGTTGGCAAAGTCTTGCTACCGACAGTGAGCTCGGTCACTATGAAGCTTTTGGCCTCTGTGGGATCTCTGGTGAAGTCATTCTATACCATATTAGTTTTTATGAGATCTTCATCGGACTTACCTAATTTGTTGCAAGTCGAGTAAGGCATTAGATTAACAGTTGCCCCACCATCCACAAGCATTCTTTATATCGGCTTACCATTGATATGGCCTTTTAAATATAATATCATCTTGTGGTTTTTCGAAGATGACCTCATGTGAACGAAAACATAACTGGGCAAATGACTCCTTAGCCGACGGTGCACATACCTTGAATTCTGCGGGGAGGGTGAACACCATATTGATGTCCATCGGCGGTGGTAAATTCCTTCCAGGCAACTTCTTTCTCCTCCATTCCTTTTTGACAAGTTGATCGGACAAAGTTTATTAAAATATTCATCCCTTTTCTTTTCTTGAATGGCTTTTCTTAATTCTTGAGCCCTCAATCACTGAAGCCTCCTCCTCTGGGATTTGCTTAATCCTAGAGGACACCATCCTAGCATGGGTTCTACCAGCTTGCGTATCTTGCTGATCAAAGCCACTTCCGTCTCACGTCTTTGGTATGATCCCGATTGCTCTTTAATTGACCCAAAACTTCTTTCGTGGATCGATTCTCTCTGATCTTCATTTCGTCGACCTAGAGTAGACCTAGATAATCTCTCTTTAGCCAGCTGACGACACTCCTAACTTCGCCCAGGATAATGTTACATCGGGCAAATGTACGATGACGACAAAGGCAACCCCCTCCCAGCAAAATTGCCAAAACGGGGCATTGTTCATGAGCCCTCTCAGCAGCGATTGGTCGTTACACATTCATTGACCAATGAGGACTTTGCCATGATCGTTGACCCCTCCTTTCAAATTTAGCCAACAATTAGGAAAACGTTGGCTTAAACTCCTGTGTCGGCTTTCGTGTTGGTATGGGCCTCTCTGCCTTATACCATTTACCAACTTGAAGCTCACCTCTTGGTTTTACTGTTCTCAATTGTTTGCCTTCACGGTCGGTCTCAATTTGAATATAACTGACCGTGATCTTTATGATCTCCTCCCCTTTTGCATTCATCTTCATGAAAGATATTACAATCGTTAGCATTATACGAAAAAGAATGATGCCACTTACAATATCTTTGTTTCTTGATTTCCTCAGCCAATGGTAACATGTGTCCCTCGGATAATCGTATAACCTTTTTCTTGTAATAATAAATCAAAAGTATGATCACACTTGGTTACATCAAAAGCTTATTTGATTTCCGACTTAGCTTTAGTCAACTTGAGCCAAGAACAAACTAGGGACTTTTTACTTCCTTAACCCACTCGGCTATATTTATCTTGGTTTCTTCCTTGTCAGATGAACTACCAGATTCATACTCAACGAGATTGACTTTAGATTTTTCTTTATCCTTGTTATTTTTTAATCTATCTTTAAAACCTTTATTTTCAAAGAATCGGCTTTTTTGAGCCGATACCCTATGAAGCAGGTGGTTTAAAATAGTAAACTCTTGGCCACCAAATTTCTCCTTCAGTGGCGGGATTAACCCTGGAAAGCTAAATCGGCCAATTGATTATCGGGTAATGTGACACTAAAGCACTGATTTCTAACTTCCCTAAATCTCTTGATATAATCAGTTGATTCCCCAAACTTTTGTCTTACGGAGCTCAAATATGATATTCTTAGTTCTAGGCTCCCACAGAAAAAAAAAATTTATGGAATCAGCTCTCCAAATTGGTCCAAGTATTGACTGAATTTGGGGGTAAAGTGGTAAACCAAGTGAAAGCTGTCTCAAAAAATGACAACAGGAACAATTTCACCTTCAATCCATCGGACTGAGTGGCTTCGCCACACTGTGCAACTAAGCGTCTGACGTGCTCCAATGTAGTCGTCGAATCGTCCTCTGAAAATTTTGCGAAGTCAGGGGATGTAATCTGGATACAACTTTCTGTAGCTGATAGTACGCCCCTTTGCCTGGATGCTCAATTGATTCCTCAACACGGCACTAATTGCCTCAGCCCAATCGGTTTTTTTAGTCGATGCATCCCATGCTCGAGGTGCTTGCCAATTAGGAGCATAATCATTATGCTGCCCCCCAAGTGCAAACTCGGGCTGGTGTTGTAGCGGTGGTTGCATCGATACATGAAGCTACTCGTAACCAACATTCTGATGCCTGATTGGGCTGATTAAATAAGGATAAAGGTAGATTTTTCTCTGAAAAAGGCAATGCGCAATAAGATCGGAGAAAAAACAGATCTAGGTCGCGTAAGTCGACGAAACCAATAATCGGCGATGCACAACTTTATTGATCAAGATGAATTACAGAAGAAAGATTACAAGTCTAAAAACTACTCATAGTCGATGAAAAATAAATAAAGTATATGTGCCCGGATCAATCGTGTCCTCCTTGGACTCGTAAAATACTCTGTATCGGTTCCAACTTCTCATGAGATACTTTCCTTTTTAGAACTAATATCGGTTATAATTCGATAAGCTGTATCGGCTTATTACTTTTTAAAATAGTTTCTAAACTTGATACTATCCTGAATCAAATAATCATACTAAACTAATAATTTCTTACCAAATCGGTTATATGCTAGATTGGGTGTCAATAGAGTCACTTGGCTGAGACTATATTACTTATAATTGCCTCGTGAAAAAGATAGGATTCAAGTACGTTAATCCTAGTTTGCCGTGAGAATCCAATGTTTTTTGTACGTGCCGTCGTTGGTTCCAATGTGCTGCCGGCTATGAACACAACAGCCGGCACATTTTACATTGATAACACTAGAATTCACCTGCGTTTCAAAATAAAAAAACAGAAATCCTACTATAGGTCAACAAACAAGTTGACACATGATCAGACCGAGAACAAATATCGTCCTGTCTTACAATAAGACAAGCAAAAAAGAAAAAAGAAAGAGCAGTGCTTCTATGCTTTTTAGAAGTTGCACAAATTTTAAAGCAAACAAAGGGGTAAGTAATCACTATCTACCCTTCATTTATGCTTTAATAATTATGCAATTTTTTAAAAAAAGAGCATAGAAGCACCTCTCAGGAAGGAATTCAACACATGTCTTTCTTTTCCATGCACCCCGAAATTGAAGATCTAGGCTCTATTGAATTCTAACAAGCTACCGGCCCATTCAAACGGCTAGCTTGATCACGGCCCATTTCTCGACGTATACGAGGGCTGGGTAATCCGAACGGGTCGATGCCCTGGCCCATTGGCTTCTCGACTCCTTCGCTGCCGCTTGTTCAATTGCTTCATAGAGGAATCTCTACTATTCTAAAGCAGCACTTGGTGGCAGTGGTCCGTTCTTCCCACGTCATTAATTGCCGCTTAATTGCCCTGCTTAATTGCCCTACGCAAGAAACGAAGCGTTGCTTTAATTAGCCAACTTAAGAAACGCGTTAAAGATAGATGTTTGATTTTGTGAAATAATTTTTTTTATTTTTTAATCTTTATTTTTCATTATCAATTTTGTTTTTCGTAGCAATCGCACGGGCATGTAACTAGTATACTCCTATGTACAAACCCCGGGTTCCGACGCTCTCGACGTTTTGCCTGACGTGTTCGCTTCGAAATTGCCCACGTCTTCTACTTTGAAATATCCGTTTGGATGCCTTAAATAATTTACCATGCTTGCTGTACCACTAAACGCACATCGGTTGAGGGTTCGAATCTCGTCCGCATGCAGGGGCGAAACTAGACAAAAAAAATCTTCGAGGTTCATCATTTCATCATATATGTGATAACAACTTATTATTCTTATCATTTGCTTGTTATTTACCTCCCGGTGTCACAAGATTTAGATCAAGGGGGTTCACATATACTATATATATAGCCTAAAATACAATAATTTTTTTATATATAGACTAATATACACTAATTTTTTTAGATCCGATGTACTGTGACACCGGGTAAATGAATTTATTTTCGCCCCTGTCCGCATGACCGCAAATTTTTTGCCCTATCGATATGTGTTGCGGACGCATGGTAGGGATGCATGGCACGCGTTTTTTTTTTGCGAAAAAACGGTTCTGCTTTTTTGAAATTACGCATTAGCCCTTTTTGGATAATGTTCGCAAAGCTTTACAAAATTATATATTAGTCCATTTTTCCCCAATCGAGTTCTGAAACCCCTAAGGTTTTTTGTGTAGAGACATATTAGTCCTTTTTTTTGCATCGTATCCTCGAAACTTCCAAAATTTTTTATAGCGCATGTTCCTTTCGGAAAAACCACACGAAAATTTCAAATATTGCATATTAGTCCATTTTTTGCTCAAAGAGCCCCTCGAAACTTTACTTAATTTTTACCATTGGTCATGCGACAGCTGGCGCGGCTTGTGCTGCGCCCACTGATCTAGTATATATATACCTTCGGCAACAATGTCTTCCTTCCTTCATCGGCAAAACACAAATGCGAAATATCTTTCTTTGACACTGGATCCCATGCATCAGTGGAGGAGTCAGGATTGTGCTAAGCCTTAGACAAAAAACCAAACCACTATAACTAATAATAAACACTACCCACACTAAGGTACAACAAAAGTACATCACAAATTCATAATTAAAAGTAAAATTGAACTTCATACTTAATACTTAATGATACAACAAAAAAAGATAAAATATGGCAAAAACAATGTAGCGTAGTGGAGTTGTTCAAAAATTAATACCTAACTAATGAATGTTAGGTGTATCCGAGCCAATCATATCTTCATCAATAATAGTACAAGAACCTGAACTTTTAAAGATGAAATTGCATATGTAAATTAGAGGCACAAAATTACAAAATTAGTTATTGATGTAAAATGCAAAACAAGAATGTAATATACCATAGCACGAGGTATTTTTGCTTACAGGATCTCATATTTTGAAAATGCTATAAAAATTTTTTATTTTGAATTTTTGCAAATACATTATACCATGCTATCACTCATCCATTCATCATTCATCTTATTCCGCAACTCAATCTTGACAAGGTTCATGGTTGTGAATGCTCTTTCTACTGTTGTAGTTGCAACATGCAAAATCAATGCCAATTCAATGAGGTGATATACCAATGGAAAAACTGCGTCTCTACTATATCAAATTGAATTCAACCAATCAATCCCTATTTGGCTAATTTGGAATATGGGTAATGCAATGCGACAAAATAAGGATTAAGAAAAAATCATCTAGAGTTGACGATGGTCAATGGATAGCTTGACTGTCTAAGAAGGGTGGAGGGCTTACTGTCTAGGAGCCTGTGCTACCACTGCTTGAGGAGTGCGCATGACGAAGGCTTGCCATTTTGGAGTCTGCTCTACCACTATGCCTCATGTAACACACGGCACCTAGTATGCCCAGAATGTCACCACAAAGAATAGAAACGATAACCAAATAACATAATTAAAGATAAATTACAGCAACTACGCTAATGTTTTATATGAAATTTCGGCAGCATGTTCTCTGTTTTTCTATGGTTTTAAGCATCAACAATAATAGCATAACAAGATAGCATAATGGGAGACGACAATAACATGGCAATCCAAGATTCCAACATCAATTCAAGCCCAACACATAAATTTAATCGTCACATAAACCAATAAGAAGTAAACGATTAATTATGACAACCAACGGGGCAATTATTCCACAGTTTACCTAGATAAGATAACTATCACGACTATAGAAGGAGTATGACATTGATTAAATGAGTGATGCTAAGTGATGACGTGTGTCTAGCTCCCTTTCCCACATGCCGGATTCAAGTGTGAGTTCATCACTCAGCAAAGTGTATTGCAATGGTACAAAACAATAACAATTCACATACATACTTTATATCATTCACACATCATGAGAAACAATTCATAAACTTCTTCATTTATGCTCTTATTTATGCAATGCAATGCAACATGTCTCTTTGCTTAGCACATACCGGTATTGCCGAGTGCACACCCGTCGGTGTGCACCCTCTTTCCCTCCCATCCCGTGGAGGGTGCCTACTCTTACTGACTCGCTCCCATTCACCACTGTGGATGGGACTACTAGGTAGGTCTTTTGTGTTTACTACATGTGAACACAGAGGCCCGCATCAGAATGGGACGCCTCTTCCATTATAAATGCACATGTGCCATAAACATGAATGAACTTGCATAAATACTCAATTTAGCAATTGCATATCCATTTAAACATTCATATTCATCATATCACATGCAAGGATAAAACATGACAAATTAACATATCACATGGTTAAATTGCAACGCTACAAATCTATATGGCGTCCCAAGCCACAACCATCCCAATACACTTGCCTTCAACCTCGCGAGACGGAGTGGCGAGATGTTGATGGCACTTCTGGGGTCACACCACCTCCACAAAGGTACAATACTGAAGGATCGTTATTTTTGATCCAGTTGATTTTGATGATGAGTATTTGAAAAAGATTTGAAACCAGTTTGATATTTCGACAAGATTTATTTTTTGGTTTCTTTATTTGAAAAGATCTGAAATCAGTTTGATTATTTGAAAAGCTTTTTGATTTTTGCAAAGGTTTTTGTTCGTGTTTTGAAATCATGTTCTTAGAATATTTAATGCAATGCACTCCTGTGAGTGGTTGCATGGTTTAATGTGAGTCAAGTCGCGGACTTGTGCTCGGAATCGTTTTGTGGTTTGTTCATGTGCAGGTATTGCTCGAGGGCGAATGTGGTCTATGACGGGACTGGAACTAGGTTCATGGAGGAACTGAGGTTCGGGACTAGGTTCAGGGGGAACTGAGGTCTTGGTGGTCAAGGATGTCATGCGGGACGTTCGGGCTAAGAGAATGGTGCACATGAAGAATGGTTAGTCACGTGAGAATGGCATGAGGTCATTCGCGTGCAAAGTGTTAGTCGCGTGAGTATGGTAGGGTTGCCATACGCGTGCAAGAGTTGTACTCGGCCAGGTTGGGCCAAGTGGAGTTGTGTTGAATACATGCTCTTCTAGGATTAGGAGTGGGAATCCTTTTAGGATTAGGAATCCTTCTAGGATTAGGATTCCTTCTAGGATTAGGTGTGTTTGCCTTCTTTAAATAGAGGGGTTGCCTCCTGTTGAAGGCAATCAATCTTTGAGCAAGCTTTAGGGTTGTACTATTTTGTTTGGAGTATTTTAGACAAAAGAAAGGAGAAATAAAGATCAAGTTCATCAAATCTTTCGGCGAGCTACAATTCTAGTTAGATTTATTCTCGCCATCTTCTGGAATAGTAATCTTGCGAAGGTCATAAATTTTGATCCGTAAGTCCGATTGAGCTGATTCTTTTTGGGTTTGATTCGTATTGGAATCTAATTTCTTTTGTACAAATTTCAGATCGATCGGACGGTTGGATCTCCGGGAATTCGCGTTTTACCAAACCTCTATCATTCTGTTTTTTTTTGAAAACGAGGCAATTATTTGGTTCTATTTTGGGGTAAACTTTTAATAGATCAAGAATTTGGTTTTAGCTTCCGCACAATCATTCACCCCCCTCTGATTGCTATATTCGGTCCTACAAGTGGTATCAGAGCAAGGCTCTACTAATCCATCTTAACAGGTGATTAGTAAACGGTAAGTTATGGCAACAGAGAAATACTCAAACAAGCCGCCAATCTTCGATGGCATGCACTTCCCACTCACGGATCCGGATGATCGCATATCTTCAAGCTCAAGGTAACGCGATTTGGCGCAAGGTAAAAATTTAAATCTGAGCGTCCTTCTAATGATGATATTGATAAAATCGAGTTTGAAAAAGATGTTGAAAACAATAATAGAGCTAGAAACATATTGCTTCAAGGACTTGCTAGAAAAGAATTCGATAGAGTCTGTCATTTACTCACTGCTCATGAAATTTGAAAATCTCTTCAAGATTATCATGAGGGTACTGACTCTGTAAAAGAAGCTAGGCAAGATCAATTTAAAAAGGAATACACTAGATTTGAAATGAACTCTGGAGAATCTCTAGATGATTGTTTTGCTCGCTTTAACAGAATCTTAAACAATCTTAGAGCTGTAGATGTAAAGTACACTGACTCTGAAAATGCTAGACATTTCCTATCATCTCTTGATCTTAAAATCTGGCAAATGAAAGTGATCGCTTAGGGAAGCTCACAAGATGAGTGAAATGACTTTGGATAAACTTTATTCTAGTCTCAAGACTTTTGAAATAGACATTGTTTCAAGAACTTCCAATGATAACTCTATGGCTCTTAATGCTAATTCTTCATATGATAATGCTACTAGTTCTTCACCATCATATTCCATTACTGCTTTGAGTGCTCTTAGTGATGAACAGCTAGATCAAATACCAGAAGATACACTTGCTCTTCTTTCCAAGCGTGTCAATGCAGCTTACATGAGATCAAGGGAGAGAAGAGGAGCCTCCATCCTTTGCTACAAGCTGCGGCAAGGCGGGGCACATCCGTGCTAATCGCTTCAAGAATAAAGATAGAGAGGAGAAGGAGCAAAGCAACTCCTCCAAGTCCTTCCGGCCAAGAGAGCAAGGATAAAAATAAACAAAGAAAAAATAAGATGCTCAACAAAGTCATCGAGGCAATTGGTCGCTTAGACTTAAGCGACATTGATGACTCAACTGAAGATGAGAAGGAAGCGAAGCAAACGAAGCTGAATGAGAAGGATCTCACCGAACTATGCTTCATGGCAAAAGGGAACACTAGTGATTCTAGTGACAACGACAGCACCTCCAGCGACGGTGATGAGGTAATGCCTTCGTATGATGAGCTTTGTGAAGTTTTAATCATATTGAGAAAATCTTTAAGAAAATCTTCACTCAAAAATAAAAGCTTAGAAAAAGATCTATCCATGCTAAAATCTGAAAACTTTGATCTTAGAAATTCAAATTCTGAAAATATTTGTGATACTTGCTTAGATCTCAAATTTGAAATTAAGTCACTAAAAGAGGAACATGTGATTAAACTAGAACAAGTTTATGCCGAACAATTGAAAAATGAAAAACTTGTGAAAAATATTGGTTGCTCTACTGATAGTTTACATGATCAAATTGCTTGCTCTAAATGTTCTATTCTTGAGTTGAAATTAAAAGATGCAAATTGTAGAGTTACCCAATTAACAAATGACATGTTCACTCATGAAATTAACTCATGTTCAAATTGCCAGAAACAGAAAGCTAAAATTGGCACTCCTTGTGATAATTGTTTAACTCTTGCTAAGAAAGTTGATTACTTGCAAAATTCTTTGGAACGTTTCACTGATGGCAAGAAAAACCTAAACATGATTTTGGATCAATCAAAAGTCAGCACTCAGAACAAAGGTTTAGGTTTTGATTCTTATGCTCATCATAAATCACATGCTCCCACTGTTGTCAAAACACTTGGAAGTGGAAAATTTAAAATTGTCAATGAGCCTAAGAAAAATGTCTTTAAATCTGGTGGTCTTTTATCTTCTACTATGATGAATGCAAAATGTGCTTTTACTGTTAAAGCAAAACATCATGTTAAGTACACTTGCACTCATTGTGGTAGAGATGGACATCTAGTAGACTTTTGCTTTAGACTAGCTAAACAACAAAAGAGAGAAATGTTTAATGCTAGGTCTAATTTCAGACAGGCACGTTTCATTTCTCATTATGTGCCTAGGGTGATGCAAATACCTCTTGTTGCTAAGAACACGAGAAAAGACAAATCTTCTTTTATGCATAAGAATGCTCGTGTTGTGCCAAGCTGTTGTAAATCGTGTGTCTCGATCTTTGGATTCCTAAACATCTTATTTCTAACCCCTTGATCAGAGACATCGACACTTTCTGCTTCTATGTAGGCTTCTCACGCGAGGAAGGAGAACATATGGCTAGTGGATTCCGGATGCTCACGCCACATGTACGATGATAAGAATTGGTTCTCCTTCACTTGTGCATCTCGTGCTAAAAGTGCTATTTTTCAAGATGCTTCCTCCACCTCTGTTTTCGCAAAAGGCACTAGTCCAAATAGTGCAGTGCAGTGCATATGTTCGGGGAGAGTATCTTTGTTGATGAAGATGATGATGATCTTTGTTGAGGATGAGATAATTGGAGTTTCTTTGTGTGCTTGTGTGCTCGTTTTCAAGCTTCCCCGCGTGCTTCACATCGACAAGCTATCAAGAGGATTTTAAGGTATCTCCGTGGTACTCAAGATTTTGGCATTTGGCTTTCTGCTTCTTCACGCATTAGTTTAAGACCTTTCTCTGATGCTGAATTTGGAGGATGTGAAATTGATAGAAAAAGTACATCTGGTTCATGCCACTTCTTGAGTAATTCTCTTTCTTGGACACATTGACATCAGATTTCATTTTCTTAGAGATCATGTTGAAAAAAGAGCTATTGAACTGAAATTTGTTGATTCGGGTGCTCAGCTTGTTGATATTTTCACTAAACCGCTTGATTTTTCTCGTTTTGCTTTCTTACGCGGTGAACTTGGGATCATTCATCCCCATGGGTTGATTTGAGGGGGAGTCTTGAGTTTATCTCTTTTTGGGTTACTTGACTTTGGTTCCTAGAAGTGATTTTTTTATAAGTGGTATTTTGACTTTACACCTCAAGTAAAAACCCCTGTTTACATTGCATCATGTAGTACAAAGCTTTGGTGATTATTCTTGTGTATATAGCCAAGTTAATGCTCAATGCTTTACTTATCACTAAAAGGCTAAAATAATTCAATTTGATATGCTTTTCGAGAATATTTTGGCTCTTGCTCATTATGGTATTGCATTTGTGAAATAGGCTTAAAAGTTTCTTGTCATCTGTTGAAAGGCTAGAGCTGATTAGAAACTATGTGTGAGCTTTTTGTTGGACTTCAAATGATCATTATGAGTCTCAAGCAAAATCAGTGTTTTAATGTTAAAAGCAAGTTGAAAAAGATGCAAGCAAAAGCTACTTGGCTAAACACAAGTTTAGTACAATGTGCAGCTTCCTTGCCAGGGATTTAAATGCAAAAGATGCAAGAAAAAGCTACTTGTCTAAACAAAAGTTCAGAACAATGTGAAGCCACTTGCCAATTTAAACTGAGAAAGATACAAGAAAGAACTACCTACTCATACACAAGTATGGGCTAGTGTCTGATTACTTGTCATCCTGTTGATCACAAAGCAAAATTGTCAAACTTGCTAAAAGAGAAAAGGAAATTCAAATGGTTGAAAAAGGCTTGAGACAAATATTAGTGAATTTGAAAGTCTCTCTATGCTCATGATAGATTTCTTTTTCGCTTTGGCAAAATCTGTTTATGACATTTTACTTGTTTGCTCTAATTTGCTTATGCAATAACTATTCTATGTGTTAGAGCCTCCATATTCTCACAATTTGCTTTCTCATTGGATAATTTGATACAAAATGAGAAAGTTCTCCTAAAAACTCTTCAAAATCTTTACTTTGATTATATACCTTGAATATACTTCAAAGCTTGAGATCTTGCATTCATTAAGGGGAGTTTTGAGATCTTGATGACTATTTTGTCAAAAGGGGAGAACAATTCAATGAGGTTTTTGAATTGGTATTATTTGTTTTTTTTGTTCTTGCTCAATCTCTTGTCATATATTATATTGTGTTTTGTCAAATTAATCATCAAGGTGGTGATTGAATGATCTTTATTTTTGATCCAGCTTGATTTTGATGATGAGTATTTGAAAAAGATTTGAAACCAGTTTGATATTTCGGCCAGGATTTATTTTTGGTTTCTTTATTTGAAAAGATCTGAAATCAGTTTGATTATTTGAAAAGCTTTTTGATTTTTGCAAAGGTTTTTGTTCGTGTTTTGAAATCGTGTTCTTAGAATATTTAATGCAATGCACTCCTGTGAGTGGTTGCATGGTTTAATGTGAGTCAAGTCGCGGACTTGTGCTCGGAATCGTTTGTGGTTTGTTCATGTGCGTGTATTGCTCGAGGGCGAATGTGGTCTATGACGGACTGGAACTAGGTTCATGGAGGAACCGAGGTTCGGGACTAGGTTCGAGAGGGGAACTGAGGTCTTGGTGGTCAAGGATGTCATGCGGGACGTTCGGGCTAAGAGAATGGTGCACATGAAGAATGGTTAGTCACGTGAGAATGGCATGAGGTCATTCGCGTGCAAAGTGTTAGTCACGTGAGTATGGTAGTGTTGCCATACGCGTGCAAGAGTTGTACTCGGCCAGGTTGGGCCAAGTGGAGTTGTGTTGAATACATGCTCTTTCTAGGATTAGGAGTGGGAATCCTTTTAGGATTAGGAATCCTTCTAGGATTAGGACTCCTTCTAGGATTAGGTGTGTTTGCCTTCTTTAAATAGAGGGGTTGCCTCCTGTTGAAGGCAATCAAGCTTTGAGCAAGCTTTAGGGTTGTACTCTTTTGTTTGGAGTATTTTATACAAAAGAAAGGAGAAATAAAGATCAAGTTCATCAAATCTTTCGGCGAGCTACAATTCTAGTTAGATTTATTCTCGCCATCTTCTGGAACAGTAAGCTTGCGAAGGTCATAACTTTTGATCCGTAAGTCCGATTGAGCTGATTCTTTTTGGGTTTGATTCGTATTGGAATCTAGTTTCTTGTGTCCAAATTTCAGATCGATCGGACGGTTGGATCTCCGGGAATTTGCGTTTTACCAAACCTCTATCATTCTATTTTTTTTTCGAAAACGAGGCAATTATTTGGTTCTATTTTGGGGTAAACTTTTAATAGATCAAGAATTTGGTTTTTAGCTTCCGCACAATCATTCACCCCCCCTCTGATTGCTATATTCGGTCCTACAAATACACTCAGAAACATTCCCACAAAACAACACAAGACCAATCAACTACATCGACTTCGCAAACCGCTCCTAAAACCCGAAAAATAGCAATTTGTCCAAACGGGACAGCAGACTTCGAAATATCATAACTTGAGTTTAACTACTCCAAATCAAGTAAACGAGTACAGTTTTTCGAACCTCAGGAAATTTCCCATCTTTTTCTAAGTATTAGCGAAAACTGATTCGGCCTCTAAGATCCTCTAATCTACAGTTGAACACAGACTGTGCCATTCACATCACAGATTGGACAACATTCAGTACAACATCCATAACTTTTAAACGGCTGGACAAAATTTAGTGATTTCAGTGCCCAATTAAAGTTAATTCAATTACCTACAACTTTCGCAACAGCCGGTCCCCCAGAAAATGACTCTAAAGTCCTCAAATCTGCGCCCGAAGTCGGCTGTCTAAACTGGCCGAGAGCATCATGCGAGACAGATCTAACAATCATCTTAATACATCTAATAGCAGCACCTAATTGAGGGTTCTAGGCTTGGATTCTCCCATCTAACAGTACCTAGACCACCACAAAAGAACTATAAATCGTTACCTCTTCTTGGAGAATCAACCAGATGACGGAATCATTCCTCCTCCCGGTCACTCCTTCCTTCGAATCCGCAGTGAATCGCTGGAGTTCTCCTTGGTTGGATGGGCTCCAATTGCAAGAATAGTTGGGGGGTGAAGTCGGGGAGGGAGAGGCGGCTAGGGGAGGGTAACCCTAGCTAGGGCGCAAGAGAGGAGGGGGAAAGTGGCCGGCCAAGGCGATGGGGGCGCAATGGGTGGTGGGGGGTGGCGGCTAGGAGGGGAGGGCGCAAGGGGGAGCTAGGGTTAGTGCATGGGGGGTGTGGAGAACCTAGGGTTGCCAGGAACCCTGCACTTGGGCCAAAAACCCTACACCAACGGCCCAACCAATCCCCCAAGGCCCAAACTAATTCTCCCAAGGCCCAAACTCCCCCGGAGAATCCCAAACACCCGGAAATGGCCCAAAAACACGACATAACCTCATACCGTAATGTCACATTCTCCCCCCCTTAACATGATTCGACCTCGAATCTGAAGAACGCCAAAAGTAAAACAAAGTCCCCAAGGGACTAAAGACTTCTTTGCAACACAAGACAACCACACAAAAACTCAAACCGAACCAAACGACAAACAAACTCCCAAAACCAACACTTAGCGAGAAAGAGTTGACTTAGCCCAACTATGCCTAGCCTCTCACAATTCCACCTTTCATTTCAATTCCCAATAAAATTTGCAAAAGACAACACTCTCTAGTATTCTATATTCCGAAGAACTTCCTGAACAAGGACTCCCACAAGAATTTTCCTCTATGACTCGTATAATCAGTAACTCTCTTCCGAAGAACAAAAGACCAATATCCGAACTCAACTCTAAATTCCCTTTTTAACTTCATTCACAAAACCTTAATCTCATTCCTCAACCTGACTATCACATTTCATTAAACTTAACATGACACAATCAAACCGAGTCACATCTCTTTTAACAACCTCTCTACCACCAAAACACCAAAGGTATCTTGTTAATAACTGGGTTTCTAGACATGACCCCCCAAAAAAACCAAGAAAACACTGGTTCTCAACTCTTGCAATTGATTGCCCTTTTAATCGAACGGACCATTACCGAGAAATGCCATCAAAAGAAATAACTCACTAAGGCACATCTGCCTTTCCGATTCACACTCACTATATAATTTCATTCTATCCTCTTCCAGGCATATCTCATAACCAAAGACAACTAGCTAAGACAATTGTTCACGACAGACATTTATCATCAAAATTACTGTCTCCTTCACTACCACCAGCCGATAGTCTTAATAAAAATTTGAACCAAAAGCGAACACTCCGACCGACGTCTTCGTGTCCGACCTCCACAAGCCATCCATCCGGTTGGATTCGACGATCGAGGGCGCAGCCGCCCCCCTAAAAGCGAACACTCCGACCGACGTTCGGCCGGACGCATAGCCGCCTGGGTCGGACTGTAATGTGCTGAACATTGAGTTCGACTGGAGGCAACCCTTCATCGACTGGCTGACAAACGGATCACTCCCCGCCGACCCCACCGAGGCTCGGCGCCTCGCTCGGCGGGCCAAGTCCTTCGTCCTTGTCGATAAGAACCTCTACAAGAAGAGCCCCTCCGGGATCCTCCAGAAGTGCATCCCGGCCGACCAGGGGAGACACCTACTGATCGATGTCCACGGCGGGGTCTACGAACACCATGCCGCGCCATGGTCCTTGGTAGGAAAAGCCTTCTGGCAAGGCTTCTACTGGCCGACCGCTGTGGCCGACGCTACGCAGATTGTCCGCACCTGCGAAGGCTGCCAATTCTTCGCCAGGCAAACGCACCTCCCGGTGCAAGTCCTACAGACGATCCCCATCACATGGCCCTTCGCCATTTGGGGGCTCGATCTGGTCGGACCCTTCAGAAAGGCACCCGGGGGCTTCACCCACATGCTCGTCGCCGTAGAAAAGTTCACGAAGTGGATAGAGGCCAAGCCGCTCGCGACCATCACCTCCGCGCAGGCGGCCAGCTTCTTCCGCGACATCGTCTACCGCTTTGGGGTCCCGAACTCCATCATCACCGACAACGGGACGCAATTCACGGGGAAGGAGTTCCTCGAATTTTGCGACAACTTCAACATCCGCGTCAACTGGGCAGCGGTTGCGCACCCCCGTGCCAACGGCCAAGCTGAGAGAGCCAACGACATGATTCTCCAAGGGCTCAAGCCACGAATCTTCAGTCGCCTGAAGAAATTCGCAGGACGGTGGGCGGCCGAGCTGCCCTCCGTTCTTTGGAGTTTGCGGACCACACCGACTCGGTCGACCGGATTTATGTCGTTCTTCTTGGTGTTCGGAGCGGAGGCCGTCCTCCCGACCGACTTGGAGTACGGCGCTCCAAGAGTGGAAGCCTACGACGACGCGTGGAGGTCGGAAGCACAACAAGACGCCCTCGACCAACTTGACGAAGCACGAGACGTCGCCGTCCTGCGGTCGGCCAAATACCAGCAGACACTACGGTGGTACCACAGTCGCCTGGTTCGTGGCCGGTCGTTCAACGTCGGCGATTTGGTTCTACACCAAGTCCAGTCCAGCAAGGACAGACACAAGCTCTCTCCGCCCTGGGAAGGCCCTTTCACTGTCGCAGAGGTCCTCTGACCCGGCACCTTTCATCTTAAGGACGCCGAGGGTAACCTCATCGCCAACGCATGGAATATAGAGAAATTGAGAAGATTTTATCCTTAGAAGATTTCTCTTGTCCATGTACTACTCGAGAAGTCTCCAAACCGAGAAATCACGTTGGTCGGTCATCCGATCGAGTGTCCAGTTCTTCCTCTCGGTAACTTTGTCGGGCCCAAACACTACGACCTATGCCCCGACAGCTGAGGTCCCGAAGTAGTGCCCTATGGGTCGAACAAATTGCGCATGCAAAGTGACCAGTAGTTGGTCGGGATTACGTCCCTCCCGCGCAAACTCACGCTAATACTTGCCTCCGACCTACGCCCGACCCCTTGCAGTCCCTAAAAGCTACGTTCGTCGAAGCGTGTCTTACGAAAACAAGCCCGTTGAAAAAAAGAGAAGAACCGGTGAGCAGAGAAAGAAACGGAGTAGCAACTTCTTTTTATTTTATTTACATAAAGGGGCACTAGCCCCACCGGCCGACGCGGCACGCCCGCATCGGAGATCCCCGTCACTCGCGGCGGTGCTCCTTCGGGTGCGCGCCGACCTAGCCGAATGACGCGTGGCGCCGCTCAGTCAGCGCCTCAATCAGCGGCGCCCTCACCATCCGAAGGCGAGGCATAGCCGCGATGAGGGCGTCGACCCGCCTGGCGTCCCAGACGACGGCGCCGGCCTCCACGTCCGCCACGATCCTCTGCCAGGCTTCCTCAGCGTCCACTAAGGACTCCCTGAGAAGTTCAGCGAAGCGGTCCCCCATAGTGGCTCGGAGAAGCTTGGAAAAGAAGTTCTGGTGTGGCTCAAAAAGTTCTCAACGCACCTCCTTTTATACCCCAAGGCGTGCGACACGAAGAAGATCGAGTAACTGCGGGGAGCGGAATTCGAAGCGTCCTGCACCAAGTCCAACCACGGCGCGGACCTCCAGAAAAGTTAAGGCAGTCTAATCCCAAAAAACTCTGTTCCGTTTTTGCCACGTCTCTTTCCCTCAAGCTCAAAGTGGTACGCGGCGACTGCAGCCCAGTCCCTGCGCACCACTTGGGGGCTACTTATGACCGCATGGGTCGGTGACCCAACCGACCAAATGGTCTCCCTCGCGGTAACCCCTTCGACCCAAGTGCTACGGCCTACGCCCCTGCGGCTACGGCTGCGAAGTGGCACTTCGCGGAAGAAGGAAATTACTCGAGCGAGGGAAGCCGGGGCCGGTCGGAAACACTTCTTCTCTATGAAGTGAGTGCTCTAAGTTCTAGTCCTCTCCCGCATTTCCCTCGCATGTGATCAACACAACACCCACGCTCTCGGGAAACCCCCGCGGATCCCGTAGCTACGGTCGTAAAGCGTTCATCACATCAAAGAGACGCGGGATGAGCGAAGGGAAACTTAGAACGGCCCAGCAGGCCGGAACCGTTAGCAACTCTTTCAATTATTATTACACAAAGTTCACTACCCCATGGACGCAAAAAACAAAAACTGATCATCTCCCCGTTCTCAGTGGAGGACACTGCGGCGAAATCCTCCCGGCGATCTCCCGGGCGTGTGGGTCGACCTGGGACTCGAACCTATCGACTTCCTCATTGGTCCGGTTCCCGGCAATCCTGCTCCCAACCGTCTCGAGGTCGATGCCATCATAGTAGGAGATGGCATTAACCAGCGCCAAGGAGGCACCGAGCGTCGTCGCCTCGCGCACCGAAGCTTTGACATGCTCCGGCACGCCGGCCAGCAGGGCGGATAGGGAGCTCGGGCCCGGGATGAGCCCTAGCAACCGGTCGCAGACATCCTGGCCGACACTCCGAAGGGTCGTCAGCTCGGCTGTCAGCTCGGTCACCCCCCTCTCCGCTATCTGTTGAGCCGACAGGGCCACGTCCCGTGATGTGACCGCCGCGTCCCACTGCTCCGCCGCCAACCTTCACGACTCCAAGACGTCGCCAAGGTTCCTTTGCAGCTCTGCAAGATCAAGACCATGTCAGAAGACGCCTATCGTAGCATCCACCAAGGGGTCGGACAACTCACCAGCCGCGGAGGCCTCCATGGCGTGGAGTTGCTCTTCATCCTTGGCACGCGCCTCCCGGTCAGACGTTGCGCGTTCGACGAGCACTTTCGCCGATGTTAACTCCTCCCGAGCGAAGTCTCGCTCGGCGCGCAATTGGTCGGCCTCCCTCCGGGCCGAGTCGAGTTCGTCAGGGCTGCCTCCAACCGAGCGGACTCCTCCGCGCCAGCTGCGGAGGCCCTAGCTTTCTCGGCCTCCTCCAGGGAAGACCTGGCCTCAGACACCTCGCTGCCCAGGGACTGCGGCAGCTGCTGAGCCTCCTGTAGGGCCCGGGTGACTTCGTTCAGCCGCTGACCGGCGACGGTGGCCCTCTCCTGCTCGGCGGCAAGCGCTCCCTGAGCATTGCGCAACATCGCTTCAAAGCGGTCGCGCTCCTCTTCGACAGCCTCCCTCCGACCGTGCATATGCCAGAGGAAGCCTGACTTGTCCGACGCCCGAGCCTGCAGACGCTGCAAGAAACCACCCGGCCGGTCAAACACAGCCCCATTCAAAAAAATTGCAAGGACAAGGTTCTTTTGACCTTACCGACCCAACCGGACGGGCTCCCCGGCCCAATGATAAAACCTAGCGCCCTGGTGGAGGATTCGAGAGCAAGGAGAAGATCCTTGCGGATCCGGCCGATCTCATTCTCGACGTTCCTCTCGCTCTCTTCCAGGGCTGACCAGTCGCGGAACTCTGCCACGTCGTCCAAGAAGAGCAACGGCTCTCCGGACGGGCCATTGCCCGGCCAGGTGAGCACGGGAAAGGACTCTGCGGTGGACCCCGACTGCGCCATCCCAGCGGCCCGCCCTTCCGGAGACCGACCCGGAGAGTCCGACCCGACCTCGATCGTCTCCGGGGCCACTCCGACTGGTGCGTCCTCAAGAGCCTATCGCAGGGCCTCCTCCGACAGTCGCCTCGCGCCGACCGGCGGTTCCCCCGGTGGTGGAGGCGGAAGAACCTCCTCGACCCCCTCAATCGGCGTCGCGGAGACAACTGGACCCAGCGGGCCCCCTGGCGGCGGCACCACCTCCTCCACCGGCCCTGCCGCGGGGACTGTCCCCGCGGGGCCCTCGCTCCTGACGGCCGTCGTCATGACCCCTGCCGGCGGGGGCGGAGAAACACGACCCCTCGCTCCCGAGGTCGGGCTCAACACCACCTCCGCACTCGAATAGACCATGCACGCGACAACCAGTCGGGAACTACACAAGATAGCCCGGGCGGAGGGCGGACCGAAAGACAAGCGAGACACTTACCGCATCGAGCGGACGAGCGGCGGTCGACACGCCCTTTTCGCCGGACCCCCGCATAGGGGCGTAACGGATCTCCGCCTCCTCAGGAGGAACCCCGAACTTGGAGCGTCCTCTTGAGGCTCGAGGGCACCGACCCCTTAGCCGGAGCCTGCATCGGAGCCGCCCGAATCACCCCTGGCGCTTCTTCTGCTCTCGCTCGAGGTCACCTCCAGGCTATCTCCGCTCAAGGTCGTGTCAGAGACCTCCTCGCCCCGCGCGGCCCGGGCCACACGCTCCTCCTTCTTTCGCGCTGCCGCGGCTTTTCTCCTCTCCTCCCTCCATGTCGGGACCCCGAATTTGCAAATCCGGACCCTCTGTGTATTCAGCACTAGTCCAGGAACGCGCTAGTGCACACAGTCTTAACATCGGTAAATATCACAATCATACCAATCGATATTATCAAAGTACTTTATTTAAATAACTAAGCGGTTACTTGACCTCATGGTCAGAAGTTACAAATGTATGCCTCGTGAGGCGAAACTTATTCGAGAGAGAAACAATAGCGGCGGAAAATCAAATAAACTTACATTGGCGCCATCCAGATACCACAGTAGGCAACCGGGCTCGCATCCCTAAGTAGGCGGGTCCTTGGAACTCCTCTTCCGAAATCGTAGTCTCCTCTTCAATCGTATTGTGTTGAGGCAAGAGGTGAGTACTTTACTCGACAAGTCATGTGCAGAATGCAAGCTAATATACTATATGCATGGCTTAGTACAAAGGAATAGCTCGAGGAGTATATTTGCAAAGAAATGTGACTTTTGACAAGTAATATAAGTAGATTCGAAGCAGTAGAGAAATAAGTAAAGCATAAATAACTTTTCAAGAAATTTAATAAACATTTTCCCCATCCTAAACCATATTTCCATCAACTTCATTACTAAACCAACCCAACTTTTCAAATCAAGTTATTTTGAGAAAGTCTAACCCTTGATTTGTAATTCGAGCATTGTCCGATCGTGGACTCCTGGCTATTCAAATAGATTCTACACTCTGCAGAGGTTATGCACTTTACCCACAAGATACAGTCAAACACCACAAAGGCGAGTTCCGTAACAAAGCCTTTCGGAAGCCTCAAACAACAGGTGGTCCTCTCCCAGACGTGCTACACCATCCCTTCCCTTAGCCAGGCGAAGTATGGGACCAACACACCGTTAGATGGGTACCGGCCCAGCCACGATCGCTCCCGTACAATCACACAAGCAGTTAGCCGACACCCTGAGGCTCCACAAGTGAGTCCTTAGCGACTTAGTCAACTAGGGCCGTCCATTCGACCATGTGGTTGCAAGTATGACCCAGTTCAAAGGCTTGCAAGGTTAAGTCCTTAGAGTGACCAGGCAAGACTACCCGAAAACCAAATCATCACTCCCAATGCCACAACGGCCCACGATTACTCTTGCCACATGCCCCGGATCGAAATCTGTTTATCAAACCCCGATTGATTACCATGCACCACGCGGCCATCAACATCACATGATACTTTCCAAAACAGGTTCAATATATCATTAAAGTCAATATTAGCATTTGATTATCCAAAATCATGTCATGAGCACGTGGTCTAAGCAGGTTATACTACAACGGTCTAAACCCATGTTGGCAATTTAATAATGTCCAACTAGTAAACCCATAACTAGGGTGACAAAAGGTCATAGCACATACTTAAGTAATCAAGGTGTCATATAGCAAATTGGTATTTATCTAACCCCCATGTTTAAACAAAGTATCTTTCTAATTAAACTAGCATGCAATAGTTTAAATCAAAATAGATTTAAATAGGATCAACATGGTCAAAGCACAACTTGCCTTCAAAAAGTACTTGTTCTTGGTCTTGAGTTGGATCACGAGTCAACACTTCTCCTTCGAATCCTTCCTACTTCAACGTCTACTCGTAAAGCGTGCAAATAGCAAATACACAAATAAACACTATGCAAAAAGATCCCAAAACTCCAAATAAAATCCATAAACAGAGAGAACATAATTTTCTAGATTTTTAGAAACTGGGATCGTCAAATTTGGAGTTAAAACGCAAAAGTTATGATTATTTAAAGTTTAAATAATCAATTAAATAATATTACAGAGAAAAACTTTAGTCCAAAAATTAAATAAAATTCATATTTAGGTAGATCTCAATTTTATACAAATTTAGAAATTTGAATCGCTCAAATCGGAGTTGAAGCAAAAGTTATAAAGCGTTTGAAGTTTGAATCTAAATTTGAATCAATATTTCGAATTAATAAATAATTTTCTTTTTCGAAAATTAATTATTGCGTCAGCATGGACACGTGGCAGCCTCTGATTGGGCGGCTGACGTCAGCCGGCTCATGGGCTTGGTCCACGGTTTGGCTCGGTCCACGACTCTACGTGAGACTGACATGTGGGACCACTCGGGTGACGTCATCGATGACGTCGGCGGACTCAATTTGACTCGGTGCCGACATGTGGGTCCACCGATGGCGTCATGGGTGGCGTCCGCGATGCTATCGACCAGCGGGCCCCGCGTGTCATGTGACCACTGCCAGACGCGTGCGCGCCAGCACGGCTTCGGCTTCCTGACGCGCGTGGCTGTCGTGGCCGTTGGTTTGAAATCCGACGGATAGGATTGAGTTTGGCCTCATGTGCTTGGGCGCCGTGGTGATCGTGGGCGTTGGATCTTGATCCAACGGTCCGGTCAATCCCTAACCTGGTGCGATTCTTGATACGCGGCGCACCTAAGCCGTTGGATCTAGATCCAGCGGTTGGGATTAGATCTAGATTTTCCACGGGAAACTCACCCAGAGGTGGCGTAGCGCGATCTGGGCCTTTGGATCTTGATCGGGACGGTTGAGGTGGAGCTCGGGGGTCGGCGATGGCTTCACGGCAGAGTTGCGCCCGTGGCTGAGGGTGGCGACCACCCAAACAGCGTTGGGCGTGCTCCGGCAGATGGATGGTGTCTTTCGGTCGCGCCCGCCTCGGGGTTTGATCAGGGGTCAATGGCGGCGAGGGGCGACGGCGGCGAGGCGAGGCAGAGGCGTGGCGGCGCTTCACGCGCAACTCGGGCGAGCGATTAGCCGAACCTACCGCGGCTAGAGCTCGTACGTGGTTAGGGCAAGAAGTCTGCGCGAATCACGGCGGTCCTCGGTGCGATCCGGGCATTAAATAGCCTCGGCGTTAGTGCGGAAGACGGAGACCTAGTTCACTGGCGGAGTGCGCGCGGAATCGGCCTGGACTTCGAAGCAACGAAAATAAGTGGCCGTCCGCATTAAGCGCGATCCGCGCCACGATCGCCGCAGCGATCGGATCCGGCCGGATATCGCTCGAATGTCTGGTGATCTCGGTAGTTGGATCTTGATCCAGCGGTTGGGATTGATTAGGAGTTAGGAGTGGGTTTCGATTAATCCACGTGGCTCGGTGGACTCGAACTCGAAGTCTGACTTCGGGCCTGGATCGGATGAACGATGCCGACGTCGGTCCTTTTCCAATAATTAATATTTAAAATAATTCCCGATAATTCATTTAATTCATTAAAAATAGCAAAAGACTCGAGAAAAATTCAGAAAAAATTACGGAAAATATTTTGAATCATTTTGGACTCAAATAAAATATTTCCAACAAAATTTTATTTGCAAAATTAAATTCTTTAATTATTTCAAAATGGAATAAATTCAAATAAATTCCAAATAAATCCAAATAAATTCCAGAAAATTCCAAAAATTCACCAAAGTGCCAAATCACATATGAATTTAAGAAAAGCAAAATTTTGGGATGTTACACTCCACGCCCGGCGGGTGGCGTCGCGTTGATCGATGATAGCGTGCGCCATGGCCCTCGCCTCTTTCTCTCCCGGCAAGTAGGCCCGGGAGACCATGCCGCCGAGCTCCTGCGGAGGTATGCTTGGGTGAGCCCCGGAAGGCTAAGGGAGAAGGACCAAAAAAAGGGGTGCCAGCTGACCTACCAGTTTCGGTGGGTTCTGTGCCGAGAACGGCGCAGGGACACCGCCCGCCGCCTCGGTGTCGCCCGCGCCGACGACCGCTGATACCCGAGCTAAAAGCTCCGACGCCGAGAGCTCCGCATCGGACATCCTCACGGGTCGGATGTCCCAGTGTACCTAAACATGGGGTGCACCCGATCCCTGAAGGGCTGAACGCGCCTCTCCATGAACGCGCGAACAACGACGTCGGCCGTCAGGCCCCGCGCCTTCAGGTCCCTGATCTGATCGATGACTATCTTCACCCTCTTCTTGTCCTTCGCCTCGGGTCCCCAACCCCATCGGGGACCCGGCTCGGGCAATCCGCCGGTGAAGACCGGGGCGCTGTTACCCGGGTTCTGGACATAGAACCACTCATTGTGCCATCCCCGGTTCGACGACGGCAGCTTCACGTCGATGTAGCTCGCCTTGCAGCCGCCACGCAGCTGAACGGCAATGCCGCCGAGGGGAGCAGCCATGTCTGACGGTAGCCGCGCCAAGAAGAAGTGCCTCCAGAGCCCCCAGTGGGGTTCAATCCCTAGGAAGGCCTCACACAGCATGATGAAGATCGCGATGTGGAGGACGCCGTTGGGGTTCAAGTGGTGCACCTCCCCCCCATAGAAATGCAGCAGTCCGCGCACGAACGGATGGAGGGGGAGCCCGAATCCTCTCTCGTAGAAGGAGGCGAGCACGATGATCTCTCCATCGCCCGGTGCAGGGGCCATAGCCCCCGTCGGCACCCTCCACTGCGACACGTCCCGCGGAGGGAGGAACCCTTTCTTCTCCAAACCAAGGACGCGGCCGGGCGCCGCCGAGCACGGGGGCCACGACATCGCTGAGACCAACGAGGAGGCGAGGAAGCGAGGAGTCCTCTCCGCAGGCTATGAGCTTTCCTCTTTTCCGTTTTTCCTCTTTGCAGAAAGCGGGAATGGGCACTCCCCTCCTCGCGCCTCCCTCGCCCTCTTTATAGACACCGGGCAGGAACAGGCGCCCCTTCGCACGAACCGGCGCGTTTCCCAACCGTTCGACTGCCACTGCTGCCACTGCCGCCGGTAACGTACTGCAGCTTTTTAATCCCCACTGAGCATTAAAAGTTCTAACAGGACAACCGCCTCGCGCCGCGCGCCACGCAGCCCCGCTGTCTCCGCTGGGCGTAATGGGCCAAAGCGCTCCGAAAAAGGTATGACCGGCCCATTGGGCCGCCCGGGCTCGGGGTGGCGGAATGCCTTCCGGCTCGCACCCGAGGCCCGGCACCGTGCTGAGGGTTACGAAGGCCAAGTCCAATGATCGACCCGGTCGCCCGAAGACGAAACCTGAGCGAGGCGTACCAGGGTGAGCCCCCAATGGGCCTCCAGTTGGGTTGGCGGACGACCCAATCACCCTGGCCTGCGTCCGAGACCATACCTCATACTCTCCCGCGGAACTCATCGATGAGTGACGGCCAGTCGCGCTTCGGGTCGGCGGACGACCCGGAAGCCCGATACGGGATCGAGTAAGGAAAGGTTCCCATGGGACGCCCCACAGTGGGCCGGACACCCGCGCCGGGTTCCCCGTCCGCTTGGAGATGATCCCCCCGAGGGAGATCACCAAGGTCCCACTCGGATTACCCGTTAGTAGCTCGCACGAGCACGATGTTCACACCGACGTAGGTAAATGCGCGTTCGCTCACCCGCTCCAGGTCCCACGACCGTGACCAACCAGAGCCTGTCCAGCCTTAACGTAAACGAACGTTTTTTAAAATGTCGGAACTTCGCAAAAAGGCACCCAGGGGCCCGACTTCGACTAGGGTAAACCCCTGACCGGCTCTCCGACCCGTTCAGGGGCTACACCCACCGGGTGCGCTCGCGCGCACCCGGGCTCTTCAGCCGAGGCGGCCACCGGCAGGCTGCGCCGACCGAGTCTCGCCGACCTACCCGACGACGGGTCGACTGCAACTAGGGTAAACCCCCGACCGGCTCTCCGACCCGCTCGGGAGCTCGGGGGCTACACCCACCGGGTGCGCTCGCGCGCACCCGGGCTCGTCGGCCATGGTAGTCTCCGGCACGCTACGCCGACTGGACCCCGTCGACCTACCCGACGGCGGGTCGACTTCGACTGGTGTAAACCCCCGACCGACTCTCCGACCCGCTCGGGGGCTACACCCACCGGGTGCGCTCGTGCGCACCCGGGCTCTTCGGCCGAGGCAGCCCCCGGCAGGCTGCGCCGACCGAATCTCGCCGATCGACCCCGACACCACGTCGACCTTGCCAGTTGACCAAACCCCCGACCGGCTCTCCAACCCGTTCGGGGGCTCGGGGGCTACTGACGAGTACACATACCATGGGTACCCCCACCAGCCCGGAACCATGAACGGGCTAACTTCTTTAGAGGCCCGGCTCTGGCGAAGGGCCCGTGGGCCATAAAGAGAGGACCTGGCCTTGATTCGGATCAGCTCCGGGCGTTCAGCAGGCTCCGACCCCTTAGGTCGGAGCGCGCGACCGGTCGGCTCCACCAGCAGTCGGGGGGTCAAGCCCCGCACTGACGTCTGGCCAACTGCCCTGCGCGTATGACGTCCCATGACGTCCGTACCAGGGTAGGCGGTCCCTTCCCGAGGATGTCAGAGGACTCACCAAGAAGTCAAGCCCCGGTCTCGTCATCCTGACACGTCACGGAGGAGAGCGCCCCCTCCCAAGGCCACGCTAAGGTCAGCTATAATTAATTGCCGAGGCTGACGGCCGTACGAAGTAGTGCGTCACCCCGCCAGCCCGGCCGAGGACCCCCTGCCGCAGGACTACCAACCTGGCATGGGGGTGGATGGAGCCCGGTCGGACGACAAGACAGAAGACCAGAATCCAAGGCGTATAGTACCCCTCCTTTTTTCTCTCCAAACTCCCATGTAACCTGCCATCTCCGAGTCTATAAGGAGAGGCAGGACGCTAGGGGCGGGGAGAGATTGATCGAGCAAAAAACCAAAAACCGGTCGAACGCACGAGGGAACCCTTCCTCATCTGTAACCCCCTGGCGATAGTTCGCCTCGAGAAACAATACACACCAACAGCACGAACTGGAGTAGGGACATTCAGCCCGAACTAGTATAAGGCTGTGTTTTTTTAGGCTTCTGCTTAGGCTTATTTGGCTTCTAGGCCTTCATAAGTCACAAGCCAAAACAAACAGTAATTTTTCAGCTAGCTGGAGAGGAGAAGCTCCAACCCAATTTGCACTACACGAGAGAAGCAAGGAAAACGATGCTTCTTAGGCTGGCTGGAGCTTATGAAAATCCCACTTCCCTGGTACCCTTGCAACTTGATCTTATTTACAAAAAATTGCCATCCCCTTCATCAATTCTCTTCCAGCTCCAGCCTCCAGCTCCAGCAGGCCAGCTAGCTTCTTCTAGCTCCAGCAGCTTCTCCTCCAGCACCAGCCTAAACAAACACAGCCTAAACCCCTGGCTTCTTGAGTCAACCATTCAAGGAGAGGGAGCGCGCGACCCCCACTAACCAAAAATTTGTATTACCGGTGCACGAAACACCGACACATATCCATTTAAACATTCATATTCATCATATTACATGCAAGGATCAAACATGGCAAATTTACATATGACATGGTTAAATTGCAACGCTACAAATCTATATGGCCTCCCAAACCACAACCATCCCAATACACTTGCCTTCAACCTCGCGAGACGGAGTGGCGAGATGTTCATGGCATTCCCGTGGTCACACCACTTGCACAAAGGTACAATACACTCAAAAACATGCCCATAAAACAACAGAAGACCAATCAACTACATCGACTTCGCAACCCGCTCCTAAAACCCGAAAACCAGCAATCTGTCCAAATGGGACAGCAGACTTCGATAAGACCATAACTTAAGTTTAACTACTCCAAATCAAGTAAACGAGTACATTTTCTCAAACCTCAAGAAATGTTACATCTTTTTCTAAGTATTCGTAAAAATTGATTCGGCCTCTAAGATCCTCTAATCTACAGTTGAACACAGACTGTGCTATTCACGTCATAGATTGGATGGCGTTTGGTAAAACGGCCATAAATTTTAAATGGCGAAACAAAATTTAGTGATTTTGGTGCCCAATTAAAGGTAATTCAATTACCTACAACTTTCGCTATAGCCGGTCCCCTAGGAAACGATTCTAAAGTCCTCAAATCTGCTCCCGAATTTGGCTGTCTAAACTGGCCGAGAGCATCACCCGAGACAGATCTAACAATTATCTTAATCTATCTAATAGCAGCACCTAATTGAGGGTTCTAGGCTTGGATTCTCCCATCTAATAGCACCTAGACCACCACAAAAGAACCACAAATCGTTACCTCTTCTTGGAGAATCAACCGGACGATGGAATCCTTCCTCCTCCCGGCCGCTCCTTCCTTCGGATCCGCAGCGAATCACTGGAGTTCTCCTCGGTTAGATGGGCTCCAATTGTAAGAACAACAGAGGGTGAAGTGGGGGGGGAGGTGGCTAGGGGAGGGTAACCCTAGCTAGGGATCAAAAGAGGAGGGGGAAAGTGGCTGGCCAAGTGGTGGGGGCGCAATGGGGGGTGGGGGTGGCGGCTAGGAGGGGAGGGCACAAGGGGGGGCTAGGGTTGGCGCATGGGGGGGGGGGGTTGGAGAACCTACGGTTGGCAGGAAAACCCCCCACGTGGACCAAAAACCCTCCACCAACGGCCCAACCAATCCCTCCAAGGCCCAAACTCCCCACGAGAAGCTCAAACACCCGGAAATGGCCCAAAAACTCGACATAACCTCATACCGTAATGTCACACCTCCGCCTTCAGCCCTTGTCTCATCCACAAGAGTGACAATAGAAGAGGCGTCATGAGGCGAGTGAGAGAGGAGGTGGCACGGTCGACAGGCCAAGCAAACGGGCGATGGTGCCATGGCCTAATCCTAATAGTCGATAGGATTTCTCACTTCTCAATTTCATGGGCCATGGGCTTTCACGGGCGATAGTGTGCTACTGCCCTGGCTTGGTGTGCCGAGAAGGGAAGGAATATGGTGTGTTGTCCTAGATGTCTTGTCATGGACAAGAACTTGTGGGCTGAAATTTGCGCTCACTACTATAGAGAAGCACATCAGTGGCGGTTCTAAACTCACATCAGTGGCGGTTTTTCAACCGCCATAGATTAAGCGCCACTAATAATCGGCGATTATCAGTGGCGGTTTTAAAACCGCCACAGATACTATTATCAGTGGCGGTTTGTGGGTACAACCGGCCACTGATAATGTCATTATCAGTGGCAGTTGGTGGGTACAACCGCCACTGGTATTTCCATCAATGGCGGTTTTACCCACAAACCGCCACTAATAATCCCCCACCACATTATGTAAAAATCGTATTTCTGGCTAGCCTCAGGAATTGCTAGCCATGCCCTCTGAAACAACATACACACAGAACAATTGAAACAACAATCTCAAACAACATTCTAGCCAAATTGCACCAATCATATCTAGGATTTGTGTGATAATATATCTAGCCAAATTGCACCAATCATATCTAGGATTTGTGTGATAATATATCTATGTAATATTGCAGATTACACCAATCTCAAACAGCATTCAATGATGGATACGAGACATACCTGAAGCCGGGGTAGCTTCATGACTGCTTTCATGAATGAGGCGCAATTCATGCATAACTGCAACACACATTACAGAAAAGATAATATGTAAACAGCCAAAAGAACCATGAAGCAAAGAATAAACAATAGTCATCAACTGATGATAGCCTGCCATTTATCGAAGAATGATCTACACTTGCAGACTAGTGATGAAAGAAGGCCTTTCAACTCAGTTCAGTAGACCTATTCCAGAGATACCGAAACAAAAAAATTCCACGGTCGAACTACCTGCATGTCTAGAAATGTAGAGCTTAAAGTAGTAAGGCTTTTTTGGATGGAAAAACTATGACTTCGTGGTTTTAGTTAGTAGAAACCTAATTCATTAAAACTCCGTACAGTAAAACAGAAGAATTATAAATTTATAAAATGATAGATAGGAATATCGCGAATAAAGCCATTGCAACCCCCATAAAAGGAGTAGTCCCCCAACCCGGAGCTACTTTCCCATATGGAATAAGAAGAATTCTTCTATTCTCTTTTTCTTTCATTTTTGGAAAACCCAAACTAAAACTTTTCGAGGGATCAGAATTCCTAGTAAAAAAATCCTAGATCCTTCCACTTAGATGCACATGCTATACATTCCAATAGTTGTTTGGCAACCTCCCAAACTAGGGCAATTGGGAATGAGAGGTAATTGTTTTTCCGCAGGAAATCATATAAGCTTGGTCCAAGCTTCTCAAAGACCTGCCCACCATTCATTCAAATTCACCAATGTTTAAGCTCCACAGGGTTATCACTTTTTGTTACATCATAATTGCCATAATCTAATGATGTACTTACAATACAGATATGGTTACGATAGTTAAACCAGTTCCGAATTTGAACACAGCTGCAACATGAATCGATCATTCCATGCTACAATGAAGCTACCTTACAAGTATGCGGAGAACATTGAAACATTGCAAAATCTGAAAGGACAATGTATGATTTCATGCGATGTCGGGACCCGAATTTGCAAATCCGGACCCTCTGTGTATTCAGCACTAGTCCAGGAACGAGCTAGTGCACACAGTCTCAACATTGGTAAATATCACAATCATACTCAACGAAAATAATAAGGTACCTTAAATAGTTAACCAAACGGGTTGCTCGACCTTATGGTCAAGTTACAAATATATGCCACGCAGGGCAAAAACTCAATAAGAGAGAAATAACTGCAGCGGAAAATAAGATAACTTCGTGGCGCCATCCAGTATACCACAGGCAACTGACTGGGCTCGCTTCCTAGTTAGACGGTTCCTCTTGAAGCTCCTCCTCCAAAGCTGGTATAGACTCTTCTTCAACTGGCGTTGTATTTTGGCAAGGGTGAGTACTTGGTACTCAGCAAGTCATGCACAGAATGCAAACTAATATACTACATGCATGGCTTAGTACAAAGGAATAGCTCAGGGTATAATTGCAGTAAAACAGCATTTGACAAGTAACATAAGTAGATGCGAAAGCAGTAGAAACAAGTTTAAGATCAATAACTTTTCCAGGAGTTAACCAAACATCTTTCCCATTCCTAATCCACATTTCCATCAACATCATTATTAAACCAAACCAAACCTTCCAAGTCCAAGTTATTTTCAAGAAAGTCTAACCCTTGACTGTAATTCCCGAGCGATGTCCAATGCCGCGGACACGGCTATTCGAATAGATTTCACACTCTGCAGAGGTTATGCACTTTACCCACAAGATACAGCCAAACACCACAAAGGCGAGTGTCCGTAACAAAGTCTTTCGGAAACTTCTAACAGCACAAGTGGTCCTCCCCGGTGATTGCACACTAACCCTTCCCTTAGCGAAGGCGAAGTTTAGGCCAATCCACCGTTAGATGGGTACCTGGCCGCAGCCCCGGTACGCTCCCTCGTACAACTACACAAAAGGTATAGTTGACATCCTGAGGTCCCACAGGTACGTTATTAGCAACTTAATCAACTAGGTCCGTCCCATTACAGACATGTGGTTGCACGTTTGACTCAGTTCAAAGGCTTGCAATGTTAAGTCCTTAGGGTGACCAGGGCAAGACTACCCGAAGAACCAAAACAACGTTCCCGGTGCCACAACTGGCCCACCCGATCATTCTTGCCACATGCCCCGGTCAAAATCTATTTATCAAACCCCCAGTTGATTACCATGCACCACGTGCCATCAACATCACAACACATGATACCTTTCCAAAACAGGTTCAATATATCATTAAGTCAATATTAACATTTGATTGTCCAAAATCATGTCATGAGCACGTAGCAGGTCTAAGCAATATACTACAACGATCTAAATTCCCATGTTGGCAATTTAATAATGTCCAACTATTTAATCCTCAACTAGGGTGACAAGGGGTTCATGGCATTCAATTATCTATGTCAAGGTGGCATACAGCAACCAGGTAATTAACTAATCTCCCAAAATCAATTAAAGCATTTTATAGTTGAACTAGCATGCAATAATTTAAATCAAATTAATTTCAAAATGGGATCAACATGGTCAAAGCACAACTTGCCTTCAAAGAGTCACTACTACAGATCCGTACATCACAATCGGTTCTTTTTGGTCATCACAGTCGGTTTTGGTGGCGATACAAAGTCCAACAACAGTGATAAGGTAGATATATCACAGTCGGTTTTTAACCAACACTAATAATACATTATCACTGTCGGTTCTTTTTAGGAACCGACTGTGATATTACACTTATCACAATCGGTTTCCTCTTAGAACCGATTGCGATAAGTATAATATCATAATCGGTTCTTTTTTAGAATCGATACAAATGATTACATTATCACAATCGATTTTTTGTTGAAACCGATGGGGATAAGTATAATATCACAATCGGTTCGTTTTTAGAACCGATTCAAATTATTACATTATCACAATCGATTTTTTATTGAAACCGATGGGAATAAGAATATTATCAAAATCGGTTCTTTATGCAAACCGATTGCGATACTAAAAATATCCCAATCGGTTCCAGTAAGAACCGATTGTGATACTGTACCTATCCCAATCGGTTCCAACAAAGAACCGATTGTGATGATATTCTTGTCCATCGTCAGAAAATGGCCTCGCATTGACAATATGACACATTCATCACAATCCACAATATCACGTAACATATACATCACAATCTACACACATTACATTCAAATTAATATTGTTTACAATCATGTGAGATCACATTCACATTCGGATAAATTTTGTTTACACTTTATGGACTAGTATTTGCTTGAATGGTCTCTATATCTACCATCATCCGTTATAACCACGTCGGTACCACTGCATAAATGGTCTCGTAATTTCTTGAGATCGGCGTTGGTTAGGCTCTTAGGATGATATCAAGGTCCTGCAAAATAGATAGTAGTGCACTAATATATTTAAGTCTTAAATTGGTATTGTAACATGCTGATAGTATTATGCTTGTAAACAAATATCACATAGACAGTAGTGCAAATAATCAGCTCTATACCTTAGGGAAAAGATGTGAGCCACCAACCAAAATCAGCATGTGATGCATCACGTAAAATCCACACAGATCATCGCACCCTTGTTGATGACACTGTGAACAAAGAAACTTAAATTAGGAGACGAATTAAAAATAGGTGTCAGAAAAAAATCCTATGATAGACACTTGTACCTTGAAGCGCTTCCACTCGAGTTTGGTGCCTTGTTTATCATTGTGTCGGCCACGTTCAAAGAACGTAAGACATGAAAGCCCTATACATTGGAGAGATGCCATTGAGGTTAAAAATACCTAACGTAGTTCAATATGTAAAGTGTTAGGTTAGAGGAATGTACTTACTTCTGCAAAACATGCTCGATCGCATAGTCCATCGGTCTATTTTCGAGTGAGTTCAACGTGTAGACCTTGTTTTGACTCGGAACAACTACAAGTAGAACCCAATGGTTGCTTATTAAACGGTACACAATGCAAGAGAATAAGTTAATACATGGTTGAAGTGTGTACATGTAATTGAATTGTATAGTAGTACATACTCCTGGTGGTATGGGAAGAGAATGAAGTCCTTTTTGCCTCGTCATGCAATGCACCTTGATGTATCCTGCAAGGAACTCCGATTGATACTTAGCCATGGTCGCAAACACCATCTCGGGTCGACAAACCCGACGAGTGTCGACCGTCAAGGCTCATTGCCTCATGATCCTGCAATTCATGTCAATTGTTAAAAAATATAATACAAAATCAGTAAATAGTCATCTGATTGAGTATGGTGCGAGACTCACAGCGTCCAGGATCGTATGGTAGAAATATCGACGGCTTTCAAGCTGTACATAAAGTCTGAGATCCTCAAAATCGATCGAAGGTCCCATCCTCCTTGCGGTGGAATTGACTCGCTTGATACTTCACTATGAAATCGTGGCGAGGCTCGGACTCATGTGACCTATCGATGTACCATCCATGTAGGTGGCGAGTGAACAAGCCCAAAGAATTCAATTCTTGGCTTGGGAGAAAGGGCTTTCCATGTATGTACCGCTTGTGATCATCAGGGTGCTCTGTGCCCTCTGACAACTTTGCCTTCTTCACGGAGGACTCTCTGAACTCGCTTTGTATCTTTCGTTAGCGTGGTAGAAGTCCTTTTGCGCACCACTGCGCACCAAAGATTTGTAGGCTGCAGCGTAGGTGCAAGAGGTGCAGCTGCAGCGTAGGTGCAGGTTGTGTAGCGAAGGTGGAGCATGTGCGGCAGGAGCAGGAGCAGCGGTAGTAGGAGGAGCAGAGCAAGCAGCAGAGTAGTAGCAGGAGCATGAGCAGAAGCGGCAGCGATACCAGCTGATAGCCAGCAGCAGCGATAGTACCAGGCGATAGCGATGCGAGGCAGTGCATCAACAATAGTAGCAAGAGCGGTGCAGCACGATGCTTGATACCGGTACTAGCGATAGCGATAGCGATAGTAGTAGCAGCGATAGCGATAGCGATGCAGTACCGGCGATGGCGAAGTGGTAGCGATGGCGGCCGGCGGGAGGAGGTGCTTGCACTACGACACCCGTCGTGGGCCACTTGATGAACGACATCCGTGCTTGCCCGAGAGTGGTGATATCTTCGTTCGGGGGGAACTCCAGGGCATGAGACATGTAAACATCGTGGACATAGTCCACCTGCACCCTCATGTAGCCCATCCCCAAAGGTGTACCATGCACCGTGTCATCCTCCTTGCTTGGAAATGCAACCCCGCGCGCAGCCTCAATGTGTATTCCGTCGTCGATCAGGACTAGCCGGCACTTGGCGGGACCACGCAAGAAGTGATCAAGATCTTCATCATAATCTTTGTTAAGCTTACTCATGTACCTTTTGGTCTGAAACAGTTATTACCTTGAGGTGTGGAATGCACAGTTCCTTATTGGAAGCGCAGCTGCTAGGGCGTAGCATAGGCGATGGTTGAGGAATCTGATTCTGGGAGAACATCGCCATCATCTCAGCCTTTAACTCCTCCTTCATCTGCGCCCTAATCCGCGCCTCACGTGCTTCCCATGATCTTGCCCTGGCACTGGAAGCGCTGTCCTCTACAAAGAAGGACCTCTTCGTATACCCCGCACCTGCGGCAAGCACCCGACCCTTATGATCGGGCTTCCCGATTGCCGAACAAAGGATGTCCCTTGACCCTTGGCTTTCAAATGCTCCTTGCTCTTTCTGCAGGCTTACCTCCTCCTGCAGGTCGCAAATATAAATTATTGCTAAAATACAATGGGAATATAATATGCAATGTACTATGTTAGATAACTTACGATGGTCGTGACGATCTGTGCGGTCGCGGGGTTTGGAATGACAATCTGACTGTCAGAGGTTTTCTTCGTCCTCGCTAATACCCAGTCGCGTGCCTGCTCCTCGCATATGTGGGAGTAAGGCATCGTTGTCCCAGAGATTGCACACTCCTCCGCTAGTTGCGCCCACTCTGCCTTCTTCCCTACATACCCACAGGAACCGAGGTGGTGCGCGTGTGTGTTACGCCTCTGTATAGCGATATTCTTCTCTCTCAGCTCCTCCGCCTCGGGCGTATTCCTCATCCTTGCGAACTCCTCCCAAACCTCGGGAGTAACAAATGGATACCTTTGGAAGGGAGTATGGTTTTTCAACACAAACTCGGCATGCATGGTCACCCTGAAATGCCTCAAAGCCACACCCATTCTCTTCAACGCATACCATCTCGCATTGATTTCATCTTCCTCTGGTATAATCCATTTTCCCTTAACTTCGTCCCACAGTCGGTTCTTCTGCTCAAATAAACACTTCCTTCCTCCAGTCCTTAATTGTGATCGGCACTCGCTCCCTCACCAATTGGCCGAGAAAAGAGGAGTAGCGCCCCTTAAACTTGCTAGGACCCGTGCAAACCCCCGTGGCATTGAAGTGGAGCACTTGCGGCGTTCTCCCTTTGGCTCCTTTATTCGGTCCTCTGCCCTTTCTAACCTTCCTCGATGGGGTAGCAGGACCTTCTTCTCTCTCTGGCGTTGAGCCGGTGCTCTCTCTTTGCGACATTTCGAAGTAAGTACGTATATGTCAAACCTAAACTTCATGAGAGAAAGCAATTCAAATTTCTGACATGATTATATTTCACATAATAGAAAGCAATTCACATGTCTATCTGTAGACCGACTAAGTACGTACGTACCAACGATGACTCCTAATCTCTAATTAGGTTAGGTCCTAATCCCATTCGAGGATATGTGGTTCGAGCAAGTTCCTAAGCTGTTGTACAACTCTAGAGAAAATTTCGGCAGCATCTCCCCGCTGTTCTCCAAATACACGTCTCGACAACAGGTCAAGAGGGTGTGTATTCGAAGAACACCAGGGAGATCTTCACAAACTTCTCTAGAGTTTGTACAATGTACCTTAGAACTTGCCCGAACCACATATCCTCGAACTAATCAAAAACGTGGACAATTCGAGACTGCTTATTTATAAATATGCCATTTTAGCATACTTATAAACAAGCATCCTCGAACGGGAGACGCATAGGTTACGCAACTAAACTCGATAATAAAGTGCGATAATATAGCATGTGTTACAAGTTTCAAATTGCAATGAGAATATAATCTGCACATATTACTATAGAAGGGTTGCTAAATTAATTAGCCGAGGTGGATTGCTCTCAGATTGCTATAGAAGGGTTGCTAAATTAATTAGCTGTCCAACTTCTAGATGGCCAATATATCACCGGCTATTACATCTGAAAATTTCAGGATTACAACCCTAGAACAAAGACCGCTCTCTAGCACGTAAAACAACAAGTACAACATAGCACGTAATGAATATAGCCTTTGCTCTAACCCTACCACAATGCATTAAGAGCAAGTGCCAACAAATTGTCAGCTAAGAGCATAAAGGAATAAGCACAGCACTGCTCTGACCCTAGAACAATGCATTAAGAGCAAGTGCCACCAAATTGTCAGCTAAGAGTAGTGCTTATCTAGGTCTAGCAAGTTCCTTTAATGATCAGATTAATCAAGCCTCAATTTCAAGCAATCATCATCGAGCTATTTACAACCAATTACAGCCCACAGTCCGATAGTTCTTACAGTGCGCCGAACCAAGTCGGCAATGGGGGAGGAGCCGATGCGGGGGAGGAGCCGGAGGGGGAGGCGCCGGAGGGGGAGGAGCCGATGGGGGGGAGGAGCCGGAGGGGGAGGCGCCGGAGGGGGAGGAGCCGATGGGGGGGAGGAGCCGGAGGGGGAGGCGCCGGAGGGGTAGGAGCCGGTGGGGGAGGAGCCAGAGGGGGAGGCACCCACGGGGTACCCGCCGATGGGGGAGGCGCCGGGGGGGTGTGGGAGGAGCCGGAGGGGGAGGCGCCCACGGGGTACCCGCCGATGGGGGAGGAGCCGGGGGGGTGTGGGAGGATCCGGAGGGGGAGGCACCCACGGGGTACCCGCCGATGGGGGAGGCGCCGGGAGGGAGGAGCCGGTGGGGGAGGTGGTCGAGCTAGGGTTGTGGAATGAATTGAAATGAAATCAGTGCGCGCCGAAATGAACTGAGTGTGTGCGCCGAAATGAAAATGCTCTGGGGTTTTATCACGGTCGGTTAACCAAAGAGACCGATCACAATATTTACTATCTGTGTCGGTTCTTTAAAACAACCGATCGCAATATGTACACTATCTGTGTCGGTTCTTTCAAACAACCGATCGCAATATGTACACTATCTGTGTCGGTTCTTTAAAACAACCGATCGCAATATGTTCACTATCTGTGTCGGTTCTATAAAAAAACCGATCGCAATATATACTATTTGTGTCGGTTTCCTAAACGAACCGATTGTGATGACTATGATCCAATTTCTAATTTTTTTAAAATAGAGTCTTCATTCAAAAGAGTCGAAAAGTCAAATCTTTTTCAAATTTGCTATACTATAAGATCCATTTGACATATATATTCTACAAAATGCTACATTATACAGGGAATTCTTACAACTTAATTTATTTACAATACAACCCTTCTTGATGATCTACACGCATGTAATGTGTTCCATGTGTGCCGTCGTCACCGCTAAGACATGCCCCATCTGCAAACGGAGGTGTTTCATCAAATTGGTTGTACTCTTCTTCATCTACGACATTTTCAACTCCAACAATCCTCCTCTTGCCATGAAGTACGACGTGCAACCTCGGATTGGCCGGATCACGCACGTAGAAAACTTGAGTTGCTTGCTTTGCGAGGGACGAGCGGTTCATCTCTGTAGGCGATCTATTCAGATCAACAATTGTAAAACTGTCTTGTCGACCTTAACTCCGTGAGGAAGTCTCACCCACTTACATCGGAACAATGGAACTTGGTATATTCCGTAGTCGAGCTCCCATATTTCTTCGATCATCCCGTAGTAACAGTTCATTGCAGTTGAGGATCCTCTAATTGAGTGATCATCGGACAAAGCATCTATGCTCACACCACTGTTTTGCACTGTACTCTTTGCATCTTGACTTTCAGTATAAAATGTGTAGCCATTAATATCGTAACCTTGCCATGTCTGTATATTAAATCTTGGTCTGTCAGCCAACCATTTGACATCCTTGGTACTAACGGAGACCTTCACCTTTTCTTTGAACCATGTGAGGAATCGATCGTTGTGTTCTCGTGTGATGGAAAGCTCATCCATAAGTGGATTCTCTTCACGTAATATCAACTTGTGCTGTAGGATGTATGGATGAACTTCTGCACTGTGTTGCAAGACTGTGAAATGCGCTTTACAGTACATATCAAATTATGGGCTCATTAGATTTGACCCAATGGTTCCTTTGCCACCAAGTCTGCCCTCATGATGAGATATAGGAACACCAATCGGTTGTCTTTTACCTAGATAGTCCACGCAGAACTCAATAATGTCGGGACCCCGAATTTGCAAATCCGGACCCTCTGTGTATTCAGCACTAGTCCAGGAACGCGCTAGTGCACACAGTCTTAACATTGGTAAATATCACAATCATACCATTCGATATTATCAAAGTACTTTATTTAAACAACCCAAAGTGGTTACTCGACCTTATGGCCAAGTTACAAAATGTATGCCTCGCAAGGCGAAACTTATTCAGAGAAAAATAATAATAGCAGCGGAAAAACAACGAAGGCAACATCGTGGCGCCATCCAGTATACCACAGGCAACCAGTGGGCTCGCATCCCCTAAGTAGACGGGTCCTCTTGGAATTCCTCCTCAGGCCGGGCGTAGTCTCCTCTTCAAGCGGTGTTGTGTTGAGGCAAGGGTGAGCACTTGGTACTCGGCAAGTCATGCACGAGAATGCAAGCTAATATACTATATGCATGGCTTGGTACAAAGGAATAGCTTAAGGTATATTTGCGATGAAACGATTTGACAAGTATCATAAATAGATTCGAAAGCAGTAGAAACAAGTAAAGCATAAATAACTATTCAAGAAGTTTAATAAACATTTTCCCCATCCTAAACCACAATTCCATCATCTTCATTACAAAACCAACCCACCTTTCAAACCAAAGTTATTTTTGAGAAAATCTAACCCTTGATTTGTAATTCCCGAGCATTGTCCAAGATCAGTGGACTCGGCTATTTAAATAGATTCTACACTCTGCAGAGGTTATGCACTTTACCCACAAGATATAGTCAAACACCACAAAGGCGAGTTCAGTAACAAAGCCTTTCGGAAGCCTCAAACAACACAGGTGGTCCTCTCCTGTTCGTGCTCTACACCATCCCTTCCCTTAGCCAAGGCGAAGTATGGGACCAACACACCGTTAGATGGGTATCTGGCCACACCCACGATCGCTCCCCGTACAATCACACAAGCGGTGTAATTGACACCCTGAGGCTCCACAAGTGAGTCCTTAGCGACTTAGTCAACTAGGGCCGTCCCATTCCGACCATGTGGTTGCAAGTATGACCCAGTTCAAAGGCTTGCAAGGTTAAGTCCTTAGAGTGACCAGGGCAAGACTACCCAAGAACCAAATCAACATCCCCAATGCCACAATGGCCCACTGATTACTCTTGCCACATGCCCCGGTCGGAAGCTGTTTATCAAACCCGCTTGATTACCATGCACCACGTGCCATCAACATCACATGATACTTTTCCAAAACAGGTTCAATATATCATTAAATCAATATCGGCATTTGTTTATCCAAAATCATGTCATGAGCACGTAGCAGGTCTAAGCCATACACTACAACGGTCTAAAACCCATGTTGGCAATTTGATAATGTCCAACTAGTAATCCACAACTAGGGTGACAAGGGTCATGGCACATACTTAAATAATCAAGGTGTCATACAGCAAATTGGTACTTATCTAACCCCCATGTTTAAACAAAGTATCTTTCTAATTGAACTAGCATGCAATAGTTTAAATCAAAATAGATTTCGAAATAGGATCAACATGGTCAAAGCACAACTTGCCTTCAAAGAGTACTTGTTCTTGGTCTTGAGTTGGATCCTGAGTCAACACTTCTCCTTCGAATCCTTAGGCACTTCAACGTCTACTCGTAAAGCGTGCAAATAGCAATACACAAATAAACAATAGGCAAAAACATCCCAAAACTCCAAATAAAATCCATAAACAGAGAGAACATAATTTTCTGGATTTTTAGGAACTGGAATCGTTCAAATCGGAGTTAAAATGCAAAAGTTATGATTTATTAAAGTTTTAAATAATCAATTAAATAATATTACAGAGAAAAACTTTAGTCCAAAAATTAAATAAAATTCATATTTGGGTAGATCTGAATTTTATACAAATTTAGAAATTTGAATCACTCAAATCGGAGTTGAAACGCAAAAGTTATAAGCGTTTGAAGTTTGAAACAAAATCTGAAATCATTATTTCGATTTAATAAATCATTTTCTTTTTCGGAAATTAATTATTGCGTCAGCATGGACACGTGGCAGCCTCTGATTGGGTGGCTGACGTCAGCCGGTCCATGGACTCGGTCACGCTCGGCTCGGGTCTACTGTGGACTCGGTCCACGACTCCACGTGAGGCCCGACAGGTGGGACCACTCGGGTGGCGTCATCGGCGACGTCGGCGGGACTCGGCCGCAGTCTGACATGTGGGACCTTTGTGACGTCATGGGTGACGTCGGCGCTTGGCTGGATTAGCCAGCGACATGCGGGCCCTCGACACGCGCGGGCCCGCGTGTCGGCGTCTACACTGCTGCCAGCGTGGGCCAGCCCGGACGCGTCGGTCCAACTTCCCGACACGCGTGGCGCAATCCCGCCGTTGGTTTGAAATTCGGCGGCGCGATTAGATCCAGGGTTAACACGTTGAATCTACTCGATGATCGTGGGCGTTCGATCTAGATCGGACGGTCCGGATCTAATCCTATAATAATCACTACCCACGGCGCGTGGCGATTGTGGCCGTTGGATCTTGATCCAGCGGTTGATCTAATCGGGTTTCTAGGGTTTGGGGAGAACGTGGGCTCACCGTGGATCGCCGAATCTTGATCGGACGGTGAGAACCTTCGGGTGACGATGGCGTCGCGGCGGGGCTTGGTGCACGGAGGCAGGGACGACGACCAAGGGCACGGCGCTACGGAGCCGCTCCGGCGAGATGAGTCCTCCCTTGGAGTGCGTCTCGTCGCGGGGATCCCGGATCTGGGCTCCTTCTCGGCGGAAGACGACGGAGATGGCCGCAATCGGCAAGGAACCGCGGCGGAGTGGCGCTCAACTACGGCGAGCTCGCCGCGGCAAAGCGGCGGCTTCGGCGAGATGGCTCGAGAGAACGGTGCGCAAGGATGAGAGCAACCTCGGGGGCGTCTCACGCTTTAAATACGGCCTCGGCGTGCGTGCAAATCGGAACCCTAAGCCGTGTCCTGCTCGGTCACGGCGAGCTCTCTGGCTCGGAGTCGGGCGAGAGCGATGACTCACGGCCGTCACGTGGCACGATCAACGGCCCACGATCGCGCGTGCGATCGGATCCGGCCGGATACGGCTCGAGCCGTGCAGGCGGATCTCGGTAGTTGGATCTTGATCCAACGGTTGGGATTGATTAGGGTTTTGAGCTGGTTTGATCGAGTCAACTGGCTCGGGTCGGACTCGAACTCAAGTCTGACTCGGGCTCGGTCGGATGAACAGTAACCGACCCGAGTTGATTTTCCAGCGATTTAATAATTAAAATAATTCCCGATAATTCATTTAATTCATTAAAAATAGCAAAAGACTTCGGAAAAATTCCGTAAAAATTCTGGAAAATATTTTGGAACATTTTGGACTCAAATAAAATATTTCCAACAAAATTTTATTTGCAAAATTAAATTCTTTAATTATTTCAAAATGGAATAAATTCAAATAAATTCCAAATAAATCCAAATAAATTCCCGAAAATTCCAAAAATTCACCAAAGTGCCAAATCACACATGAATTTAAGAAAAGCAAAATTTTGGGGTGTTACAAACCTCCCCCCCTTAATAGAATCTCGTCCCAGAGATTCGTGGCTTACTAAAGAAATAGGTTTGGAAACTCTTTCTTCAAATCCTCTTCACTCCCAAGTCGCTCTCTTCATGGTTGCTCCACTCGAACTCTCTGAAACGGGTTGACTTGTTTCTAGTTTCTCGATCCATTGTGTCTAGAATCCTCACGGGATGCTCCTTATAAGTCAAATCCTCTTGCAACTCAATTGACTCTAGCGGTGTCTGTTCCTCAGGAACTCGGAGACACTTCTTCAATTGGGACACATGGAATACATCATGCACTCCTGCTAACGACTGTGGCAATTCCAGCTGATAAGCAACCTCGCCTCTGCGGCTCACAATCTTAAATGGTCCAACATAACGGGGTGCGAGTTTCCCCTTGGCATGGAACCTCTTAACTCCCTGAGGCGTAACTCTGAGGTATACAAAGTCTTCGGTTCAAAACTCAAGTCTCGGCGACGATTGTCGGATAACTCTTACATCGAGATTGGGCTATCTTCAACCTTTCCCTAATCATGGCGATCTGTTCTTGACCTCTTGAAGAATATCAGGCCCAAAGACACGGCTCGCCGGTCTCATTCCAATTCAATGGCGTCAAGCGAGTCGACCATACTGATGCCTCAAAAGGTGACATCTCAGAAACTAGCTTGGTAACTATTGTTGTAATCGAACTCGGCATACGGTAAACTCTTATCCCAAGAGGTAGCATAAGCTAATGCACAAGCTCTCAACATATCCTCCGAATCTGGTTGACTCTTTCGATGCTGTCCGTCAGTCTGTGGATGATAAGTCAGATCTTGAAGTTCAAACGGGTTCCCATGGCTTCATGCAACTTATTCCGGAACCTTGAGGTAAATTGGGTACCTCTGTCGATACAATCCTCTTTGGCACTCCGTGCAAGCAGACAATCGATCATGTACAATTACGCTAACTTATTTCCCGAGTAAGTGGTCTTCACGGGATAAAATGGGCTACTTTAGTCAAGCGATCCACTATAACCCATATGGAGTCATAACCTCCTTGAGTCTTTGGCAAACCGGTAATGAAATCCATTCCGATTTCCTCCCACTTCCACTCGGTATTTTCAGCGGTTGTAGCAATCCTGCTGGTCTCTCGATGCATTGCCTTAACTCTCGGCATACGTCGCACAATGCAACATGCTCGGCAACTTCACGTTTCATACTCGGCCACGAATCTCTCCTTGAGATCTGATACATCTTGGCGCTTCGGGATGAATTGAGTACTTAGAGTCATGGGCTTCTTCCAAAATCGCTTGCTTTAACTCCTTTTGTTAGGCACACAAATGCGATCCTTCATCCACAACGTGCCTTGCTCATCCAACTTGAAGTCCTCTGCCTTGCCTTCCTTCTTGATGGACTTAATCTTGCGGATCTTGTCATCATCCTTCTGTCCTTCTCGGATCTGATCCTCTAGGGTAGGCTTTACTTCTAATGCGGCCAAGAATCCCCTAGGTACTACCTCAATCTTCATTTTCTGAAAATCCTCACATAACTCATCCTGACTTGTGGCTAGCAACGTACTCACGGTATGGCTTTTCCGACTCAGGGCATCGGCTACTACGTTGGCCTTCCCGGGGTGGTAATGGATCCCAACATTATAGTCCTTGATCAACTCTAACCATCTCCTCTGCCTCATATTCAGATCCGACTGGGTGAATATGTACTTAAGGCTCTTATGATCCGTATATACTTCACATCTGTTTCCGATCAGATAGTGACGCCATATCTTCAAGGCATGCACTACGGCACCTAACTCTAGGTCATGTGTCGGATAATTTTCCTCATGCGGCCTCAAGCGCCTTGATGCATAAGCGGCGACCTTTCCATTCTCGTGACAAAGACACATCCAAGTCCTTGGCGCGATCGTCACAATAAATATCGAAGCTTTGAGCAACATCCGGTAGAACTAACACCGGTCTTGATGTCAATCGCTTCTTCGACTCCTGAAATCCTTTCTCACATTCTCAGCGTCCATGCAAACTTCTTTTCCTTCTTCAGCGATTGCGTAAGAGGTTTCGCAATTGTCGAGAAGCCTTCGATGAAAGCAGCGGTAGTATCCTGCCATTCCAAGGAAACTCCGAATCTGGGTCACGATCTTCTACGCTCCCAATGTAACACAGCTTCTACTTTGCTTGGATCTACGGCGACTCCTTCATGCGGTCATTACATGTCCAAGAAACTCTACCTTGTCCTTCCAAAAATCACACTTGCCGAACTTGGCGAAAAGTTCTTTGTTCCCTCGACTTTTCCAAAACTCGCCTTAAGTGTTCGGCATGTTCATCCTCCTGTCTTGGAGTAGATTAGGATATCGTCTATGAACACGACGACAAACTTGTCCAAATATTCCATGAACACCTTATTCATCATATTCATGAAATAAAGCGCATTAAATCGGCCCAAAGGACATAACCGTAAACTCGTAATGTCCATATCTTGACGAGAATGCGATCTTGAATATCTTACGATCGGATCTTCAATCGATGGTATCCCGATCTCGAGATCAATCTTGGAGAAAACTCGGCTCCTCTTAACTGATCAAACAAATCATCAATCCTGGGTAGCGGATACTTATTCTTCACGGTGACTTCGTTGAGTGCACGGTAGTCAATGCACATCCTGAAACTCCCGCCCTTCTTCTTGACAAACAAAAGCGGTGCTCCCCACGGCGACGAACTCGGCCTCGATAAATCCTTTCTACATTAACTCTTCTAGCTTTTTCTTCATTTCTAACAACTCCTAGGTTGACATCCGATACGATCTCTTTGATATCGGTCTTTGTGCAGTACAAGCTCTATCACAAACTCTATGTCCCTATTTGGCGGCATACCGTAGATCTTCGGGAAAAACATCGGGTACTCATTCACTCTTTGGGACATCCTCTATGCTGATTGCCTTGGTACTGTTAACCATCAACTGCCCATCTCTAACTGCAGTGGCTTGAAATTCCACTTTCTTCCCACACGGGCTCTCAACTGAGATAGTCCTTCGTCCACAATCCAATACGGCCTTGTGCTTGGATAACCAATCCATTCCCAATATAACGTCTAAGGTCTGGGTTTCCAAAATTATAAGGTTTGCTAGGAACTCTATTCCATCTATTAGTATTCTCACCCCGGAACATCCTACTTTCGTTCGGAGTTCGGAACCAGGGGTTTGAACTAAAAGCATGCACTTAAGCCTTGCAATCCTGAGTTAAGTCCCTTCATAAAACGAGACTGTCTGGATTTATCTGTCGCTACATCCTCAGGTGCGTAGCGTGCTAGCTGTGTGAATTTGTTCAGGTAGTCGGCCCGGTGATTACCTTGCTTCGATGCTCTGAACTCCTCCTTCTTAAGGTCCATGATTCCTTCAGCACGTGATCTTGTCGAATGCATTGTGAACTCTTCCCAAGTGATATCTTGAGGGTTCTCTTGCGTGGCACGAAGTTCTCCCACCATTCGGTAATTGTTCCTTCCGGTGATGAGAAGCGTAGAGTACCTTCTCATTTCCTATGCATTGAGCTATGTGTAGCTTCCTCTCGATTGATCTTAACCAATCATCGGCCTCCAATGGATTGGCATTCCCGAGAGAAAGTGGGTGGGTGAGTTCTCATGAACTCGATAGTCTCGTATTCAGCGTGGTCCCGATTAACTTGATTAGCAAAGGCCTGGCGATGACGTGCTGCATTTGTTGCATCATAGCATGCATCAATCGAGTGCAGGCAGCAAGAAAGGCTCCAAAATTCTGCATATCCAGTGGCGGTGCTGGTGCTCCATCATTGGGGTTTTCTGCTGGGCGAGAACCGCTCCCATTGCTTCCAAAGTTTCCACGGGTGTTTACCATCTGTCGATTTGCTCTAGGTTTAGAGATGAGAGGGAAACAAGAATAGACAAGTAATATGGAACTTATGCGGGGCGAAAGGTGTAACTTTAAGGTCCAACTTTATTATTAATAACTTGGTATGGCTGCTTACAATGCCTAAGGGCCTTGCAACACATACTGCACACTCAGTAAGCAATGAAAATCCAAATCGAACTAACACTGGAGTCTAACGCCTAAAGGGTGACTCTTTCTTCTATGACGCGACTCGGCGAAGGAGTCTCACTATAGAACCTATGCTCACTCATCGAGAAAACCTCCACGGCACAGTGCAGGTCTTTGTGGCATAAGCGTAACGATTGCCATGTCCATGCAAGCTGTGTCCTCTGTGGTAGTCGAAGAAGCGATGTCCTCATCGAGATCGACTCCTCTGGATCGGCTCGTGTAGCTCAATCTTGGCTCTGGTGCAGTCCGCATAAGGTCATCTCCAACTCGTCAATCCTTCGTAGAAGGTGTGCCACATACTCTTGAGCTTCCCGCCATCTGTTCTTCTCTGTCGTGATTTCCTTGCGGGCCTTCTGTAGCTCCTTGCTTGTATTATCTAGTACATCCTCCTGGCGGCGACAAATCGTGCCAAGCGTGTGTAACCGTGGCATCCTCATCCCGAATCGCCTTCGGGTCAAGAAGGTTATCGCTCTTGTGGATGGTAACGGAACACCGTACTCTCCAACTCTCTAGCGTGAATACGGGTAATGTGCCGCATTGCTCGTCGTGATACTTCTTGGATACCCATCTGCATTGTAGACCTCCTGGCGGTCTGCTGTATTGGGCGATTGCCTGGGCCCTTTTTCCTAGCAGTACCTCAATCCTCACGTCACAAGCCTTGATCAATCCCGCTTGTCCGATCACTTCCACTTGGTATTGGGGCTTCTCAAAATCTCCGAGAGTGTAGCATATGCCAAAGTTCCGCGTGACCAACTCCCAGATCAACGTAGTTGAACTCTTCCTCCATCTGTCACAAGAGTGCTTTACGTAAGAACTCGGAATTTTTAAATTGTGACAAGGTAAGGGAAAATTTCAGCAAGAGACAAGAAAAGAGAGAAGGGGATAAGTCGAGATGTCATTTCTTATCTTCACAAATTTTTAGCTTTAGAAAATAGGTTTTATCCTCACTACGACCATTCTAGCTTAGGGTTGAGCCTACAGTCAAGTATGGCTCTGATACCACCTCTGTCGGGACCCCGAATTTGCAAATCCGGACCCTCTGTGTATTCAGCACTAGTCCAGGAACGCGCTAGTGCACACAGTCTTAACATTGGTAAATATCACAATCATACCATTCGATATTATCAAAGTACTTTATTTAAACAACCCAAAGTGGTTACTCGACCTTATGGCCAAGTTACAAAATGTATGCCTCGCAAGGCGAAACTTATTCAGAGAAAAATAATAATAGCAGCGGAAAAACAATGAAGGCAACATCGTGGCGCCATCCAAAGATACCACAGGCAACCGATCGGGCTCGCATCCCTAAGTAGACGGGTCCTCTTGGAATTCCTCCTCCGGCCGGGCGTAGTCTCCTCTTCAACTGGTGTTGTGTTGAGGCAAGGGTGAGCACTTGGTACTCAGCAAGTCATGCACAGAATGCAAGCTAATATACTATATGCATGGCTTGGTACAAAGGAATAGCTTAAGGTATATTTGCGATGTGACATTTGACAAGTATCATAAATAGATTCGAAAGCAGTAGAAACAAGTAAAGCATAAATAACTTTTCAAGAAGTTTAATAAACATTTTCCCCATCCTAAACCACATTTCCATCATCTTCATTACTAAACCAACCCACCTTTCAAACCAAAGTTATTTTTGAGAAAATCTAACCCTTGACTGTAATTCCCGAGCATTGTCCAGTACCGTGGACTCGGCTATTTAAATAGATTCTACACTCTGCAGAGGTTATGCACTTTACCCACAAGATACAGTCAAACACCACAAAGGCGAGTTCCCATAACAAAGCCTTTCGGAAGCCTCAAACAACACAGGTGGTCCTCTCCGGTTCGTGCTCTACACCATCCCTTCCCTTAGCCAAGGCGAAGTATGGGACCAACACACCGTTAGATGGGTATCTGGCCACAGCCACGATACGCTCCCCCGTACAATCACACAAACGGTGTAATTGACACCCTGAGGCTCCACAAGTGAGTCCTTAGCGACTTAGTCAACTAGGGCCGTCCCATTCCAGCCATGTGGTTGCAAGTATGACCCAGTTCAAAGGCTTGCAAGGTTAAGTCCTTAGAGTGACCAGGGCAAGACTACCCGAAGAACCAAATCAACATCCCCAATGCCACAACTGGCCCACCTGATTACTCTTGCCACATGCCCCGGTCGGAAACTGTTTATCAAACCCCAGTTGATTACCATGCACCACGTGCCATCAACATCACATGATACTTTTCCAAAACAGGTTCAATATATCATTAAATCAATATCAGCATTTGTTTATCCAAAATCATGTCATGAGCACGTAGCAGGTCTAAGCCATACACTACAACGGTCTAAAACCCATGTTGGCAATTTGATAATGTCCAACTAGTAATCCACAACTAGGGTGACAAGGGTCATGGCACATACTTAAATAATCAAGGTGTCATACAGCAAATTGGTACTTATCTAACCCCCATGTTTAAACAAAGTATCTTTCTAATTGAACTAGCATGCAATAGTTTAAATCAAAATAGATTTCGAAATAGGATCAACATGGTCAAAGCACAACTTGCCTTCAAAGAGTACTTGTTCTTGGTCTTGAGTTGGATCCTGAGTCAACACTTCTCCTTCGAATCCTTCCGGCACTTCAACGTCTACTCGTAAAGCGTGCAAATAGCAATACACAAATAAACAATAGGCAAAAACATCCCAAAACTCCAAATAAAATCCATAAACAGAGAGAACATAATTTTCTGGATTTTTAGGAACTGGAATCGTTCAAATCGGAGTTAAAATGCAAAAGTTATGATTTATTAAAGTTTTAAATAATCAATTAAATAATATTACAGAGAAAAACTTTAGTCCAAAAATTAAATAAAATTCATATTTGGGTAGATCTGAATTTTATACAAATTTAGAAATTTGAATCACTCAAATCGGAGTTGAAACGCAAAAGTTATAAGCGTTTGAAGTTTGAAACAAAATCTGAAATCATTATTTCGATTTAATAAATCATTTTCTTTTTCGGAAATTAATTATTGCGTCAGCATGGACACGTGGCAGCCTCTGATTGGGCGGCTGACGTCAGCCGGTCCATGGACTCGGTCCACGCTCGGCTCGGGTCTACCGTGGACTCGGTCCACGACTCCACGTGAGGCGGCAGTGGGACCACTCGGGTAGCGTCATCGGCGTCGGCGGGACTCGGCCACGGTCTTGACATGTGGGACCCATCGTGGCGTCATGGGTGACGTCGGCGCTTGGCTGGATTAGCCAGCGACATGCGGGCCCTCGACACGCGGGCCCAGCGTGTCGGCGTCCTGCCACGCCAGCGTGGGCCGGCGACCACGTCGGTCCAACTTCCCGACACGGGGCGCAATCCCGGCCGTGGGTTTGAAATTCGTCGGCGCGATTAGATCCAGGGTTAAAACGTTGAATCAACTCGATGATCGTGGGCCGTTCGATCTAGATCGGACGGTCCAGATCTAATCCTATAATAATCACTACCACGGCACGTGGCGATTGTGGGCCGTTGGATCTTGATCCAACGGTTCAGATCTAATCGGGTTTCTAGGGTTTGGGGGAGAACGTGGGCTCACCGTGACTGTCGGATCTTGATCGGACGGCTGAGAACCTTCGCGGGTGACGATGGCGTCGCGGCGGGGCTTGGTGCACCGGAGACGGGGACGACGACCAAGGGCACGGCGCTACGGAGCCTCTCCGGCGAGATGAGTCCTCCCTTCGAGTGCGTCTCGTCGCGGGGATCCCGGATCTGGGCTCCTTCTCGGCGGAAGACGACGGAGATGGCCGCAATCGGCAAGGAACCGCGGCGGAGTGGCGCTCAACTACGGCGAGCTCGCACGGGCAAACGGCGGCAGCTCAGGCGAGATGGCTCGGGGGAACGGGTGCGCAAGGATGAGAGCAACCTCGGGGGACGTCTCACGCTTTAAATACGGCCTCGACGTGCGTGCAAATCGGAACCCTAGCCGTGTCCTGCTCGGTCACGGCGGAGCTCTCTGGCTCGGAGTCGGAGCGGAGACGATGACTCACGGCCGTCCACGTGGCACGATCAACGGCCACGATCGCGCGGGTGCGATCGGATCCGGGCCGGATACGGCTCGAACCGGTACGGGCGGATCTCAGCCGTTGGATCTTGATCCAACGGTTGGGATCGGTTAGGGTTTTGAGCTGGTTTGATCGAGTCAACTGGCTCGGGTCGGACTCGAACTCAAGTCTGACTCGGGCTTGGTCGGATGAACTTTAAACGACCCGAGTTGATTTTCCAGCGATTTAATAATTAAAATAATTCCCAGTAATTCATTTAATTCATTAAAAATAGCAAAAGACTCGGAAAAATTCCAGAAAAATTCTGGAAAATATTTTGGAACATTTTGGACTCAAATAAAATATTTCCAACAAAATTTTATTTGCAAAATTAAATTCTTTAATTATTTCAAAATGGAATAAATTCAAATAAATTCCAAATAAATCCAAATAAATTCCCGAAAATTCCAAAAATTCACCAAAGTGCCAAATCACACATGAATTTAAGAAAAGCAAAATTTTGGGGTGTTACAAATAACCTCTTCAGTCCCATAACCTTCAATAATACTACCCTCAGGCTTCGACCTATTCCTCACGTATGACTTTAATATACCCATGTACCTCTCGAACGGATACATGTAACGCAGGAATGCGGGTCCACAAATCTTAATCTCTCTAACAAGGTGAACAACGAGGTGGACCATGACGTCGAAGAACGACGGGGGGAAATGCATCTCAAGCTAACAAAGAGTCTGCACCACCTCACTCTGTAAGTTATCCAGTATATCGGGATCAATAACCTTGCATGAAATCGCATTGAAGAAATAGCATAGCTTCGTGATTGCCATCCTGACGTCATCTGGTAGGATATTTCTGATTGCAACAGGGAGCATTTGGGTCATCAAGACATGACAGTCGTGGGACTTCATACCGAACAACTTCAAATCATCCATAGACACAAGCTTCTTAATGTTTGCGGAGTAGCCCGATGGAACTTTAATATAGTGGAGACACTTGCAGAGGTCTTCTTTCTCTTTCTTGGATAAGGTGTAGCATGCAGCGGGGATGTACGGCCCTTTTCCATCCTCCTCCATCGCTGCAAGCTTGGGCCTGATCCCCATGTAGGTCATATCGCGGCGAGCATTCACACCATCCTTGGTCTTCCCAGGTATGTTCAGCAGGATGCCTACCAAATTATCACAAACATTTTTCTCAACGTGCATGACATCAATACATTGACGGACATCTAACTCCTTCCAATATGGTAAGTCCCAAAATATCGACCTCTTTTTCCAAATGGTCCTGGGATGAACAGATTTACAGCTCTTACCATACTGAACATCGATATCCTCTACGCGTGAATATACTTGCCTTCTAGTCATAGGCTGCGGGGCTGCACGAACTTCCCTCTTTCCATCAAATTTGTCATCCATCTTACGATATCGATGACTTCGGGGTAGAAACCTACGGTGACCCATGTACACCGTTTTCCTCGAATTCGGCAGCCACAAGCTATCAGTGTCCTCTTCACAAATTGGACAAGCTTTGGCTCCCTTCGTGCTATAGCCCGCCAAATTAACAAGGGCTAGAAAATCACTTATGGTGCAAAATATCATAGCCCGTAGGGTGAAGTTCTCTCTATTGTATGCATCCCACACCTCAACCCCCACATTCCACAATTTTACCAAATCCTCAATTAGTGGTGATAGGTACAAATCAATATCATTACCCGGCTGTTTGGGTCCTGAGATTAGCAACGACATCATGATATACTTCCGCTTCATGCATAACCAAGGAGGCAAATTGTAGATACACAACAAAAGCGGCCAGAAATCTTGTGTCGATCGCTCATATTACCAAACGGATTCATACCATCCGTACTCAATCCAAATCTTATGTTCCTCATCTCGGCACCAAACTCCTCATGTTGCCAATTAATGTTTCTCCATTGAGCCGAATCAGCGGGATGTCTCAACTTGCCATCTTCCTTTCGTGATTCATAATGCCAACGCAACAATTTTGCCTCTTTGGGATTTGCAAAGAACCGCTCTAAACGGGGAATGATGGGCAAATACCACAACATCTTGGCTGGTGCCCCTTTTTTCACATCTTCACCATCGTCAATTCGGTTCTTACGCTTCTTGTCATTACGCTTCTCATTTTGTTTGTATCGGGGTACACCACAACCGGACAAATCTTGCGATTCCTTATGGACGTTGCGGTATAGTATGCAATCATTTGGACATGCATGTATCCTTTCTATTTCCATTCCCATGGGACATAATAGCTTCTTCGCTTCATAAATACTTGTTGGCAACTCGTTTCCCTCTGGAAGCATATCCGATAGAAGTATTAAAAGTGCATTGAAACTTGTATCTATCCAACGGTGTAATTTCCCTCCACATCCCGCAACATTTGATCTAAATTATCCTCATCAAACATATCACGCTCCAACTCGTGATCGGCTTCCAGCATGTCTTTGTTGCATAGCATAGAGGTACTACCTATCTCCCCATGATGGATCCAACACGTGTAATTACTCACGAAGCCACGTCGAATCAAATGCCCTTCAATTTGAGCTGAGTTGTTAAATCTCCTGAGATTGGTGCAATCAATAAAAGGACAATATATGAACTTTATACCCCCTCATAACCATATCTACTTCTGCAATTCTTATGAACTCCTTAACTCCCCTCTGAAATTCAGCACTCACACGCCTTTTTTGATACATCCATTCTTCACGGTCCATCTACAAGTAAACCGCAAACAATAAATTAATAATGCCCTAATCAATGAAATAAAAGAAGGGTTCAACCCGAAAAAAAAGTTGAGAGATTGAATGTTCTTAAAGAAACGTATATCTGTTGACCAACTAAGTACGTACGTACCAACGATGACTCCTAATTGCGAATTAGGTCAAGTCCTAATCCCATTCGAGGATATGTGGTTCGAGCAAGTTCCTAAGATGTTGTACAAACTTTAGAGAAAATTTTGGCAGCATCTCCCCGCTATTCTCCAAATACACGTATCGACAACATGTCAAGAGGATGTGTATTCGGAGAAGACTGGCCAGGGAGATGCTGCCAAAAATTTCTCTAGAGTTTGTACAACAGCTTAGGAACTTGCCCGAGCCACATATCCTCGAATCATTCAAAAATGTGGACAATTGAGATCGCTTATTTATAAATATGCCATTTTAGCATACTTATAAACAAGCACCCTCGAACGGGAGACGATAGGTTCTGTGACCTAATTAACTACTATATCATTGATCATATTAATTATATTGAAACAATTATGACATGTAATGTACACATTCACCAAATAAAAAAATTAATTTAAGTCCTACTGCAATATTGAAGGGATTTATAAGAATTAATGCTGGTCACCTTTCGAGGAAAACCACAAACGAGGGGAAATCTAGCTACTGATCAAGCTAGCTAGGGTTTCAATTAACTTTAACCTTCAACGCACTGATCTCCTCCACGATCTAATTTCTCAACCATACACTCTGCTAATGACACCAAATCAAAATCGAATAATGTACGTTAATACAAAATTGAAGGGATTCGAAGGAATGGGGCCCACCTTTTGAATAAAGCCACAAGTAAGCTAGGCAGGAAAACAGAGAAATCGCCTAGCGAACCAACTCGACGAGAGTTAATAAGTTCATCCCGAGTCCAGACGGTACATATATACATGAAACCTAGCGAACCTCATCACAATCGGTTCTATGGAAGAACCGTTTGTGATTAATTAGTTATCACCGTCGCTTATATGTAAAACCGACTGTGATAATTTGGATCCTCAACACTGTCGGTTTCTTTATAGAACCGACATAGATAATGTATCGGTGTCGGTTCTCAAAAAGAACCGACTGCAATAACATAAGTCATCACAGTCGGTTCTGGATATGAACTGACATGGATATTAATCCACCCCCTCGTCTTCCCCGCCAATTTGACCGTTCAAACATAGCTACCAATGTGATCGATCGCGTTCCATATAGCTCCTTTCATATAGCTCCTGATCATCGGTAGTACTCTTCCATATAGTTCCTTTCTTCTTTGCAAGGTCTGACTCCTCAGGCAATGGCAGCAATGGCTCCTTTCTTCTCTTTCATATAGCTCTTCCATATAGCTCCTTTCTTCTCTTTCATATAGCTCCTTTCTTCTCTGCAAGGTCTAACTTCTCCTTTCGACCGCAGCAATGGCAGCGCCTCCTTCTCCGGCAAGGTCTGACTCCTCCGTGGAGTCACCGTACGACTTCCATCCTCCAGCGTCCTCACCGCCACCGGCAGCGCCGCCTCAGCCTCCGGCGCCTCACTCCAGCGTGGCGCCGGCGCCCCACCTGTCTCCCGACGCCTCACCCCATCCGGGCGCCTCCAAAGCCAGCAGGAAGCGCCCCAAAGATGACTATCAAGATGACGACGACGACGACGAGGAGGACGACGACGACGAGGAGGAGGAGGACGAGGAGGAGTACTACGCGCCGGTCACCATGGGGACCAGCGCCTCGTCTAGATCTGGTTCATCATCGGAGGATGAACCACCACTACTCCGCGTAGTCTCCAGCGATGACGACTCCAGCGACGCCGACTCTGGCGACTCGGGTGACTCTTTACCCTCGGGCGAGAGCCACGAGTGGTAAATTTAATATATTAGCTGTAATGCAGTCCGTTAATATGTTTAATAATTATAAACAATGGATGTCGTTATATATTGTAATGAAGTATAATGTGTGGAAGACTTGATGGAGAACAAAAACTAGAGGGTTGTTGGAGTGCAGATGAAGCCTATTCGGCTGCCTTTACAGTCTATTTTGAGTCTCTTTTATATTTTTGTGGATTGTATCTTTCTAATGTTCTGTTGTTCCAAGTCAAAATGCAACTGCAATAACAAGCCTCAAGGTAAAGCACTGATGCTTCTTCAAGGAAAACAACTGAATGCATACATGGGCATGGTTACTACATGGTGGTCAGATTACAACCGGTGGTTTCCTCAAGTGCATCGACATGTTCTTGGACGACATTGAAAGCAAGATTGATCAGCGATGTGTCTATTTGAGTCTCTGTTATGTTTTGTGTGGATTGTTTCTTTCTACTGTAAGCTGGGGGCAGCCGTTGTCTGGTGAGCAATGGTTGATTTTGGAGAGAACTATGCTTTAGTTCGTTTTTTTTTGGCTGATGGTATAGAGCTGGGAGATCCTGATGCTATGTAAGTTGTCCTTTGTGGTCTGGGTGTTTTGATGTTTTGATGCTCTGTAATTCCGCCAAAATGTTATAACTATTCTCAGTTTCATTGAATGGAACTGGGGCATCAAATGTTTGATGTCCTATTGATAAAAAAAGTATAATGTGTGGAATGGTATATATATTATTATTATCTGCTGCATGCATGCTACTATAATGTTATATATAATTTGCATCACTACATGTGTCTATATAAATTGTCTGAGAGTTGAACCGCGAGTTGGGATTCTAGCAGAGCGGTACTGTTCATCGTCCGAAAAAACAAGTTGCACAAATATTAAAGCATGAATGAAGGGTAGATGAGGTCTGTGTTGGGATTCTAGCAGAGCGGTCTGTGTTGGAGTTTGTTTTTTTCTTGTTCCCTGAAGGGGAAATGTGTGAGTGGAGGATCTCACAAAAACTATGTTTCTGTTGAACTGTTCTTGGTTTCACCTAATGGAACTAGGGCATTCTGTTGCCCTATTGGCTATTGATATAAAAATCATCACAATCGGTTCTGGAAAAGAACTGATTGTGATAACCCCTGTGCTCATCACAATCGGTTTCTTCCCAAAACTGATTATGATAATACCTTCTCATTACAATTGGTTCTGGAAAAGAACTGATTGTGATAACCCCTGTGCTCAGGACAATCGGTTTCTTCCCAAAACCGATTGTGATAATACCTACTCATTACAATCGGTTCTAGATAAAAACCGATTGTGATAACAAAATGATTATCACAATCGGTTCTTATCTAGAGCCGATTGGGATTATTATCGTATCACAATCGGTTCCCTCTCAGAACCGATTGTGATAACCTGTTACCAAGATTTCCAAATGGAATATACTTATCACAATCGGTTTTTTAGTCAAAAGTTTAGAACCGACACAGATGAAGCCATAGTAATGTGTCATTATGTAGTAGTGAGTACTTGTTCTTGGTCCTGAGCTGGCTCCTGGGTAAACACTTCACCTTCGAAGCCTTCGGGCACTTCAACGTCTACTCGTAAAGCATGCAAATAGTAATAAATAAATAAATAAATAAATAGTAGATAAAAAGTGTCCAAACATCCCAAATAAATTTCACAAACAGAGAGAGCATAATTTTATGAATTTTTAGAAACTGGAATCGTCAAATTCGGAGTTTAAATGCAAAAGTTATAACCGTTTAAAGTTTAAAGAAAACGTTAATTAATTATAAACAGAGAAATATTCATAATAAAAAATTAATTAAAATTCATATTTAAGTAGTTCTCATTTTTATGAAAATTTAGAAATTTGAATCGCTCAAATCGGAGTTGAAACGCAAAAGTTATAAGCGTTTGAAGTTTGAATCCATTTTTGAAATCAATAATTCGAATTAATAAATCATTTTCTTTTTCGGAAATTAATTTATCGCGTCAGCATGACACGTGGACCAATCGGGAGCTGCCACGTCGCCTCGGGTCCATGGACACGGCGCACGTTGTAGGCCCCCGAATCGGCTATCCGGAATCCCCTGTGTAATTCTGTACTAGTCCCAGATCAGTAGCTAGTACACACAGTCAAAAGTGATGAATCAACAACCATATCACGAATACATATAAGTAAATAAGAATAATACCGAATAAAAGCAAAGACCTTATGGTCAAGGTTTACCATTACGGCCTGAACAGGCATATCAACTTGAACAACTGCAGCAAAAGACGAAAACACCAAGCGACCCATCCAAATGCCCACAGGCAATCGAGTGGGGAGCGCGCCCTAGTCGTTGGAAATCTTGAACAGCTTCTTTCACTTCTGAGAGAGGATTAGAATGTAGCACGTGAGTACAGAAAGTACTCAGCAAGTCTGGGAAATTATGCACAATGTAGGCTATCCAAGGATGGCTTAATAGGGTTCTTTTGCATAAAGCCAAGTTTCATCAAATCATACTTGTTAATAATTTTCACAAAGCATATTTGAGCAATTATTTTTAATAATTGAATTAAGTTATATTGCAGTGAAGGTTCTAACCACCACTCACTAATATACAGGCTCTATCCGCCACATCTCAACAAAATCAGGGTTCAATCCATTCACATGGCTCTAACTGCAACAGTTCACAAAATCAGGTTCCTTCCACCTACCTGGTTTTAGCCGCCAGAAACACACCCGAGAGTTCTAACCGCTCCCGGATCCCAAAACAAACCATTGTTTAGTTTGAAACCAAAAACCAAAGTCTACCAATATGAAAGCATTCAGCAAGCTTTGCCTTTAACCGTAGGCATGGCTATTCAAATAGTTTTAACTCTGCAGAGGTGTACAACTTTACCCACAAGACATGATATTCCCTTGATGCCATGCAATTAACACACTTCCTTGGGTGTGCCGGCAGGGATATCATGACAAGGCCTTTACAATGTATACGCCTAACCTGACCCACCCGCTGAGGTTTCACCGCTGTTAGGGTTCCATCCGCCCAGTACAGAAGCCCCCTCTTGCGCCGTGTGAGAAAAACAACAACAACAACAATGCCTCCTTCCGGCTCTCACATTCCACTAAGTGGTGAGTCTAAGTCAGGTTTCTACAAATTAGTTAGCCAGGTCGTGCCCACTTTGATATGTGGTTGTACAGTTATGCTTAGAATGGAGACAGTCATAAGCGTCGTTCCTTAATTGACTTGGGGTGGTACTTGCGCAATGAAAGCTAGCACTCCATCCGCGCCCACCAGACAAACCATTCACTTGATCCAAAACCATTTTTCATTTTATTTTTATTTTGCAAACCAACGGCAATACTCCTTGCCTATAACTTTCAACACAAGTTTTCAGAGATAATTGAAATTCCCACCCATAGGTGAATCTTGATCGCTTATGAAGTCTAAGCATTTCTGCCGAACTATTCTATTCCACCAATAGTTTATTTTTATAAAATACAAATCCCCGGGATTGATTACAATCCTTATAATCAACTGCGTATTCTCCAATAATCCCTCTATTGCCATAACTTTACAATCACAAGAATAATCCAATTCGATATAGTATCCAACAAGTAGGAAGTACATCATGGTACTATCATAACTCCAAAATCTTATGGAACCACAATCATGTTCATATATGAAATATTTCCCTTGAACTATACTTTGTATTATTGATTTATCCATCATTTATACGACGATTCATCTTTATCATTCACTAGGAAGATTCCACAAAATCGTCTACTAAACCACCGAGAATACTTCACAATACTATCTCTAATCATCTAGAATACAATCCACCGATAATACTTCATAATATCGTATATTTAATCCTTCACATCATCACCTCAAAATCATCTACTTTAACCCACCAGGAATACGTAGTATCATTATTTACTAAACCACCAAATATCTTGGATTATTCACAATTCTCCATAAATGATTATCACATATCTATATTTCCATAATCATCTGTTTCTTAATTAGTCCGTTAATAGTAATTCCCAACAACCACTAATAATCCAACTATCTCTGATTCTTATTTGATCCACCCAAGAAATCCAATTCAACATATTATCTACTTGCAATGATCTATTTAATCCAACAGGAATACTTCACAATACCATCCATCCTCCAAAATTTCCCCCAATCCATTATAATGTGAACTACTATAACAATCCAACTGCACAATATTTCAATCATCAACGTTCATAGATCAACTTCATAATTAACGATCTCCAACAACACAAATTTTCACCTAACTCCAACTCTCATTCTATACTATAGGATCCATTCAAAATGTCTTCCAAATAGTCACTTCCCTAATCAAAGAATATTTTATCTAAAGTATTTATTATGGTGGATTACGGTACTAGGGCGACAAAGGACCATGGATAACAACGTCAAGGAGATATAAGCAACAGGTATAACTAACAGCCTAACGTTAACATCATCATTTTATATAAATAGCAATGCAATTGGTAAAACATTATAAAACATTTATAAATCATGGGTTCAACATGCATCAAGGAGACTTGCCTCGGTCACAAAGAGAAGGTTGAACTCTTGAAGTCCGGCGGCGGGGTCGGCGGACTCGGCGGGATCGTCGACTATGCGCAAAACGAGGAAATAAATAAAGAAAAGAAAATAAATAAAATCCAAAAATTACAAAAATAATACTGGCAGGTAGATCTTGATTTTAGATGAATTTAGAAATTTGAATGGGGTCAAACGGAGTTCGGACGCAAAAGTTATGAGCTTCCGAATTTGGAAATTGCTGGAAAATCAAGGAAAAAGAAAAAAGTACTGTTGCTACAGTCACTCGCGATTTTTTTTGTTCCAGGACAGAGCCAAAAACTACAGAGCCCCCTTTTCTTCCAAAAAAACGGATTTTTGCCCCATTTTCGCATGGATTTGGACCAAATAAAAGCCTAGAACCTCTAGATCACATCCTTAGGGACCTAGAGGAGGAAGGAATTGAATTTGAGTGGATTTCGGTTTTTGCTCGGTTGTTCAACTTCCGGCGAGCTTTGGGATTAAAGATGGTGGGGAATGGCAAGAGATCGACGTCGCGGATCCAACGCAACCGACCGTTCGCATTTTGGAGTTGATTTGAGGGAGTTATGAGCAATTGAGTGCAACCCTAGCCATTAGAGCATGTGGTGAAGCTCTTTCTTTGCCTTGGCTGGAGGTTGAAGACGAACACTGTTCACTGCCACGTGTCACTCTCCCATTGGTCCTCCTTTACGTAAATGATTCGCCCTAGAGAAAAATTAGGAAAAATGGTCTAAAAATTCTGAAAAAATTCCTAGAACTATTTTAGAATATTTGGGACCCAATAAAATTGGTTACGCTGAATTTGGATGATTTTTGTGGAATCGAATATTCGAGCGCGGATTGCAGGCATTAAACAAAAGCCGCGCGAGATAAAACAGGAACGGAGGTCCAAAAATCCGAGGAATGATTTCTAAAATCATTTTCGAATATTTGAAACACAATGGAAGTGGTTTGGGGATTTTTGGAACATTTTTGGACTCAGGTGAAATTTCGGGTACCGGCGGGAACTGGAAAATTCGATTTTTCGACCGGAGGGGAATTAAATCCCGATTTTGGATGGGAAAGGATGCCAGGTTAATATAAACACCAAAGAAAATCCAAAATTTTGAATTTAGTTTATTTAAATTAGATTTTTCTCCAGAAAGCGAAAAATAGGGTGTTACAAACGGCGCGGCTCGGTCCACCATGGACTCGGCCCACGGCGCATGTGTCACTGACACGCGGGACGCACACTGACGTCAGCGGTGACGTCAGCACGACTCGGCCGAGGACGGCTGACACGCGGGCCCCACCGTGACGTCAGCGGTGACGTCATGGTGCGGTTGGCTGTCTAGCTAACACGCGGGCCCCACGCTGACGTCACGCGTGACGTCAGCGACGACCGCGGTCGACCGCGCTAACCGCGACGGTCCAAGTTCTGGACACGCGGCACGATCTGGGTCGTTGATTTGAAAATCAACGGTCCAGATCAGATCCAACCTTACGCGTTTAAAAACTACTCGGCTGATCTGGACCGTTCGATCTTGATCGGACGGTCAAGATCCAATCTAACGTTTACAACACGGCTAACCCTAGCTGTTCGATCTTGATCTAACGGCTGACATCTATCCAAGCACGGTGCGGTTCTAGCTACGTGGCACAATCTAAACCGTTGGATCTAGATCCAACGGTTGGGAATAGATCTAGAGATTAGCACGTGGATCTCACCGGGGGGTGACGTGGACGAATCTGGGCCCTTGGATCTGGATCGGACGGTGGAGCGAGCTCGGGGTCCGGCGATGGCTTGCGGCGGCGCTGGCTCACCGGAGACGGGGACAACGACCACCCGAACGGCGCTACGGGGCTCCTCCGGCGAAGTGAAGGGTACACTCCGACGCGGCTCGACCTTGCGTTTCCGGATCTGGGCTCAACGGCGGCGGAAACGGCGATTAACCGCGGCGAAATGCCAAACCAACTACGGCGAGCGATTGCGGTGCAACCACGGCGACTCAGGCGACGTGGTCTAGGGCTACGGGTGCGCACGGAAACGGAGCACACGCTGGCGGCGGCGGCGCATTAAATAGGCCCCTCGGCGTCAGTGAAAACCGCGGAAACTAAGGCCCACACGGCTGCGGCGGCGGAATCCGAATTGGATTCGAATTGGGGTGACGTGGCTCAACGTGAGCCGTTGGATCAAGATCCAACGGTGCAAGGGTTTGGGCTTGGGTCCGGCTCGGGCGACTTGGCTGGCTCGGTCGGGCTTGGGTTCGGCGACGTGGCTCAATCTCGGCCGTTCGATCTTGATCGGACGGTCGAGAGGGTTAGGGTTAGGTTGGGTTCGAGTCGGACTCGGACTCGAGTCAGACTCGGGCTCGGGTCGGGTCCGGGATGGAGGAACAGTACAAACCAACTCGATTTTTCCAGCGATTAAATATTCAAATTAATTCCCAGAAATTCATTTAATTCATTAAAAATAGTAAAATACTCAGAAAAATTCCAGAAAAATTCTAGAAAATATTTTGGAGCATTTTGGACTCAAATAAAATATTTCCAACAAAAAATTATTTGTAAAATCAAATTCTTTAATTATTTCAAAAGGGAATAAATTCAAATAAATTCCAAATAAATTCCAAAAAATTCCAAAAATTCACCAAAGTGCCAAATCTTATTCAAATTCATGAAAAGCAAAAATTTGGGGTGTTACATGCGACCTTCCATGTTCACATCAAATAGCTAGGCAACAAAGTATTCTGACAATAGTTGCTTCGGGAATACGAAGGGAAAGACAAAGAGATGCAAGAAACGTACTGCTGACAAGCAGGATCTCGTCTGGAAGATCCATTGTGTTTGCTATACCTGTATTCAATAACAAAACAGCCAACAAATAAGTACAAGAATAGATTAAAATCACATGTCAAAACTAAAGAATAGGTACCTATCACAACTAGGTTCGAGTTTGGCTTGGTGGGCCAATGAAGAATGTTATACAGCACCTGAAAAAAGATCGAAATGTCATATATGCAATTTAAGGAATACAGATAACATGGAATCCTAATGTCAATTCAGCTATTATTCTACTCATAATAGTTTCATACTAATTTTTGGGTAACAAATACCTCAGTCATTGTAGGAGAGAGCGATGGCATCCCAATATCCTGATGTGGTTGCAGATCTGGAAAAGACACATTATATACCAAAACAATGCTGGAGATGTGGGGCCCAAAATTCAAACATACTAAAACTTTAGCCGCAACATAATGCAAACAGGAATTGCTAGCCATGCCCACCCACACAATAAAAAATCGGTATTTATGGCTATAACATAAAGTACCGACAACAAGACTATATAACATACTTCCCTTTTCCTCGAATCATAGGAACACATAAAGGGTAGCGAAGTGCATGCTCTCATATCCATTTTTTGACAGTTTTCGAAGTGAACTATTAGTGGCAACCCATTCAACACATTACAAATGATAAACCAACAATGGTGGTCATCTTCGGGGAATACAAAGGTGAGCGCAAGCAACTACTTCCTAAGCTACAAGCCTACGAGCCGTCAGAGTTGGTTGGAGGACTTTTAAGATGAGTATGGATCACTGGATCGTTGTTATCTTCATCATAAAACTCGCCCCTTTTGTTGATGACTTCCTTCATGATGAAGTAGGCGAGCTGTCCCTGAATGGCTCGAATTTCAACAGGAAGCAGTCCTGCCGTAAGCAATTTGAGGCGCTACAAGCAGGACAAATAAATCTCAAAGTATATATATAGAAATTGAGTGGTGCGAATAAATGTGTAATGTTAGCATGACAAACCTCTATGTCATTGTCCATTATTGTAGAACATAATATTTCGTGCATGTATTGGCACACAAAGTACCCACATAAATTAGTGCCTTGCTGCTGCTTGTGACACTGCAAAAATTGAATTTCATATAATGTTATGGAAGGGGTTATTTACTATGAAATGCGATATAAGAATATTGCTTGCATGCGTACCGGAAATTTAGTAAGGATTGCAAGGGATTTCTTGAATGGGCAGTATCTCAAGCTCTTCGTACAATATCTTTTAAATGCCTCATTCATTAGATTTGTCAGCTCTGTGTAGTCTTTTCTATCTTTGTCCAACGGGTCCATGATCAGCATCTTGCTCTTTTCTGGAGTAATTACTACGAGAATCCAGTGGAAACTACACACACTTGTATGATGCTATAGTCATGAGTCCTAGGATAAGACTAATGATATGTTGATTGTACTAAGCCAGTGAGAAACTTACTTAAAATTGTATGGAAGAAGTATGAACTCCTTGTGTTGTAGTTTTAGCAATGCCCTGTATACATATTCCTCGACCTCCTTTGGTGCCCTTATGATTTCGGTCTTGCAGACCGTTCCCGGGTCGAGGAATCCCACTGGTCCCTTGCTTCTTCTCAGTTCGATCATCTCGTATCTATATAAGGGAAAAGTTAGTTATGAAATTTATTGTTATTACGTGAATGTAGACCATGATTTATATATTACACACCTACAGTGTCCAGCATCTCAAAAAAGACACGTCGAGGGCATCTTGATAGAACAAGTTGTGCAAGTTGTCGAATTCTATCAGGAAGTAGCCACCCCCTCATGGTGAAAATGCTCCTCGGTGAAAATGGCAGTGATGACCTTTGGGAGTACCGATTGGTTGGATCGCTCCATATACCAGTTATGTAATCGCTGCATCATGAGTGTTAGGCTATTTAATTTCGATGGGGTGACCAACGGCTTCCCAACCTCGAATTTCAGCCTTTCTTGATTATCTTGCACAAACTTTGCCTTGCCTTTACCTTTTCCTAGCAGAACATCATACTCTGTTCTGGCTTCGCCTGATCTAGCTGATACAGCTTGTCTAATGTGCCATTTCTTCAGATCAGGGGATATAAGTTCGTCCTTTTTGCTGTTCACACTAGCCATTTAACGCTGAGGTTCTGGTGACGAATATGCTCCTTGTGTATTGTGCGGAATCTTTGGATCAGGGGTTATAAGTATGTCCTTTGGAGTGTTCACACTAGCCATTTGACGCTCAGCTGCTGGTGACGATTGGGCGAGTTCTACTGCATGAGAGGTTGGCACTATAAGGTCAAAGATGATGTCACGCTTGCGCCACTAGATGAATGTGTGGACGGCACTTCCTAGAGTTGTAACCTCATCGTTGTAGGGTATTTCCAATCTGATGTTGGCAAACTGTTGAAGTACCGTGTCCACCTGGACCTTTGCATATCCAGGGGCTATCGGAGAGTTGTGCAGAACACCCCTTGACATGGATAAGCTATTCCTGTACCAGCCTGTAAAGATATGTTCATGACAGGCACGTTGAGCTGGCAGGGTGTGGGGTCTTGTATGTTGTCCACAGGATAATGGGTGTTATCTGATTCTACCAATGGTGCGGACGCGCAACTGCTACGACGATTGGTAGGGATGGCGAGAACAACGTCGTGGCCTTGCGACTGGCTCATGGCTTCTTGTACTTTTTGCTAAACTTGTTGTGCTATGGTGTCTTGTAATTCTCGAAGCACCTTTTCCTTCATCAGTTCCAAATCCCGTTCCGCACGTTCTTCTTTGGCTCTCTTGCGACTCTTGTAAGAGTCTTCATGCTCTGGAAAACCTATCTTCCAGGGAACCTTGACCCCAATGCCTCGTGTCCGACCAGGGTGCTCTTTGTTTCCCAAGGCCGCTGTTAGTTCGTCCTTCTCCCTATCTGCGTGAAAGGTTCCTTGGGTGGACTCGACATGCAGCTCCTGAATCCTTTGCGAGATTGCTTCGTCACCGCTGCTTTTGAATGTTAAGCCCCCCAGACATGATAGATGCCCTTGCTAGCACATAGTGCTTAACTCGGTCTGGTAGTCCAGCCAACGGACTTGTGCTAGTCGATCGGACTGCATCTAATTCTTGCCTCTAATACTGAGGAATTTTACCGGAGTACCCACTCGTGCCTAGTCTATGGGGGTGGATGTTCTTCCTTGCGATGTCTCTGTGGTCCTCACTGGACTTCTTTGCTACTTCATCGCAACAAACTCATCCCAATATGGCTCGACTTTAGGATAATCTCCGATGGCTGACCGATTTTTCTTCACATAGTTTGTATTCAGCCTCGACTTGAAGTTCCTCCATGCTACATCCATGGTCATCAATGCATTGCGACGCACGAGTTCTTCGGCATCTTCGGGGAATTCAAAGGATTCTTTCAGCTCTGTCCATAGATCCATTTTCATGGTGTGGGGTACTTTGTGCCAATCCAAATAGGTGATTGGCACTTTATCCCTTACGATATACCCACAAGTTGACCTATATTTTGCAGCTATTTTTTTTGGTTGAAGAGGGGCTCCAGCATTTGAGACCCGCGAGATGGTATGCCGGCCTTTAGGCTTCTTAGTTTTCCCTCGGCCTCGACGCCTTGCAATGGGAGCATCAGCACCTCTGGCAGCGGTGGAGGCCTCGGCATCTTCGGTGGTTGGATCCATGATAAGGTATCTGCTCGGGCTTTGGCTAGGGCTCGGGTTGGAAGTCTCCTCCATTACAGGATGGAGCTAGGACACAGGGTCCATAAGAACTACATTTCCAAAGCAAATTTATTAATCGAGGTCTTATAGTGTGGAGTAGATAAAGGGTAAAAATTTTAACTAATGACAGCATTTCATTGCAAGATGAGAAGTGTAGTTGTGTGTAGAGGCCAGTATAGTTTTGTTCATATAATCAACTAATAATATAAAATAGGCACTCAAAATGCATAACACAGTAAGATCATGTCGCTCGTAGAGATGCACGAAAAAGATGACAAACTGACAGCCATATGGCGTATATGAAAGCATTATCATTTCATCAACATGTGAAAGATCATATAGTTGCTTTCAAAAATAACATATCATGGCATTATAGACATTCGAAGCAATGATTACATTGAGCATTTCAACAGCAAGAATTATAATGTAAATGCTACTCAACATAATCATGCAATCGGCCATAATAAAAGAAACAACTAGATATAAATCACAAACTGGATTTGATATTGTTTTGCTCTCAGATGACAGGTTTCTTAACCAAAGGTTAGCCTTCCTAGCCAGTAGGGCACAAAGGATCATAGATTATATTGTGACAATCCTCCTAACATATCTATTTGACTTAGCTTCTCAACTTACCAAAGACGATTTACTTCGATGCTATGTTAATTAACAAGCTATCAAAACATATATAAAGTCCAACACAAAGAGGAGACCATGAAAGGAGCAATTAGTTCATACAACAACAAGCATAAAACTATTGTCATCACCAAAATTGGTAATATCTAAAACCATCCAATCAAGCATTCGATTGTAGCTAAACAAAGCACCTAGAGATGCATGGAAAAGATAACAAACTGACAGCCATATGATGTATATAAAAGCATTATCATTTCATCAACATGTGAAAGGTCATATAGCAGCTTTCATAAACAACATATCATGTCATTATAGACATTCGAAGCAATGATTACATTGAGCATTTCAACCGCAAGAATTGTAATGTAAATGTTACTCAACATAATCATGCAATCGGCCATAATCAAAGAAACAACTAGACATAAATCACAAACTGGATTTGATATTGTTTTGCTCTCAGATGACGGGTTACTTAACCAAAGGTTAGCCTTCCTCGCCAGTAGGGCACAAAGGATCATAGATTATATTGTGACAATCCTCCTAACATATCTATTTGACTTAGCTTCTCAACTTACCAAAGACGATTTACTTCGATGCTATGTTAATTAACAAGCTATCAGAACATATATAAAGTCCAACACAAAGAGGAGACCATGAAAGGAGCAATTGGTTCATACAACAACAAGCATAAAACTATTGTCATCACCAAAATCGGTAATATCTAAAACCATCCAATCAAGCATTCGATTGTAGCTAAACAAAGCACCTAGAGATGCATGAAAAAGATGACAAACTGACAAACTGACAGCTGGGCAAAGGTTCAATTGGCAGAACAATTCAACAAAGTCAAGTAGGTAGCTAGATTGTCACAATAAGATCTCACTGTCCCAATCTTCACAAAGCAATATCTCACTTAGTTTCTCAACATACCAAACATGATTTACTTCAAAGTTAAACAAATTTACAAGCTATCAGAACATAGGCGCTGCAAGATTTACTTCAATGTGAAACAGGGAATGCTAAAAGTTACTGACCACGTAAATTAGCTAGCTAGATTGTCAAAATATTATCTCACAGTCCCAATCTTCACAGAGCATGGGTCCTAGAATATACAGTACAAATCATCAAGCATCATAGCAAATGTGTGAGCATATCTAAGCATCATAGCACAACACACAGCACAGCCAAGTCAAGTAGGGAGGCAACTTATAAGTAATGGCATCAAGAATCACATAGAACCCTAGCTACCAATACTCAGTAGCTACCGACGGGGGTGAGGAAGGAGCCGGGCAGGGGCGCGCGGGAGTGGCCGACAGGGCCGGATGGGGGCGAGGACGGCGCTCCACTGGAATGGTGGTGGTGTCGAGGGGCACCGAGAGGAGACGGGGTCTGGCGGGACGGCGCGGGGGTGGCTGATGGGGCCGGACGGGGGCGAGGACGACGTTGGACTGGAACGGCGGCGGCGGCATCGAGGGGTACCGGGATGAGCAAGAGCGGGAGGAGGCAGCCGAAGGGAACAAGTTAGGGTTAGGACTAAGTCGCTACCGAGCTGTGCCGGTTACGGGAGGTATATAAGGATGGTTATCATTAGCGGTTTTCAAATAAAACCGCCACTGAAAAGAAGCATCAGTGGCGGTGTTGACTTAAAACCGCCACTGATAAAGACCATTAGGGGCGGTTCATACTTAAAACCGCCACTGATAACTATCATCAGTGGCGGTTTGTATTAAAAACCGCCACTGATACTCTTTTTCAGATATTCTTTTTGTAAAACCTAAGTATTAATGTATTTCTCAGATATCCTATTAATAAAAACCTATGTATTAATGTATTTTCCAGATATCCTTTTAATAAGAACCTATGTATTAATGTATTTCTCAGATATCCTAGTAATCAAAACCTATGTATTAATGTATTTCTCAGATATCCTATTAATAAAAACCTATGTATTAATGTATTTTCCAGATATCCTTTTAATAAGAACCTATGTATTAATGTATTTCTCAGATATCCTAGTAATCAAAACCTATGTATTAATGTATTTCTCATATATCCTATTAATAAAAACCTATGTATTAATGTATTTTCCAGATATCCTTTTAATAAGAACCTATGTATTAATGTATTTTCCAGATATCCTTTTAATAAGAACCTATGAATTAATGTATTTCTCAGATATCCTAGTAATCAAAACCTATGTATTAATGTATTTCTCAGATATTCTATTAATAAAAACCTATGTATTAATGTATTTTCCAGATATCCTTTTAATGAGAACCTATGTATTAATGTATTTCTCAGATATCCTAGTAATCAAAACCTATGTATTAATGTATTTTTTAGATATCATTTTAATAAAAGCATATTAGTTACAAAATATTGCCATTACTCCACATAAATGAATATTTTTGACATTACATTTCTATTACCCCACATGAATACACACATTTTGCCATTACTCTTAGCTAATTATTTTTTTTGTCACAATTTGGCCTTCTTCATGATCATCGCGATGATAGGTAGCTTCCTGAGTGGTTTCTTCGTCGAGCCTGATGTTGCCATCTACGAAAGGAGGCAACTCATCAAATTGGTTGTACTCTTCCTCATCCACGACATTCTCAACTCCGACGATCCTTCGTTTTCCTTGTAGAACTACATGGCGCTTCTTATCCGCCGGGTCGATTACATAAAAGACCTGTGCTACTTGCTTCGCAAGTACGAATGGTTCGTCTCTATATCCCACTTGTTCGATGTCCACTATAGTGAAACCGTACTTGTCCACCTTGACACCCTTTGGGAGTTGGACCCAACAACACCGAAATACCAGGATCTTGAAGATGCAGTAGTCGAGCTCCCAAATCTCCTCTATAAACCCATAGAAGTTGCTCTTCTTACTACCTGTGTTATCGTAGGCATCTATACGGACACCACTACTTTGATAAGTACTTTTGCTATCCTGTGCTCTCATGTAAAAATGTATATCCATTTATGTTGTATCCTTGCCATGTCACGATTGTACCCGATGGCCCTTTTGCCAACCATCTTAACATAACACTCGTTTCCTCACCAGACATGTGCTCCTTGAACCAATGATTAAAAAAATGATTGTGCTCTTTTTTTATCCAAACCTCTGATCGTCCACGATTTTCCCTTCGTAGCTTATCCTTGTGCATGTCCATATATAGGGACACCTCAACTGACTGTTGCAAGACTGTGAAATGAGCTTGTTCGAACAAAAAATGATTATAAGAATTTGTGGATTTCTTTCCTATTGCTCCTTTCCCAGCTAGCCTCCCCTCATGGCATGATACAGGCACTCCTACCGGTTCAACCTCATCCATGTAATCGACGCAGAACTCAATAACCTCCTCAGTTGCATAACCTTCTACAATAGAACCTTCCGGCCGAGATCGATTACGTACATATTTCTTCAGAACACCCATATACCTTTCGAACGGGTACATCTGGTGCAGGAATACTAGGCCACAAATATTTATTTCATTCACAAGGTGAACAATGAGATGAACCATGATATCGAAAAATGATGGAGGAAATACATCTCTAGCTGACACAGAGTCTTGACCACATCAGCCTGCAGTTCATAAAGACCAACGGGATCGATGACCTTCTGTGAAATTGCATTAAAGAAGAAACACAACCTCATGATTGCCTCTCGGACCTTGTCAGGCAAAATACCTCTAATTGCAATAGGGAGCATTTGTGTCATCATCACATGGCAATCATGAGACTTCATGTCAGTTAACTTCAAATCTTTCATCGATACCAGTTTCTTAATGTTTGCAGAGTAACCGGACGGAACTTTCACAGCATGCAAGCACTTGCAGAGGTCTGTTTTCTCTTTCTTGGACAGAGTGTAGCAAGCTGGGGGAAGGTAAAGTTGGCCCTTCACGGTGTCTTGAGGATGTAGCTCGGCTCTGATTTTCATATCTTCCAGGTATCTTCGTGCCTTGAGTCCATCCTTTGTTTTGCTAGGAATATTCAGTAAAAGACCAAGCATGCTGTCACATACGTTCTTCTCCACATGCATGACGTTGATGCAGTGTCGAACTTCTAAGTCCTTCCAATAGGACAAGTCCCAAAATAAGGATCTCTTCTTCCACGTGGTTTTCTCAGTACGGGACCTCGATGTACTATTAGTAACCCCCTTTCCAAGTACAACATTAACATCCTTAACCATGTCATATACCTCTTCCCCATGAAGAGGCCTTGGAGCTGAACCGTCCTCCTTTGTACCATTGAATTGTTTTTTCATATTGCGGTACGGATGATTCCTTCGAAGGAACCGGCGGTGACGCATGTAGACTGTTTTCCTCGAGTTGTTAAGCCACACACTACTAGTTTCATCCAGGCATTGGGGACAGGCTTTAGCTTCTTTTATAGTACGGCCGGACAGGTTACCTAGGGCTGGTAAATCATTGATGGTGCAGAACAACAATACGCATAGAGTGAAGTACTCCCGTTTGTACTCATCCCAAACCTGTATACCTTCGTTCCACAGTAGCACAAGATCTTCCACCAATGGTTGTAGGTACACATCAATATCGTTGCCAGGTTGTCTCGACCCTTGGATAAGCAGCGACATCATAATGTACTTTCGCTTCATACACAACCACGGAGGAAGGTTGTACATACAAAGAGTCATGGGCCAAGTGTTGTGAATGCTGCTCATGTTACCGAAAAGATTCATTCCATCTGTACTCAACCCAAACCTTATATTCCTCGGCTCATTTCCGAAGTTCTCCCTGAAGAGCATATCGATGGTTCTCCACTGGGCAGAATCAGCTAGGTGTCTCAGCTTTCCATCCCTCTTACGCTCTTCCAAGTGCCATCGCATCAGCTTGGCATGCTTTTTATTTGCAAATAAACGCTTCAGGCGAGGTCTTACTGGCAAATACCAGACCACTTTAGTGGGAGCTCCTTTCTTCACCTATATGCCTTCGGTGTCCTCGCCCTTACACTTGTATCGTGATGCTTTGCACACCGGACATACATGCGTGTCTGCATAGTCTTTGTGATAGAGTATACAGTCGTTTGGACATGCATGTATTCTTTCTACTTCCAATCCCAAGGGACAAACAACCTTCTTGGCAAAATACGTGGTCTTAGGCAACACATTTCCCACTGGAAGCATGTCCGCTAAGAGATGTAGCAATGCCGTGAAACTCTTGTCCGACCAACCATTGCTTGCCTTCAATTTCAGTAGTGAAAGCACGGTGTGCAACTTTGTGTATTCGTCCTTGCAACCCGGGAACAAAGGTTTCTCCGAGTCCTCCATCAAACCCTTAAATTGATTAAACTCTCTCTTACTAGTGTAGTTTCCTTCTGCATCGCGCAACATTTGAGCCAGATTGTTGTCATCATCAACGGCCAACCTATCCTCATCGGATCCATAACCGATGTCAGCTGCCACGCTGTCAGCTCCGTCGTCGTCGACATTATCACATTGAAGTATGATCTCCTCTTCACCGTGCCTTGTCCAACGTGTATAGCTAGGTACAAAGCCCCTCCGAACCAAGTGCAAGTGGATCTGGTCTTTGTCCGAAAATATCTTCTCATTCTTGCAATCAATGCATGGACAATGTATGTACTCCATCTTCTTTTGCAATCTGTTCACCTCAGCTGATATTAGGAAAGTAGATACGCCGTCTATGTATTCTCGGCTGTAACGGTTCGCATCGTACATCCATCTACGGTCCATCTACAATTAATTAATGTAACAATTATTAATATGCAATCTGCAGGCCATCGTAAATTGTGATTGAGTAGAAATAATTTAAGATTTAAGTTTATGTGCGTAGATGCAATTTTGATGATGGGTGACACGTCATGGAGCCTTTCACAAGATTGACAGGTGATGTAATATGTAGAAGATGTGGTAGAATGATCACTTGTTCCACCATGACAACCAATGCTATCGTCATTTCTTCTAGCAATGTCGTCACTATTGTAATGGCCTTGTAATAAGATATGTTGCTTATATCATCATCTGAACTTTCATTGCATCTACCTGCCCTACTAAGGTTGTTCCGCTTTTCACAATGACCGTAATGACTTAAACACTTTAACTAAAGTTTTCCTGGGCTACACTATTCATATCATGGGTTGTTGTCGACTAGGGTAATTTCACTAGTAGAATTTATATGCAAATAAAGGTTTAAATAAAATATTTTTTTAGAACATGGGAGCCATGCTTTGTATAGTTCCTTCATAATACATAAAATGATATTTAATTAAACTTCATTTAATCAATTTTAATTTGCATGGAACATAGTAATTTTTATTACATAATATGCATCCTTATAGCTTAATAAAAATTCCCAATAAAAACTGTCATTGATAAAAATGAGCTAACAATAGGCACTAATGGAGCAAGATGTATATGCACGCACTAACGGTAAAAAATTAATGGTAATTAAATAACAAAACTTAAGTACCATACATAGCCAAAATTAAATTTATCCTCTCAAAGAGCTAGATAATAAATTCACCATCTCAAAATGCAAGGCAACTTCATGATCGCCCATCTACCATATTAACTAAAATTTAATGTTATTAATATCCAATAACCTTAATTAAAAAAATTAATATATGATTGCTCATAATTTGTCATCTAAAAATAGGAGACAACTTAATCTAATGGAGCAATGTAATAAATTCATCATCTAGATATAAATTAATCGAAAAAATGCTAGGTAAATAAAAACAAATTAGACGCGAACTTTGCATTTGAAGAGAGGAGAATCTTAAATAAACTAGATCTAAACATTAAATTGCAACTACATCACCACAAATGAAGAGAGGAGAACAAAATACTCACCTTGGAACAACTCTAGGAAGTAAAAGCTCTAGATTCTTTGCAAACAAAATCTGATATCTTGAAACTTTGCTTTGTTCTCGGGGAGGAAGATGACTGAGCAATTTCTTTGTAGGTCAGTAGCGACCGATATTTATAGTCAGTAGGTCAGAGTAGCGACCAGCATTTGAAGAGAGTAGAACCTTAATTAAACAATCACTGATAAAAATGAGCTAACAATAGCCACTAATGGAGCAAGATGTATATGCACGCACTAACGGTAAGAAAATTAATGGTAATTAGAAACAAATCTTAAGTACTATGCATAGCCAAAATTAAATTTATCCTCTTGAGGAGCTAGATAATTCATCATCTCAAAATGCAAGGCAACTTCATGATCACCTATCTACCATGTTAATTAATTTTAATGTTTATTAATATCCAACAATCTTAATTAAATAAATGTAATATATGCTTGCCATAATTTGTCATCTAAAAAAGGTAGACAACAATTAATCTAATGGAGCAAGGTAATAAATTCATCATCTAGATATAAATTAATCTACAAAATGCTGGGTAAATAAAAAAAATCGAATCTAATTAAGCTTTGCAATTGAAGAGGGGACAATCTTAAATAAACTAGATCTAAACATTAAATTGCAACTACATCACCACAAATGGAGAGAGGAGAACAAATTACTCACCTTGGAACAACCCTAGGAAGTAAAAGCTCAAGATTCCTTGCAAATAAAATCTCAAATCTGAAACTTTGCTTTTTTTTCTCAGTGAGGAAGATGACCATGAGCTCCTGTAGACTGCTGTAGCGACCAGTATTTATAGGGAATATTATTTGTGGCGGTTCTAAACTAAAATCGCCACAGATAAAAGTATCTACGACGGTTCTAACATAAAACCGCCACAAATAATCCCATGATCAGTGACGGTTCTTTCCTCCAACCGCCACAGATAGTTCCCAAGTATCAGCGGCGATTTTTTCCTAACCGCCACTGTAGTGGACTATCAGTGGCGGTTTGTGATGAAAACCGTCACTGATAGTGTTCGAAGTATTTGTGGCGGTTCCAACTACAAACCACCACTGATAGTGGACTATCAGTGGCGGTTAGGAAAAAAAACCGCCACTGATGACCCTGGCACCGGTTTGAGCTCAAAAACCGCCATTGATAGTTCTATTAGTGGCGGTTCCAAACAAACCGCCACTAATAGGGCGTCTCCTATGTGCAGTTTTGTAGTAGTGGCTATATATAGAGAGAGAGTTTTTAGTGCTAATTGGCCCAAGCCTAGGGCCATTGTCCCAGCAGCTTGAGGCCAGTTCCGCCCTTGCCATGCATGATCCATTGCACTATAGTTCCAGGGTGTTGCTGTATGCACGCATTTCATCTCGAAGACCTTTTATCAGTGGCGGATTCAGAACGAAAAACAATCAGGTGTCACCGTATGTATCGCCACATGTGTGTGGGGTCATTAAGCTTGGGTTATATGATGTCATGGCTATGCATATTTGTGTTTTTATAAGGTAAAATAAAGTTGGAACCGATGTCTTGGGCACCCCCCTAAGCCCAATTTGGAGCCGCTCATGGCTTCAATTCCGTAAGATATCGTGTGAATTTTGACTCTCCTAATAACCCTTCAGTGGTTTTTTAGTGGAGGTATCTTTTAATAAATACAAGAAATGCTTAAAAAACAGCATACAGTTCTGACCTCTTTTAATGGCGAGTGAAGTCTTAGGTAAAGCATAAATAAGTGTAAAAGATCTCTTCATTTGTTTCAAAATTTATGTAATTTGTATTGAAAGAAGATGCATAGAAACACCTCTCATAAAAGGATTAAGACGATGCGGGAAAGTGCGGGGGAGAATAATTGTTGGAAAGAAAGCTGGCGGCCAGGGGTGGAAGTGAATGTATTTACCCGGTGTCACAGGACACTGGGTAAAAAAAAAGTGTATATTAGTCTATGTATATAAAAATTATTGTATGTTAGTCTATATATATATATATATATATATATATATATATATATATATATATATATATATATATATATATATATATATATATATATATATATATATATAGTATATGTGAACCCTTTGATCTAAATCTTGTGACACCAGGAGGCAAATAACAAACAAATGGTAAGAATAATAAGTTATTATCACATATATGATGAAGTAGTGAACCTCGATGATTTTTTCTCTAGTTCCCCTCTGCTGATGGAAAGCGAAGCTGTCGGCAAGCGCATCCATGGTTGGATCGAGGTCACACGGTGGAACCGGGGAGCCCGGCCGGCCCGTCGGTTAGCTGAATGTAACGGCGACCTACCAGCTGGCTCCACAGCCCGCACCGCCACCTTGCAGCACCTGGCTGAAGAAATCAGAAACCACATGCCTACACCGTTTCCGCTTTGCTTTTTGGCGGCACGTACGCCGCGACGCACGCAGAAGACGGGACTGCTCGATGGAAGGTGAGGCAAGACTACAAGAACAGACACCCGAAAACTCTTCTTCTCTTTCGCAGCAACAGCCAGCGCTGGGGATCGCCGCGGCCGCCCTTTCTCTCGATCGATCGAAAGCGGATGCTTTAACGGCGCCCAAGGAAGGGAAAAAGAAGAGGACGGAAGAAAGTATGAAAGGTCGAGCCATTTTCGCTTTAGTCACGGTCTCCATCCTTTTGCTTTCTGGTCTTTCGAGATGGATGGAAGGAAGGACGGACGGGCGTGTCCATTTTCAGCCTCGTCGTGAGTTCACAGTTATGACGAGGACACGTTCGAATCGATGGAGCCAGATGGGTAATGCATCTAAGCACCCGGAAGGCTAAATTTAATCTCACTTTGGTTCTTTCACCGAGATCGCTAAAGCTTAGGCAGAGGTGATATGGGGAATGTACATGAGAGTTAATCTTGTATTAGTTTCTGAATTCTGAGTGAAGTCTCAGATGTAGCTTTGAGTCCATCTCGACGTGTACGGCAAACTGAAGCTGAGTTCGATTGCCATACCATTTTTGTCTGTACGTATGTGCGTCCGATTGCATGTTTGAATCGTAGCAATACCAGGTTATATAAACAAGAGCCTTGTACTTTTTTTGAACACGTACGAGCAAGGAGCAAGAAAATGGAAAAGATGCTAATTATGCCGCACCACAGATCATGGGAAGCGCTGAAGATCATGCATATGGGATCTGAGCATGTGACACCTAGGCGCAAATGCTCAACTCGGAGTTCGAGTGGTTGCACATGAAAGAGTCAAAATCGATTGATGATTTCACAGTCTAGCTAACAACCATCGTCAACAACATTAGGGTGCTAGGTGAGGAGTCGAGGAGATATATGCTGTCAAGAAATTTTTTTGTGCCGTCTCTCATAAGTTTCTCGAGATTGCTTCGACTATCGAACAATTTGCCGACTTTAGGACCATGACGGTGGATGATCTCCTTGAACGGTTGAAGGCACATGAGGAGCACTCATGAGGATACAGTGGCACCAAGGAAGAATATTTATTGCTCACCTGTATTGAGTGGAAGGCCAAAGAGACAAAGACCGACGGAAGCAATAGAAAGTTCGACAAATAAAGGTGTGATGCTACAATTGTCAAGACTACGGGCCGACGCATGCAGCCGAAGTTGCCTACGGCGCTGGCGACCGAAGAGGTAGAGGCCGAAGGTGGTGCCGGCCGAAGGACCACCAAGGCATGCGGCCATGGGAGCCACCAAGGGGGCCACCAAGTGGAGCCAGCCGATGCAGAGAAGGCCAACCTGGATGTGCACCAAGGCAGACGCTAGCGCAGGCTAAGGAGAGGGAAGACCGAGGCGGGGCCAGAACCAGGCGCACGAAGTCGTGGTCCGGCTGGATGAGGCTGGTGCGGTGGGGCGTGAAGGCGCATAGGGTACAGGTCGCCGAAGACCGAAGGACTGACAGGAGTCAGCAGGGCCGAGGTGTGTACTGGCTGGAGCAGAGGGCCTACGCGCAGAGGCCAATGCGATGGGTGCTGCCCCAGAGTCTCCTCCTCTTGGGGCAGCGGTGCATCCAATTTTTCCACTCCCCTTCCTCAATCATCCTTGTGCTTGCTTCTTCTAGGCTTCTCTTTCTGAAAGAAAAATAAAGTGATAATCCACTTAGGAGTTGTCTGGCAGAGCTTCAGCTCCACCAGATTCGTGAATTTGGTGGAGCTGGGTATTTCTATCTCCACCAAATCTGTAGAGCTGGGCTGTGAGTATATAAAGAGTGTTTAGATGGGTTATCTTGTTTACACTTTAGAATAAAAATATAAACTTAATTCACTTTATTTTAACCTACAAATTTCAGAACTAAGGTGGAGCTGGGATCTAGAGCTCTACCAAGCAGGGCTTTAAAATCCTAGAGAATGCCCTGATAAGTGATGTCTTCTTGTCCTCCCCAACCCTCATATCTGCAACCCCCATAGCTAGTTCTCTTTCTAGGCGAATGGTGCACAATTGGCACCAACCAACACTTGTGCCAAATGGAGTTGCATCTTTGACTAGCTGCCGCAATCTCTTGAAGAAGAACAAGCTGAGCCTTCTCTATGCGCATTGCCACGAGTGCTTGCTGCATAGACTCGTGGTCTGCCTCCAGTCTCATGTACAGCTTCTTAATGTATACTAGTTACATGCCCGTACGTTGCTACGAAAAACAAAATTGATAACGAAAAATAAAGATTAAAAAATAAAAAAAATATTTCACAAGATCAAACATCTATCTTTAACGCTTCGTTTCTTGCGAAAGTTGGCTAATTAAAGCAACGCTTCGTTTTTTGCGTAGGGCAATTAAGCAGGGCAATTAAGTAGGGCAATTAAGCAGGGCAATTAATGACATGGGTAGAACTCACCACTGCCACCAACTGCTGCTTTATAATAGTAGAGATATGGCTCCACTTCCTCATCCTTGTACTTCTCCAGGACCCTGGCTGTAGGAGCCACCGCACCTTGATGCACCTTGTCAATCGTGTATACCCTATCACCACCGCTGCAAATACCATCTGTCGCTTGCCCTCTCCTCAGCATCACATCCAACAACAGGAGAATGTGGCAACTCCACATCATCATTATAGAGGTGACTCTTTCTTGCACAATGTCCTCAGGTAAGACCTCGTCGGCATAACGGCCGCTGGTTTACGCTTCATCTGCGTTTAGGTGGGGGCCTTCCTCTTCCTCCAGGGACGGTCCAAGGACAAGCCTCTCTTGGTCATTCTCTAGGAGGCAGACCCGGCCCTCCGGATCCACGACCACGGCATGCTCCTCGCTTTTGCACAATGAGAGAAGTAGAGTCGGCTCATCATCTTCATGGCCTTGGGTGAGGTTTACCTCCTCATTCTTCTTCTTGCTCTGGCAATCCGAAGTGAAATGCCCATTTTTGCCATAGTTGAAGCACTTTAATTGACTGCGATACTCCGTCATGTGGTGACCATATTTTCCATATTTAAAACATTTGATATGTGACTTATCTCGTGACCTGTTACCACCGTCTTGTTCAGTCTTATCTCCTCAACCACCTCTACCTCCTCAACCACCCCACCGAAACCGCCACGCCCTCGCCCGCGGCTACTTGATGAGTCATGGCCATCCTTGGTCCATGATTCCATGTGGAACTCCTTGTAATCACTTCTTACATCTCCCTTTAACAGTAACACCTGCTTGTTATGGGACTGATACCTTGTTAGTAGCTCCTCATGTGCCTTGAGCGAGCTGATGATCTCCTCGATTTTCATGTTCTCCATATCAGGGGAGTACATGAGCATGATGACGATAGGCACGAATTTTTTACGTAGCACGCGCATATCCTTCTTTATTGCCATAGATTCCTCCATCGTGTCGCCGATAGATATAATCTTGTTGTATAGTGAAGTAAATTTGCCGGCGAACTCGTCCGCCGATTGGGTTTCTCTCATCTGGAGATTCTCAAACTTGTTCAGTAGATTTTGTAGTCACACCTCTTTCATGCGGTCAACTCCCACGTGCATCTTCTCAAGCGTTAACCATGTTTCATGTGCTATCTCCTTCCCAATGAGCTGGTGCATCATCAAATCTAGTACCAGCTGATAGATCGCAGCAAGTGCTGTCTGACCTATCCTATCATCTTTTTCAGCCTTCCCCTTTGGATCGACTGCACCCCAGACACTCTGGGCGCTCAGGGTTGCTTTCTGTTAGGATATGACTCAATATCTAATCTTACCAAACTTGGAGTCCTTGCCTTCTTCGATACGGACTCATTGGCTATATAAGCCACCCCCATGTACTTGTAATCCTTGAACCTTCATAGTGGATTTCGCTCCGTGGTTTTTTACCCGCAAGGGTTTTCCACGTAAATCTCGCGGTCCACCGCTCCGTGAAATCTCGCGGTTCACCGCTCCAATCTATTGTGTGCGCGCAGCAACCCTAACCCTAACAAGTGGTATCCCCAACCTGATCGCAGAACCACACAAAGAGAAGATATAACCAGTAAATTGATCTTCGCTTGTCAAGATCACCAAAGATAATCGTAATCAACAAAACCCAAGAACATCATTTGTTTTCACTTTATTCTTATCAAACATCAAGCCAAAATTAGAAGTGCTCTTTCAAATAACGTAAGAATCCACTTAACCCAAGATTCCAATGCTCTTGCCAGGATTATGCATAAATCGCTTAACAACACTAACAGAATGAGCCAAATCTGTCCGTGCAAATCATAGCATACATGAGATTACCAACTGCGCTTAGAGTAAGGAATACGAGACATATAGTCTTTGTCTTCTTCATTAGTAGGACACTGACTTGAAGATAATTTAAAGTGAGAGGCAAAGGTGTAGAAACAGGTTTGCAATCACTGAGATTAAATCTGCCAAGTACATTCTCAATGTAACTTTTCTGAGATAGAAATAATGTACCAGCCTTTGCGATCACTGCCAATTTCCATCCCAAGAATTTTCTTTGCTGGAACAAGATCTTTCATCTCAAATTCATGACTAAGTTGAGCCTTCAATTGTTTAATCAATGACTTGTCATGAGAAACAATGAGCATATCATCAACATAGAGCAGCAAATAAACAAATGAACCACTTGGGAATCGCTTGAAGTAAACATGCTTATCATAATTGTCGCGAGTATTGTTGTGCAATCATAAAAGAATCAAACCTTTATACCACGCTTGGAGCTTGTTTTAAACCATAGAGAGATTTTTTCAAATGACAAACTAAATTCTCCTTTCCAGAGTAGCAAAACCTCAGGTTGTGTCATAAAATCTCTTCTAAATCTCCATGTAAGAAAGGGCTTTAACATCAAGTTGCTCTAATTCCAAGTCAAAGCAACAAATGCAAGCATAACCCTGAATTGAAGAGTGGCGAACAACAGAGAGAAAACTTCATTGAAGTCAATACCTTCCCTTTGGTCGAAACCTTTACCACTAAGCGGGCTTTCCATCTTAAGTGTTCAATTCCAAAGAATACCCATCCTTCTTCTTATAAATCCATTTGCACTTTAAAGGTTTCTTACCTTGGAAGCTCAACAAATCCCATGTTTTGTTCTTATGAAGGCTCAAAATTTCTTCATCCATACCAACCACTTTAGAAGAATTTTCACATGAGATAGCTTCGTAATAAGAAGAAGGTTCAAAGGTATCACAAATATCTTGAGCAGCAAGAAGAGCATAACATGCCATATCATCATCACGATATCTAGCAGTGCAATTGAATATTTCTTCGTGTTCTATCTCTAGCAATACAAGGATCATTAGTACTAGGAGATGCTGAGACTCGGGTGAAGTAGGACCACTTGGTGCTGAAATTGGTTGTAAAAGTAGAACCACTAGATGAATCATTATCAATGGTAGGTAAGACTACCTCAAATTCTCGCGATTTCTTGCAAAGAACTCGTAAATTTCAGATTCATGTGGATGAAATTTCAGATTCATTTGTGGATGAACAACCATCACTATCATCACTACCGATGAAAGTAAAGCATCTTCATTAAAAGTAACATCAATCATTTAATGAATAATTTAAAGTATCCTAACACCATAAACGATACCTTTGACACCTGAACCATATCCAACAAATATGCATTTTCTGCTCTAGGCTCTAATTTTCCATCACTCACATGAGCATAGCAGGATAACCAAATATTTTTCAAGTTTGAATAATCAACTTTACTCCGACCAAACCTCTTCGAATCTTAAAATCAATGGCTGAATTTGGAGAGCGATTAACCAAATAGGGTCGAGAAAACAGCCTCACCACAAAGCACGCTTATGTCCCACAAACCTGCATTTGAAAGCATGCAACGCTCTTTCCAGAAGAGTGCGATTCATACGCCTCGCCACACCATTTTGCCGAGGTTTACCCGAATCACAAATGTCTTGCAATACCATGATTAGCACAAAACTGATTAAACTCACCATCGCAAAATTCTAATCCATTGTCAGTTCTAAATTTCTTGATTTTCTCGCCTGCTTGATTTTCAACCAAAGCTTTCAATTCTTGAACACCTAAAATGCTTCATTCTTATGTTTCAAGAAATAAACCCAAACTTAAGTAGAAAAATCATCAATGAAGGTAATCATGTAGCTACATCCTCCAATAGAAAGAAATTTAGAAGGACCCCAAAGATCGTAATGAACATAATCAAGAATTCCTTTGACTGTTGAGTTGAAATAGTAAAATCTGAATTCTCTTTTGTTTGCCAAAAACACAATGTTCACAGAAATCAAGCTTGCCAATATCATCTAAATGTCCTTTCTTGCACAAAAGATGCATACCTTTCTCACTATGTGACCCAAGCGCATATGCCAAAGCTTGGTGATGTGAGGATTTGATGCAATCGAAACAAGCAGTAACTCAGAATCGTGGAACCTTTGCAAGTAATAAAGACTATTGATTCGATTATTTTCATGACAACAAGATTGCTCTTTAGAAATCTTATGGACACCATTTTCACCGGTATACTTGTAACCCAAAGATTCAATAGTGCCTAATGAAATAAGATTTCTTTTCATTCTGAACATGGCGAATATTTGTGAGGGTTCTAATAGTGCCATCATGAGTTTTGATTTGAATAGAACCGATGCCAACAATTTCAAGTGGAGACTCATCACAATACAACATCACCACTACCAACAGTAATCATAAGTAGAGAACCACTCTTTAAATGGACAAATATGAAACGTGTCGTAATCAATAATCCAAGCAGCTTTGATTCTCAAGTTGGAAGTGCTAATTAGAGCCTCACCATCGATTCATTTTGAACAAGACTAGCCTCAAAGAGGTTTATCGATTGTGGTCTTTTATCTTTATCCGCCTTATTTTTCAGCTTGTAAACAATTGGAAACATCATGACCATAATTCTTGCAATAACGGCAAAAGTTGTTGGGTTTACGCCCTCTTGACTTAGATCTAGACTTCGATCTATCGAATTGCCTTTATGTGTGATCTACCTCTAACAATTAAACCTCACTTAATCTTCGTAACGAGAATCAATATCAAATTTCTCCTTAGACAACAAATTTGATTTAACATTCTAAAACTAAGGTGTCATGATTACCATAAAGCATAATCTCCTTGAAATGTTTAAAGGTAGCAGGCAAAGAGACGACCAAATGTAATAGCCTTATCTTCATCATCAATTTTTACCTCTAATTTCTCAAGATCAATGATGAGAGAATTAAACTCATTAAGATGAGATCAATAGAGGTACCTTCCGCCATGCTAATTGTGTACAGACGCTTTGAGACGCAATTTGTTGGCAAGACTTTTCTTCATGTACAAATCTTCCAACTTTTCCATAACAGCGGCAAAGGGTCTCACTAATAACTTCACGCAAAACATCTCAGAGACAAACCGAGCTGAATGGCGGAAAGGGCTTTTGGTCAAGTTCTTCCCATTGTTCATCTCGTCATTGTCGCCGCTTAGCTTGTCAATGCTTTTTCGACACCAACCTGTAAGAACGGCTTTCATCCTAACTCCGCCATATTGCAAAACTGATCTTGCCATCAAACTTCTCGATGTCAAATTTAGTGGACGGCATAATGAGAACAAATTGCAGATCAAATAATAATATGGTAGATTTAGAAAAATAAACTTCCTCAAGCGCTGAATCCGCCAAGAAATTTACGCTCGTATACGGTTGGTGCGATTAGCAAAGTCCAAAAAAAACGGACTTGAATTAACTTGTGGCCAATTGATCTTTGACCCGACTTGACTTTTTCTTGAACCGACGTGAACTTCCTTATGCCTTTCACCGAGACTTGAAAAGTCACGTGCCACTTCAACCTCAACACAAGCTTGCTTCCAAGTTCCAATCGAGATTTGCACTAGCGCTGCGGAGAGACCAGAGGTGATGTCGGTAAGCGCGGCGACGCGACGGAAGGACGCCGAGGCTGACCACCGTGACGCGGAGCGCATGAGGCCGGATGGCCAGTAGCAGCGGCGGCGCTGGATCCGGCGGACCGCACTAGTTTACGAGCGAGACGGACTGAGGCGGCGTGCGGGCTCAGCGCTGGCTAGCGCGAAGCCGAGGAGACGGCGCTACGGAAGTCGGCGAGCCGAGACGGGCCGGCGCGAAGCCAAGGCGCTGGCTCGGCGGCAGCCCATGCGCGACGGAGATGACGCAGAGGAGCCGGAGACGGCTAGGCTGCACGCCGATCAAGGGCAAGCGTTGGCCGCGTAACCGAAGGGCGGTAACGCAGATCCGGCGACCGGCGGATCATATGAGCGCGACGCGGAAGCCGAGAGGCGGCGATGGCGCAGGGGCCGAGGAGATGGCGCGCGCACCCGTGTATGCTCTGATACTCTATTCACTCATCTTAATGAGTTTAATTCTCTCATCATTGATCTTGGAGAAATTAGAGGTAAAATTGATGATGAAGATAAGGCTATTCTGCTGGTCGCTCTTTGCCTCGCTACCTTTAAACATTTCAAGGAGATTATGCTTTATGGTAATCATGACACTTTAGTTTCGAGAATGTTAAATCAAATTTGTTGTTCTAAGGAGAAATTTGATATTGATTCTCGCTCCAAGTTAAGGCCGAGGGTTTAATTGTTAGAGGTAGATCACAAAGATAAAGGCAAATCATAGATCAAGTCTAGATCTAAGTCAAGAGGACGAACTCCAACAACTTTTGCCGTTATTGCAAGAATTATGGTCATGATGTTTCCAATTGTTACAAGCTGAAAAATAAGACATGATAAAGATAAAAGACCACAACTGATAAACTCGCCGAGGCTAGTCTTGTTCAAAATGAATCTGATGGTGAGGCTCTAATTAGCACTTCCAACTTGAGGAATCAAACCTGCTTGGATTATTGATTCAGCTTGCACGTTTCATATTTGTCCATTTAAAGAGTGGTTCTCTACTTATGATTCTCATGGTAGTGGTGATGTTGTGATCGGATGAGTCTCCACTTGAAATTGTTGGCATCGGTTCTATTCAAATCAAAACTCATGATGGCACTATTAGAACCCTCACAAATGTTCGCTATGTTCCTAATGAAAAGAAATCTTATTTCATTAGGCACTATTGAATCTTGGGTTACAAGTATCACCGGGAAAATGGTGTCCTTAAGATTTCTAAAGGCAATCTTGTTATCATGAAAGCCAATCAATCAATAGTCTTTATTACTTGCAAGGTTCCACAGCTATGTGTTCTCAGAACTGCTTCAACGATTGCATCAAATCCTCACATCACCAAGCTTTTGCATATGCGCTGGGTCACATGAGTGAGAAAGGTATGCATCTTTTGTGCAAGAAAGGACATTTAGATGATATTGGCAAGCTTGATTTCGTGGAACATTGTGTTTTTGGCAAACAAAAGAGGGTCAGCTTTTTCTGCTTCAACTCAACAAATTCAAAGGAATTCTTGATTATGTTCATTCCGATCTTTGGGGTCCTTCTAAATTTCTTTCTATTGAGGATGTAGCTACATGATTACCTTCATTGATGATTTTTCTCGCAGAAGTTTGGGTTTATTTCTTGAAACATAAGAATGAAGCATTTTCAGTGTTCAAGAATTGGAAAGCTTTGGTTGAAAATCAAACAGCAGTAAAAATCAAGAAATTTAGAACTGACAATGGATTAGAATTTTGCAAAGGGTGAGTTTAATCAGCTTGTGCTAATCATGGTATTGCAAGACATTTGATAGCCTGTAAACTCAAGAAAATGGTGTGGCAGAGCGTATGAATCGCACTCTTCGAAAGAGCCCGTTGCATGCTTTCAAATGCAGGTTTGTGGGACAAGGTGCCAGCTTGTGGGTCGAGATCGCTTTACAAATTTCTTATTTGGTTAATCGCTTCCAAATTCAGCCATTGATTTTAAGATTCCGTAAGAGGTTTGGTCGTAAACCAGTTGATTATTCAAACTTGAAATATTTGGTTGTCCTGCGCTATGCTCATGTGAGTGATGGAAAATTAGAGCCTAGAGCAAGAAAATGCATATTTGTTGGATATGGTTCAGGTGTCAAAGGGTATCGTTTATGGTGTTCAGATGCTCGCAAATTATTCATTAGTCGTGATGTTACTTTTAATGAATATGCTTTACTTTCATCTGGTCGTGATAGTGATGGTTGTTCATCCACAATGAATCTGAAATTTCATCCACATCTGAATCTGAAATTTCTGTTGTTGCTGCATGATATGCAGAATTTGAGGTAGTCTTACCTTCCATTGATAATGATTCATCTTGTGGTTATACTTTACAACCAATTTCAGCACCAAGTGGTCCTACTTCACAAACGCCTCAGATCTCCTAGTACTAATGATCCTTGTATTGCTAGAGATAGAACACGAAGAAATATTCAATTGCCTGCTAGATATCGTGACAATCGATGATATGGCATGTTATGCTCTTCTTTGCTGCTCAAGATATTTGTGATACCTGAACCTTCTTCTTATTCTCAAGCTATCTCATGTGAAAATTCTTCTAAGTGGTTGACAAATATGGATGAAGAAATTTTGAGCCTTCATAAGAACAAAACATGGGATTTGGTTGAGCTTCCAAAAGGTAAGAAACCTTTAAAGTGCAAATGGATTTATAAGAAGAAGGATGGTATTGCCGAATTGAACCTGCAAGATGGAAAGCCCGCTAGTGGTAAAAAGGTTTCACCAAAGGGAAGGTATTGACTTCAATGAAGTTTTCTCCTCGTTGTTCGCCACTCTTCAATTCGGTTATGCTTGCATTTGTTGCTTTATTTGACTTGGAATTAGAGCAACTTGATGTTAAAACCGCTTACATGGAGATTTAGAAGAAGAGATTTTTATGACACAACCTCGAGGGTTTTGCTACTCCCGAAAGGAGAATTTAGTTTGTCATTTGAAAAAGTCTCTCTATGGTTTAAAACAAGCTCCAAGGCAAAGGGGTATAAAAGGTTTGATTCTTTTATGATTGCAACAACAATACTCGCAAAGCTAATTATGATAACTGTTTACTTCCAAACAGCCTCAAGTGGTTCATTTGTTTATTTGCTGCTCTATGTTGATGATATGCTCATTGTTTCTCATGACAAGTCATTGATTAAACAATTGAAGGCTCAACTTAGTCATGAATTTGAGATGAAAGATCTTGGTCCAAAGAAAGAAAATTCTTGGGATGGAAATTCAGCGTGATCGCAAGTTCGTACATTATTTCTATCTCAAAGTTACATTGAGAAGGTACTTGGCGTATTTAATCTCGGATTGCAAACCTGCTTTCTACACCTTTGCCTCTCACTTTAAATTATCTTCAAGTCGTTGTCCTACTAATGAAGAAGACAAAGACTATATGTCTCAGATTCCTTACTCTAGCGCAGCTTGGTAATCTCATGTATGCTATGATTTGCACTGCACGCATTTGGCTATCTCTGTTAGTGTTGTTAGCATTTATGCATAATCCTGGCAAAGAGCATTGGAATGCGCTATGGATTCTTCATATTTGAAAGGCACTTTAATTTTGGCTTGATGTTTGATAAGAATAAAGTGAAAACAAATGATGTTCTTGGGTTTGTTGATTCTGATTATGTCGGTGATCTTGACAACCAAGATCAATTTCTCGTTATATCTTCTCTTTGTGTGGTTCTCAGTCATTGAAAGCATCCTTACACTTATTGCCGCTTTTCTTTCTACTAATTGGCAAGCGGAATATATTTCAGCTAATCAAGGCGTATGGAAGCTATTTGCCGTAGGTCCTGCTTCGAACTTGGTATTAAACAGATGTTCTTACTGCTATCATTAGTGATAAGTGCTATTTGTTTGACCAAGAATGATATGTATCATGCCAAGACCAAGCATATTGATATCAAGTACCACTTTATTCGCGACATTGTTGCTGAAGGACATATTATTGTGGGAAAGATACATACTGATGATAATCGCCGCATGCTCACCAAGTCTCTCTCTAATACCAAGTTCAAGCATTGTCTTGACTTGGTTGGTATTCATGGTGCTTAATTGCCCTTCGGGGTTTCTTGGAGACAAATTTTTATTATGGATTTTGAGTCAAGGGGAGGTTTGTTAGGATATGACTCAATATCTAATCTTACCAAACTTGGAGTCCTTGCCTTCTTCGATACGGACTCATTGGCTATATAAGCCACCCCCATGTACTTGTAATCCTTGAACCTTCATAGTGGATTTTCGTCTCCCGTGGTTTTTTACCCGCAAGGGTTTTCCACGTAAATCTCGTGTCCACCGTTCCGTAAATCTCGTGTCCACCGTTCCAATCTATTGTGTGCGTGTGCGTGTGCAACCCTAACCCTAACACTTTCATCTTCATGCTCATACTGGATAATTGTCAATCGTCAGTAGAGGGTACTGGAGGGATATGAACCCACTATGGATCTTCGCCTTCTCGCCTATAACCTGCCTCTTGCCTTATCCTGTTTACGTAAAGCAATAGAACACCTAGAAGCAACATAACACCTCTTCTCCCTTGTTTTTCTTCATGTGACACCAACCTGATCCAAGCCTTGCAACCACCTGGTGCCTCTGCGTCCTCCTGACTCATGTGCTGATGCTAGAAGATGCTGTGTCAACTTTGCTTTTCTTCTAGTGGACTCGACATGGATAGACCTGCTCTTTTTCTTGTGTCACCTACATGCACCATACGCATCATTTTTTCTTCAGCGAATGTCACGTAGCAAATCAATCTTCACAACTAGATTAGCTAGCCCGTGAACAGAGAGTCCTCGGACACCATGTCCCCTCGTCCTTGTTTTCTTTTGCATCGCCGCTGCCTGGGAGCCTGCGTCCCTCTTCTTTGCATCCCCTCTGCTGGTTGGGTCAACTCGCGCTCTCCACGCCACGCCACTGCGCACGCGACCAGACCCGGCTTTGCAGAGAACTCCGCATCGGATTTTGAATCTGACAAAGAACGCTATGACGTCCAGAAAAAAATAACTCAACCAATTCACGTGCTTTGATACCAATTGTTAAAATAAAATGCTAAAGATTTTTGGAACAATTTTCTCTTTTATTACCTCTTTCTTTCTTGCTTACAAAACTCAGACCTACCTCTAAATTCATACCGAATCTATAGGCCTAATAAATAGAATATGATTCTACTTCCTTATCCTAATCCAACTCCTCATCCTAATCAAACTCTTAATCAAAACTCCTAAACTAATTAAAAGATTATCTCTAACAGTTCTAAGGAAGAAGAAGAAGCAGAATTAGGGAGGAATAACAAGGAGATTAGAGAGAGAGAGAGAGAGAGAGAGAGAGAGAGAGAGAAGGGAAACAAGGAAAGGAGACCCACTGCAAACATGGCCCACAAACTAGCCTCAACATTGCAGTCTGTGATAGGGTGAAAATGGGTTAGATAATACCCGCCCAATGTGGAGCTGGATCCGATCGGTATCGGATCCAGAACGGATTTTATCTATCCAGTTGTATCCATAACTGGATTCAGATATTTGAATTCAAATATCAGATCGGATTCAGAATAGGTAGTATTTGAAAAATATAGGACGGGATCTGAATATCAGGTAAATGTCGATCCGGATATCTGGATGCCAAATTGGCTACAAGGCCTCGCACGGTCACCATACAAGGCCCTCCACCAGATTTCCCCCATGGCCCCACCCTAGGCTAGATCTCCCCCGGGGCTACCAGCCGTGACTCCCATTCCAGCTGCCTCTCCGCCAGATCTCCCCCACCCCCGGCTGCATCTCTGCCCCTTGTCATGTCTCCATCCCTGAACGTGACCCCGCCCGCGGCCACCACTCTACCCCCCTACCACGTCCCCACCCTCAGTCGCAACCCTTTTGGAATAGTGGCGATGAGGAAGGGAGGCCATTTGCTCCAGCAGTCCGATCGATCTCCTGGGTGGCGGTCGCCTTGGATTACCGTTTCTCAAGGCCATCCTTCCAGCCACGCGCCGCTCAGGGAAAAACGTCCCGAGCGCGTCGGGCTCAGGAAGTAACATCCGAGCTTTCTTCTGATGAACTTGTTTGCTCTTGACAGGAGAAAATCGCCCTCGACGCCGCAGTGGCAGTGATCAAGCCACTATCGGAGGATCTCGGGGCGCCTAACCCTGGTACTAGGACCAAGAAGTTAGCGGGCGCAAGCGACCTGGTCGGTCGCAGTCGTCATCGCTGTAACACCCCGGCATCTAGTACGCCTGAATGTTACCAAACATAGACTAAACAGCATCTAAATACCACAACTAAAGATAAATTACAGCAAAGGAGCAAATGCTAAAACCGAAAATTTCGACAGCATCTCCTTTGTTTTTCCATGAATTGAAGCAACAACAATATGATCACAGGATATAGCATAAAGAATGACATCTAAATCATCAATAACGAGGATTCTAGCAACAGTATAAGTCTAGAATAACGAATTCAACCATCTCATGAGATAAACGAAGCAAATGAGGGAAACAAGCACACAATTTAACCAGACACCATGTTTCATGGCACTATTCTTATTATCATGACTCAAGCTGATAAATCTGTCTAAAGGTGTGGAGCTACGTGAAGATGTGTAGCTAATGCCCCTTCCCACATGCCGGTGTCATGGTACCTAAAACAACATAAAACACAAGCGTGAGTTCATCACTCAGCAAGTATATTACAATAGACCATAAAGAACAATTCAACGTTAACATCACTACCATGCTCAACATCATGTACAAGCCATACTTTCATATACCACATCATTCTCATGTCTCAATATCATTGTACTCATTTCATCATCATCATCATCATCATCATCATCATGTATGCAATGCGATGCAATGCAAATGCTCATATCTCCTCGAAGCACATACCGGTATTGCCGAGTGCACACCCGTCGGCGTGCACCCCCTTCCCCTTCCATCTCGTAGATGGAGGGTGCCTACTCTTACTGACTCGCTCCCATGCACACACGTGGATGGGATTACGAGGTAGGTCTTTCGTATTCACTACGTGTGAACACAGAGGCCCGCATCAGCATGGGACGCCTCTTCCATTATGAATGCACATATGACATAAACATGTAAAGATTGGCGTAAACATTTAATACCACGCAATCATGTTCATCATGTCATAGGCAAACATTAATCTTAGCATCATATCAGAAATCAATTTGCATCTACTCAAGTCTAGCAACATTCACAATGATACCCATTCCAATACACTTGCCTTAACCTCGGGCGACGGATTGGCGAGAGGATGAGGGCACTCCCGGGGTCACACCACCTTCACATACATATGACACACTCAAAACGTGCCCCCAAAACAGTACGCAATAGCTCGTCTACCCCGACTTCACAATCTACTCCCAAAATCGAAAAACAGAGAATCTGTGCTGCCCGGACAGCAGACTTCAAACTATCATAACTTTAGTTCTAGGACTCCGAATCGATTAAACGAGTACATCATCGCGAAGCTTAGGAAATTTTCTAACTTTTTCTAGGTATATGGAAAAGCTTATTCGGACTCTAAAGTGGTTTAATCTACAGAATACCGTGATCTGTTCCAATCTCGTCACAGTTTTGAACACGTTCGGTAAATCGAGCATAACTTTCAAACGGCTGGACGGAATTGGACGTTCTTTATGTCCACTGAAAAGTATTGAAGTTACCTACAACTTTCTCAACAGGCGGCCGACCAAATTCCGATTCTAAATTAGCGAAATCTCAAACCCTAGGTCGACTGCACAATCTGCCCGAAACAGAGAACATGGCAAACTCTAGATTTCATCTAATCTACCAAATCACAGCACCACCACTTGATATAAAAGCATCCAAATACCCTCTAGCACAGACCCTAGACCAACCCCAAGGATTCCCCATGCCATACCTTCGCCCGACGAACGATGAACGCCGAAATCCTTCCTCCCGGTCTCCCCGATCGTCCTCCTCGTGCCGGAACCGCCGGATCTCCTCGTCGCGGGGCTTTCCGATGGAGAGATCAACGGGATGGCGAGGTGGGGATCTACTCTAGGGCAGCAAGGGGGGTGGAGAGGGGAGGGGAGAGGTGGTGGCGCCATGGGGGAAGATGGAGAGGAAGGGGAAGGGTGGAGGCGCATGGGGGGGCTAGGGGGTGGCGGATAGGGTTGGGAAAGGGAGTGGGGGGTGCACCAAGGGGTGGGGGCCAGATTTGGCTGCCCAAAAGTCCCCCCTTGGGCCCAAACCCTTCCACCGGAGGCCCAACTCAACCCCCAAGGCCCAAAGTCCCCCGGAGAGGCCCAAACACCCGAAAACAGCCCAAAAACACGCTATAAACGGCATAATGTAAAGTTTTAACCTCCATTTTCACATTTTATAAAGTTTTGACCTTCCGTAGTGTCACAATCGCCGTCCCCTCCTAGGCGCCCGAGGAGGCTGGCCAGCTCGAGCAGAACTCCCCCTCGACGATATTTGGAGTATGCCGACCGGAGGGAGGTAAGTGAGTTCAAATTGTGGATAGTCGAGCACACTAGGAAAAATCCAAAGCTGATGGCTCATTTGCACCAGCTAGCCGAGAGGGCGACGAAGGAGGCGGTGGCCGCGGCGAAGGGACCCACGCGCAAGGAGGAACTGGAGGGCCAAATAGGCGCCCTCCAAGCCGAGCTCACGCGCGTGGCCTCGAGCTCGGTGCCCGAGCCCGAGGTCGAGGAGGAGGAGGACTTGGCGCCTCTGACCATGAGGCACCGAAGGTCGTCGGCTGCAGCGCAAGGGCGCTCGGCGGCGACCCTGACGAAGCTCGACCCTATGGTGGCGAGGGCCAGCCAGGCAGCCGAGCAAATGGCTAAGCTCCTGGCTGCAGCCCGAGCTGTTGTGGCGCAGTCCAAGGACCCCGTGGACGAGAAGCTCGAGCAAGGTAACTCCCACCCTCTTCTTTCTTGGTATTTTTCCCTTTAGATGCTATGCTAACCCCACACTGTTATTGTGGGCGCTATAGCTAGTAGGGAAATATGGGATTTCGAGGCCATGGTTGATGACATGCTCAATTCTGTAATAGAGAAAGAGCTTGCTTGGGCCGTCGAAGTCGTGGAGTTTGAGGAGGTTGTGCCCGAGCAAGGCGCGACTGAGGACGCCCACGAAACCGAGGCGTGGATCCCTCACATCATCATTGAAGTCGACTCGGTCGATGATGTAGATGTCGGGGAGGCCAAGCCCGAGGAACTTGAGGAGGCCAAGGCTGATGACATCATCGCCAAGACGCTTCAATCTTTGGAGGAGGACGCTCCAGAAGACCAGCCACTCGCGGTCCCATAACCGAGCTCGACTGGGAACAGGCCCGGTCCCCGAGCAAGGACGTAGCTCCGGGGTTGGGGCCTGCTACCCCAGGGGAAGAACATCCCCAGGATAACATTTCAGAGGGCCAGCCACTCGTGGTCCTAGACCCGAGCCCGGCTGGCGACCAGGCCCAATCCCTGAGCAAGGAAATAGCTCCGGCGTCGGGGCCTGATGCCCTAGGGGAAGAGCACCCCAAGGAGGACCTTGCTCTGGTGGAAGTTGTTCCGCTATAGCGTACTCTTGCGCTACCGGGCACCGAGGCAGCCCGGGGCGAAGAGGAGGAGGAGGAGCCCCCGAGCGAAGTGCCTGCTCGGGGAGAAGACGCGCAGCCTTATCCTCGCCTTGAGGATCCAGCTGAGCTCTTCCAGGAAGGCCTATAGGAGCGCCTTCGTTGGGTAACTTTAAAAGATCCTTTTGCATTCCCTTACAAATTGAGCATAAACCTGACGCACTCCTTCGTACAGGTGCTCGAGGTAACCATGATGGACTTCAGGGCTGCGACAGTCCCCCCCCAGCCTTGGCCAGGCATAGTGCCAAGCAGGACACGAAGATCGCTGAGCTCGAGCAAAAGCTGGCCAAGCTGAAGACTTCGGATGCGAAGATTCGGCGCAAGACTGAGGAGTCCATCCTGGTCTACAAGGAGCTCCTCGAGTAGAGCGAGCGGGCAAGGGAATCCCTAGAGGAGACCATGAAGGAGCTACGCCACTCCATACTCAATTTCACTGAGTCGGTCGAGCAGCACAAGGAGGAGGCGAAGCGACTTCGCTATGCGGCGAGTGAAGGGCACGAAGCTCGGAGGAAGGTGCTCGACCTCAAGTCCGAGCTCGATGCCATAAGAGAGGAGCTCACCGTACTCCAGGACGCCAAGCGCACCGAAAAATTTTGAACTTGTATAGCTTTGTTTTTGTAAGACAGAATTTTCCCTTAATGTAGAAAGGTCTTGCCTCTTTTTTCCTCTGTGTGTTGTTCCATTTTCGCTCTGGTCGTCTTATGCCTATGTCGATGAGTGTCCTGGAAAACGAACAAAGCAACAACGAGCAGACCAAGCAAATGATAGACAAGTAGCAAAGGATGATAAAAGTACGAGCACGCATTTTCGAGAAAAACATGTTAGTTAGTCATCCCTACTAAGCCCCCGCTGTCAATGAAGGTCGTGCACCTAAGTTGCAAGCACAAGCTCGTTGGCAGGAGAGTTAGAAAATTGTGTGGCCTTCGCTTAACGACCTATGACCTTCTCTGAGTTGCGAGCATGAGACAGGTCGATAAAAGAATAGGACGCGTGGCCTTATCCCCCCGAGCGTCATGGCCCATGCTCTTGAGTTGCGAGCATGATTCTGATGAAGGTAGGGAAGTCATGTGATTGCTCGATGCGATGCACAATGGCCGAGCACGAGCAGATCGGCTAAGTCCCTGGACCATCCGAGATGGCGTCTAGATGCGATTGTGACTTACAGCGGAGTACTACTGCAGAAGATAATCAACTTATGTAGACTGAAACCTTTGGAGGTGAGCTTAGTGACCTGGCATCAGCCATTGCGCTTTGGTCGCTCGTGCACATGCTAACCGATCCTTAGAAAAGAATGTAATTGAAGTGGATGTTCTTGCCCTTTTGCGCTCATCCTATCATCAAGACCATGAGGAGGAAAGTATGCCCCTGAGTGAGACTGAGTCGGCTTACCAGAGGGCATGGACTTTAGAGTCATTCACAAGATCTTGGGAAGAATGGTAGTCACAGGGTGGGCGAAAGAACCGAATTTTATTGAAAGGGAATCATTGGAAATTGCGAAGGAAAAAACATGCAATGAAAGAAACTATACAAAGAACTTGCATAGTTGGTCGATGTTCCAGGTGCTGGCGAGCTCTCGACCATCTTCCATCGCGAGGCGAACAGCCCCCGGACGTATTGCTGACACGACCGTGTAAGGACCCTCCCACCTAGGGGTAGCTTGTTAGCCTTCGACAAATCTTGAACTCGACATAGGACAAGGTTCGACTTGCAGGGTCCTTGGTCGAACTGATTTGGCCGCGTGCCTGCGAAGAGCATGCAGGTAAACCATGGATCGGAGCAAAGCCCGTTCACGTGTCGCTTCCGTGAGGTTGAGGTCTAAGAGGCACTCGCCTTCCTGGTCGATGTCGTCGACCAGGTGCACCCTTGGGGAACCCAATACGATCTCGGCGGGCAAGATGGCCTCCGTGCCGTAGACGAGCTGGAAAGGAGTTTCTCCCGTAGCTCAGCTGGTCGTGGTGCAGACTGACCATAGGACGGAAGGGAGCTCATCCACCCAGGCTTGCCCGCGTTGGTCGAGGTTTTGAAAAACCCTTCTCTTAATGCCTTGTATGATTTGTCCATTTGCTCTCTCGGCTACTCCGTTGCTCTGTGGGTGAGCCACAGACGCGAAGCATACCTTGGTCCTAATGTTTTTGCAATAGGCCTGAAATAGTTCACTGGTGAACTGGGTGCCGTTATCCATGATGAGACGGTTCAGAATCCCAAATCGTGTCACCACGTTATTGCGAAAAAACCTCTTGGCCGCCTGGGCCGAAATGGTCGACACGGGCTCCGCCTCGATCCACTTGTTGAAAGTGTCGATAGCCACGAGCAAGTACTTGCAACCCTTCTGGCCTCGAGGGAAAGGTCCGAGTATATCGACTCCCCAGACCGAGAACGGCCACATTAAAAGAATGGTTTGGAGCACGTATGCCGGCTGATGAACCTTGCAGGCATGGAACTGGCATGCGCGGCAAGAGGTTACTATCGAGCGAGCATCGGCTAAGTGTAATATCACTGTATTATCAATTCATTTTGCTCCCATTGTTAGCACTCCTTGTCTGGGTTTTGGAGGGCCAATCAGAAGAGTTGCAAGGTTATCAATTTCATCTGGTTTGGGGGAGAACTTGAGCACTCACTCACTTAATTGCCTAACCCTCTCTCTCCTCCTCCTTTTCTTTTCTTTGGTCCAGCCAACTCCTCCCCACTCTTTTAGCCTTGGTTTCTTCTCCTAGCAGCCACTCCCATCCAAGAGCAGCAACCTGGGCGCCTTCCCTTGCTCCTCCAACAGCAGGAGAAGGCTCCTCTGTCGGGACCCGAATTTGCAAATCCGGACCCTCTGTGTATTCAGCACTAGTCCAGGATCACGCTAGTGCACACAGTCTCAACATTGCTAAATATCACAATCATACACATCGATAATAATAAAGTACTTTAATTAAGATAACCAAACTGGTCGCTCGACCTTATGGTCAAGTTACAAGAGTATGCCTCGCAGGGCTAAGACTTATTCAAATAAAATCTGCAGCGGAATATATAGAGAAAACGCGTGGTGCCAACCAATATGCCACAGGCAACTGACTGGACTCGATCCCTAGTTAGACGGCTCTTCTTGAAACTCCTCCTCCAAAGCCGGCGTCGCCTCTTCTTCAACTGGTGTTGTTTTGTGGCAAGGGTGAGTACTTGGTACTCAACAAGTCATGCACAGAATGCAAGCTAATATACTACATGCATGGCTTAATACAAAGGAATAGTTCCAGGTATAATTGCAGTATACAGCATTTGACAAGTATCATAAGTAGATTCGAAAGCAGTAAAAACAAGTATAATATCAATAACTTTTCCAGGAGTTAAATAAACATCTTCCCCATTCCTAGTCCACATTTCCATCAACATCATTTATTAACCAAACCAAACCTTCCAAGTCCAAGTTGTTTTCACAAAAGTCTAACCCTTGACTATAATCCCCGAGCAATGTCCAATACCGCAGACACAGCTATTCGAATAGATTTTACACTCTGCAGAGGTTATGCACTTTACCCATAAGATACAGCCAAACACCACAAAGGCGAGTGATCGTAACAAAGCCTTTCGGAAACGGCTAACTACGCAAGTGAACCTTTCCGGTTTTTGCCATACACCATCCCTTCCCTTAACAAAGACGAAGTATGGGACCGACATACCGTTGGACGGGTACCATGCCATCGCACTGGCGCGCTCCCGTTTCAAGCTACACAAAGGGTGTAGTTGACACCCGAGGTATCACATGCAAGTTATTAGTAACTTACTCAACTAGGTCCGTCCCATTACGGACATGTGGTTGCACGATTAACTCAGTTCAAAGGCTTGCAAGGTAAAGTCCTTAGGTTGACCAGGGCAATACTACCTGAAGAACCAAAACAACGCTCCTGATGCAACAACTGGCCCACCCGATTATTCTTGCCACATGCCCCGGTCCAAATCTATTTATCAAAATCCCAGTTGATTACCATGCACCACGTGCCATCAACATCACAACACGTGATACCTTTTCCAAAACAGGTTCAATATATCATTAAGTCAATGTTAACATTTGTTTGTCCAAAATCATGTCATAAGCACGTAGCAGGTCTAAGCAATATGCTACCACGATCTAAATTCCCATGTTGGCAAATTAATAATGTCCAACTATTTAATCCCCATCTAGGGTGACAAGGGGGTTCATGGCATTCAATTATCTATGTCAAGGTGGCATACAGCAACTAGGTAATTAACTAATCTCCCAAAATCAATTAAAGCATTTTATAGTTGAACTAGCATGCAATAATTTAAATCAAATTAATTTCAAAATGGGATCAACATGGTCAAAGCACAACTTGCCTTCAAAAAGCACTTGATCTTGGTCCTGAGCTGGCTCCTGGGTCAACACTTCACCTTCGAAGCCTTCGAGCACTTCAACGTCTACTCGTAACGCGTGCAAATAGCAATACATGAATAAAACAGTAGACAAAAAGTGTTCAAACATCCAAATGAAGTCCATAAATAGAGAGAGCATAATTTTATGAATTTTTAGGAATTTGAATCGGCGAAATTGGAGTTAAAACGCAAAAGTTACAAGCGTTTAAAGTTTAAATAATCAATTAATTAATATTACAGAGAAAAAATTTGGTCCAAAAATTAAATAAAATTTTCCATTGGGTAGATCTCAATTTTATACAAATTTAGAAATTTGAATCACTCAAATCGGAGTTAAATTGCAAAAGTTATAAGCGTTTGAAGTTTGAAATCATATTTGAATTCATTAAACCGAATTAAATAATTTATTTCTTTTTCGGAAAATGATTTATTGCGTCAGCAGTGACACGTGTCAGCGCCTGATTGGTCCACGTCAGCCCTGCTGACGTACCGGCCGAACCCCACGATGATGTCAGCATGACGTCATCATGCCACGTGGCACGCTCTGGTGATGCCACGTCGGCTCCGGTGCATGGACCCGGTCCACGACGCGCGTCGGCCCGTCGACAGCGGTCCTACCGCTCGGCTCAGTTCACGCCGCCGCGCGCGCGATGCGTGGGCCCTCGACACGCTGGAATCGCTGCGGCCGATTCTGGGCCGTTCGATCTGGATCGGACGGTCCAGATCCGTTGGAGATTCGCCATGCCTCGGGACAACGTGGCATGTCCCGGGCGGCGACACATGCACGAGTCTCGACCGTTGTATCTAGATCCAATGATTGGAATATATCCTAGGTTAACGCGGCGATCGTGGGCCGTTGGATCTTGATCCAACGGTCCAGATCTAACCTAGGTCTCTACGGTTTGGGAAACACGTGGCTTACCGCAGCCGTCCGATGGAGATCCGACGGTCCACCGAGCTCGCGGACGACGATGGCACGCGGCGGCGCGGGTTCACCGGTGCCGAGGGCGACGACCATGACAGCGGCGCTTCGGGCTTCTCCGGCGAGGTGGGTGATATGCCTGGACGCGTCTTGGCGCAGGGAGTCCGGATCTGGGGTCAGCCGCGACAGAGAACGGCGGACGGCGGTGGGGCGAGGCAAGAACCGTGGCGGAGAGAGAGATGACTACGGCGAGCAATCGCGACGGCTATGCGGCGGCTAGGGTTGCGGGAGGTGGGGCGAACGGCGCGGATGGCAAAGGTGATCCTCGGGCATGCATCCGGGCATTAAATACCGGCCCGAACGTTGAGATCCCCGCGAAAATCGCGGCGAAGACGGTACGGGCGGCACGGTGAGGTGACGTGGACGCACGCGAGCCGTCCACGTGGCTTGATCGACGGCCGAGATGGCTCGGGGGCGACCGTGTCCAGCGCGGATTGATCCTGACCGTTGGATCTTGATCCAATGGTTCACGGGGTTAGGGTTCGTCCGGCCGGGTTCGATTCGAACGCGGTTTGAGTCGGGCTCGAGTCTGACTCGGACCCGGACTCGGTCGGAACTCAGTTTTTCCAGCGATTAAATAATCAATTAATTCGTAGAAAATTCAAATAAATCCAGAAAAATAGCAAAATACTCAGAAAAATTCTAGAAAATATTTTAGGGCATTTGGGACTCAAATAAAATATTTCCAACCAAATTTTATTTGCAAAATTAAATTCTTTAATTATTTGAAAAGGGAATAAATTCAAATAAATTCCAAATAAATCCTAGAAAATTTCAAAAATTCACCAAAGTTCAAAATAGCATTCAAATTCATGAAAAGTAAAAATTGGGGTGTTACAAACCTCCCCCCTTAACAGAATCTCATCCCCGAGATTCAGGGCTTACTAGAGAATAGGTTTGGAAATTCTTTCTTCAAATCCTCCTCGCGCTCCCAAGTTGCTTCACTCTCTGCATGGTTGCTCCATTGAACTCTGCAGAAACGGGTTGACTTGTTTCTTGTCTCTCGATCCATGGTGTCCAAAATCTTGACGGGGTGTTCCTTGTAAGTCAGATCCTCTTGTAGCTCGATTGACTCTAGCGGTGTCTGCTCATCAGGTACTCGGAGACACTTCTTCAGCTGGGACACGTGAAACATGTCATGTACCCCTGCCAATGACTGCGGCAACTCTAGCTGATATGCAACTTCACCTCTACGGCTGAGAACCTTGAATGGCCCAACATATCTCGGTGCGAGTTTTCCTTTGGCATGGAATCTCTTGACTCCCTTGAGTGGTGTAACTCTAAGGTACACGAAATCCTCTGGTTCAAAGCTCAAATCTCAGCGACGGTTATCGGCGTAGCTTTTTTGTCTTGACTGTGCTATCTTCAGTCTTTCCCGGATCATGGCAATCTGCTCTTCAGCTTCTTGAAGAATGTCCGGCCCAAAGACACGGCGTTCACCTGTCTCATTCCAGTTCAACGGTGTTCGACAAGGTCGACCGTATAGTGCCTCAAAAGGTGACATTTGTAAACTGGCCTGGTAGCTATTATTGTAGCTGAACTCATCATACGGCAGACTTTTATCCCAAGAGGTAGCATAAGCCAATGCACACACTCTTAACATGTCCTCCAATATCTGATTCACTCTTTTGGTCTGTCCATCCGTCTGCGGATGATAGGCGGTGCTGAAGTTCAAACGGGTCCCCATGGCTTCATGCAGCTTATTCCAGAATCTCGAGGTAAACTGGGTACCTCTGTCCGATACAATCTTCTTTGGCACTCCATGCAAACAAACGATCCTGGTCATGTACAATCCTGCTAACTTATCTCCCGAGTAAGTGGTCTTTACTGGAATAAAATGGGCGACTTTAGTCAAGCGATTCACTATAACCCATATAGAGTCATAACCACCCTGGGTTTTCGGCAAACAGGTAATGAAGTCCATTCCGATTTCTTCCCACTTCCACTCAGGTATCTTCAACGGCTGTAGCAATCCTGCTGGTCTCCGATGCATTGCCTTGACTCTCTGGCATATGTCGCACAGCGCAACATGCTCGGCAACTTCACGCTTCATGTTCGGCCACCAGAATCTTTCCTTCAAATCCTGATACATCTTAGCACTTCTAGGGTGAATTGAATACTTGGAGTCATGGGCTTCCTCCAGTATCAATTGTTTCACCTCCCTCTTGTTTGGCACACAAATTCGATCCTCCATCCACAACGTGCCTTGCTCATCCAGCTTGAAGTCCTTTGCCTTGCCTTCATCCATTTTGGACTTAATCCTGTGGATCTTGTCATCATCCTTCTGTCCTTCTCGGATCTGATCCCCCAAGGTAGGCTTCACTTCTAATGCAGCCAAGAATCCTTCTGGGACCACTTCAATCTGCATCTTCTGGAAATCCTTGCATAGCTCTTCTTGACTCGCGGCTATCAACATGTTCACAGTATGGCTTTTCCGACTCAGAGCATCGGCCACCACATTAGCCTTCCCAGGATGGTAATGGATTCCAACATTATAATCCTTGATTAGTTCCAACCATCTCCTCTGCCTCATGTTCAAGTCCGATTGGGTGAATATGTACTTAAGACTCTTATGATCCGTATACATTTCGCATCTGTTCCCAATCAAATAATGACGCCACAACTTCAAAGCATGCACTACGGTAGCTAACTCTAGGTCATGCGTTGGATAATTCTCCTCATGTGGCCTCAGCTGCCTTGATGCATATGCGACGACCTTCCCGTTCTGCATCAGCACACATCCAAGTCCTTGGCGTGATGCGTCACAGTAAATATCAAAGCTTTGATTGACGTCTGGTGGAACTAACAATGGTGCTGATGTCAATCGCTTCTTCAACTCTTGAAAACCCTTCTCGCACTCTGGCGTCCAGGCAAACTTCTTCAACAATTGCGGAAGGGGTCTCGCAATCGTCGAAAAGCCTTCGATGAAGCGGCGGTAGTAACCTGCCATTCTTAGGAAACTCCGGATCTAGGTCACGGTCTTCGGCTGCTCCCAGTGTAACACAGCTTCTACCTTGCTTGGATCTACCGCAACTCCTTCTGCGGTCATTACATGTCCAAGGAATTCTACCTTGTCTTTCCAAAAGTCACACTTACTGAATTTAGCGAAGAGTTGCTGTTCCCTCAGCTTTTCCAACACTCGCCTCAAGTGCTCTGCATGTTCTTCCTTTGTCTTGGAGTAGATGAGAATGTCATCTATGAACACGACGACAAACTTATCCAAGTACTCCATGAAAACCTTGTTCATCATATTCATGAAGTAAGCTGGCGCATTTGTCAGACCGAAGGACATAACAGTAAACTCGTAATGTCCATATCTTGACGAGAATGCGGTCTTCAGAATATCTTCCGATCGGATCTTCAGCTGGTGGTATCCCGATCTCAGATCAATCTTGGAGAAAACTCCGGCTCCTCTTAGCTGATCAAACAGGTCATCGATCCTGGGTAGCGGGTACTAATTCTTCACGGTGACTTCATTGAGTGCACGGTAGTCAATGCACATCATGAAACTCCCATCCTTCTTCTTGACAAACAGAACTGGTGCTCCCCATGGCGACAAACTCGGTCTGATGAATCCTTTCTCCATCAACTCTTCAAGCTGTTTCTTCATCTCCACCAATTCTTCAGTGGACACCTGATATGGTCTCTTTGCTATCGGCGCTGTACCAGGTACAAGCTCGATCACAAACTCTATATCTCTGTCGGGCGGCATACCAGGTAAATCCTCAGGAAAAACATCTGGATACTCATTTACCACTGAGACATCTTCTATGCTGATCGCCTTGGCGTTGTTAACCATCAACTGTCCATCGCGAACGGTGGTCGCTTGAAATTCCACTTTTCCTCCACATGGGCTCTCAACTGATATGACTCTTCGTCCATAGTCTAACACGGACTTGTGCTTAGATAACCAATCCATTCCCAAGATAACATCTAGGGTCTGGGTTCCCAATATAATCAAGTTCGCTAGGAACACTACCCCATCTATTAGTATTCTCACCCCAGAACATCCTACTTGAGATCGAAGTTCTGACCCAGGGGTTTGAACTATAAGCATGCACTTAAGATCCACAATCTCCAAATCATTCTTAGAAACAAAATCTCGGGAAACAAACGAATGCGAAGCTCTAGAGTCAAACAAAACTGTTGCAGGTACTGAGTTGACAAGTATCTTACCTAGTATGACGTCTGTGGCATTCTGGAGTGCATCTGTGGTCACGTGATTGACTCTGCTTCTCACCACGGTCTGGGGTGCGGTTCCCGGCTGTGCTGCTCCGCGGTTTGCTCCTAAGGCTGGGGTCCTGGCTGGTGTGGAGCCCAAGTTGAAGCGAACTGGGGTCACTCCGGCTGTCTTCCTGGGGCAGTTATTGGAGAAATGCCCTGGCTCATTGCTTGTATAGCAACGCCTCACTGTGCCCTGCTGGTTGCTTGTAGCGGTGTTCCTGGCTGGGGCTGGGGTCTGGAAATTCTGATTCACAGGCCTTGGTGCTGGCGACGGTGTCCTTGCTGCATTCTGCGGTTGGAATCTGAAGAACTGATTTGGCGCAACCCGCAGACGCTACTGCGCTCCCTGACATGATCATTGCTGCTGCATTCCGCGCTTCCTGTTTTCATCCAACTCCTTGCGCTTGTCCTCAAGAATAAGCGCTTTGTTCACAAGCTCCTGGAAATCTGGAAAGGTGTGGGTGATCAGTCCCACCTGCAGTCCCGAGTTGAGTCCCTTCATAAAGCGAGACTATCGGGCCTTATCTGTCGCTACGTCTTCAAGTGCGTAGCGTGCAAGCTGTGTGAACTTGTTCAGGTATTCTGACACCGGTTGATTACCTTGCTTCAATGCCCTGAACTCTTCCTTCTTAAGGTCCATGATCCCTTCTGGCACATGATACTGACGAAACGCAGCCGTAAACTCCTCCCACGTGATGTCCTGTGGGTTCTCCTGCGTGGCGCAGAAGTTTTCCCACCATTCAATGGCGGTCCCTTCCAACTGATGAGATGCGTAAAGCACCTTCTCATTCCCCATGCATTGGGCAATGTGTAACTTCCTTTCTATTGACCTTAGCCAATCATCCGCCTCCAACGGGTTGGCATTCCCAGAGAAAGTGGGTGGATGAGTTCTCATGAACTCCGACAACTTTGCTCCCTGTCGTTGTCCCTGATTTGCTTGGTTAGCGGTGGCCTGAGCAGTGACCTGCTGCATCTGTTGCATCATAGCATGCATCAGTTGGGTTTGTGCAGCAAGAAAAGCTCCAAAGTTCTGCATGTCAACTGGCGGTGCTGGGTGAGGTGCAGCTGCTCCATCATTAGGGTTCCCAGCTGGATGAGAACCACTCCCATTGCCTCCAAGGTTTCCGCGGGTGTTCACCATCTGTTGATTGCTCCAAGGTTTAAAGGCAAGAGGGAAACAAGCATAGACAAGTAGTAGAGTAACTTATGCGGGGAGGTGTAACTCAAAATCCCACTTTATTAACTATAACATAATAATATCTTGGTATGGTTGCTTACAATGCCTAAGGGCCTGCAACACATACTGCACACTCAGCAAGAATTGAAAATCCAACGCCTCTAAGGGTGAATCTTTATTCTATAACGCGACTCGACGAAGGAGTCCCAACTACAATACCTAGGCTCACTCGTCAAGAAAACCTCCTCGGCCTGGGTGTGGGTGCGGTGGCATCGGCGCGAAATGATCACCATGCCCTGCAACTGTGGTAGTCGAAGAAGCGGTGTCCTCATCAAGATCTGACTCCTCCGGGTCCGACTCATGTAGCTCGAGTACTGGCTCTGGTCCTGGTCCGTACAAAGCCATCTCCAACTCGTCAATCCTTCGCAAAAGGTGGGACAAATACTCTTGAGCCTCCCGCCATCGGTTCTTCTCTATCGTGACCTCCTCGTGAGCCTACTGTAGCTCCCGGTTCGTATCATCGAGCACATCCTCCTGAGCGATGACAAGTCGTGCCAGCTGTGTGACCGTGGCATTCTCATCCTGAATAAGCTTCGGGTCAAGAAGGTTGTTGTTGTGTGGATGGTAGCGTTACACCGTGCCTTCCAGCTCACTGGGCGTAGATGCGGGCGATATGTCGCATTGCTCGTTGTGATACCTCCTGAATTCCCATCTGCATTGTTGACCTCCTGGCGGTGCAGTATATCGGACGGCTGCCCTCGCCCTTCTTCCTGGCATGTATCGTGATCTTCACATCACAAGCCTTAATCAGTCCCGCTTGTCTGATGATATTCACTTGGTATTGCGGCTTCTCAAAACCTTCGAGAAACTGCATCATACGCCAAAGTTCCGCGGCGTGGCCAACCTCAAGATCGACGTAGTTGATCTCTCCCTCCATCTGTCACAAAATACTCGCGTAAGAACGCAGCATTTTAAATCGAGGTGGGAGACAAGAGAATTCAGCAAAAAGGGTAAGGAAAGAGAGAAGGGGTAAGTTGAGGATTCATTCATTGTCTTGACAAACTTTTAGCTTTAGAAAATAAGTTTTATCCTTACTACGACCATTCTAACTATGGGTTGAGCCTACAGTCAGTATGGCTCTGATACCACCTCTGTCGGGACCCGAATTTGCAAATCTGGACCCTCTGTGTATTCAGCACTAGTCCAGGATCACGCTAGTGCACACAGTCTCAACATTGGTAAATATCACAATCATACAAATCGATAATAATAAAGTACTTTAATTAAGATAACCAAACTGGTCGCTCGACCTTTTGGTCAAGTTACAAGAGTACGCAACGCAGGGCTAAGACTTATTCAAATAAAATCTGCAGCGGAATATATAGAGAAAACGCGTGGTGCCAACCAATATGCCACAGGAAACTGACTGGACTCGATCCCTAGTTAGACTGCTCTTCTTGAAACTCCTCCTTCAAAGCCGGCGTCGCATCTTCTTCAACTGGTGTTGTTTTGTGGCAAGGGTGAGTACTTGGTACTCAGCAAGTCATGCACAGAATGCAAGCTAATATACTACATGCATGGCTTAATACAAAGGAATAGTTTCAGGTATAATTGCAGTATACAGCATTTGACAAGTATCATAAGTAGATTCGAAAACAGTAAAAACAAGTATAATATCAATAATTTTTCCAGGAGTTAAATAAACATTTTCCCCATTCCTAGTCCACATTTCCATCAACATCATTTATTAACCAAACCAAACCTTCCAAGTCCAAGTTGTTTTCACAAAAGTCTAACCCTTGACTGTAATCCCCGAGCAATGTCCAATACCGCGGACACGGCTATTCGAATAGATTTTACACTCTGCAGAGGTTATGCACTTTACCCACAAGATACAGCCAAACACCACAAAGGCGATTGATCGTAACAAAGCCTTTCGGAAACGGCTAACTACGCAAGTGAACCTTTCCGGGTTTTGCCATACACCATCCCTTCCCTTAACAAAGGCGAAGTATGGGACCGACATACCATTGGACGGGTACCATGCCATCGCACTGGTACGCTCCCCTTTCAAGCTACACAAAGGGTGTAGTTGACACCCGAGGTATCACATGCAAGTTATTAGTAACTTACTCAACTAGGTATGTCCCATTACGGACATGTGGTTGCACGATTAACTCAATTCAAAGGCTTGCAAGGTTAAGTCCTTAGGTTGACCAGGGCAAGACTACCCGAAGAACCAAAACAACGCTCTTGATGCCACAACTGGCCCACCCGATTATTCTTGCCACATGCCCCGGTCCAAATCTATTTATCAAAATCCCAGTTGATTACCATGCACCACATGCCATCAACATCACAACACATGATACCTTTTCCAAAACAGGTTCAATATATCATTAAGTCAATATTAACATTTGTTTGTCCAAAATCATGTCATAAGCACGTAGCAGGTCTAAGAATATGCTACCACGATCTAAATTCCCATGTTGGCAAATTAATAATGTCCAACTATTTAATCCCCATCTAGGGTGATAAGGGGGTTCATGGCATTCAATTATCTATGTCAAGGTGTCATACAGCAACTAGGTAATTAACTAATCTCCCAAAATCAATTAAAGCATTTTATAGTTGAACTAGCATGCAATAATTTAAATCAAATTAATTTCAAAATGGGATCAACATGGTCAAAGCACAACTTGCCTTCAAAAAGCACTTGATCTTGGTCCTGAGCTGGCTCCTGGGTCAACACTTCACCTTCGAAGCCTTCGGGCACTTCAACGTCTACTCGTAACACGTGCAAATAGCAATACATGAATAAAACAGTAGACAAAAAGTGTCCAAACATCCAAATGAAGTCCATAAATAGAGAGAGCATAATTTTATGAATTTTTAGGAATTTGAATCGGCGAAATCAGAGTTAAAACGCAAAAGTTATAAGCGTTTAAAGTTTAAATAATCAATTAATTAATATTACAGAGAAAATCTTTGGTCCAAAAATTAAATAAAATTTTTCATTAGGTAGATCTCAATTTTATACAAATTTAGAAATTTGAATCACTCAAATCGGAGTTAAATTGCAAAAGTTATAAGCGTTTGAAGTTTGAATTCATTAAACCGAATTAAATAAATTATTTCTTTATCGGAAAATGATTTATTGCGTCGGCAGTGACACGTGTCAGCGCCTGATTGGTCCACATCAGCCCTGCTGACGTCAGCACCGGCCGAACCCCACGATGACATCAGCATGACGTCATCGTGCCACTTGGCACGCTTTGTTGCTGCCACGTCGGCTCCGTTGCATGGACCCGGTCCACGCATGCGTCAGCCATCACTGACAGGTGGTCCTGCCCTGTCAGCGGCTCGGGTTCACGCGCAGCGCCGGCGGCCAGCGTGGGCCCTCGACACGCGAAGGCGCACGGCTGATCTGGGCCGTTCGATCTGGATCGGACGGTCCAGATCCGTTTGAGTTTCGCCACGCCTCGGGACGACGTGGCATGTCCCGGGCGGCGACACATGCATGAGTCTCGACCGTTGGATAATCTAGATCCAACGGTTGGAATATATCCTAGGTTAACGCAGTTACGGTTAACGCGGCGATCATGGGCCGTTGGATCTTGATCCAACGGTCCAGATCCAACCTAGGTCTCTACGGTTTGGGAAACACGTGGTTTACCGCAGCCGTCCGATGGAGATCCGACGGTCCACCGAGCTCGCGAACGACGATGGCACGCGGCGGCGCGGGTTCACCGGTGCCGAGGGCGACGACCACGGCAGCGGCGCTTCGGGGCTTCTCCGGCGAGGTGGGTGATATGCCTGGACGCGTCTTGGCGCGGGGAGTCCGGATCTGGGGTCAGCCGCGACAGAGAACGGCGGACGGCGGCGGGGCGAGGCAAGAACTGTGGCGGAGAGAGAGACGACTACGGCGAGCAATCGCGGCGGCTATGCGGTGTCTAGGGTTGCGGGAGGTGGGGCGAACGGCGTGGATGGCAAAGGTGATCCTCGGGCATGCATCCGGGCATTAAATACCGGCCCGAACGTCGAGATCCCCGCGGAAATCGCGGCGTAGCCGGTACGGGCGGCGGAGTCCGTCCCGAACACTGTGAGGTGACATGGATGCACGCGAGCCGTCCACGTGGCGCGATCGACGGCCGAGATGGCTCGGGGTCGACCGTGTCCAGCGCGGATTGATCCTGACCGTTGGATCTTTACAAATAACTGAGGTCAGTTTGCGAGGAAGAAGTACTCTCGACGGGAGTGATTCCCCGAAAAGAGATCAAAAATTTATTTAGCCCCTTTCCAATTTGGCTTTTAGAAAGGGAGTAACCTTCTCCCATTTCTAAATCCCTTTCTCCTTGGGGTTGGGGTTTTTTCTTTGCTTCGAGAAAGCAGCCCTTTATGGCGGCCCACCGTCAACAGGTATAGTAAGAAAAATACTACTCATAGAATGGCAGAGGCAAATAGAGCTCTTGCACATTTTCGTTAATCCATGAACAGAATCTAATCCAACGGTCCACGAGGTTAGGGTTCGTCCGGCCGGGTTCGGTTCGAACGTAGTTTGAGTCGGGCTCGAGTTTGACTCGGACCCGGACTCAGTGGGAAGAATAGTAAAACCAACTCGGTTTTTCCAGCGATTAAATAATCAATTAATTCGTAGAAAATTCAAATAAATCCAGAAAAATAGCAAAATACTCAGAAAAATTCCAGAAAAATTCTAGAAAATATTTTAGGGCATTTGGGACTCAAATAAAATATTTCCAACCAAATTTTATTTGCAAAATTTAAATTCTTTAATTATTTGAAAAGGGAATAAATTCGAATAAATTCCAAATAAATCCAAATAAATCGCAGAAAATTCCAAAAATTCACCAAAGTGCAAAATAGCATTCAAATTCATGAAAAGCAAAAATTGGGGTGTTACAAACTCCCTTGTCCAAGCTCAGCTAGAAGCTCCACCCTTGGCCAAGCTTGCTCGGCTCCTCCCTGCTGCTCCAGCCGGCCGGTCTCCCTCCCTCCCTTGGTTCCTTCTCTAGGTAAGTGGTTCTTCCCCCATGGGTGATTGCTTTAGAGCTCAGATCTAGAGCCCCTTGTCTGGTTGGTGGAGCTCTAGGGTTCTTAGGGTTCAATTTTTGGAGGGAAAACTAGTTCTCTTGGAGGGAATCAGTTTTCTGTTTTCGAGCAGTTTTTAGGTCTGTTTTGCAGCTCGTGTTTGGGGTTCTTAAGTTGGTCAAATGCTTGGTAGGCTGTAGAGTTTATTGTAGATATTCCTTTCTCCTTTAATTGAAGCACAAGAATGCAAAAATCCATTCAGCCATTTAAACGTTATGAGCTTTTTACTGCCGGCTGTCCTGATTAGGTTGATCTGCGAGCAGAAATGTTCAACTGGGTTTTCGAGCTAGCTACAGGCCGAATTAGACTTTTTGGTTGCCTAGAGAAATGTAGGAAATTTCCTATAGATTTATAAACTCTATTTGTTTTCCTTATTTTGAATAAGGAATAAAAAGTTATGCCTTGTTGAACTTGTTGTCCAGAACATAAGTTGTCTGAAGGTTCAGAGTTTCAAGTTAAAGTTCAGAGAGTGGTTTGAGGACTTTAGAATCCTCCTAAATTTTTGTATGTAGATAAAAGTGTAGATATTGATCTTAAGCTTAATTAGGAACTGGTTTCACTCAATATTAATCAACCATTTAAAAGTTATGCCCAAATTACTCTCTGTTGTACGAGTTATGAACTAGTAATAGATTCAATTTTGTTCTGTGATTTAAAGCAAGTTAGAAGCCGAATTGAAATTTCTATTTGCCTGGAGATAGGTAGATAATTTTATGTAGATGATGAAAATGTCTTTGTTTGCTCAATTTGAAGTTGTATAGCAATAGTTATGCTTCGACGAAGTGGGCTACCCAAACCAGTTTTGTATGAAAATTCAGAGTTTGGGACAAATTTAATTTAGAGAGTAAATGTGTTACTTGTTGTTGTTTGTTGACTCTAGAACCGGTGATTTTGAGTCCGAATTTGTGGTTCCAGGTGGAGTGGCTTTCTTCTTCCCACCACTCCACTCCTCTCGGTAGAAGGCAAGTGTATCAAACTAGAAGGTTAAATGGGTATTGATTGTTTGTTGTGCTATAAAATGGTTATGCTAACACTTTTGCATATATGTATGATTAGGTGACAATGATGCAAGTGCATCCCTAGTATTATACTAGGATCTTGGTTGTTGCTAATCCTTATGAATATGTCTATGTTGAAATGAATTACAAGATTTATGTTGCATTACATGGGTAAATGAGGAATGGTAGGTGAATATTCATTTAAAGTTTATTTAAATGCTACTGGTTGAGTGGATGATGCTGATTATATTATGTTCATATTGATGAATATGTGAATGTTGAAATAGAAAGCATTTGCTATTGTTTCATTCATTTCATTCCATTTGTGCATTCATAATGGAAGAGGCGACCCATTCTGATGCGGGCCTCGGTGTTCACACGTAGTGAACACAAAAGTCCTACCTCGTAGTCCCATACACGCGGTTGTACGGGAGCGAGTCAGTAAGAGTAGGCACCCTCCACGGGATGGAAGGGAATGGGGTGCACCCCGACGGGGGTGCACTCGGCAATACCGGTATGAGCTAAAGGAAGTGGCATTCATTAGCATACGCATTGCATCATATGAAGTATGAAATGCAGTTATTGAGTTGCAATGATGAGCAAATGTATTCTTCTCTTTGTAAATTGCAAGTCTTGGTGTAACTGTGCACATTACTTGCCGTGTGCGTGCATCAAAAAGAGCATCCATAAGTGCATTGCATAGCATTGCATTGCTAATGTTTATCGTGCTAATGGAAATGTGAGGTTTCGGGATTGAGTCATGGACTCCTCCCAAAAGTTTAACGAGGTATGTTGTGAAGTAAGAAATGAGGTAAATGGTATTGACGCAACATTATTGTACTTGTGTTGATTTATATGCATTACTATTTATGATGAAATTGTTTGATGCACTTTGCTGAGTTTTCGAACTCATGCTTGTTTGTTTAATGTTTTAGGTACTTGGAGGTTAACTCGCTGGGCTGGGACTAGTTCACCTTCACTCACTTTAGGACACACCCTTAAATCCATAGCTTGGAACAATGTTTCTTGATGATAATTAAAGTTGGATCTTTGGAATAGTATGCTTACGGTTAAGCTATTCTTGTATGATTATGTTGTGTTTGTGCCCTTAGTTTTCCTGTGTTGCTTAGTAATTGCCTTCGATATTTGTCATTGAAGTTGATTATGCTTACATGTCATGATGGTTGATTGATTCCATGACATGTTGATATTATTGTTATTATTGTTGATTGTCATCTTTTGCCTGCTGAGTGGATGTCCATTTAGCAGGGGAGATCTTGCCAAAAAAATTTTATGGAAAATTTAGATAGGTTTTGGTAACATTTCGGGCACGTGAGGTGCCGGGGTGTTACACTAAGGCCATTGGCCAATAATAACCCAATCGAAACGCTTTGCTCACCAACGTCCTAAAGGACGAATGAGCTCCACAAATTCCTTCATGGATGTCTTTGAGAAGGTATTGTCCTTCTTCCTGGGAGATGCACTTGGAGAGGACTTCTAGTGCCCCCTTATGGTACAAGATGCCCTAGATCAGTTTGTATGGAGAGGATCATCTTATGTGCCGGGAACGCTCGGCTTCTTCCTCAGGCAGTGTCCTATGTGTAAGATATTGGACGAATGGAGTCATCCAATTGGCACCATGCTCGAGGAGAGAGACGTTACCACATGCATCAGGTGCCTCCTCTACAGAGGGAATGGAGGGCTTATGTAAATGCTCGACGAGCACTCCTGCTGGAGCATGGGATTGAGAGGAACCGGCCTTTGAGAGATGGTCGGCCAGGGAATTGTCTTTCCTGGGGATGTAGAGTACCTTGAAATTCCTAAAGTACTTCTCCATCCTGACTTCAACCAGGTAAAGTGCCATTGAGTCATCAGAACACTAATACTCCTTGTTAACCTGGTTGAGGACCAACAGTGAATCGCCCTTCATAGTAAGCCATTGGACGTCGAGCGCCTTGCACACTCGTAGCTCGGCCAAAAGGCCTTCATATTCTGCTGCATTGTTTGTTGCAGCGAAATGTAACTAGAGGGCGTACTGGAGTTGTTCTCCTTGCGGAGAGATTAAAAAAACTCTAGCCCCCGAGCGTTCATAAGCTTGGGACCCATTGAAGTACATGGTCCAGCGACCTTTCCCAAGTTGGTCGAGATCCGTGTCAGGTGGTGCAGTATTCGTCCACTTTTCCAGGAAATCCGCCAAGACTTGGGACTTGATCGTTGTGCGAGCCGAGAACTCGATCTCGAACTTGGCGAGCTCCATGGCCCATTTCGCTATTCGGCCACTAGTGTCTTGATTCCTTAGGATCTCCCTAAGCGGAAAGTTGGTCGGAACCTGAATCTTATGGGCCTGAAAATAGTGTCGCAATTTTTTGGAAGCTATGAGCAATGAATACAAGAGGTTTTGGACCTCAGGGTAGCGCTCCTTTGGTCCGTGCAAGACCTCACTAACGTAGTAGATTGGTCATTGCAATCTATCCCTTTCCACCGTCAGGACGACGCTTATACTGCTTGTGGCGTTGCAGCCAAATACAACAATAGGACTTCTCCTGTTTTCGGTGTCATCAGGATCGGTGGCTTGGATAGGTACTGCTTAAGTTCTTCAAAAGATTTGTTTGCCTCTTCTGTCCACATGAATCCATCGTGCCTGCGAAGTGCCTTGAAGAAAGGTAATCCTTGCTTGCCAAGCCGGGAAATGAAACGGCTAAGAGCTGCCATTCTTTTGGTCAATGCCTGGACCTCCCGCACACAAGTGGGTGGTCGCATGCTTTCGATGGCTTCAATTTTTTCCGGGTTTGGCCCGATCATTGAGCCAAGCACTTTTTCTGCCCTCACACCAAACACACACTTCTCCGGATTGAGTTTTATTCGATGTTTATTGAGATTACAGAAGGTCTCATCTAGGTCAGAAACATGACCCAAGGCAAGCTTACTCTTGACTACTATGTCGTCTACATAGACCTCCAGATTTTGGCCTATTTGATCCAAGAAGGTCTTCTGCATAAGACGCTGGAAAGTTGCTCTAGCATTCCTAAGACCGAAGGACATGGTCGTATAGCAGAAAGTACCAAACGGCGTGATGAAGGAGGTTTTCTCCTCATCTTTAGGTGATATGCCAATTTGGTGGTAGCCTGAATAGGCGTCCAAAAAGCTCATCACCTAGGACTCCACTGTCACATCGACCAACTCGTCTATGCAGGGTAGCGGGAAATTGTCTTTAGGACATGCAGTGTTCAAGACCGTATGGTCGACGCACATGCGCCATTGCCCCCCATTTTCCTCACGATGACTGGATTAGCTAGCCATTCTGAGGGGTCGACTTCTCGAATAAAGCCGGCCTTGAGGAGCTTGTCAAGTTCTTCTCGGATAATGGCCTGCTTTTCTGGGAAAAACACCTGAGCTTTTGCCGCACAGGATTTTTATCAGGCCGAACCGCTAGCCTGTGCTCGATGCCTCCTTTGGGACTCTGGGCATGTCGGATGGTTCCCAGGCTAACACATCCGCGTTTCTCCGGAGGAAGGTCACGAGGTTGAGTTCCTATTTAGGGTCTAGGGAAGACCCTAAATGTATGACCTTGGTCAAATCCGCATCGTTCAGCGGAACCGCCTTGGTTTCTCCTCCAGGTTGGAGGGTAGTCTTTGGCTAGGAATTCTTCAGCTCTTGGTCGGGCCCTCGCTGAGGCAGCTGCCCGACCATGTCTAACGCCCTTTCGTCGCAGTTCAAGGCCGCTTTCTGACTTCCTTTTACGGTGATCACTCCACCAGGACCAGCAACTTTTAAACACTGGTATCCGTGGTGAGTGGCGGCCATGAACTTCGCGAGGGCTGGCCTGCCGAGAATGGTATTGTAGGCCGATTCAAAGTCGACCACCTCGAAGGTGATCAGCTTGGTCTGGAAGTTGCTTGGACCCCCAAATGTCACGGGTAGAATGATCTGGCCAAGCGGCTTGGTCGAGGTACCTGGTACTATCCCATAAAAAGGGACTATTATGCTCTTGATCTTGGACCTAGGAATCTGCATATCATCTAAGACCTTGGCAGATATGAGATCCAAAGAACTCCCAAAGTCGACGAGCACCCGACCTACCACAGTATTGCTGATTGTGGGACTCGCGACCATAGGGAACCTCTAGGGATTGGTCATTCCAAGGGGACAGTACTCCTTGGAGAAGGTAAGAGGCAGCTCGAACCACTTGAGCTGCTGCACGGGAGGCTTACCTTGGGTGACATGATGCACCTCTCGCGCCGCCTCCTTCAATTCGCGACGAGACCTGTAAATAGAGGAGCCCCCGAATATCACCGCAATGTGATTCTGAGGCTTCTGATACTCCATGTCCTCATCTCCATCAATGTGCTGTTTGCCCTTGCTAATTTCTCCATGTTCCGAGAGCGTAGGCATCGGACCCTTGCCGTTATAGAACTGTTCCAAATGGAAAGTCCAAGTTCGGCAATTGCGAAGGTCATGCCCATATGCCTGGTGGAGTGGGTAGAATTGGTTGTTTGGCCAACCATGCTGATCGCCGTGACTTTGGTCATCTCGACCTTGGTCATTGCGACGTTGAGGTGGCCGCACCCTGCCCCTTGTGCCGAGCTTGCGCTATTCTTGCTCGCGACCATATTTGGCACAGAGGGCTTCTTCTTCTTTTTCTTAATCTTCTTTTTAACCGAGCTTGCGCTATTCTTGCTCGCAGAGCCTTCCAAGCCAGGCTGAGGCGGGAGCTTGCCCTCGTCCAGCATTTTCTTCCATTAGACTGCCCATCGGCGTTGGCATACCGGTCGGCCATACGGAACAACTCGTTGACCATAAGATCTGGATGGATCTCCAAATCCTGTGTGAAATAAATATCCCGGACTCCGAACTTAAAAGCTCGGACCACCGCTTCATCCGAAATGCTCGGGATCGAGTTTCGTACCTGGATAAATCATTGGACAAACTGACATAGAGTTTATCCTTCCGTCTGGATCAGGCGCTCGAGGTCACGCTCTTTGCAGGGACGGACGTAGCAACTCTGGAAATTTGCCCTGAGGGCGCTACTCAGCTGCCCCCAAGACCGGATGGAGCCCTCCTTTTGGTTGAAGAGCCATGTCCGGGCCGCTCTATCCAGAACATGTGGGACGTGGACCACGACCACCTTGACCAGAGTTGTTATTGTTGCCACCCGGATTCTAGTAGCCATAGCCTTGACCGCCATGACCTCTTCTTCCTTGGTTGCTGCCTTGATTTCCTCTACCCTGATTGCGCCTGGTGAAGTTGGCTGAGGAACTTAATTGAACCACCACATTGTACTTGAACATTGTTTTGTTCTTGCTGAAGTTCACATCTTAGAAGATAAGTGTAAACTTCGACAAGAGTCAGCACATCTAACTTGGTCATGAGCGAAGTCACCAATGGATCATAATCTGGTCCAAGACCTGCAAGTATGTAAGAGACAATTTCGTCTTCATGAAGGGGCATACCAATATCAGAGGGAGTGTCAGCTAGAGACTTCATCTGCTTGAAGTAGTCAGATGTTGTCATATCCTTCTTGAGATTGACAAGTTGCATGCGTGTCTGAACTACACGCGCTCAGGATCTTGACGCAAACATGTTCTCAGTGCCTTCCAAGCTTCATGCGTTGTAGTCAAAAACATGACATGTGCAAGAACATCTTCAGATAGTGAGGAAAAGATCTTGTTAAGCACTACCTGTCCTGTTGGTACCAGGTTTGATAGACGGTGTTGATGATCTGTGTTGAGGCTTCTGACTCCGGCATGTGTGTGACCATCATCTCTTGGCAAGGGAACGTGCCATCTACATATCCAAGAAGTTGATTGCTTCTCATGTATGGAAGGAACTGTGCCTTCCAAAGCAAGTAGTTGTCGTGGCAAAGCTTGATGGTGATAGCGTGGTTGAATGTTGAGGAAAGAGCTCCAACAGAAGTAGAGGAGGAAGATGAGATGTTGGACGAGCTAAGGGAAGGAAAACTTGATGACGAAGAGGAAGATATGGTCAACATTGCATCTTTCGACTCTGATACCATGTAAAGAATAACTTACCGCAATAGCTCAATTGGCCACCTCGGTTCACTACTTATATTGCCAGATTACAAGCAGTCCCATATAAACATGGGAGTAACAATATTGGTGGTTAAATCAAGAGATTAATTAGAAAATGAATCTAACAACTATTCAACTGAATATAAACTAATTAGAGATAACTTAGACAAGGTATACCAAGTTTCTTCCTTCGAATTGTGTTTAAGGTTGAGCATCAATCTTACCAGAATGCATATCACTGGAGAGAGTGAGCGACTAGAATCTAGATGTTCAATTTGGGACTAGCTCCGTACGCTCCTAGTAGCTCTTGAATCATCATAACACAAAATCTCATCCGTCAGATTCACCTTCTCATTTAGCGCAACAAAAAACAAATGTGTAAACAACATCTTGCGAAAAAAACGCCCGTCTACCCTTGTTTATTCCTCATGTGCACACCCGTGGGATGTTGACTTCAAACTTGTGACCCTAGCATCACCTCCACCTTGATTTCTAGCTCTAGTGGCTCAACTAGTCTAAAGAAATCTAAAAATCAACCACCAAATCATCGATCAGCATGGTGCCATGCAAACAAACAAGACCATGTCCTTTGCAACAACTTTTGATCATGTAACTAAAAATAAACAACCCTAGCAACAAAACAAAACCCATACTGTAACAAATGCCCCCCCCCCCCCCCCAAAGGTGCGACAAATAGAAATTTTTGTTACAACATTTGGAAATACCTATTGCAACAAAAATATAACATTAACACAACAAAATTCCAGAGTGACAACCATTAATAAATCCTATTCTACTTTGGGTCTATATCCTTATAAAAGAAAGAAGGCCATAAAAACAAATAAGCCTAAGGCCCATTAATTGGTTATGATTTCAACCAGCACTATATTTTAGCCACGTGACCATATTCCCGACTAGTGTGCTAACGTGTATACTAACACTAGTTGGAGAGAGTAATTGGTTACATTTTTCCCGACCAAATAAGTATACACAGGTCAGGCTCCAAACCTCTCAGACTATATAACTAGTCGCGGTAACATATTATACTTTGCCCCGACCAGTAAACAGGTTAGAGAAGCAGTTACACCTGCACATGACTACTAGTGTGCGGAGGATTTATTTACTGACATGTACCAATCAACCGTTCAGGAGTTACTTCATGCGAGAAGATACCTCTTAATGAGAAGACGCCTCTTGATGAGAATACACCTTTTGGCGAGATAACTACCATCCTTTCGCGTTGTTAAATAGGGAGCCCGCGCGAGAATAAAGGAGAGAGATGTGTGGTGTGTGAAATCAAGTGTGTATTAGCATTCTAATTTTCTGTAGACAATTCACAAGTATATACTCTAATTACACCACTTGGCTAATAAAGAAGCAATCTCATTTCCTACTCTTTTCAATCTCTGATTTGTTAGACAAAGGCAACCTAATTTATATTCATAAGCTTGGTGTAGAGACACCCTGGCTTTGAACATTGACACAAAGATCTATGCAATAAAATGATTCTTGTTGCAACAATAAAAAGTAGAAAAGACTATTGCAGTAAGAAAAACAATTGATGCAACAACTGAATACAATTACAGCAACAAAAAAATTGGAGGAGGTATAAGGAACCCTAAGATTTGAGGAAAACTTACTGGCGATGGTAGAGTTGAAATTAGCGACGAAAATGAAACTCCCATGGCTAGAGGAGATGTGAGGTGGCCAATGACAGTCCACTGCCTATGAAACCATCACTTTGAGCGATGGGGGGGAGGGGGGAGGGAGAGAGAGAGTGGTGCAGGCGCATGGGCTCCCGTCGGTGAGCTCCAGCCCCGATAAGCTCCAGGTGTCGGTGAGCCCAAGGAGGAGAGATGGCGAGGAAGACAGAGTGTGAGCCCGTATGTGGTATGGAGTAGTTAAAGATTGGCATGCTTTGGGTAACCTTATCTCCAAACTCCAACAGTGGATCATGGGTCGAACAAGATATTGCTAAGAGATACGCAGGGTGTGAGCAGGATTTTAAATTTTGTTTTTGTCAAATCTCGTCACCTACTGAAATCCAAAATTTCACCGAGATCTCGTTATTTCGGACGAAATTCAAACAAAATACAAAAACCAAAATTTAAATCCGGTTTTTTTCCTACCGAGATTTCTGAGATCTCGGTGGAAAAATTGAAATTTTGGTCATTTTAACCGCGATCTCGTTCCATTTAAAATGGTGAAAAAGTGTGCAAAATTCGTTGAATTTTTTTGTGTATGCTTCTAAATTGTAGATGATGATCAAGTTTGAAGAATTTTTACAAATTCATATAGTGCACATTACTGTAAAATGATGTCCCGAGCTTAGAAAAAAAGGAATTTTTTTTTGAAAAAATCATGAAAGAATTTATGTGACATTCTCTATCTGCTTGAATAAAAATTAGTAAGTTTTTGTACTTAAAATACTCTACACTTAGAAATTTCGGCAGTATTTTGTCTAATTTTTGGATTTTTCATCATTAAGCTATTTTCCTTGTCAGGAGAATAGCTGCATTGGGTCAAGTACAGAAAGAGGGAATTGGGAAATTGTCACTAGTCGTTTATATTCTCCTAATTGCTATATTTAGATGGAGATTGATCCAATTACTAGCATGCTTAGGTTCTTGTTGTAGTTGTTAATTAACCTTGCTAGCATTGTTTTAACTATCTAATTGCATGTCAAGAAAGTGAACGAATGACCAATTACTAGTATGCTAGATTCTGAAATGGTGTAAGCAATGCTAGTACACTGTGTACTCTGTTTCTTTACAAGGAACATGCTAAACATGAGTTGGTGGATGGGGTGGAGCAAGTGATGGATGGGGTGGGATTACTGCACAACTGCCACTAAACTAGTAGTAACGGGTCTGCGCAGTGTAGACAATAAGAGATGAATTCACCGCAGTGTAGAGTATTTGCTGTGTTTTTCTTGACACATAAATTTTTCCAGCTTTTATTGAAAGTTAGTAACCGATGTGTTTTCAAGTACTATCATGCTGGGGACTACGGCTTACAATACGAGAGCTAAACAATGACAATACAGCTCCAAGAGCCTAACAAAAGGGTAGCAAAACTACGCACTAAACTTTAAGCGCAAGAACCCAACTTGATTCATTTAATCCAACTCTCTTGGTTCTGAAATCATGCAACTAGTTGTTCATCTTTTCCTTCACTACTTTAATCTTGTCTTGATCTTCCTCCTTTAGTAGCATGCTCCAAGAATGCACCTAGAACAAAATTTTGAGCATAAGATCACATGGTTGCTTTGGAAACCGCGTCCAATGGCCATTGAAGAAGATTATTGACCATGTTAGTATTTTTCGATGGAAGACGGACCTATATATATTAAGCGATCACTTAACATAACGATTATATATGTAACACATCATTAATGTTTCCATGATTTATCGATATCCCACACGGAGAACGACATGAAGAATCCAATATGGTCAAATTTTGGTCCAAAAACTGAGATCTCAGTCAAATTCACCGAAAATTTATGTTATTGTAGCACTTTGAATTTTTTTAGGTTTTTTTTTTATTTTGTTGGGATTATGAAACTCAGGAGGGGGGTTCGAAATCTGAAATTTTGCAAAAATTTCATGGGATTTTGACGAGATTTTGATCCTCAGGTGTGAGCCTGCAGTTGAAGTGTCCGATTTGTTTAGGGTCGTATCCTATGTAAGGATTCAAATTTCGTTTTCGAACTCTATCTCCGGACTGATCGAAATCCAAAATTTCAGCTAGATTTGGAAATTTCGAAAAAAATACGGATGAAATTCAAAACCCAAATTTCAAATCCGTTTTTTTTTTCAACCGGGAAATCCGAGACCTTGGCAGAAATCACTAAGATCTCAACCCACATTGAACCGACCGAAAAATGGTCCAAAACACATTAAAAAAATTTGAATTTTTTTTGAATGGTTCTTACACATCACTAATGTTCCCATAAAAATTTCAGATAATGATCAAGCATGAATTTTTTTTAAAAAAATCTAACAGTGCCATTGTCCTGATAAAAGACAGACCGGCAAATTTCAACCACATGGAAAATGGTGCAAACCACGTTAGAAACTTTTGAAAATTTTTGTGGATGGTCCTAACATATTCATAATATTCTCATAAAATTTTCAGATGATGATCAATCTTTAGGAATTTTCAAAAATTCAAATAGTGCAACTAAAGACGGACTGACAAATTTCACCTGAATGAAAAATAGTTCAAAGCACTTTAAAAAAATTTGAAAATTTTTGTGAATAGTCATAACACATCCATAATATTCCCATAAAATTTTTGGATGATGATCAATCTTGAGAACTTTTAAAAATTTCGGACGGTGCTACTCAAGACTAACCGACAAATTGAACCGACTAAAAAATGGTCAAAATTTTTTGAAAGTTTTTATGGATGATCTTCACCCTAAATCCAATCAAATACAATGCATAATAATTAAATTCCGGCAAAAAAAACCATCAAATCTTGTCCGAAATTACCGAGATCTCGCTGAAAAATCCAAAATTAATCTAGTAATTTGAATTTTTCAAATTTTTTTATTCCGCCGGGATTTCGAAACTCATCCTTGATCAAAATCCAAGATTTTACTGAGATTTTGTCGGGATTTTGAACCTTGATACGTCCTCGTCGTAGCAAAACCGAAGAAAAAAAAACACTTGGTATGGACTCTGGAGTCCGGACAATCCACTAATTATGCATCCTATCAAAAGGGGCCATAATCGCTGGTATCATATCCCTTCGTTCGCAAGTTGTCAGCTGTAACATGACAAGGTTCCATTTCATGATCCTGGTGATGATGATTTCTCGTGCAGCAGCAGACAGCGCGTGTGCATCCCTGTCCAATCTCACCCCCTGTATCCCTTTCAGCTTTCCTTCCTTTTTAGGAAAAAAATATTATCAGCGCTAATCCTAGTCAGCAAGGCCTGCGCTTTTGCTTTGGTACGGCGCTTAGTACTGACCAAGCAGAAATATCAGTGAAATAGTAGTAGTATGTGAAAATCAGAACGAAATAGTATCAGTACGTGAAAACGTTTATTAAAATCAGGAATTTTGAAGACTAGAGGTCCATTTCTTTCTAGCCAGACTTCGCTTAACTCATGTAATTTTCTGGTTAATTTTGAATTAAAATTCATAGTTTTCAATGTTTTTCCCTTAGAGCCTGTCTTTCTCAATGCCAATTTTCAAGCAAAGAATTCAAACAATGCCCCCAATTGTCTTGTAGACGCATTCTATTTGCATCAAAATCAAGATAAAACCATCTGTTTGAATTTGTTGACACAAGTACACAAGTGCAAATCATGGCTACAATTACAGATACACATCTCCTCAAAGGCTCAAAGCCAAAAGAACAGGAAAGGCAAGAAAAAAGAAAGAAAGAAATTATAAAGACTGTTTTATAGTGAACCCCCTCTAGTTATTCCAAATCAAACAACCTTTCTACAAGTCCGACCAGGAGCATACTCGTACGGACGGACATGGCCAATGCCACGACGGAGACCAACTCCGGTCGTCCCGTACACCGGCAGCTCGTCTCCGTACGCGCCGCCGTGACCTCCCCCACGGCTGGCGGGATCAACGGCCGCGAGGTTCTCGAGCTCGAACAGGTCGGAGCTTGCGTCGCTGCTCTCCTCGCCGCCACCGTCGCTGTCCGCTTCGACGTCCACCGTTTTGAGCAGAACTTCCTCCACCTCCACCACCGGAATTCGCCGGCATCGCCCTAAGGACGCGGCGGCTACGGCCACCTCGCCGTCAATGTCCAGGAACCGCACGGTCCGAGTACTCCGGCTCCGACTCGCCCGAACCCGCGCCGACGTCGGCGTCTTGGCAAGGCATGACCGCGCGTACGACGGCGCCGTTGAGCACGCGGGTTCCTGATCCTCCGGGGCCGTCTGCCGCTGCGCCGAGGGCCGCTTGACGGAGAAGATGGAGTTGAGCAAGCTGGCGAGCCGCGCGCCGGGGGATGCCGGCCTGCGGCAGCCGCCAGGGGCTGAGGCGGCCGGCTTCTTTGCTGCCCTCGTCATGTCCTGAGCCGCCGACTGCTGCTTGTGCAGTGGCAGCGCCGCGCCGCCGCCGCCGCCGGGCCCGGATGTGCGGATGGGACGGAGGCGGCAGAGTGAGTACTCGACCTCGGAGGAAGAGAAGTACCCGCGGCCGCGGCAGTCCTGGGCGGGGGAGCCCGCCGGCGTCGGCGGCGCTCTCGCTCGGTGGCTGGTGGCCAAGGAGGGCCTGTAGTAGTAACAGTAATGCAGAGTCGCCTCCTCCTGCTTCTTTGCCCCCGCCGTCCCCGCCGCAGCCGCTGCCGTCGTTCTTGGTGCGCCGGGATCGTCCATGGAGTCGCAGATCGCGTCGAGCAGCGTGGACGAGAAGGACGGCTGGTCGGCCCGCGGCCTCGGCCTGGGCCGCGCCGGCGCCCACCTCATCTCCATCGGCGTGCGAGAGGGGAGCTAGGGGTGGAGTGCAGGAGGAGGAGAAAGCGAAGGGCAATGGCGGCCACTCGTGTGATTCGGTGGTGGCGTGGAGAGTGGAGTGCGGGCGTGCGGGCGAAGGGATCTTGTTGCCGGGCCGCGCGGGGCCACTCCATTCCCACGTCTGTCCGTCGCTGTCCTCCGACGCAGATCCCGTGGTCTCCACAGCTATGGATGATCCGATCTAACTATCTATATTATTTAAGGTCCTATTTGGTACGGTTTTAAATTCTTGTGTGAAACGTTTCATATAAGATTATATGAATTAGATGGAAAAAGAAGAAACAATTCGAAGAGAATCTTCCAAGTTTTAGTCTATTTAGTTAGATTTTTTCTAGAATCTAGTAGAAACGGTCCAGTTCCAAATTACCAAAGGAGCCTAAGGCCCCGTTCGTTCGACTTACGGGCCGAACCGCTTTAAAAAAAGCGATTATTTGCGAACGGGAGGATTACGGACAGCTTCTCGAGAATCGGTTGATTTCTATATAGAATCGTAAGTCGCTGAAACTCGATTCTTACTGATTCTTGCTGATTCTCACCGGCTTGGTCCGGAATCTAAAAGTTGTAGCCGGCTTGACCCGATTCTCCCATAATCAAAAGCAGCTTCTTCTATAATCCAGAATCCATAATCTAGAAGCAGAAATGAACTGGGCCTAAATCTATTGTTATAGTACTCTAGATTAATCTAAATTGTTGCCTTTTGATTTAACGGTTTATACATCTGTTTAAGTTGCAGTTGAGCCGGTTCTCCATGCACCACGCTGCGTCTCCTCGTCAGTTCCTTTCCTTCCAACCGCTGTCTCTCTCTCTCTTTCCCTTTTGCTTTGTCGGCGCCATCACTTGGATTGACGTGCCCGTGTTTCTCCACGGCCTAGGATTGCTTCACCATTTTACTAGTGCTCTACGGCCACAGCGCACTATTTCACCTCCTCCTACTCTATGCATGCTCTAGTTCTTGTTATTTATGCAAGTGCGACTAAGGTCGTATTTGGATGGGCTAAAGCTAATTATTAGCTGGCTAATGGCTAGAGCTAATTGTTAGCCAGTTAATAATTAGACTATCTAAAATTAGCCTAGTGCTGTTTGGATACATGGCTAATAGTTGAGCTAATTTCTTAGAAAAGTCATATTTGCCCCCTTATAACGGAGTGTGGAGCGGACGCACGGGTGAGGAAGTGAAGATAAGGCCAGCGCGAGGGTATTTCAAACTTTTCCCACTGTGTTATCTGCTATTAGCCCAAATTAGCTCCCCTCCACCAGCTAATAGACTAATTGTTAGCTCGGAGGTTGGCTAAAAATTAGCTCACCTATTAGTCTTCATGTTTGGATAGACTAGAACTAATTTTTAGTCAGCTAACAATTAGCCCAGGATCCAAACATTGTCTAACTAACTAGCTAGCTTAATATAATGGTCAGGGATACACAAGAGCACAAGACTTGGAAGGAACGTAAAGATATGTATGGCACGCGATTCCTTCTTTCGCTGATTACCACTAATTAACCTGTTGTCGTAGGAGGACTAGGACATGATTAGACTATGACCTCAACCTGTTGCATTTCCATTTCTTTACTGCCTGATCCATTCCTACATGATGGATTAATTAGCGTAATCATTTGGAGCCTGACATGACTAAAAACTATAATATAGTACATGTAAGGTCACCAATAGCATGTAAAACAGTAAAAGACTGTTGTCTATATACTTCTCTATATTATTTAGAGATAAAACTAAAGACGACTTCTACAATGGTTTGTGTATTAAGTTTGGCATAGAAAAATTGTTTGCTACAAGCAATAACTCATATAATGATCTTTTGTGCTCTCTATATACCCTAAATTCGTGAGCTTGGGTCGTCTCTTTGCGAAAAGACTATTACACAGTCTTTTCTTCGGCTCTCTCCCATATGTTAGTAAAAATTCTACGTGATAAAGCTTATAGATGGTTGATATCATACTATTATACATGCTCTAAGGATCAACTCTGCAGTGTGGTTGTGTAGACATATATAGAGAGAGAGTTCATGGCTTTGTGCCCAATTGTGCAAACTCCCAAATCTTGCGGATTCTGTTCGTCAACTCTTCGACATCAAACTTGGCGAAAATTTTTACATGGAACGCGTTCTAGCGGAGATTCTGCCTCTGTCCCTTCGGATTAGAAGGTGTTTTAATTCAAATTCTCTGTCCATCCGAAGGTGGTCATAACCTCTATATACATGTATATCGAAACAAGCCCTAAAGAAGCTAGCCGGAAGCGGTGATTATACACTCGAGATCAGAAGTTGACGAAGGGAGGCGTTTAGTAAAATAAAAAAAAAGAGAGGAGAATATAAATTACAGCCGGTTTTCTAGTACTTATCTTCTGGTGCTTTTCAGTAGAATCTCAAGACGTTCTTCGTAAGCCGGAGAAGGTAATTAAGTGCCTACATTACTACACAAAAGCTTATTATAGACAGTTCAAAATTTTCATCACACATGATTTTATAAACCGACTGTAAATATATGCCAATGATAAAAATGGCACATCATAGATGATTTTGAACCGTCAGTGAAAATTAATATCAGAGATGGTTCTATACTAAAACCGTCTGTGATATTCTATTATAACAGATGGTTCTAAGATAAAACCATCGGTGATATGCTATTACCATAGATGATTCTAGACTAGAACCATATGTGATAGCTATATATACTTTCAAGCACCTGAAAACAAATGTTCATATATTCCAGGCAAATTCCAATCCATCCACAGTTGGTTCTAAAAATTATCATCCTCTGACTTATCTTCCACTTCATCCTCATCCCCGAATGAGAATATCATAGGTAGCATATTTTCACTCTGATATTGTGCAAGAATATGGTTATTTCGATGGTTTTCTATTCTGTCAAATATAGAGTTGATTAAACCATTGGGTATACGATTACTTCATTAACTCTTGAAAGGACCGACGATGTCGCCTAGAGGGGGGTGAATAGGCGGATTAAAAAATCGCAGCGGAATTAAAACTGGCCGAATTGGTCAATCCGGAGTCTCCGGGTATTTGGTCCGGAGTCTCCGGCTTGTCCGGAGTGTCCGGTATTTTATCCGGATACTCCGGGTTAGCTGGCTCGGGAGCGCGACTAAGAATACTCTAGCAAGCACAATAAACTACAATAAAGAGATAGAAAGAGCAACTTAGATGAAAAGCTAGTATGGATTTGAATTAAAGCTAAGCAAAGAGCAAAATCTAGCTTTACAAAGACAAATCCACACAAGCTCGACTAGGAAGTAAACGTGAAAGAGAGGGATACGAATTTTTCACCGAAGTTCGGATTCTTGAAGGGAATCCTACGTCTCCGTTGAGGTGGCTTGGTCGCACTTGAGCCGGGGTCTCTTTCAACCCGCTTTCCTCCCGGTGTTGTACAAATGCACTCGCCGGCTTCACTTCTTGTCTCTTCCCTTTCGGAGGCGAGACACGCCTTCACAAACGACCGGGGCACTCCACACACGTCGGGTGCTCCCGGTGACTCCTAGCCATTTAGGAGACCTTCAACCTCCAAGAGTAATAGCACCACGGAAGTCGCTTGGAGGATGAACTTAGTGCTCAACAACTAGAAATGAATGCACCTAGCACTTCTCTTCTTCCTCACCACACCAAAAGAGATCAAACAACAAATCAAATGGTGGGAGGAAGTATGAGCTCTATTGAATGCTTGGAAGAGGTTAGGAATGGCTTGAATGCTGCAATGAATGAGCTCAATCCAGATCCTAGCCGTTGGGAGAGAGTGGAGGCTTTAAATAGTCAATTCAAAAACTAGCCGTTACTCTCGTTTTTGTACAGGCCGGAGTGTCCGGACAATTAACCCGGAGACTCCGTGTTATCCAGAGACTCCGGACAAAATGTTCGGATACTCCGGACGACCTGGAACTCAAAGTGGCCGAGGGGTCCAACCCGGAGACTCCGGACAAATTGTCTGGATACTCCGGATTGGATCCGGATACTCCGGGTTACCCAGCTCGGTTTGAATTGAAAACAATTGCAAACTAAATGCATAAGTGCTAATTTGAGATGCAAGATTTGACGTTGAGCACATGCACATCCTAAAGGCGATTTCTCGTCGTACCCTCTTAATAGTACGTCTATCCTTAAGACACAAATATAAAAAGAAAATTACAACTCTTGTCTTGATGCCGTCTTTTCAACTTTTGAGAGGTTGTGGGGGTATCCAATCCCATTTCAACTTGATATGATCTCGATATCTGCATTAATCTTAGTTGAAGCATTAGATCACTTTAATTTTGTCATCATTAATCACCAAAATAATTTGAGGGGCCTAGATGCACTTTCAATCTCCCCCTTTTTGGTGAATTGATGACAACACAATTAAAAGCAAATAAAATGATATGAAAATTTACTTTAGCAACTTAACTAAAAGTGGAGCTCCCCCTAAATGTGTGCATTAGAAGTATTGAGTGGAATCAAATACACATATTTAACGAAAAATAACCGAGAGCTCCCCCTCAAACATTGCATCCGAGAATACATCACAAATAACTGAAAATAATCCATGCATAAGATAAACACAATGTCATTACATGGATAACGAGGAATAACAGAGTTCACGACAAACATAATAAGCATTAATAGAAAGCAACACATAACAAGTCAAGTCCACAAGCGATAGCAAAAGATAAACGCGACAACTAAACGACAACGCTAAAGATATCACTCCCCCTTTGGCATCAAGACACCAACAGAGGGAGGACACGAGAAATCACTCGTCGTCGCCTTCGTCGTCGGACGCTGAGTACTCGCTGCCAGGGTCATCTCCAAGAGGAGGTGGAGCAGAAGAGGTGATGCCGAAGAGCTGATCTGCAGAGGTGGCATCGCTACTCTCCTCAGAAGACCCGGAGGAGTCACTGGGAGAGACTGCCTCGCCATTGTGGCGGCGGATGCTGCGAATGTCTTGACCATTTTTCTTGATCTGCCTGCTCATCACCTTCTGCCTGGTGGAGATGTCGCGACAATGGCAGAAGATGTGCTTCAGCATCTTCTGGAGCACGCTACCTGGAACCTCAGTCTGCTCAGAAGGAATAGCCGGAGGCACAGCAGGAGCAGGAGTAGAAGTAGAACTCGAAGCGCGACCTCGACGAGTCCTAGGAGGAGTAGGACCAGGGGCAGCAGAAACAGCAGGAGCAGTCGGAGGACGAACCTTGTATGAAAGGTGCTCCTCGTCCCTGACAAACTTTAGACCACTGACAGATGTGATCAAAGCCATCACAAAAGGAGCGTAGCAGCAGCTGGCCATATTGCTCTGCGCGTTCTGCCTCATTGTCTCCCAAATGAAGTCGACAATGTCAAAGGGATGAGTACGCTCAACAAGATGATATAGCAGGTTCCTTCCATAGGAACTGATGGCAGAAGCATCTCCCTCCTTGGGCCAAAGAGTGACCCTCAGCATCCTGTTGAGGACAGCAGGCACATCCTTCAGACCCTTGATGGTCCCCACTGTGAAACTCCTGGAGGTGTCATACAGAGACTCTACCTGCTCGGGAGTCAAAACCTTCTTATCATGGAGCTTCGGACTGTCATTGTAGCGAAGGCTGAGGACTCTAGCAAATCTCTTCTTATTGGCCTTGTACCACACCCTATCAGTCATCCACCAAATGGCATCCTCAGTCTTGTCAAAGTACAGGGTGGCATAGAACTGCATGATTACTTCGTTGTTCCAATCACACTTGAAGGACATGATGTCCTTGACCTCATGCAGCTCACAAATCTCAAGAATCTGAGTGAACACGGGATGCTCAGCAGCTGTCATGTACTCCCAGTCAATAGTCTTCATCCTGACCACTGGGTGCTCAAGAGGGTAGAGGACCGTCTCATAGTAGTCTGACTGGAATCTATTCCAGAAGCGTCGGTCCACATACACATCCTGATGGAAGTCGAGCGGATCTTTCTTTCTGTACTCAACTATAGCCTTGCCCTTGCCAGAACCCGTCATGTAGTCAATCACTCTCATAGGGTTAACTGACATAGGATAGGTCCACACGGGCCTGGCTTTGGCCAAAGGACCAATGAAATGACCTGAAGCACGGAATTCCCTTCTCTTCTGATCTCTCAGCCTAGCATGAGTGTCTGCAGGGTGCTCATCTGGATCAGGCTGAGGCTGAGGAGGAGATCAGGCTCGAGGTCATGGGCCGCCGAGACGGCTGAGCCTCGAGGTAAGAAGATCGAGCCTGAGGTCATGACTGGATGAAGTCCCAATCCTCAGCGCACCTCTTCCCCTGGAGGTGGGCTACTTCGCCACAGCACGTCTAGGTCTCTTGGGCGCCGGAGCACCAGACGGTGAACTGGAAGAGGTGTCCGGTGACGGAGAGTCCCGAGGAGGATCACCACCACCCGAAGTCCCCTGAGAAGGATCCATCTGACCAGACAAAGCGAGTGAAAAAGATTAGCCGCGAGGCGACTCGAAATAGAGAAGAAAAAACATTCTGGCCAAAGCACCCAACCCGGAGAGTCCGGACAAATTGTCCGGATACTCCGGATTGCATCCGGAGACTCCGGACAAAATGTCCGGACACTCCGGACCAACCCGGAGAGTCCGGATACTCCGGGTAACCCGGAGACTCTGGTTTAACGTCCGGATACTCCGGATTGACCGGAGACTCCGGCTTAAAACCACGGATACTCCGGGTTCTCCAGCTCGGGAAGAAAAGGAATTTTTCAAGGAAAGCTTCGGAGACCCGCGGAGAGAGGTGGAGAGGAATCCTAGGGCATCCATCCACCATGTGACTAGCTAACAATCAAGCAATCAGACTATAGTCACATAGTAATGATGCGATCCTAATATCAAGAGCCAATAACACATGATAAATTCAGAGAAAAAGATAAATAAAGTTTTGAATTTCATTTTTCATTCAACACACAATATGTGAGCATTCCTGTAACACCCCAAAATTTTGCTTTTCTTGAATTCATGTGTGATTTGGCACTTTGGTGAATTTTTGGAATTTTCTGGAATTTATTTGGATTTATTTGGAATTTATTTGAATTTATCCCATTTTGAAATAATTAAAGAATTTAATTTTGCAAATAAAATTTTGTTGGAAATATTTTATTTGAGTCCAAAATGTTCCAAAATATTTTCCGTAATTTTTCGAATTTTTCTCGAGTCATTTGCTATTTTTAATGAATTAAATGAATTATCGAATTATTTTAAATATTAAATCGCTGGAAAATCAAACCGAAGTCGATTCTTGTTCATCCGATCGAGCCCGAGTCGACTCGAAGTTCGAGTCCGACCCGAGCCGATTGACTCGACCGAACCCACTCCTAACCCCATCGATCCGGCCGTCGGATCAAGATCCAACGGCCCGCATTGACCGTCACGGTTCGAGCCGAAACCGATCGGGTCCGATCGCGCGCTGCGATCGCGGACTGGCCGATCGCGCCACGTGGGACGGTTCTCCGTCGTCGCCCCCGCCGAGTCCGAGCCGGACTCCGCCGCCGCCACCGCCGTGAAGAACTAGGTCTCCGCTTCCGCACACGGACGCCGAGGTTATTTAATGACCGGCTCACACCGAGGATCGCCTTGACCTAAGCGCACCAGTAACCCTAGACAACGCCGCTGAGCCGCCGTCGTTGAGCCGCAATCGCCGCCGGAGTTGTCTCTTCCTCCGCCGCGTTCCTTGCCGATTGCGGCCATCTCCGTCGTCTCCGCCGCCCGTTGTGTCAGAATCGACTCCTCGCGTCGGCGCACCGAGCTACCTCTCACTTCGCCGGAAGGGTCCCGCAACGCCGCGTTGCCGTGGTCATCGTCTCGGCTTCGTCAAGCCGGCGCCGTAGTAGGCCATCGCCGACTTCAAGCTTCCTCAGCCGTCGGATCTTCATCCAAGGGCCCAGATTACGCCACGTCATCTCACGGTGAGATCCCGTTCCAAATCCTAGATCCAATCTCCACCGTCGGATCTAGATCCAACGGTCCGAAATCAATGCGTTAACCCAAACGCGTCAACACTAGATCTAATCCGCGCCGTTGAATTTCAAACCAACGGCCGGGATTGCGCCACGTGTCGGGAAGATGGACCGACGCGGTCAGCGCCGTACGCGTGTGAGCGCGTGTCCCTGACACGCGGGCCCCGCATGTCAGAGGGCCCACACGTCAGCCGCGTTTGCGTGAGACCACTTAGCGGCAGTGGGTCCCACCGTCGGCCTCACCCGAAGCCGTGGGACCGGGTCCACTGCGTGGACCAAACCGCGCCGTGGGCTGAGCCCATGAGCCGGCTGACGTCAGCCAGCCAATCAGGAGCTGACACGTGTCCATGCTGACGCAATAATTAATTTCCGAAAAAGAAAATGATTTATTAATTCGAAATATTGATTCAAATTTAGATTCAAACTTCAAACGCTTATAACTTTTGCGTTTCAACTCCGATTTGAGTGATTCAAATTTCTAAATTTGTATAAAAATGAGATCTACCTAAATATGAATTTTATTTAATTTTTGGACTAAAGTTTTTCTCTGTAATATTATTTAATTGATTATTTAAACTTTAATAAATCATAACTTTTGCATTTTAACTCCGATTTGAACGATTCCAGTTCCTAAAAATCCAGAAAATTATGTTCTCTCTGTTTATGGATTTTATTTGGAGTTTTGGGATGTTTTTGCCTATTGTTTATTTGCGTATTTGCTATTTGCACGCTTTACGAGTAGACGTTGAAGTGCCGGAAGGATTCGAAGGAGAAGTGTTGACTCAGGATCCAACTCAAGACCAAGAACAAGTACTCTTTGAAGGCAAGTTGTGCTTTGACCATGTTGATCCTATTTCGAAACTTATTTTGATTTAAACTATTGCATGCTAGTTCAATTAGAAAGATACTTTGTTTAAACATGGGGGTTAGATAAATACCAATTTGCTGTATGACACCTTGATTATTTAAGTATGTGCCATGACCCTTGTCACCCTAGTTGTGGTTTACTAGTTGGACATGATTAAATTGCCAACATGGGTTTAGACCGTTGTAGTATACTGCTTAGACCTGCTACGTGCTCATAACATGATTTTGGACAATCAAATGTTAATATTGACTTAATGATATATTGAACCTGTTTTGGAAAAGTATCATGTGATGTTGATGGCACGTGGTGCATGGTAATCAACTGGGGTTTGATAAACGATTTCGGCCGGGCATGTGGCAAGAGTAATCAGTGGCCGATTGTGGCATTGGGAGTGTTGATTTGGTTCTTCGGGTAGTCTTGCCCTGGTCACTCTAAGGACTTAACCTTGCAAGCCTTTGAACTGGGTCATACTTGCAACCACATGGTCGAATGGGACGGCCCTAGTTGACTAAGTCGCTAAGGACTCACTTGTGGAGCCTCAGGGTGTCAATTACACCGCTTGTGTGATTGTGCGGGGAGCGTGTCGTGGCTGTGGCCGATACCCATCTAACGGTGTGTTGGTCCCATACTTCGCCTTGGCTAAGGGAAGGGATGGTGTAGAGCACGAACCTGAGAGGACCACCTGTGTTGTTTGAGGCTTCCGAAGGCTTTGTTACTGAACTCGCCTTTGTGGTGTTTGACTCAGATCTTGTGGGTAAAGTGCATAACCTCTGCAGAGTGTAGAATCTATTTAAATAGCCGAGTCCACTGTCTTGGACAATGCTCGGGATTACAGTCAAGGGTTAGATTTTCTCAAAAATAACTTGAATTTGAAAGGTTGGTTTGGTTTAATAATGAAGATGATGGTAATGTGGTTTAGGATGGGGAAAAATGTTTATTAAACTACTTGAAAAGTTATTTATGCTTTACTTATTTCTACTGCTTTCGAATCTACTTATATTACTTTTCAAATGTCACAGTTTCGCAAATATACCTTGAGCTATTCCTTTGTACCAAGCCATGCATATAGTATATTAGCTTGCATTCTCGTGCATGACTTGCTTGAGTACCAAGTACTCACCCTTGCCTCAACACAATATCGCTTGAAGAGGAGATTACGCCCGGCTTCTGGGAGAACTCCAAGAGGATCCGTCTACTTAGGATGCGAGCCCGATCGATTGCACGTGGTATCTTGGATGGCGCCACGATGTTACCTTCGTTGTTTTTCCGCCGCTATTATTTTTCTCTGAATAAGTTTCGCCTTGCGAGGCATACATTTTGTAACTTGGCCATAAGGTCGAGTAACCACTTTGGTTATTTAAATAAAGTACTTTGATAATATCGAATGGTATGATTGTGATATTTACCGATGTTACGACTGTGTGCACTAGCGCGTTCCTGGACTAGTGCTGAATACACAGAGGGTCCGGATTTGCAAATTCGGGTCCCGACAGAGGTGGTATCAGAGCCATACTTGACTGTAGGCTCAACCCTAAGCTAGAATGGTCGTAGTGAGGATAAAACCTATTTTCTAAAGCTAAAAATTTGTGAAGACAAGAAATGACATCTCGACTTATCCCCTTCTCTCTTTTCTTGTCTCTTGCTGAAATTTTCCCTTACCTTGTCACAATTTAAAAATTCCGAGTTCTTACGTAAAGCACTCTTGTGACAGATGGAGGAAGAGTTCAACTACGTTGATCTGGGAGTTGGTCACGCTGCAGAACTTTGGCATATGCTACAGGCTCTCGGGGATTTTTAGAAGCCCCAATACCAAGTGGAAGTGATCAGACAAGCAGGATTGATCAAGGCTTGTGACGTGAGGATGAGGACACTGCTTCTTCGACTACCATAGAGGACACAGTTGCTGGACATGGCGATCGTTTCGCGCCTATGCCACAAAGACCCGCATTCGTGCCGTGGAGGTTTTCGATGAGTGAGCATAGGTTCTATAGTGAGGCTCCTTCGCCGAGTCGCGTCATAGAATAAAGAGTCACCCTTTAGGCGTTAGACTCCAATGTTAGTTCGATTTGGATTTTCATTGCTTGCTGAGTGTGCAGTATGTGTTGCAAGGCCCTTAGGCATTGTAAGCAACCATACCAAGTTATTGATATCATTAGTTAATAAAGTTGGACCTTAAAGTTACATCTTTCGCCCCGCATAGGTTCCATATCACTTGCCTATTCTTGTTTCCCTCTCATCTCTAAAAGCCTAGAGCAAATCGACAGATGGTGAACACCCGCGGAAACCTTGGAAGCAATGGAAGCGGTTCTCGGCCAGCAGAAAACCCCAATGATGGGGCACCAGCACCGCCACTGGATATGCAGAATTTCGGAGCTTTTCTTGCTGTCCGGACTCGATTGATGCATGCTATGATGCAACAAATGCAGCACGTCCTTTGCTGCTCAGGCCACAGCCAATCAAGTTAATCGGGGACCACGCCGAGAATCACGAGACTATCGAGTTCATGAGAACTCACCCACCCACTTTCTCTCGGGAATGCCAATCCATTGGAGGCCGATGATTGGTTAAGATCAATCGAGAGGAAGCTACACATAGCTCAATGCATAGGAAATGAGAAGGTACTCTACGCTTCTCATCAATTTGGAAGGAGACTGGCCGAATGGTGGGAGAACTTCGTGCCACGCAAGAGAACCCTCAAGATATCACTTGGGAAGAGTTCACAAATGCATTCGACAAGATCACGTGCCTGAAGGAATTATGGACCTTAAGAAGGAGGAGTTCAGAGCATCAAGCAAGGTAATCACCGGTGCCGACTACTGAACAAGTTCACACAGCTAGCACGCTACGCACCGAGGATGTAGCGACGAGATAAATCCAGGCAGTCTCGTTTTATGAAGGGACTTAACTCGGGATTGCAAGTAGGGTTGATCACCCACACCTTTCCAGATTTCCAAGAGTTGGTGAATAAGGCGCTTATTCTTGAGGACAAGCGCAAGGAACTGGATGAGAACAGAAGCGCAGGATGCAACAAAGCAAGGATCACGCCAGGGAACGCACATACCGAGAGTTGCACCAAATCAATTCTTGATTCCAACCACGAGAATGCAACAAGGACACCATCCCGGCACCAAGACACGCCAATCGTAACTACCAAACCCCACCCCGCTAGAAACACTACTCGAGCGATCGGCAAGAACGGTGAGGCGACGCTACAAGCGCAACGAGCCAGGACACTTTGCCAACAGCTTGTCCAAGAAGACAGCAGGAGTGACCCGATTCGCTTCAACCTAGGAACCACCCCAGCTAGGACGCCCGGACCAGGAGCCACACCCCAGGCCGTGGTGAGAGGCCGAGTCAACCATGTCACCGCAGATGCACCGCAGAATGCTACGGACGTCGTCTTGGGTAAGTTACTTGTTAACTCAGTACACTGCAATGATTTTGTTTGACTCGGAGCTTCAGATTCGCTTGTTTCGCAAGGCTTTGCTACTAGAAAGCGATTTGAGGATTGCAAGACTTAAGTGCATGCTTTTAGTTCAAACCCCTGGTTCCGAACTCCGAGCGAAAGTAGGATGTTCCGGTGAGAATACTAATAGATGGAATAGAGTTCCTAGCAAACCTTATAATTTTGGAGACCTGCACCTTAGATGTCATATTGGGAATGGATTGGTTATCCAAGCACAAGGCCGTATTGGATTGTGGACGGAGGACTATCTCGATTGAGAGCCCGTGTGGGAAGAAAGTAGAATTTCAAGCCACTGCAGTTTAGAGATGGACAGTTGATGGTTAACTTGATTACCAAGGCAATCAGCATAGAGGATGTCTCAAGAGTGAATGAGTACCCGATGTTTTTCCGAAGATCTACAGTATGCCGCCAAACAGGGACATAGAGTTTGTGATAGAGCTTGTATGCACAAAGACCGATAGCAAAGAGACCCTATCGGATGTCCACCGAGGAGTTGGTAGAAATGAAGAAAGCTTGACTAGAAGAGTTAATGGAGAAAGGATTTATCGAGACCGAGTTCGTCGCCGTGGGGAGCACCAGTTTTGTTTGTCAAGAAGAAGGGCGGGAGTTTCAGGATGTGCATTGACTACCGTGCACTCAATGAAGTCACCGTGAAGAATAAGTATCCGCTACCCAGGATTGATGATTTGTTTGATCAGTTGAGAGGATCTGGAGTTTTCTCCAAGATTGATCTTAGATCGGGATACCATCGAGTTGAAGATCCGATCGTAAGATATTCAAGATCGCATTCTCGTCAAGATATGGACATTACGAGTTCTACGATTATGTCCTTTGGATTGACGAATGCGCCAGCTTATTTCATGAATATGATGAATAAGGTGTTCATGGAATATTTGGACAAGTTTGTCGTCGTGTTCATAGACGATATCCTAATCTACTCCAAGACAGAGGATGAACATGCCGAACACTTAAGGCGAAGTTTTGGAAAAGTCGAGGAACAAAGCAACTTTTCGCCAAGTTCAGCAAGTGTGATTTTTGGAAGGACAAGGTGGAGTTTCTTGGACATGTAATGACCGCAAGGAGTCAGCCGTAGATCCAAGCAAAGTAGAAGCTGTGTTACATTGGGAGCACCAAGATCGTGACCCAGATTCGGAGTTTCCTTGGATGGCAGGATACTACCGCCGTTTCATTGAAGGCTTCTCGACAATTGCGAAACCTCTTACGCAATTGTCAAGAAGGAAAAGAAGTTTGCATGGACGCCGAATGTGAGAAAGGATTTGTGAGTCAAGAAGCGATTGGACGCCAAGACCGGTGTTAGTTCTACGGATGTTGCTCAAGGCTTCGATATTTATTGTGACGCATCGCGCCAAGGACTTGGATGTGTCTTGTCTGAGAATGGAAAGGTCGTAAACTTATGCATTAAGGCAGTTGAGGCCGCATGAGGAAAATTATCCGACACATGACCTAGAGTTAGCTGCCATAGTGCATGCCTTGAAGATATGGCGTCACTATCTGATTGGAAACAGATGTGAAGTGTATACGGATCATAAGAGCCTTAAGTACATATTCACCCAGTCGGATCTGAATATGAGGCAGAGGAGATGGTTAGAGTTGATCAAAGACTATAATGTTGGAATCCATTACCATCCCGGGAAGGCCAACGTAGTAGCCGATGCCCTGAGTCGGAAAAGCCATACCGTGAGTACGTTGCTAGCCACAAATCAGGATGAGTTATGCGAGGATTTCCAGAAAATGAAGATTGAGGTAGTACCTAGCGGATTCTTGGCCGCATTAGAAGTAAAGCCTACCCTAGAGGATCAGATCCGAGAAGGACAGAAGGATGATGACAAGATCCGCAGGATTAAGTCCATCAAGGAGGAAGGCAAGGCAGAGGACTTCAAGTTGGATGAGCAAGGCACGTTGTGGATGAAGGATCGCATTTGTGTGCCTAACAAAAAGGAGTTAAAGCAAGCGATTCGGAAGAAGCCCATGACTCTAAGTACTCAATTCATCCTGGAGCGCCAAGATGTATCAGATCTCAAGGAGAGATTCGGTGGCCGAGTATGAAACGTGAAGTTGCCGAGCATGTTGCATTGTGCGGCGTATGCCGTAGAGTCAAGGCAATGCATCGAGAGACCAGCGGGATTGCTACAACCGTGAAAATACCCGAGTGGAAGTGGGAGGAAATCGGAATGGATTTCATTACCGGTTTGTCAAGACTCAAGGAGGTTATGACTCCATATGGGTTATAGTGGATCGCTTGACTAAAGTAGCCCATTTTATCCCCGTGAAGACCACTTACTCGGGAGATAAATTAGCGTAATTATACATGACCAGGATTGTCCTGTTTGCACGGAGTGCCAAAGAGGATTGTATCGGACAGAGGTACCCAATTTACCTCAAGGTTGGAATAAGTTGCATGAAGCCATGGGAACCCGTTTGAACTTCAAGATCTGACTTATCATCCACAGACGACCAGACCAGGCCAGAAAGAGTCAACCAGATTCTCGAGGATATGTTGAGAGCTTGTGCATTAGCTTATGCTACCTCTTGGGATAGGAGTTTGCCGTATGCCGAGTTTAGTTACAACAATAGTTATCAGGCTAGTTCTGAGATGTCACCTTTTGAGGCCTTTGTATGGTCGACCTGTCGGACGCCATTGAATTGGAATGAGACCGTGGCGCCCGTGTCTTTGGGCCTGATATTCTTCAAGAGGTCAAGAACAGATCGCCATGATTAGGGAAAGGTTGAAGATAGCCCAATCACGACAAAAGAGTTATCTCGACAATCGTCGCCGAGACTTGAGTTTTGAACCGTAAGACTTTGTATACCTCGAGTTACGCCTCTCGGGGAGTTAAGAGGTTCTATGCCAAAGGGAAACTCGCACCCGTTATGTTGGACCATTTAAGGTTTTGAGCCGCAGAGGCGAAGTTGCTTATCACCGGAGTTGCCACACGATCGTTGGCAGGAGTGCATGACGTATTCCATGTGTCCCGATTGAAGAAGTGTCTCCGAGTTCCCGAGGAATGCACACCGCTAGAGTCAATTGAGTTGCAAGAGGATTTGACTTATAAGGAGCATCCCGTGAGGATTCTAGACACAATGGATCGAGAAACTAGAAACAAGTCAACCCGTTCAGAGAGTTCGATGGAGCAACCATGAAGAAAGCGAAGCGACTTGGGAGCCGAAGAGGATTTGAAGAAAGAGTTTCCAAACCTATTCCTTTAGTAAGCCCTGAATCTAGGGACGAGATTCTATTAAGGAGGTTTGTAACACCCCAAAATTTTACTTTTATTGAATTCATGTGTGATTTGGCACTTTGGTGAATTTTTGGAATTTTCTGGAATTTATTTGGATTTATTTGGAATTTATTTGAATTTATCCCATTTTGAAATAATTAAAGAATTTAATTTTGCAAATAAAATTTTGTTGGAAATATTTTATTTGAGTCCAAAATGTTCCAAAATATTTTCCAGAATTTTTCTGGAATTTTTCTCGAGTCATTTGCTATTTTTAATGAATTAAATGAATTAATCGAATTATTTTAAATATTAAATCGCTGGAAAATCAAACCGAAGTCGATTCTGTTCATCCGACCGAGCCCGAGTCGACTCGAGTTCGAGTCCGACCAGCCGATTGACTCGACCGAACCCACTCCTAACCCCATCGATCCGACCGTCGGATCAAGATCCAACGGCCCGTAATTGACTGACCGTCTGCTCGAGCCGAAACCGATCGGGTCCGATCGCGCCAGCGATCGTGGACTGGCCGATCGCGCCACGTGGGACGGTTCTCCGTCGTCGTCCCCGCCGAGTCCGGGCCGGACTCGCCGCCGCGCTTCGCGTGAAGAACTAGGTCTCCGTTTTCCGCACGGACGCCGAGGTTATTTAATGACCGGCTCACACCCGAGGATCGCCTTGACCTAAGCGCACCGTAACCCTAGACAACGTCGCTGAGCGCCGCCGTTGAGCCGCAATCGCCGCCGGAGTTGTCTCTTCCCTCGCCGCGGTTCCTTGCCGATTGCGGCCATCTCCGTCGTCCTCGCCGCCGTTGTGTCGAATCGGACTCCTCGCGTCGGCGCACCGAGCTACCTCTCACTTCGCCGGAAGGGTCCCGCAACGCCGTTGCCGTGGTCATCGTCTCGGCTCCGTCAAGCCGCGCGTAGTAGGCCATCGCGGACTTCAAGCTTCCTCGGTAGTCGGATCTTCATCCAAGGGTCCAGATACGCCACGCCATCTCACGGTGAGATCCGTTCCAAATCCTAGATCCAATCTCCACCGTCGGATCTAGATCCAACGGTCCGAAATCAATGCGTTAACCCAAACGCGTCAACACTAGATCTAATCCGCCGCTGAATTTCAAACCAACTACGGGATTGCGCCACGTGTCGGGAAGATGGACCGACGCGGTCAGCGCCGTCTGGCGTGTGGCCAGCGTGTCCACGCCGGGCCCCGCATGTCGAGGGCCCACACGTCGGCCGCGTTTGCGTGAGACCCACCGACAGTGGGTCCCACTGTCGACCTCGCCGTGGACCGGGTCCACTGTGGACCAAACCGCCGTGGTCGAGCCCATGAGCGGTGACGTCGCCCACCAATCAGAGCTGACACGTGTCCATGCCGACGCAATAATTAATTTCGAAAAAGAAAATGATTTATTAATTCGAAATATTGATTCAAATTTAGATTCAAACTTCAAACGCTTATAACTTTTGCGTTTCAACTCCGATTTGAGTGATTCAAATTTCTAAATTTGTATAAAAATGAGATCTACCTAAATATGAATTTTATTTAATTTTTGGACTAAAGTTTTTCTCTGTAATATTATTTAATTGATTATTTAAACTTTAATAAATCATAACTTTTGCATTTTAACTCCGATTTGAACGATTCCAGTTCCTAAAAATCCAGAAAATTATGTTCTCTCTGTTTATGGATTTTATTTGGAGTTTTGGGATGTTTTTGCCTATTGTTTATTTGCGTATTTGCTATTTGCACGCTTTACGAGTAGACGTTGAAGTGCCGGAAGGATTCGAAGGAGAAGTGTTGACTCAGGATCCAACTCAAGACCAAGAACAAGTACTCTTTGAAGGCAAGTTGTGCTTTGACCATGTTGATCCTATTTCGAAACTTATTTTGATTTAAACTATTGCATGCTAGTTCAATTAGAAAGATACTTTGTTTAAACATGGGGGTTAGATAAATACCAATTTGCTGTATGACACCTTGATTATTTAAGTATGTGCCATGACCCTTGTCACCCTAGTTGTGGTTTACTAGTTGGACATGATTAAATTGCCAACATGGGTTTAGACCGTTGTAGTATCTTTTGCTTAGACACACTCGTGCTCATAACATGATTTTGGACAATCAAATGTTAATATTGACTTAATGATATATTGAACCTGTTTTGGAAAAGTATCATGTGATGTTGATGGCACGTGGTGCATGGTAATCAAGCGGGGTTTGATAAACGATTTCGGCCGGGCATGTGGCAAGAGTAATCAGTGGGCAGGTGTGGCATTGGGAGTGTTGATTTGGTTCTTCGGGTAGTCTTGCCCTGGTCACTCTAAGGACTTAACCTTGCAAGCCTTTGAACTGGGTCATACTTGCAACCACATGGCTGGAATGGGACGGCCCTAGTTGACTAAGTCGCTAAGGACTCACTTGTGGAGCCTCAGGGTGTCAATTACACCGTTTGTGTGATTGTACGGGGGAGCGTATCGTGGCTGTGGCCAGATACCCATCTAACGGTGTGTTGGTCCCATACTTCGCCTTGGCTAAGGGAAGGGATGGTGTAGAGCACGAACCGGAGAGGACCACCTGTGTTGTTTGAGGCTTCCGAAAGGCTTTGTTACGGGAACTCGCCTTTGTGGTGTTTGACTGTATCTTGTGGGTAAAGTGCATAACCTCTGCAGAGTGTAGAATCTATTTAAATAGCCGAGTCCACGGTACTGGACAATGCTCGGGGATTACAGTCAAGGGTTAGATTTTCTCAAAAATAACTTGGATTTGAAAGGTTGGTTTGGTTTAATAATGAAGATGATGGTAATGTGGTTTAGGATGGGGAAAAATGTTTATTAAACTACTTGAAAAGTTATTTATGCTTTACTTATTTCTACTGCTTTCGAATCTACTTATATTACTTTTCAAATGCTGTTTACTGCAAATATACCTTGAGCTATTCCTTTGTACCAAGCCATGCATATAGTATATTAGCTTGCATTCTGTGCATGACTTGCTGAGTACCAAGTACTCACCCTTGCCTCAACACAATATCAGTTGAAGAGGAGATTACGCCAGCTTCGGGGGGAGAACTCCAAGAGGATCCGTCTACTTAGGGATGCGAGCCCAGTCAGTTGCCTGTGGTATACTGGATGGCGCCACGATGTTACCTTCGTTGTTTTTCCGCTGCTATTATTTTTCTCTGAATAAGTTTCGCCTTGCGAGGCATACATTTTGTAACTTGGCCATAAGGTCGAGTAACCACTTTGGTTATTTAAATAAAGTACTTTGATAATATCGAATGGTATGATTGTGATATTTACCGATGTTACGACTGTGTGCACTAGCGCGTTCCTGGACTAGTGCTGAATACACAGAGGGTCCGGATTTGCAAATTCGGGGTCCCGACAGAGGTGGTATCAGAGCCATACTTGACTGTAGGCTCAACCCTAAGCTAGAATGGTCGTAGTGAGGATAAAACCTATTTTCTAAAGCTAAAAATTTGTGAAGACAAGAAATGACATCTCGACTTATCCCCTTCTCTCTTTTCTTGTCTCTTGCTGAAATTTTCCCTTACCTTGTCACAATTTAAAAATTCCGAGTTCTTACGTAAAGCACTCTTGTGACAGATGGAGGAAGAGTTCAACTACGTTGATCTGGGAGTTGGTCACGCTGCAGAACTTTGGCATATGCTACAGGCTCTCGGGGATTTTTAGAAGCCCCAATACCAAGTGGAAGTGATCAGACAAGCAGGATTGATCAAGGCTTGTGACGTGAGGATGAGGACACTGCTTCTTCGACTACCATAGAGGACACAGTTGCTGGACATGGCGATCGTTTCGCGCCTATGCCACAGCACCCGTACCCAGGCCGTGGAGGTTTTCTCGATGAGTGAGCATAGGTTCTATAGTGAGGCTCCTTCGCCGAGTCGCGTCATAGAATAAAGAGTCACCCTTTAGGCGTTAGACTCCAATGTTAGTTCGATTTGGATTTTCATTGCTTGCTGAGTGTGCAGTATGTGTTGCAAGGCCCTTAGGCATTGTAAGCAACCATACCAAGTTATTGATATCATTAGTTAATAAAGTTGGACCTTAAAGTTACATCTTTCGCCCCGCATAGGTTCCATATCACTTGCCTATTCTTGTTTCCCTCTCATCTCTAAAAGCCTAGAGCAAATCGACAGATGGTGAACACCCGCGGAAACCTTGGAAGCAATGGAAGCGGTTCTCGGCCAGCAGAAAACCCCAATGATGGGGCACCAGCACCGCCACTGGATATGCAGAATTTCGGAGCTTTTCTTGCTGTCCAGACTCAGTTGATGCATGCTATGATGCAACAAATGCAGCACGTCACTGCTCAGGCCACAGCCAATCAAGTTAATCAGGGACCACGCCAGAATACGAGACTATCAGAGTTCATGAGAACTCACCCACCCACTTTCTCTGGGAATGCCAATCCATTGGAGGCCGATGATTGGTTAAGATCAATCGAGAGGAAGCTACACATAGCTCAATGCATAGGAAATGAGAAGGTACTCTACGCTTCTCATCACCGAAGGGACAAATTACCGAATGGTGGGAGAACTTCTGTGCCACGCAGGAGAACCCTCAAGATATCACCTGGGAAGAGTTCACAGCCGCATTCCGACAGTATCACGTGCCTGAAGGAATTATGGACCTTAAGAAGGAGGAGTTCAGAGCTCTGAAGCAAGGTAATCAGCCAGTGGCCGACTACCTGAACAAGTTCACACAGCTAGCACGCTACGCACCTGAGGATGTAGCGACAGATAAATCCAGACAGTCTCGTTTTATGAAGGGACTTAACTCAGGATTGCAAGTAGGGTTGATCACCCACACCTTTCCAGATTTCCAAGAGTTGGTGAATAAGGCGCTTATTCTTGAGGACAAGCGCAAGGAACTGGATGAGAACAGGAAGCGCAGGATGCAACAAAGAAGGATCACGCCAGGAACGCAATACCGAGAGTTGCACCAAATCAATTCTTCGATTCCAACCACAGAATGCAACAAGGACACCATCCTCAAAGACCAAGACCTGCCAATCGTAACTACCAAACCCCACTTCGCTAGAAACACTACTCGAGCAATCGGAAGGAACAAAGAGACGCCGCTACAATCAGCAACGAGCCGTGACACTTTGCCAACAATGTCCGAAGAAGACAGCAGGAGTGACCCGATTCGCTTCAACCTAGGAACCACCCAGCTAGGACGCCAAGCACCGAGAGCCACACCCCTGCATCGTGGTGAGAGGCCGAGTCAACCATGTCACCGCAGATGCACTGCGAATGCTACTGACGTCAATCTTGGGTAAGTTACTTGTTAACTCGCATTCGCACCTTGATTTTGTTTGACTCACGGAGCTTACGCATTCGTTTGTTTCGCAAGGCTTTGCTACTAGAAACGATTTGAGGATTGCAAGACTTAAGTGCATGCTTTTAGTTCAAACCCACAGTTCCGAACTCCGAACGAAAGTAGGATGTTCCGGTGAGAATACTAATAGATGGAATAGAGTTCCTAGCAAACCTTATAATTTTGGAGACCTGCACCTTAGATGTCATATTGGGAATGGATTGGTTATCCAAGCACAAGGCCGTATTGGATTGTGGACGGAGGACTATCTCGATTGAGAGCCCGTGTGGGAAGAAAGTAGAATTTCAAGCCACTGCAGCTTAGAGATGGACAGCTTGATGGTTAACGGTACCAAGGCAATCAGCATAGAGGATGTCTCAAGAGTGAATGAGTACCCGATGTTTTTCCCGAAGATCTACAGTATGCCGCCAAACAGGGACATAGAGTTTGTGATAGAGCTTGTACCTGCACAAAGACCGATAGCAAAGAGACCCTATCGGATGTCCACCGAGGAGTTGGTAGAAATGAAGAAACAAATAGAAGAGTTAATGGAGAAAGGATTTATCGACTCGAGTTCGTCGCCGTGGGGAGCACCCGCTTTGTTTGTCAATAAGAAGGACGGGAGTTTCAGGATGTGCATTGACTACCGTGCACTCAATGAAGTCACCGTGAAGAATAAGTATCCGCTACCCAGGATTGATGATTTGTTTGATCAGTTGAGAGGAGCTGGAGTTTTCTCCAAGATTGATCTTAGATCGGGATACCATCAGTTGAAGATCCGATCAGAAGATATTCGAAGATCGCATTCTCGTCAAGATATGGACATTACGAGTTTACGATTATGTCCTTTGGATTGACGAATCGCCCGGCTTATTTCATGAATATGATGAATAAGGTGTTCATGGAATATTTGGACAAGTTTGTCGTCGTGTTCATAGACGATATCCTAATCTACTCCAAGACAGAGGATGAACATGCCGAACACTTAAGGCGAGTTTTGGAAAAGCTGAGGAAACAGCAACTTTTCGCCAAGTTCAGCAAGTGTGATTTTTGGAAGGACAAGGTGGAGTTTCTTGGACATGTAATGACCGCATGAAGGAGTCGCCAGTAGATCCAAGCAAAGTAGAAGCCGTGTTACATTGGGAGCGGTACCAAGACTGTGACCCGATTCGGAGTTTCCTTGGGTGGCGAGGATACTACCGCCGTTTCATTGAAGGCTTCTCGACAATTGCGAAACCTCTTACGCAATTGTCAAGAAGGAAAAGAAGTTTGCATGGACGCCTTGAGAATGTGAGAAAGGATTTCAGGAGTCGAAGAAGCGATTGACGCCAAGACCGGTGTTAGTTCTACCGGATGTTGCTCAAGGCTTCGATATTTATTGTGACGATCGCGCCAAGGACTTGGATGTGTCTTGTCTGCGAGAATGGAAAGGTCGCCGCTATGCATCAAGGCGCTTGAGGCCGCATGAGGAAAATTATCCGACACATGACCTAGAGTTAGCCGCCATAGTGCATGCCTTGAAGATATGGCGTCACTATCGATTGGAAGCAGATGTGAAGTGTATACGGATCATAAGAGCCTTAAGTACATATTCACCCAATCGGATCTGAATATGAGGCGGAGGAGATGGTTAGAGTTGATCAAAGACTATAATGTTGGAATCCATTACCATCCGGGAAGGCCAACGTAGTAGCCGATGCCCCAGTCGGAAAAGCCATACCGTGAGTACGTTGCTAGCCACAAGTCAGGATGAGTTATGCGAGGATTTCCAGAAAATGAAGATTGAGGTAGTACCTAGCGGATTCTTGGCCGCATTAGAAGTAAAGCCTACCCTAGAGGATCAGATCCGAGAAGGACAGAAGGATGATGACAAGATCCGCAGGATTAAGTCCATCAAGGAGGAAGGCAAGGCAGAGGACTTCAAGTTGGATGAGCAAGGCACGTTGTGGATGAAGGATCGCATTTGTGTGCCTAACAAAAAGGAGTTAAAGCAATCGATTACGAAGAAGCCCATGACTCTAAGTACTCAATTCATCCTGGAAGCGCCAAGATGTATCAGATCTCAAGGAGAGATGCAGTGGCCGAGTATGAAACGTGAAGTTGCCGAGCATGTTGCATTGTGCGACGTATGCCGTAGAGTCAAGGCAATGCATCAGAGACCAGCAGGATTGCTACAACCGCTGAAAATACCCGAGTGGAAGTGGGAGGACATCGGAATGGATTTCATTACCGGTTTACCGAAGACTCAAGGAGGTTATGACTCCATATGGGTTATAGTGGATCGCTTGACTAAAGTAGCCCATTTTATCCCGTGAAGACCACTTACTCGGAGATAAATTAGCGTAATTATACATGACCAGGATTGTCTGCTTGCACGGAGTGCCAAAGAGGATTGTATCGGACGAAGGTACCCAATTTACCTCAAGGTTCTGGAATAAGTTGCATGAAGCCATGGGAACCCGTTTGAACTTCAAGATGACTTATCATCCACAGACGGACGGACCAGGCAAGAAAGAGTCAACCAGATTCTGGAGGATATGTTGAGAGCTTGTGCATTAGCTTATGCTACCTCTTGGGATAGGAGTTTGCCGTATGCCGAGTTTAGTTACAACAATAGTTATCAGGCTAGTTTACAGATGTCACCTTTTGAGGCATCAGATGGTCGACCACTGTCGGACGCCATTGAATTGGAATGAGACCGGCGAGCGCCGTGTCTTTGGGCCTGATATTCTTCAAGAGGTCAAGAAACGGTCGCCATGATTAGGAAAGGTTGAAGATAGCCCAATCACGACAAAAGAGTTATGCTGACAATCGTCGCCGAGACTTGAGTTTTGAACCAGAAGACTTTGTATACCTCAGAGTTACGCCTCTCAGGGGAGTTAAGAGGTTCCATGCCAAAGGGAAACTCGCACCCCGTTATGTTGGACCATTTAAGGTTTTGAGCCGCAGAGGCGAAGTTGCTTATCAGCTGGAGTTGCCACAGTCGTTGGCAGGAGTGCATGACGTATTCCATGTGTCCCAGTTGAAGAAGTGTCTCCGAGTTCCTGAGGAACAGACACCGCTAGAGTCAATTGAGTTGCAAGAGGATTTGACTTATAAGGAGCACCCCGTGAGGATTCTAGACACAATAGATCGAGAAACTAGAAACAAGTCAACCCGTTTCTGTAGAGTTCAGTGGAGCAACCATGAAGAAGGCGAAGCGACTTGGGAGCGCGAAGAGGATTTGAAGAAAGAGTTTCCAAACCTATTCCTTTAGTAAGCCCTGAATCTCGGGGACGAGATTCTATTAAGGGGGGGAGGTTTGTAACACCCCAAAATTTTGCTTTTCTTGAATTCATGTGTGATTTGGCACTTTGGTGAATTTTTGGAATTTTCTGGAATTTATTTGGATTTATTTGGAATTTATTTGAATTTATCCCATTTTGAAATAATTAAAGAATTTAATTTTGCAAATAAAATTTTGTTGGAAATATTTTATTTGAGTCCAAAATGTTCCAAAATATTTTCCGTAATTTTTCTCGAATTTTTCGAGTCATTTGCTATTTTTAATGAATTAAATGAATTATCGGGAATTATTTTAAATATTAAATCGCTGGAAAATCAAACCGAAGTCGATTCTTTTGTTCATCCGACCGAGCCCGAGTCGACTTCGAGTTCGAGTCCGACCGAGCCGATTGACTCGACCGAACCCACTCCTAACCCCATCGATCCGCCCGTCGGATCAAGATCCAACGGGCCAGAATTGACCGTACCGGTTCGAGCCGAAACCGGATCGGGTCAGATCGCGCCCGCGCGATCGTGACCGTCGATCGCGCCACGTGGACGGTTCTCCGTCGTCGTCCCCGCCGAAGTCGGCCGGACTCCGCCGCGCCCTTGCCGCCGGCCGTGAAGAACTAGGTCTCCGTTTTCGCACGGACGCCGAGGTTATTTAATGACCGGCTCACACCCGAGGATCGCCTTGACCTAGCGCACCAGAACCCTAGACAACGCCGCTGAGCCGCCGCCGTTGAGCCGCAATCGCTCGCCGGAGTTGTCTCTTCCCTCGCCGCGGTTCCTTGCCGATTGCGGCCATCTCCGTCGTCCTCCTTCCGCCCGTTGTGTCGAGAATCGACTCCTCGCGTCGGCGCACCGAGCTACCTCTCACTTCGCCGGAAGGGTCCCGCAACGCCGTTGCCGTGGTCATCGTCTCGGCTCCGTCAAGCGGCGCCGTAGGCCATCGCCGGACTTCAAGCTTCCTCGGTAGTCGGATCTTCATCCAAGGGTCCAGATACGCCACGCCATCTCACGGTGAGATCCTGTTCCAAATCCTAGATCCAATCTCCACCGCCGGATCTAGATCCAACGGTCCGAAATCAATGCGTTAACCCAAACGCGTCAACACTAGATCTAATCCGCCGCTGAATTTCAAACCAACGGCGGGATTGCGCCACGTGTCGGGAAGATGGACCGACGCGGTCGGGCCAGATGGCGTGTGGCGCGTGTCCTCGACACGCTGGCCCCGCATGTCGAGGGCCCACACGCCACCGTTTGCGTGAGACCCGACCGACAGTGGGTCCCACCTGTCGGCCTCACCCGAAGCCGTGGACCGGTCCACCGTGGACCAAACCGCGCCGTGGCCGAGCCCATGAGCCGGCCGACGCCACCAGCCAATCAGAGCCGACACGTGTCCATGCCGACGCAATAATTAATTTCCAAAAGAAAATGATTTATTAATTCGAAATATTGATTCAAATTTAGATTCAAACTTCAAACGCTTATAACTTTTGCGTTTCAACTCCGATTTGAGTGATTCAAATTTCTAAATTTGTATAAAAATGAGATCTACCTAAATATGAATTTTATTTAATTTTTGGACTAAAGTTTTTCTCTGTAATATTATTTAATTGATTATTTAAACTTTAATAAATCATAACTTTTGCATTTTAACTCCGATTTGAACGATTCCAGTTCCTAAAAATCCAGAAAATTATGTTCTCTCTGTTTATGGATTTTATTTGGAGTTTTGGGATGTTTTTGCCTATTGTTTATTTGCGTATTTGCTATTTGCACGCTTTCTGAGTAGACGTTGAAGTGCCTAAGGATTCAAGGAGAAGTGTTGACTCAGATCCAACTCAAGACCAAGAACAAGTACTCTTTGAAGGCAAGTTGTGCTTTGACCATGTTGATCCTATTTCAAACTTATTTTGATTTAAACTATTGCATGCTAGTTCAATTAGAAAGATACTTTGTTTAAACATGGGGTTAGATAAATACCAATTTGTCAGTATGACACCTTGATTATTTAAGTATGTGCCATGACCCTTGTCACCCTAGTTGTGGTTTACTAGTTGGACATGATTAAATTGCCAACATGGGTTTAGACCGTTGTAGTATAACGCTTAGACTGCTCGTGCTCATAACATGATTTTGGACAATCAAATGTTAATATTGACTTAATGATATATTGAACCTGTTTTGGAAAAGTATCATGTGATGTTGATGGCACGTGGTGCATGGTAATCAAGCGGGGTTTGATAAACGATTTCGGCCAGGGCATGTGGCAAGAGTAATCAGTGGGCAGTTGTGGCATTGGGAGTGTTGATTTGGTTCTTCGGGTAGTCTTGCCCTGGTCACTCTAAGGACTTAACCTTGCAAGCCTTTGAACTGGTCATACTTGCAACCACATGGTCGGAATGGGACGGCCCTAGTTGACTAAGTCGCTAAGGACTCACTTGTGGAGCCTCAGGGTGTCAATTACACCGCTTGTGTGATTGTATGCGGGGAGCCGTGATCGTGGTCGTGGGCCGATACCCATCTAACGGTGTGTTGGTCCCATACTTCGCCTTGGCTAAGGGAAGGGATGGTGTAGAGCACGAACCTGAGAGGACCACCTGTGTTGTTTGAGGCTTCCAAAGGCTTTGTTACTGAACTCGCCTTTGTGGTGTTTGACTCAGATCTTGTGGGTAAAGTGCATAACCTCTGCAGAGTGTAGAATCTATTTAAATAGCCGAGTCCACTGTGATCGACAATGCTCGGGGATTACAGTCAAGGGTTAGATTTTCTCAAAAATAACTTGGATTTGAAAGGTTGGTTTGGTTTAATAATGAAGATGATGGTAATGTGGTTTAGGATGGGGAAAAATGTTTATTAAACTTCTTGAAAAGTTATTTATGCTTTACTTATTTCTACTGCTTTCGAATCTACTTATATTACTTTTCAAATCTGTTTCTTTGCAAATATACCTTGAGCTATTCCTTTGTACCAAGCCATGCATATAGTATATTAGCTTGCATTCTCGCATGACTTGTCGAGTACCAAGTACTCACCCTTGCCTCAACACAATATCGCTTGAAGAGGAGATTACGCCACTTTCGGGGGAGAACTCCAAGAGGATCCGTCTACTTAGGGATGCGAGCCCGGTCGATTGCTGTGGTATCTTTGGATGGCGCCACGATGTTACCTTCATTGTTTTTCCGCTGCTATTATTTTTCTCTGAATAAGTTTCGCCTTGCGAGGCATACATTTTGTAACTTGGCCATAAGGTCGAGTAACCACTTTGGTTATTTAAATAAAGTACTTTGATAATATCGAATGGTATGATTGTGATATTTACCGATGTTACGACTGTGTGCACTAGCGCGTTCCTGGACTAGTGCTGAATACACAGAGGGTCCGGATTTGCAAATTCGGGGTCCCGACAATTCCTCAAGCTACATTGCGAGAATCTAAAATATTTAGTCCACTTCTTAATTCACAAAACCTTTTCTCGTCAAGGGGCTTGGTAAAAATATCGGCTAATTGATCATTTGTGCTCACATGTTGGATATCAATTTCGCCTGTGGTTGCGTGATCTCTTAGGAAATGATGGCGAATATCTATGTGTTTTGTACGGGAGTGTTGGACAGGATTGTTGGCAATTTTTATAGCACTCTCATTGTCACACAATAGTGGAACACTTTTGTAGGTTAGGCCATAATCACTCAAGGTTTGTCTCATCCAAAGTAATTGGGCACAACAACTCCTGGCAGCTATGTATTCGGCTTCGGCAGTGGATAGGGCTACGGAATTTTGTTTCTTGGATGACCACGAGACTAAAGACCTACCCAAGAATTGGCAAGTCCCTGAGGTACTCTTCCTATCCACTTTACAGCCGGCATAATCCGCATCGGAATAGCCAACTAGCTCAAAAGAAGATCCTTTCGGAAACCAAAGTCCAAAATGAGGAGTGTGCACTAAATATCTCAAGATTCTCTTAACGGCCACCATGTGGCACTCTTTTGGAGCGGCTTGAAAATGTGCACACATACAAACGCTACGCATGATATCGGGCCTAGATGCACAAAGATAAAGGAGAGAACCGATCATCGAGCGATATACCTTTTGGATGACCGGTTTACCTTCTTTGTCGAGGTCTAGATGCCCATTGGCTTGCATAGGCGTCTTTATTGGCTTGGCGTCCTCCATTCCAAACTTCTTGAGCATGTCCTTGATGTACTTGGTTTGACAAATGAAGGTTCCTTCCTTGAGTTGTTTGACTTGAAAGCCGAGGAAGAACTTCAATTCTCCCATCATGGACATCTCGAACCTTTTAATCATAATCTTGCTAAACTCTTTACACAAATGTTCATTAGTAGATCCAAATATGATGTCATCGACATATATTTGGCATACAAATAAATCATTATCAATATGCTTAGTGAAGAGAGTAGGGTCGGCCTTTCCGACTACAAAACCTTGTTCGAGAAGGAAGTCTCGTAGACACTCGAACCATGCTCTTGGTGCTTGCTTCAATCCATATAGTGCCTTGTGTAGATAGTAGACATGGTCCGGGTACTTTGGATCTTCAAAGCCGGGTGGTTGCTCGACGTAGACCATCTCGGAGAGTGGTCCATTTAAGAAGGCGCTCTTCACGTCCATTTGATATAGCTTGAAATCATGGTGAGTAGCAAAGGCAAGTAATATTCTAATAGATTCAAGCCTAGCTACTGGAGCATATGTTTCATCGAAATCCAAACCTTCGATTTGAGTGTACCCTTGAGCAACCAATCGAGCTTTGTTCCTTGTCACGATTCCGTTCTCATCTTGCTTGTTCCGGAAGACCCATTTTGTCCCGATTGCATTTTGATTTGGTCTTTCGACAAGCTCCCAAACTTGATTACGCTTGAAGTTGTTGAGCTCCTCTTGCATGTCCATCACCCAGTCCGGATCATCAAGCGCTTCTTCTACCTTAAGAGGCTCAAGAGAAGACACAAACGAGTAAAATTCACAAAAATTTGCAACTCGAGATCTAGTAGATACTCCCTTGTGAATGTCTCCGAGTATATTGTCAACCGGATGATCTCGTTGAATACTTTGATGAACTCTTGGGTGAGGAACAGTTGAATTTGGTGCTTGGATGTGTTCTTCATCTTGGGATGTGTTCAAACCATCTTGGGCTTGCTTGGACGAGGAGGGAACATCACATGAGCCTGACCCATCCGGAGACTCCGGCATTTGACCTGGAGACTCCGGACCAGTCCGGACACTCCGGGTTTCAGGCCGGAGACTCCGGGTTGGGGTGCTCGGGTGAGATTCCAGATTTTGAGGTCTTACCTCCCCAATTGCCATTTTCTTGATAGCTTCACATGGTGGTTCTTCCCTGTCAATCACGGCACGATCAACTTGTTCTACTTGAGAACTGTTAGTCTCATCAAAAGTCACGTCACGCGAGATTTCAACGACACCGGTGGTATTGTTGAAAACTCGGTACGCATAAGCATTAGTTCCATAACCGAGTAAGAAACCTTCATCTACTTTAGGAGCAAATTTAGAAGACTTAGCTCTCTTGTTGAGGATGTAGCATTTACTCCCAAAGACTCTAAAATAGGATACATTTGGTTTCTTGCCGGTGAGCAACTCGTACGCCGTCTTCTTCAAGATCTTGTGGAGGTAGAGGCGGTTGGAGCTGTGGCATGCGGTGTTGATGGCTTCCACCCAAAAGCTATCGGAAACCTTGTACTCATCAAGCATCGTCCGCGCCATCTCGATGAGGGTTCGATTCTTCCTCTCGGCCACCCCATTTTGTTGAGGGGAATAGGGAGCCGAGAATTCGTGCTTGATTCCTTCATCATCGAGAAACTCCTCCACGCCAATGTTCTTGAACTCGGTACCGTTGTCACTCCGAATTCTTTTGATCTTCACTTCAAACTCATTTTGAGCTCTTCTCATGAATTTCTTCAAGGTCACTTGGACTTCTCCCTTGTCATGCAAGAAAAATACCCAAGTGAAACGAGAAAAGTCATCGACAATTACTAGACCATACTTACTTCCCCCGATGCTTATGTAGGCGACCGGACCGAAAAGATCCATATGAAGCATTTCCAACGGTCTTGTGGTCGTCATCACATTCTTGGCGGGATGGGAGGCACCAACTTGCTTGCCCGCTTGACAAGCGCTACAAACCCTATCTTTCTCAAAGACAACATTAGTTAGTCCAAGGATGTGGTTGCCTTTAATGAGTTTGTGAAGGTTCCTCATACCGACATGGGCTAGTCGGCGATGCCATAGCCAACCCATGCTAGATTTAGCCATTAAGCACGTTTCAAGATTAAGTCTATCCGTATTGAAGTCTACGAGATAGAGCTTACCCTTCAAACGTCCTTTAAAGGCTATTGAACCATCAAGCCTCTTAATGACTTCCACACCCTTTTCATTAAACAAGCAATTGTAACCCGCTTCACACAATTGTGCAACGGACAACAAATTGTAGCTTAATGATTCAACAAGTAAAACATTACTTAAGTGGAAATCATTTGAGATAGAGATTTTACCCAAACCAATTACTTATCCTTTTCCATTGTCTCCAAAGACAATACTTTCGCTATTTGATCCATTTACATCCAAGTGTGCGAACATTGCCTTTTCTCCGGTCATGTGATGCGTGCAACCGCTATCCAAAATCCAACTTGTTCTACCGGAGATATAGGCCTACAAAAACATATTTAGTTTTTGCTCTTTGGTACCCAAACTTGGTTAGGTCCACGCACATTAGTAACTAGAGATTTTGGGACCCAAATGGAGTGAACAATAGGAGCATTCTTTGGCTTACGCCCAATATGACAAGCAACTACACGACCAAGGTTAGTCTTCTTAAGAACATATGAAGCAAAGAACTCGGAGTGAGCCTTGTGCTTGGATGTTCCTTCGCCTTTTACAAAATGAATCGGCTTGCTTAAAGGAGCAACCACGATGTTGCTCTTTTTGCCCTTTGGCGGAACATACCCAAGCCCATGCTTCTTAGGATTACCTTGGCGCTTACCGAGATACTCCTCTAAACCCTTGCTAGCCTTGTAGGACTTTTGAAGTCCGTCTTCAAGCATCCCCTTAAGCTTCTCATTCTCATGAGCCAAGACTTTCAAAGTCTCACGGTTAGTAGCACAAGTAGCAACATCAACATTATAGCATCTAGCGCAACCATTGCTCGTTGAGAGTAATGAAATATTGGAATTGTTGATTGAGGTAGAAGCTTTATTCGAGAGATCAACAAGCTTCACTTCAAGATCCTTGCAAGCGTCCTTTGCTTGAGCAAGTTGCTCTAAGAGTGAAGCATTGGTGATCTCAAGACTAATTGCTTCATTCTTGGTCAAATTTGAGCTTTTGACCAAGTTCTCATTCTTTTTCTTTTCAAAGGCTAAGCGTTTCTCTAGCTCAAGGTTCTTCTCCTTTTTAAAAATAACGAGATCTTCTTGAGCTTCGAGAATAGCTTCCTTTTGCTCAACAACCTCCTCCAATCTTTCAATATCCTTAAGTAGCAAGTCTAATTTTTTAACATCAAAATCATTCTTAGACTTAAATGCTACTTCTTCCTCATCACTAGCATCATCGCAATCATCTAAGCTATAATCAACAATAGAGTTAATAGGGCTCTTAGATGATACCTTGTGCCCCTTTGCCATAAGGCACATTGGAGCATCTTCATCTCTGTCGCTCAAGTTGTCGAAGAGGCTCTTCGACTTTGTCGGTGGAGTAGCGATGGCGATGGTGGCAAGTCCTCCTTCATTGTCGGAGTCGGAGTCGGACTCGGACTCGGACTCGGAGTCGGAGTTCCACTCCTTGCCGATGTATGCGTGACCCTTGCCCTTGTACTTCTTGCTCTTGTCCTTGTCCTTCTTGCGGTACTTGTCTTTCTTGTACGACTTCTCTTCCTTCTTTTCTTTGTGTGGGCACTCGGCAATGAAATGACCGGGTTCCCCACACTTATAGCACTTTCTTGAAGAGTGTCTTCCTCTTGACTTGTTGCCGAAGCTCTTGGAATGGCTTCCCGTCTTGTAGCCTTTCTTCTTCAAGAACTTATTGAATCTTCTTACAAGAAGAGCCATGTCTTCATTTGTGAGCGGCCCATTTGATTCTTCTTCATCGCTTGAGCTTTTTTCCACTTCTTGAGCCACTTTGACGGCCTTCAAGGCAATGCCCTTCTTCTTGCCGGACTTGAGCTCCTCCACCACTTCCGCTTCCTTCACCATCATCTCATCCATCATTAGCCGGCCAATCACGTCATGAGGAGTGAGAGTGTCGAAGTTTGGCCGGTCGTGGATGAGTTGCACAAGGTTGCGGTTGGTGGGGGTGATCACTCGGAGGATGATCTTGACAATTGCTTTGTCGGTGAGCTCGGTGCTTCCAAGTCCTTTAGCTTGATTTACTAGCACCATCAAGCGATCAAACATCTTGGTGTAGGATTCTCCTTCTAGTGTGAATCGGCTCAATTCTCCAATGATGAGCTCTATCTTTGATTCACGGACACTTGACACTCCTTCATGAGTTACCATTAGCCTTTCCCAAATGTCCTTGGCATTGTCAAGGCCATCAACCCGGTTGAACTCGGAGTCGCTCAAGGCATTGAACAAGGCATTGACGCCCAAGTCGTTGAAGTGTTGAGCCTTGTCTTCTTCGGGGGTGAGATTGTTGGGATTTGCGGGCATGAAACCTGTTTCAACAATCTTCCAAATGCAAGGATGAAGTGATCTCAAATGCATCTTCATCTTATGTTTCCATGCCACATAGCGAGTGCCATCGAAGTGAGGCGCTCGACCGGACGAGACGGAGACATAGGATGAGGAGTTTGAGACTCCAAAAGAGGAATAATCTAAAGGAATTGCAACCCCTATACCGGAACCCGTGGCCTTGTCTTGGGCATGGGTTTCGGTAACTTTCTCTATTTCCGACATCTTTGATTCTCCAAGCGGTTAAGCCAAAATAAAGGAGATTTGGCTCTGATACCAATTGAAAGGACCAACGATGTCGCCTAGAGGGGGGGGTGAATAGGCGGATTAAAAAATCGCAGCGGAATTAAAACTGGCCGAACTGGTCAATCCGGAGTCTCCGGGTATTTGGTCCGGAGTCTCCGGCTTGTCCGGAGTGTCCGGTATTTTATCCGGATACTCCGGGTTAGCCAGCTCGGGAGCGCGACTAAGAATACTCTAGCAAGCACAATAAACTACAATAAAGAGATAGCAAGAGCAACTTAGATGAAAAGCTAGTATGGATTTGAATTAAAGCTAAGCAAAGAGCTAGATCTAGCTTTACAAAGACAAATCCACACAAGCTCGACTAGGAAGTAAACGTGAAAGAGAGGGACACGAATTTTTCACCGAAGTTCGGATTCTTGAAGGGAATCCTACGTCTCCGTTGAGGTGGCTCGGTCGCACTTGAGCCGGGGTCTCTTTCAACCCGCTTTCCTCCCGGTGTTGCACAAATGCACTCGCTAGCTTCACTTCTTATCTCTTCCCTTTCGGAGGCGAGACACGCCTTTACAAACGACCGGGGCACTCCACACACGTCGGGTGCTCCCGGTGACTCCTAGCCGTCTAGGAGACCTTCAACCTCCAAGAGTAATAGCACCACGGAAGTAGCTTGGAGGATGAAGTTAGTGCTCAACAACTAGAAATGAATGCACCTAGCACTTCTCTTCTTCCTCACCACACCAAAAGAGATCAAACAACAAATCAAATGGTGGGAGGAAGTATGAGCTCTATTGAATGCTTGGAAGAGGTTAGGAATGGCTTGAATGCTGCAATGAATGAGCTCAATCCAGATCCTAGCCGTTGGGAGAGAGTGGAGGCTTTAAATAGTCAATTCAAAAACTAGCCGTTACTCTCGTTTTTGTACAGGCCAGAGTGTCCGGACAATTAACTCGGAGACTCCGGGTTATCCGGAGACTTCGGACAAAATGTCCGGATACTCCGGACGACCTGGAACTCAAAGTGGCCGAGGGGTCCAACCCGGAGACTCCGGACAAATTGTCCGGATACTCCGGATTGGATCCGGATACCCGGATACTCCGGGTTACCCAGCTCGGTTTGAATTGAAAACAATTGCAAACTAAATGCATAAGTGCTAATTTGAGATGCAAGATTTGACGTTGAGCACATGCACATCCTAAAGGCGATTTCTCGTCGTACCCTCTTAATAGTACGGCTATCCTTAAGACACAAATATAAAAAGAAAATTACAACTCTTGTCTTGATGTCGTCTTTTCATCTTTTGTGAGGTTGTGGGGGTATCCAATCCCATTTCAACTTGATATGATCTCGATATCTGCATTAATCTTAGTTGAAGCATTAGATCACTTTAATTTTGTCATCATTAATCACCAAAATAATTTGAGGGGCCTAGATGCACTTTCAACTCTATATTTAATGAAATAGAGAACCATCAAAATAATCCTGTTCCTACACAAAATCAGAGTGAAAATAGGCTACATATGGTATTCTCATTCGGAGATGAGGATGAAGTGAAAAAATAAGTCAGAACATGACAATTCTCAGGACGAACTGTGAATGGAATTGAATCTTGACTTAGAATCCATCAACATTTGTTCTCACATATGCGAGCAGGTACTTAGTTTTCTTCACTTTTCAACTATTAACACATTTTCTCAGACATTATTTCCATGTTGCTTTGCTGCCGTGAAATATGATGTGGTAATAAGGTTTATAACTAAAGGGGTGCCAGGGGCACATGTATGCACCAAAGATCGATATTATAGATTTAATTTCTTCTCTCATTTGATACATACATATGTATGCCTTTGGCATCCTTTTAGTTATAAACCCTATACACATGAAGGAAACCAAAAAAGCTAAAACTAAACTTGCCAATGTTGCCACTTCACTAATATATATGTAAATACACATGATAATAAAGATCTTTAGTTTCCAACAACAATCTAAGATAACCAATCCATACACAATTCTACTAAAGAAAATTAGAGTATAATGATTGATATTGCTCTCAGGTGTCGGGCTGCTTAAAAATTAATCTTTAGCCTCATCGCCACTAAGTGTAGGGTTGCTGGAGGCTAGTCTCTTTCCTCCTCTACATTTGCGTCAATTTATCACAATTAAACTAAACAATTAACTAAGCAAATAAGACCTTGAACCCTCACCTTCTTAATTATGCACAACAGAGTATTTATAATCAATTTTTAATGTCTAAGAGAACAAGTTTTCATAATATGTTCAGTTTGGCCAGAAGGTAGACAAGCAATAGAACCACAGTGCTATAACCAGAGCTATCAAAGTAACAGAACAGCAAGTTCAACAATGATCAAGAGAAGATTAAAGACATATTGTAAGTAGCAAACTAGCTCCATAACAATAAACAATAATCTCTAGCAATAACAGGAATTAGGAGTAATGATTCAAGGCCTGATTTACACCTTCAATTGTGTAGTTCATCAAGGACCCAATTAGCATCATAGAGCAATAAAATGCAGCAATTAAATGAGAGTAATCCGAGATATACTCACATACGAACAAGTACTCGAACTGTGCATTAGGATAACTAGCCAAAGCCTTATCCAGAGTAAAGCTTAGGGCTTAAACTATCTATTCCCAAGCAAAGTAGTACGTAAGAAGGCAACCATAAGCTTGGGCGAAAGGGAATCAGGGGAGAAACTGAAGGCAGGGTGACCACGAGCAGGGACCGATGGTCTAGACACGTGAGGGAGGCCGAGGTAGAACCAGGAGGCAGCAGGCCCGAGGTGAGCCGACCGGTGGCGGAAGCCGAGGGCGTAGAGGGCCGGGTCGACGGAGATGTGGAGCAATGGATCGGCGTGGTTAAGACAGCACCGAGCCAGGCTGAGGCGGCACGGGCGCAAGCGCGCAGCGGCACGGGCCGCAAACCAGCAGGAACACGGAGCCCCAAGTGCAAGGGCACGGGAGGAAGTAGAGAGCAGGCCAGAGTGAGGCCGATGCTGGCGGTTGGCAACGGCAGGGAGGTCGGCGCCCCTGGCCTCTCGGCGCAGAAAGGCGAGGAAGTAGAGAGATCGAGGGAGGCTAGGAGGACAAGGAAGCGGAGAGGTCGAGGCAGTAACCGAGAGGGCGAGGGAGAAGCCGAGAGGGCGAGAATGTTGGAAAAACAGAAACTACTTATAGCCTAAAGGGAGATGTGACAGACGGTTTGTGGGTAGAACTGTCTGTGATAAGCTAATATGACAGACGGTTCATATCACAAATCGTCTGTGATATCAGTTTAGCACAGATGGTTATTATCATTTCCAGTAACTTGATGGTCACGATTAAAAATGGTATGTCATTATCTTTAACACAGACGATTTTTAAAAACCGTTTATAATGAAACGTCTAATATAAACCTTTATGTAGTAGTGTTGCATCATCGAATACATGCTTTCTCGTGTTATTAATCTGTGCCACTTCCATTTTTCTGAAATTAGTCGATCAAGCTATATACCGCCTGCGAACATGCAGATACAGGAAACCGACTATGACATGTGGGGCACACTTTGCGTGCAGACATGGAAACCGTCTCGACATGCAGCAATCGTGTCGATAACATGAGCGACAAGTTGCACTGAACCCATCCTTTGCCGGTTTCACCAAGGGTCATCAAGTGGAGGCGGCCATTAGGGGAACCACCCCCAGAGGAGGGATTAGGCCGGGGCCACGCACAGTGCCTTATGCTGGCCTGGAAATGACGGATCTAGACATGCCCAACAAGGATCGATTAGGCTGGCTTTTTAATTTCATCCGCGGGGGATGCCTGACTCGATCGATCGATCGATCATCCATGCAGTCGTTGCATCCAAATTAAGATCGATTTTGCGTGTGCTGCTCCTAATTACCGCGTGCGTAGGAAGCGTACTGTTCGATCGAGATGGCGCCACCGCATGTGTGTAGTATAAGCTACCTAGCTATGGCAAGAATGGTTTTCTCCTCAGTTTTGAGCGCACACATCGTATACATGGTTTGGAATATATGGGGAAATGATTTCCATTAATTGGCATGGGAAAGAACTGCTTCGTGTGAAATTCAAGCGTTGCAGCTTTCGCTGTCACCTCGTTTTTCACCGGCTGCGTTTCCAGACGGTGAGGCAGCCGTAAGAAGCTTCACCCACTGTTTTTATCCTTTCTTCTCTCCTCTCTTTGCCACGTCCTGATGTTCCTAGCTAGCATGGTCCAATTAGAATCTGTATGCGCGCTGTCTTCGAGGGCCGGTGAGCCGCGGACAGATTCCTTTCGCGTCGCTGGCTCCTTCCTTGGGATCGAGACGCGCACAGTTTCGGCAAAAAGGAATTAAAGCGATCGAGCAAAGAAGAAAATGGTAAAGAGCTAGCCAAGAGAGAGGCAGGAGAGGGAGGCTACTGATGCTGGTGAAAGGTGCTTGGCATTTGGCAATGGCAGCCTTCGGCTATGCGGTGTCTGATCCCGAGGCTGAGGAGAGCAGGACGGCGACCGATATGGATGGGATTGGGAATTTGGGATCCTCTGCCTTCACAAGCGTTTAGCATTATCAGTCGCAAGCGATTGTCATGTCATTTGCCTAAATCGGGCTACTCTGCCGTGCCCAGGTCTTCACGACCGAATCAGTGCTACAAGCCTACAACACTACCGCTGGTTCCTTTTTGTTTCTCCTTTGCTCTTTTGCTTTCTTGGGGTCAGCCATGTATTGCGTTTAAACTTGCGCGCGCGCGCGATACGTACACTGCAGCAAATGATAAAAGAGAAAAGTGTAGTAGTTGTAAGAGAGGAGGAAGCAGCAGCAGATCCAAGGACTAGGAGGGGAATAAGAAGCTGTGAAGTGTGGTCATACATAGTTATCGCCTTAGATCAACTTTTTAAAATTTATTTGTTAATAATTTTTTAAATATTCAATTGGATACATGAAAATCACATGTGTAAATTTGCCTTAAAAAGTGCTTTCCCAATATTATAATTTATTGGATTTTATAAATATATTACAATGTAAATTTGTGGTAAAAAACTATATTTTGTAGACCGTATCGATGTCTAAAACAACTATTTGTGACTGGAGGGAGTATAATGCTAGTACTCCCTCGGTTCTCGAATACATGTTCTAGCTTCTAAATTTTGTTTCTAAATACCATCATTCTACAATTTACCATTTTTTCCCTTTTATATCCTTCTCCTTTAACTATTCTCAATATCATTTGCTATTATAGATTAGGGTAAAACACGCCATCTAAATATATAATAAAATAAGATAATGCAGTTATTTGTAGATGTGACTTGATGGAAGTGTAAGCATCTAGAATACCGTGGTTGAGGAATGGAAAGAGTAATTTCAGATGCTACAGTAGCAAATCGATCAACGATCATCATCTCAGTAGTTTCTATGATGGCCCAGTTCGTTTCAGCTTCTGAATTATGGATTCTGGATTATGGGAGAAGCTGCTTCTGATTATGGGAGAATCGGACCGAGCCGGCTACAACTTATAGGTTTTGGACTAAGCCGACGAGAATCATCAAGAATCAGTGAGAATCAGGTTTCAGCCATATTCTGATTCTATATAGAAATCAGCTTCTGATTCTCAGAGAAGCTGTCCAGAATCCTCCCGTTCGGCAAATAATCCGCTTTTCTTTAAAGCAGAAGCTGTCCAGAAGCTGAAACGAACGGGGCTAAAGTGTCCCGTCTAAGTCTTGCCTTTCAACGTGTATCCGCACATGCTCACGTGTGATCTCGACATAAATATGTCATAAGTCGTAAAATTGAAAAAGCAATATGCATAATCACTGCCACACATATCAACATCATGAACGGTTCACAAACCACATCACAGACAGTTTTGCGAACCGTTTGTATCAAACTATCCGTGGTGACTATAAATCATCACATACGGTTTTCGAACCGTTTGTGAAACAAGTCATCCCAAACGGTTCTAAATGGAATAGTCTGTGATGAATATACATCACAGACAGTTCCAAACTCCAGTTTAGAACCATCTGAGATGAGCCACATCGGAACCATTTGTGATGTTGATTTTTCATTTTTAGTAATTTTCATTTATTGGCTAGCTTTAGAAAAAACTAGCCATGCCCTCTGAAATTAAAGACATACCTGCGTTATTATGACCTACATTTCAAAAATGAACTTGGATCACATAAACATACATCGTATTCATTTTAGAAATCAATTCTGATCACACATGTCACAACGCATCCATTTCAAAAATCAACTCACAATATAAAAACCAATAGAATTCAGAACTACAACTCACAAATTCACAGCACAAGGTTCACAAATTAATTCAAATGGTATCTAACAAATTCACAACTCATCAGGCGAGGCTTGAGTTGTAACATCCCCATTTTCGGTCGTCTTGTCCAAAACTAATTTAAATTTATTAATTTAAAGGTTTGGATTTCTTCGGAGTTCTAAATATCCTGGCATTCCTTATCCTTCAGAAAATGGAATTTATTCCATTAATCTTCGCAAGGTCAAAATCCAAATTCCTTCTGTATTCAAAATTCCATTTGAAGTTTCAAAAGTCCCTAAAAATCCCGAAACCAATTGCATTAGGTTCCAAATAATCCATAGTATTTTTGAGATTTTTTTTAGGATTTTTATATCCTTTTTGCTATTTTAACTCTCGTGCTTTAATTCCCTCACTATTCAAAATCATGGATTTGGGATTGTCACCTGTCATGCACTGTTCCAGCGTCATCAACCTCCAGCCAAAGACAGAACCGTTCTTTCTTCCCTCTCCATGGAAACCTCCTCTTTAAACCTCATTAACTCCTTCATTTCCGTACCAAATTGAATGAAATCAATGGCAAACCGAAGGTGTAATTGCAAGGATTCAATTCCTGGTCATCAATATCCCTAAATTCTGTTGAAACGGTCGCAATAATCATTCAAAACGAATTCATTGTTTCCTTTATAGCTCGGTCGTTTCTTGTCCATTCTGCGTGCCACCACCTCCAATAGAAGCGTCTCGCCTTCCTCCGCGTCGTGCTCACTGTAACACCCTGGCATTTAATATGCCCGAATGCTACCAAACATAGACTAAGCAACCTCTAAATACCACAATTACAAGTAAATTACAGCAAAGGAGCAAATGCTAATACCGAAAATTTCGGCAGAATCTCCTTTGTTTTTCCATGATTCGGAGCAACAACAAAGCATCACAAGTTATATCATAATGGAAAGCATCTAAAACAGCAATAACAGGTGACATAGCAACAATATAAGTCCAGGATAAAGCATTCAACCACTTCATGAGCTAAACGAATCAAATAATAAGACCGAGCACACGGTTAAGCAATTCTCCAAGTTTCATGGCATTACTTTTATTATCATGACTCCAAATGATAACACTGTCTAATTTGTGTGGAGCTACGTGTAGATGTGTAGCTAAACCCTTTTTCCCGCATGCCGGTTTCATGGTACCTAAGAAAAACAACATAAACACAAGCGTGAGTTCATCACTCAGCAAGTATATTGCAATGGAACAAGAAAATACATTCCAATACCTTCGTCACCACTTTTCACATACGACATCATACACATCTCATATTCATAGTGTAAGCATATCATTGACATTATCATAAATCATCCTCATATAACATCCTCATATAATGCAATGCAATGCAATACAATGCGATGCACATATCTCCTAGAAACTCATACCGGTATGGTTAAGTACACACCCGTCGGCGTGCACCCTCTCCCCCCTTCCATCCTGAAGATGGAGGGTGCCTACTCCTCGCTTCCATACACCGCGGTGGATGGAAGCACGATGTAGGACTTACTCATTGGCTCTCCGGAATAGTCATAACTTTCTCACCGACCTTCCCTGGACAAGTTATGACTTTCTCACCGCCCGGGCCATGTATCATGCCATGTATGCAAATATGCCAACATCATATTTAACTTGTACATTAACACATGGCATCACAACATAATAGACCGTAATTATCATATCAATGGCAAACATTAAAGCATGGCATGTGAACACATCATAAATTCAATTGCAACTCATCAAAACTAGCAACCTACAACTCGCTACCCATTCCAATACACTTGCCTCAACCACGGGCGTCGGATTGGCGAGAAGTAGAAGGCACTCCCGGGGTCACACCACCTGCACATAGGTACCACACACTCACAATCATGTCCACAAAATAGTACGCAAACCCTCTTCTAACCCGACATCGCAAACTACTCGCAAAACCCAAAAACAGAGGTTCTGTCCTGTCGGGACAGCAGCTTTCCAAAAGGCATAACTCGGGTTCTAAGACTCCGAATCGAATAAACGAGTACATCTTCGCGTATCTTAGAAAATTTCCTAACTTTTTCTAAGTATATGGAAAAGCTGATTCGGACTCTAAAGTTGTTTAATCTACAAAATACCGTGATCTGCTCCAATCACGTCACAGATTTTAATACGTTCGGTAAAACGATCATAACTTTCAAACGGCTGGGCGGAATTGGACGTTCTTTATACCCACTGAAAGGTATTGAAATTACCTACAACTTCTTCAACATCCATACGACCAAATTCCGAATCTAAATTGGCGAAAACCCAAACCCTATGTCGACTGCTCATGCTGCCCTAAACAGAGAACATGGCATCTTCTAGAATTCATCTAATCTACTCAATTCCAGCACCACCAATTGATCTAAAAACATGATAATAACCCTTAGAACAGATCCTAGACCAACCCCACGGAATCCCATGGCTATACCTTTGCCCGACGACCGAAAACCCAACGGATCTCCTCCCAGTTCGCGCGATCTCCTTCCTCGCTCCAATCCCGCCGGATCTCCTCGTCGCGGAGCGCTCCAACGGATGGATCTTCAAGGTGTTGAGGTGGAGAACTCCCCTAGGGGCATCAAGGGAGGTGGAGAGGTGGTGGAGGGGTGGAGGAGTAATGGGGAGAGGTGGTGGGGGGTGCGGCTAGGAGGTGGAAGGGTGGGGCGGCTAGGGCAAGCAAGATGAGGTGGGGGGGCGCACCAACCAGGAGAGGGGCGCACTAAAAGGGCAGGGGGAGGCCCCCAAACAGGATTCCCACTCCTAAAAGGACTCAAACTCTTCCCCACCAAGGCCCACGACCCTTTCCCCTAGGCCCAAACCCCCCGGAAAGGCCCAAATCCCCGGAAACGGCCCGGAAACGCAAATTAACCTCAAAACGTATGGTTTCAACCTCCAATTTCACATTTCATAAAGTTTTTGACCTCAGCATTCACATTAAATAATGTCACACCATTCCGTAGTGTCACATTCTTCCCCCCTTCAACAGGATTCGACCCCGAATTCGAGACACACCACTTCGCAAACAACCAAATCAAAGGGAGTTATGTTTCACGCCTCAGAACCCGCTTAGAAGCCCCTACGATTCGCACTAGCCAGCACTCAGAGGCAAGGAGCTAAAGATCAAAGACTAACAGCTCTAAAGATAACTAACTGCTCGAACCAACGGGGTTACATGCTGATCTTTTACAACAAGACCAACACCCACCCCACTACCACCGAAAGGAGGAGCCTACGTTATGACCAGTGTTCTAAAAACCCGCAAATTCAACAACAACCGAACATTCCTCTTCGGTTGGCACAACACGCTCAAAGATCGGCGACAAAAGATCCATTACTGTTCAAAAATAGAAAGCAATTACTAGCAACCACCAAGTGGTCCACTAATAATTTGATCAACCCTATCGAGGAACACCTCAATGACAATTCTCCAAGAAAATTTGAATTGGGTCATACCCAACATTCCTTTACTCTTCACTTCCAAACTAGTTACGATCAACCACTAGCAACGCCTAATATCTCAGGTCGTTACCGACCCACACTAAATTTTCCTTTCTTAGAAGGTCTCTCCCTCGCATTCTTTCTTTCAAAGAATCAGAACAAAGGGTACAATTATTGAGTAAGCTCAACCAAAACCCATGAACCCAAAATGATCCACATACAACAACTCGAACTCCAAAGCGCTAAAAGCCACTTTGGAAAGAATCCAGCAACAACCAAAGAGTACTCATCTTATTTTTCCTAAGCTAAGATGCAAAGGAAACACAAATCTCCTACACCACAACCAACATACCAGAAAGAAATAGAAGTCTCGATTTATGACATGCATGCACATTTTTTTTAAGAGCACTCCGGATTAGTCATATATCCATATATGACTTTCTCACCGACCTGGCTCATCGACTCTTTCATCATTAAACATCTATAAACAATGTCATGCTTCCTTTTCACCATTCATTCTTCATGTAACAACACTACCGAATAGTTATCCACCAAAAGACTTCTTCCTCGGTATCACATGATTGAAACACAATTAACATCGATGGCTGCGAAATTCATATAAACTATGATGGCAACACCATTAATAGGAACACCACATCGTATAGGAAGCCACGTCAATTTGAAAACTAAACTTGCAAAACATCGCATTTGAACCAAAATCAACATTTTGGAAAAGAACATCGACTCCAAAGTCAAACATCTGTACACACAACCGCCACATATTTTCTCAAAAGAAAGGGAAACTCATATCCCAAAAGAGAACACTTTGCTAACAACATCACCGATGAAACATCCATAAAAACCACATTTTGGAGCACTTGCAAACACCACACACGTTATGCAAATAAATCCAACTCCAGTCAAAAAGAGTTACAAATTAAATCTCAAGAGTTTCCAACACAACCCACTATGTCCATCTGCTTTCGTTAAAATTTATTCCAAAGATAATTCAGGGTGAACGCGAAGGAGCGCGATCCACTCAAAAACTTTTGGGTGTAAATCCATACTCATAACACAAATTAAACAAAATAGCCAAAACCAAAGATTGGCACCAATAGCTACGGGTTTTAGGGAAACTCGGAAACACAACATAAGGAATACCTTGACCGAAGGCATTCAACCAAAATGGCAAACAACCACACCAGTTGAAAGGATTTTAAACACCAGCTCAGCATGAATCCCACCATAACTTGTATTCCACTACACTTACCATTTAAGCATTCAAAAAAATCACTATTTACTCATCAAGAGAGTCCAACCGGATTTAACAAAATTTACATAACAATTTCTTTCTCTAGTTACCATTCCCAACACTTTTAATTAAGGTTTAAGATGCTTATCACAAAGGCACCCAACCAAGACTACATTGACATGATCCCTACGGATCACCAAATCATATAACAACATATTCTATATTTCAAATATAGTACTTCAACAGCTAGTTGAGCATGGTCAACCTATAAATTTTATACTATCCATACGTCAAAATCTTGACAATTGAAACTTGTTCAATCAATAAAATGACTTCAACAAATAAGTAATATCTCTACAAGATAAAATTCGTAAATAGGATTCTAAGATATGCATTCATTAATATTAAAATCTTGCATCATGATTATTATCCATTGTTCATCCCATCACAACATGTACACGACATAATACCACAGTTTTACACTCTTCTTCTATTGGATCAATGGTTTTCAACAATTAACAACACTACCAAGGCATCAATATCAATTCTTTGCATAATCATCAATCAACAACACTGCTTTTAGCTACCTTACACATAGGTTGCGACAAAATTGTCACTACACAACATACTCCAACTATTAAATTAGATTTAATAAGTTAGATCAGCACAATGTTCTTAACAACGTTAATAACAATAAGTCTTATGTCTTCTCAATTGATATCAAAACTAGCATTGTAGAGACACAACTGCATACTTCAAAATATACTAGTAGTTTGCAACAACATAAATAGCAACTCTAATCAACTTCCAAATTAAAGACACTAGTCAACATGATTAAATTTCTCTATTAACCCGTAAGAATAGAACATCTTTAAACAACCCGCAAAGTTTCTTTAATAATAACAGCAGTCTACATCATCTTAATGTTCTAACTATGCATCAGGGTTTAAAACTTTAAACATAATCGGGGGTCATAAGCACGGTTTAAAGCAAAGCAACAGATTCTAAGCATGTACATTAACACATTTAATCATTCCCACTATGGGGTACTCTACATCACTAGAGGTTCATTTAATCTTAAGCTAAAGGTAACAATTACATTTAATTGATTCAACTCGCAAATTAACTAAGGTGTACATTATTTTCATAAACCACATTGCTACATACTACGTGTCATGCTAAACAACAATTTTCACTTTTGACAAGCAATTTCAGTCAAACGAATACTTTATGTGCAACATTTTTCTTTTAATACTCAACCAAAACTCTCAAAGAAGCTTGACTCTCAAAGTTGCAATGAGACAAACCCAAACTTGATGATGCAAGAGGAAATTCTCCAAAACACTTTTCAATCTCAAAGACTCCCATAGAGGAAAATAGTTGAAATACACTTTTCTTAAAAGGGAACCAAGCGATCAAATAATCCATTTTAAATAAAACCTTAACACCAAACCCCAAACTTTCACGAAACAAGAAGGGCTTTTAAAGATGATTTCTCAAACCAGTAGAATGACGAAATCAACCACCATTTACTCCTACAAAGCCATAGAACTTCAGCCCTGACAACCAAGTCTGGCATAACGCCGCAATAACTCTTTTGACCTTGAAGAAAGACAAACACAGGAATAAATTGAATGCTTCTCCCCATAAAGCAATCAACAAACTAAGCATCAAAGCTAGAAAGGCGATCAAAAGAAGCGCAACACTAGACTCTTCTTCTTCGTCTTCAACCAAGGAAGACAAAACCACATACCGCATACGGAACAATCCGCGAAATTCCAAGACCAAACACTTTTCTTTTGATTTCAATCGACTAAAAAAAACAAGAAGACCAAACAAAACCGACCGTCGAAATGGTAAAAAGCATCCGAAGGAAACCACCATCAACTCTTCTATTTGTCTCCAGTCAACTACCCGATCTACGATAGAAAAAGTAAGCACTCTTCTCCTACAGGGGTTAATAATTCTTCGGTGATGGCTTCAACCGGCCATACCGTCAAACCACACCCTTACTATTAACAAAAGTGGTGACCGAAACCCTTAGGCACCACAACCCCACTTTATCACCACAACATGCACAATTCAATCATTTATCTCATTATCAAATGAAGCATTCAACATCAAAGCTTAAATACATCATTTAAGCGTAAAGGAACGATACCCATACCCTTTCTTACTGTGCATCCATGTGTGTCAAATTTTAGATTAGTTATACCACTTTTGCAAGTTTTAATGTTGCTATCTTATGATAAAATTTTAGTTAAAACCTAAGCCATGTTTCTAAGTTATCCCACATCACATTTTAGTTGTAAACTAAGGTATGACACTAAAAATACACATTCCAAGGACCTACAATTTCACTCGATACCAATCAGAATAACACCCCGGCATTTAATATGCCCGAATGCTACCAAACATAGACTAAGCAACCTCTAAATACCACAATTACAAGTAAATTACAGCAAAAGAGCAAATGCTAATACCGAAAATTTCGGCAGAATCTCCTTTGCTTTTCCATGATTCGGAGCAACAACAAAGCATCACAAGTTATATCATAATGAAAAGCATCTAAAACAGCAATAACAGGTGACATAGCAACAATATAAGTCCAGGATAAAGCATTCAACCACTTCATGAGCTAAACGAATCAAATAATAAGACCGAGCACACGGTTAAGCAATTCTCCAAGTTTCATGGCATTACTTTTATTATCATGACTCAAAATGATAACACTGTCTAATTTGTGTGGAGCTACGTGTAGGTGTAGCTAAACCCTTTTTCCCGCATGCCGGTTTCATGGTACCTAAGAAAAACAACATAAACACAAGCGTGAGTTCATCACTCAGTAAATATATTGCAATGGAACAAGAAAATATATTCCAATACCTTCATCACCACTTTTCACATACGACATCATACACATCTCATATTCATAGTGTAAGCATATCATTGACATCATCATAAATCATCCTCATATAACATCCTCATATAATGCAATGCAATGCAATACAATGCGATGCACATATCTCCTGAAAACTCATACCGGTATGGTTGAGTACACACCCGTCGGTGTGCACCCTCTCCCCCCTTCCATCCCGAAGATGGAGGGTGCCTACTCCTCGCTTCCATACACCGCGGTGGATGGAATCACGATGTAGGACTTACTCATTGGCTCTCCGGAATAGTCATAACTTTCTCACCGACCTTCCCCGGACTAGTTATGACTTTCTCACCGCCCGGGCCATTTATCATGCCATGTATGCAAATATGCCAACATCATATTTAACTTGTACATTAACACATGGCATCACAACATAATAGACCATAATTATCATATCAATGGCAAACATTAAAGCATGGCATGTGAACACATCATAAATTCAATTGCAACTCATCCAAACTAGCAACCTACAACTCGCTACCCATTCCAATACACTTGCCTCAACCACGGGCGTCGGATTGGCGAGAAGTAGAAGTGTAGGATCGAAGTATACGAATATAGCAATCAGAGGGGGGGTGAATGATTGTGTGGAAGCTAAAACCAAATTCTTGATCTATTAAAAGTTCACCCCAAAACAGAACCAAATAATTGCCTCGTTTTCGACAAAAATAGAATGATAGAGGTTCGTTAAAACGATAATTCCTAGAGATCCAACCGTCGGAACGATCTGAAAATTGGACACAAGAAACTATATTCAAATACGAATCTAACTCAAAAAGAATCAGCTCAATCGGACTTACGGATCAAAAGTTATAAGCTTCGTAAGCTTGCTGTTCCAGAACTTGACGAAAATCAATCTAATCGAAACTTGTAGATTGATCAAGAATAACAAAAGATTTATCAACAAGACTTTGAGGAACACTAGATCGATACCCTAGAGAGGTTTTTGATGGATCAAATCAAGATGAAACTCAAAGAACAAAAACACTGGAGTCTAACGCCTAATGGGTGACTCTTTATTCTATGACGCGACTCGGCGAAGGAGTCTCACTATAGAACCTACGCTCACTCATCGAGAAAACCTCCACGGCCTGGGTACGGATGCTGCGGCATAGGCGCGAAACGATTGCCATGTCCAGCAACTGTGTCATCTGTGGTAGTCGAAGAAGCAGTGTCCTCCTCAAGCTCTGGCTCCTCCGGGTCTGGCTCGTGCAGCTCGAGCATTGGCTCTGGCTCTGGTGCGCGCATACAATGCCATCTCTAACTCTCCAATCCTTTGCAGAAGGTGTGACACATACTCTTGAGCTTCCCGCCATCTGTTCTTCTCTGTTGTGATCTCCTTGCGGGCCTTCTGTAGCTCCTTGCTTGTATCATCGAGTACATCCTCCTGGGCGACAACAAGTCGTGCCAACTGTGTAACCATGGCATCCTCATCCTGAATCGCCTTTGGGTCAAGAAGGTTATTGCTGCGCGGATGATAACGGAACACCGTGCTCTCCAACTCTCTGGCGTAGATGCGGGTAATGTGCCGCATTGCTCGTCGTGATACTTCTCGGATACCCATCTGCATTGTAGACCTCCTGGCAGTGCAGTGTATCGGGCGATTGCCTGGGCCCTTCTTCCTAGCAGGTACCACAATTTTCACGTCACAAGCCTTGATCAATCCTGCTTGTCTGATCACTTCCACTTGGTATTGTGGCTTCTCAAAATCTCCGAGAGTCTGTAGCATACGCCAAAGTTCCGCAGCGTGACCAACCTCCAGATCGACGTAGTTGAACTCTCCCTCCATCTGTCACAAGAGTGCTCACGTAAGAACTCGAAAATTTTAAATCGTGACAAGGTAAGGAAAAATTCAGCAAGAGACAAGAAAAGAAAGAATGGGATGAGTTGAGATGTCATTTCTTATCTTGACAACCTTTTAGCTTGTAGAAAATAGGTTTTAACCTCTCTACGACCATTCTAGCTAGGGTTGAGCCTACGGTCAGTATGGCTCTGATACCACCTCTGTCGGGACCCGAATTTGCAAATCCGGACCCTCTGTGTATTCAGCACTAGTCCAGGAACGCGCTAGTGCACACAGTCTTAACATCGGTAAATATCACAATCATACCACTCGATACTAATAAAGTACTTTAATTAAATAGTCAAACTGGTTACTCGACCTTACGGTCAAGTTACAAATGTACGCCTCACAGGGCGAAACTTATTAAGAGAGAAATAATAGCAGCGGAAAAATAAGATAACATCGTGGCGCCAGTATACCACAGGCAACTAACTGGGCTCGCTCCCTAAGTAGACGGTTCCTCGTGGAGCTCCTCCTCCAAAGCTGGTGTAGTTTCCTCTTCAACTGGTGTTGTATTGTGGCAAGGGTGAGTACTTGGTACTCAGCAAGTTATGCACAGAATGCAGGCTAATAGACTATATGCATGGCTTGATACAAAGGAATAGCTCAAGGTATAATTGCGAAATGACATTTGACAAGTAGCATAAGTAGATTCGAAAGCAGTATAAGCAAGTATAGCATAAATAACTTTTCAAGGATTTTAATAAGCATCTTTCCCATCCTAGTTCACATTTCCATCAACATCATTATTAAACCAAACCCAACCTTTCAAGTCCAAGTTATTTTTGAGAAAATCTAACCCTTGACTGTAATTCCCGAGCGATGTCCAATACCGCGGACACGGCTATTCGAATAGATTCTACACTCTGCAGAGGTTATGCACTTTACCCACAAGATACAGTCAAACACCACAAAGGCGAGTTCCCGTAACAAAGTCTTTCGGAAACTTCTAACAATACAAGTGAGCCTCCCCGGTTATTGCACACTAACCCTTCCCTTAGCTAAGGCGAAGTTTAGGCCAATCAACCGTTAGATGGGTACCTGGCCTCACCCAGACGCTCCCCGCATAACTTACACAAAGGGTGTAGTTGACCTCCGAGGTCCCACAGGTACGTTATTAGCAACTTAGTCAACTAGGTCTGTCCCATTACAGACATGTGGTTGCACGTTAGACCCAGTTCAAAGGCTTGCAAGGTGAAGTCCTTAGGGTGACCAGGGCAAGACTACCCGAAGAACCAAAACAACATTCCCAGTGCCACAACCGTCCACTGATCATTCTTGCCACATGCCCCTGGCCGAAACTATTTATCAAACCCCGCTTGATTACCATGCACAACTTGCCAACAACATCAAATCATACCTTTCCAAAAAAGGTTAAATATATATAATTAAGTCAATATTAACATTTGATTGTCCAAAATCGTGTCATGAGCACGAAAGGTGTCTAAGCAGTATACTACAACGGTCTAAAACCCATGTTGGCAATTTAATAATGTCCAACTAGTAATCCACAACTAGGGTGACAAGGGTCATGGCACATATTTAAATAATCAAGGTGTCATACAGCAAATTGGTATTTATCTTATCCCCCATATTTAAATAAAGTATTTTCTAATTGAACTAGCATGCAATAGGTTAAATCAAAATAGGTTTCAAAATAGGATCAACATGGTCAAAGCACAACTTGCCTTCAAAAAGTACTTGTTCTTGGTCTTGAGTTGGATCCTGAGTCAATACTTCTCCCTCAAATCCTTTCGGCACTTCAACGTCTACTCGTAAAGCGTGCAAATAGCAACCAATGAATAAAACAGTAGACAAAAACATCGAAACATCCAAATAAAGTCCATAAACATAGAGAGCATAATTTTATGAATTTTTAGAAACTGGAATCGTCAAATTCGGAGTTAAAATGCAAAAGTTATAGCATTTTGAATTTTAAATAATCAATTAAATAATTTTACAGAGAAAAACTTTAGTCCAAAAATTAAATAAAATTCATATTTAGGTAGATCTCAATTTTATACAAATTTAGAAATTTGAATCACTCAAATCGGAGTTAAAACGCAAAAGTTATAAGCGTTTGAAGTTTGAAACAAAATCTGAAATCATTATTTCGAATTAATAAATCATTTTCTTTTTCGGAAATTAATTATTGCGTCAGCGAGGACACGTGGCAGCCTCTGATTGGTCTGCTGACGTCAGCCGGTCCATGGACTCGGTCCACGCTCGGCTCGGGTCTTCCGTGGACTCGGTCCACGACTCCACGTGTCGCTGACAAGTGGGTCCCCTCGGGTGACGTCATTGCTGACGTCAGCGGGGCTCAGCCCACAGTGCTGACAGGTGGGACCCATCGATGACATCATGGGTGACGTCACGGTGCTGTCGCTGACACGCGGGCCCAGCGTGTCAGTGACCCACGCGCACGCCCGCGTGGCGCGGTGGTTCGGCTCCCTGGACACGTGGCGCGATCGTGTCCGTTGATTTGAAAATCAACGGCCGTGATTAGATCCAGGGTTAACACGTTGAAAACCACACGGTGATCATGGGCCGTTCGATCTAGATCGGACGGTCCAGATCTAACCCTGCTACCGACGCCGCTATGACGTGATGATCGTGGGCCGTTGGATCTTGATCCAACGGTCCGCATCTAATCGGGTTTGGAAACACGTGAACTCACCTCAACCGCGTGCGATCAAGATCGGACGGCGCCTGAGCTCGCGAGGTCGATGGCGACGCCGCGGAGCTGCAGCAGCCGGAGACGGAGACGACCACTCCCGTGGCGCCGGGCTCCTCCGCGAGATGAGTTGGCTCCACGGGTGCATCTCGATGCAGGGATTACGGATCTGGGCTCAACGGTGGGTGAGGGGCGGTTCTGGCGGGATGAAGCAAAAACAGTGGCGGAGCGACGCGCAACTACGGCGAGCTATCGCGGCTAAACGGCGGCGGCTCTGCCTTGGTGAGTAGGGGCTACGGGTGCGCAAGGTCAGGGCCGACCTCGGGGTGTGACCCGGGCCTTAAATAGCCTCGGCGTTCGTGTGGAATCCGGAAACCTAGAACCACACGGCGGCGGGCGCGGCGGCGGAGTCCGGCTCGGATCCGGCGGGGACGACGACGGTCGACCGTCCACGTGGCGCGATCAACGGCCACGATCGCACGATCGAAACCGGATTCGGTCCGGTTACGACTCGAACCGGTACGGGACGATCTTGACCGTTGGATCCCGATCCAACGGTCGGGATCGATTAGGGTTAGGAGCAGGTTTGGTCGAGTCAACTGGTTCGGGTCGGACTCGAGTCCGACTCGGTCGGATGAATAGTACTTGACCCAACTCGAATTTCCAGCGATTTAATAATTAAAATAATTCCCAGTAATTCATTTAATTCATTAAAAATAGCAAAAGACTCAGAAAAATTCCAGAAAAATTCTGGAAAATATTTTAGGGTATTTGCGACTCAAATAAAATATTTCCAACAAATTTTTATTTGCAAAGTTTAATTCTTTAATTATTTCAAAATGGAATAAATTCAAATAAATTCCAAATAAATCCAAATAAATTCCAGAAAATTCCAAAAATTCACCAAAGTGCCAAATCACACATGAATTTAAGAAAATCAAAATTATGGGGTGTTACAGTACACATGAAAAAGTCACTCAAAAAACCATTCACGACGGACCAACAAAATCGGTCCGGTGTACAAGTGAAAGTCTCGGTTTCAAGAAGAAATCTTTTCGGCGAAAACACGTTCACGACAGACTAAAAGAAATCAGTCCGTCGTACATGCGAAATCAATCCTCAAAAAGCCGTTCACGACTGACCAAAGAAATTGGTCCGATGTACATGCAAAACTTACTGGTTTCTTGGAAAATTGAGTCCGGCTCATGAGCTCAAAAGCACGTCCACGGCAGACCCAAAAACTTGGTCCGGCGCAAACACAAAATCGGTTCGGCGCAAAAGAGAAACTCTCTATTTTTGAGAATTTGGTCCGGCACAAGAAAAAGATACACTATTTCTTGTCAACTTGTCAAACACATGCACAAACACATTTTGCAAAATCAATTCTAAGCCAATTTTTCAGCACATGATTTCACAAGAAGGCACTCCCGGGGTCACACCACCTACACATAGGTACCACACACCCTCTTCTAACCCTACATCGCAAACTACTCGCAAAACCCAAAAATAGAAGTTCTGTCCCGTCGGGACAGCAGCCTTCCAAAAGGCATAACTCGGGTTCTAAGACTCCGAATCGAATAAACGAGTACATCCTCGCGTAGTTTAGGAAATTTCCTAACTTTTTCTAAGTATATGGAAAAGCTGATTCGGACTCTAAAGTTGTTTAATCTACAAAATACCGTGATCTGCTCCAATCACGTCACAGATTTTAATACGTTCGGTAAAATGATCATAACTTTCAAACGGCTGGGCAGAATTGGACATTCTTTATACCCACTGAAAGGTATTGAAATTACCTACAATTTCTTCAACAGCCGTACGACCAAATTCCGACTCTAAATTGGCGAAAGCCCAAACCCTAGGTCGACTGCTCATGCTGCCCGAAACAGAGAACGTGGCAACTTCTAGAATTCATCTAATTTACTCAATTCCAGCACCACCAATTGATCTAAAAATGTGATAATAACCCTTAGAACAGATCCTAGACCAATCCCAAGGAATACCATGGCCATACCTTTGCCCGACGACCGAAAACCCAACGGATCTTCTCCCGGTTCGCATGATCTCCTTCCTCGCTCCAATCCCGCCGGATCTCCTCGTCGCGGAGCACTCCAACGGATGGATCTTCGTGGTGTTGAGGTGGAGAACTCCCCTAGGGGCAGCAACGGAGGTGGAGAGGTGGTGGAGGGGTGGAGGAGCAATGGGGAGAGGTGGTGGGGGGTGCAGCTAGGAGGTGGAAGGGTGGGGTGGCTAGTGCAAGCAAGAGGAGGTGGGGGGCGCACTAAAAGGGCAGGGGGAGGCCCCCAAACAGGATTCCCACTCCTAAAAGGACTCAAATTCTTTCCCACCAAGGCCCACGACCCTTTCCCCTAGGCCCAAACCCCCCGGAAAGGCCCAAATCCCCAGAAACGGCCCGGAAACGCAAATTAACCTCAAACCGTATGGTTTCAACCTCCAATTTCATATTTCATAAAGTTTTTGACCTCAACATTCACATTAAATAATGTCACACCATTCCGTAGTGTCACATTCTTCCCCCCTTCAACAGGATTCGACCCCGAATCCGAGACACGCCACTTCGCAAACAACCAAATCAAAGGGAGTTATGTTTCACGCCTCAGAACCCGCTTAGAAGCCCCTGCGATTCGCACCAGCCAGCACTCAGAGGCAAGGAGCTAAAGATCAAAGAGTGACTGCTCTAAAGATAACTAACTGCTCGAACTAACGGGGTTACATGCTGATCTTTTACAACAGTCTGACTCGAACCGGACTCAAGCCCGACCCGAGCCCAACCGAACGGTAATGCGCTTGACCATCGGATCTTGATCCAACGGTCACGATTGCGCCACGTCGCCCAGTCCGAATCCCCGTCGGATTCCGCCGCCGCCGCCGAGTGGGCCTCGGTTTTCGCGGATTTCACGAAAGCCGAGATCCCTATTTAATGCGCCGTTGCTGCCAACGTGCTCTCCTCTTCCGTGCGCACGTTTTGCCCTAGGCCGTCGAGCTCCAGCCGCTGGAGCCACGCCGTAAAAGCTAGCCGAAGTTGGAGGAGAGGTCCGCCGTGGTTTCCGCCGTTTTCCGCCGTTCTCCGCCGTGGTGCCCAGATCCGGAGTCCTCGCGTCGAGCCGCACCCGTAGAGACCACTCACCTCGCCGGAGGATCCCTGTAGCGCCGCGCCGTTGGTCGTCTTCCTCAGTGCCGGCAACCGAGCTCCGCCGCACGCCATCGCCGAACCCACGAAGCTTCTTCGCCGTTGGATCTTCATCGCACGGCCATCATTCGTCCACGTCACCCATGAGTAATCTTCCACGTTGCAGTTTAGATCTAATCTCAGCCGTTGGATCTAGATCCAACGCCTTAGATTGAGCCACGTAGCCTTGAACCGCACCGTGCTAGGGGTAGATTTCAGCCGTTAGATCTAGATCGTACGGTTAGGGTTCACGCACGTTGTAGCACTAAATTGGATCTCAACCGTCTGATCTAAATCGGACGGTGTAGATTGCGCCACGCGTCGAGTGTCGGGTCATGCCACGTCACCCCCAGCGACACGGTTAAACCCGATCGGATCTCGACCGTCCGATCTAAATCGTACGATCCAGATCAACCGCGTTGCACCGCATCGTGCGGAATTAGATATGATCTGGAACGTTGGATTTCAAACCAACGGCCCAGATTACGCCATGTGTCCGGTAGCCGAACTGGCGTGGTCAGCACGGGCGTCGCCCGGTCGCCGCAGACGTCAGCAAGGGGCCCGCATTGTTGGGGAACGCGGTATGCCACACTAGCACCATTTAAAATTTCTACCGCAAACCAGAAAAGCTACTCACAAGAAGGGGATCATAGATCTATTACCACTAGACACGTAGTTGTGGAATCCTTCGCATGTCATTGTAGTGGATCGTTCTCGGCGTGGATCGTCCTCGCCGCGAATCTTCCTTGCCACGGATCGTCCTCGTCGCGGATCGTCCAACACTCGCCTCAAGTGCTCGGCATGCTAATCCTCTGTCTTGGAGTAAACTTAGATATCATCTATAAATACAACAACAAACTTGTCCAAATACTCCATGAAAACCTTGTTCATCATATTCATGAAATAGGCTGGCGCATTCGTCAGACCAAAGGACATGACTGTAAACTCGTAATGTCCGTATCTTGACGAGAACGCTGTCTTCAGAATATCCTCTGATCGGATCTTCAGCTGGTGGTATCCCGATCTCAGATCAATCTTGGAGAAAACTCCGGCTCCTCTTAGCTGATCAAACAAATCATCGATCCTGGGTAGCGGATACTTATTCTTCACGGTGACTTCATTGAGTGCACGGTAGTCAACGCACATCTTGAAACTCCCGTCCTTCTTCTTGACAAACAAAACTGGCGCTCCCCACGGCGACGAACTCGGTCTGATAAATCCTTTCTCCATTAACTCTTCAAGTTGCTTCTTCATTTCTACCAATTCTTCAGTGGACATCTGGTAGGGTCTCTTTGCTATCGGCGCTGTACCAGGTATAAGCTCTATCACAAACTCTATGTCTCTCGTGGCAAAGATACCTGTAGATCTTCAGGAAAAACATCTGGATACTCATTTACCACTGAGACATCTTCTATGCCGATTGCCTTGGTGCTGTTAACCATCAACTGTCCATCTCTAACGGCGGTAGCTTGAAATTCCACTTTCTTTCCACACGGGCTCTCAACTAAGATAGTCCTTCGTCCACAATCCAATACGGCCTTGTGCTTGGATAACCAATCCATTCCCAAAATAACATCTAAGGTCTGGGTCTCCAAAAGAATAAGGTTCGCTAGGAACTCTATCCCATCTATTAATATTCTTACCCCAGAACATCCTACTTTCGTTCGGAGTTCGAAACCAGGGGTTTGAACTAAAAGCATGCATTTAAGTCTTGCAATCTCCAAATCATTTTTAGCAGCAAAGCCTTGAGAAACAAACGAATTGCGAAGCTCCAGAATCAAACAAAACTGTTGCAGGTACTGAGTTAACAAGTAACTTACCTAGTACGACGTCCGTGGCATTCTGCAGTGCATCTGCGGTGACATGATTGACTCAGCCTCTCACCACGGTCTGGGGTGCTGCTCCTGGTTGTGCTGTCCCTCGGGTTGCTCTCGTGTCGGGCGTCTGGTGGTGTGGATCCTGATTGAAGCGGTAGGGTCACTCCTGCTGTCTTCTTAGGACAATCATGGCAAAGTTCCAAGGCTCGTTGTAATTGTAGCAGCGTCTCACCGCCCCTCTGGATCGATTGAAGCGGCGTTTCGGGTCGGGCCGAGTCCGATAGTTCGATTGATGGGTCTTGGTGCCGTGACGGTGTCCTGGTTGCATTCTCATACCGGAATCAAAACTGATTTGGCGCAACCCTCAAACGTTGTTGTGCTCCCTGACGCGATCCCTGATGTTGCATCCTTCGCTTCCGATTCTCATCCAGTTCCTTGCGCTTGTCCTCAAGAATAAGCGCCTTATTCACCAATTCTTGGAAATCTGGAAAGGTGTGGGTGATCAGTCCCACCTGTAGTCCTGAGTTAAGTCCCTTCATGAAGCGAGACTGTCTGGCTTTATCTGTCGCTACGTCTTCAGGTGCGTAGCGAGCAAGCTGTGTGAACTTGTTCAGGTATTCGGCCACAGGCTGATTACCTTGCTTCAGTGCTCTGAACTCCTCTTTCTTGAGGTCCATGATTCATTCCGGCACGTGATACTGACGAAACGCAACTGTAAACTCCTCCCAAGTGATATCTTGAGGGTTCTCTTGCGTGGCACAGAAGTTCTCCCACCATTCGGCGGCTGTCCCTTCCAACTGATGAGAAGCGTAGAGTACCTTCTCATTTCCCATGCATTGAGCGATGTGTAGCTTCCTCTCAATTGACCTCAACCAATCATCAGCCTCCAACGGATTGGCATTCCCAGAAAAAGTGGATGGGTGAGTCCTCATGAACTCTGACAGTCTTGTATTCTGGCGTTGTCCCTGATTGACTTGGTTAGCAGTGGCCTGAGCAGTGACGTGTTGCATCTGTTGCATCATAGCATGCATCAACTGGGTCTGTGCAGCAAGAAAAGCTCCGAGATTCTACATGTCAACTGGCGGTGCTGGCTGGGGTGCAGGTGCTCCATCATTGGGGTTTCCAGCTGGGCGAGAACCACTCCCATTGCCTCCAAGGTTTCCGCGGGTGTTCACCATCTGTCGATTGCTCCAAGGTTTCAGAGATGAGAGGGAACAAGAATAGACAAGTAATAGGAAAAACTTATGCGGGGGAAAAGTGTAACTCAAAATCCAACTTTATTAATACTAATAGTAATAACTTGGTATGGTTGCTTACAATGCCTAAAGGCCTGCAACACATACTGCACACTCAGCAAACAATGAAAATCCAAATCGACTCTAAGGGTGACTCTTATTCTATAATGCGACTCGACGAAGGAGTCTCAACCTCAATGCCTACACTCACTCATCGAGAAAACCTCCACTGCCTGGGTGGGGGTGCGACGGCATAGGCGCGAAACAATCGCCATGCCCTGCAACTACAGCTGTGGTTGACGACGCAATGTCTTCCTCTGACTCTGGATCTGATTGCTGCTGTGGCTGTGGCGCCTCTTCTGGGTTCTCTTCTGGCTCTGGGGCTTCCAACTCCAACACTGGATCAGGACCCTGGCCATACAGTGCAGTCTCCAACTCTGCGATCCTTTCCGCAGCATAAGCGACATACTCACGGGCATTCTCCAAGTGCTTCTTCTCTTCCTCAACCTGCTCGCGAGCCTTCTTCAACTCCTGAATTGTGTCTTCGATCAGCTCCTCCTGAGCGGCGACGAATCTGGCTAAGTGAGTGACGGTGGCATCCTCATCTTCTATCGGCTTCTGTTGAGTTCTGCTGTCTCGGCATGGGTGGTGACGGAATACGGTGCCTTCCAGCTCCCTGGAATAGGTGCGAGCGATCTGCTGCATTGCTCGATGCGACACCTCTTGGATTCCAATCTCAAAGGTAGACCTCCTGGCGGTGAAGTGGAAAGGGCGACTGAACTTTGTCTTCTCTCGGGCATACACCGTGATCCGGACGTCCCATCCTGTGACCAGTCCTGCTTGCACAAGTGTAGTCCCTCGGTAGAGCGGCCTCTCAAAACCTCCAAGAAACTGAAGCATACGCCACAACTCGGCAGCATAGCCTCCTTCACGCTCGGCGTAGTTGTTCTTCATCATCATCTGCCAAAAGACGCTTGCGTAAGAACGCAACATTTTAAAATCAATGTGGAAGACAAAAAGAACTCAGCAAGTGTATGAACAAGAAAGAAAAGGGGTAAGTCGAGAATTCATTCGTTATCTTGACCACTTTTAACTTTAGAAAATAGGTTTTATCCTCACTACAACCATTCTAACTATGGGTGAGCCTACAGTCAACATGGCTTTGATACCACCTATGTCGGGACCCGAATCTGCAAATCCGGACCCTCTGTGTATTCAGCACTAGTCCAGGAACGCGCTAGTGCACACAGTCTCAACATTGGTAAATATCACAATCATACCAAACGATACTAATAAAATACTTTAATTAAATAATCAAACTGGTTGCTCGACCTTATGGTCAAGTTACAAATATATGCCACGCAGGGCGAAAGCTTAGTAAAAGAGAAATAACTGCAGCGGAATGTAAGATAACTTCGTGGTGCCATCCAGTATACCACAGGCAACTGACTGGGCTCGCTCCCTAAGTAGACGGTTCCTCTTGGAGCTCCTCCTCCAAAGCTGGTGTAGTCTCCTCTTCAACTGGTGTTGTATTGCGGCAAGGGTGAGTACTTGGTACTCAGCAAGTCATGCACAGAATGCAAGCTAATATACTATATGCATGGCTTTAGCACAAAGGAATAGCTCAAGGTTTATTTGCAGTAAACAGCATTTGACAAGTATCATAAGTAGATTCGAAAGCAGTAGAAACCATATAAGATCAATAATTTTTTTTCAGGATTTTAATAAACAGCTTTCCCGATTCTAATCCACATTTCCATCAACATCATTCTTTAAACCAAACCCAACTTCTCAAGTCCAAGTTATTTTCAAGAAAATCTAACCCTTGACTGTAATTCCCGAGCAATGTCCAATACCGCGGACACGGCTATTCGAATAGATTGTACACTCTGCAGAGGTTATGCACTTTACCCACAAGATACAGTCAAACACCACAAAGGCGAGTTCCCGTAACAAAGTCTTTCGGAAACTTCTAACAGTACCAGTGGTCCTCTCCGGTGTTGCACTCTAACCCTTCCCTTAATAAAGGCGAAGTTTAGGTCAAACCACCGTTAGATGGGTACCTGGCCGCAGCCCCGGTACGCTCCCCCGTACAACTACACAAATGGTGTAGTTGACACCCAGAGGTCCCACAAGTAAGTTATTGGTAACTTAATCAACTAGGTCTGTCCCATTACGGACAAGTGGTTGCACGCTTGACTCAGTTCAAAGACTTGCAAGGTTAAGTCCTTAGGGTGACCAGGGCAAGACTACCCGAAGAACCAAACCAACATTCCCGGTGCCACAGCTGGCCCACCTGATCATTCTTGCCACATGCCCCGGTCGAAAACTATTTATCAAACCCCAGTTGATTACCATGCACCACGTGCCATCAACATCACAATACATGATACCTTTTCCAAAACAGGTTCAATATATCATTAAGTCAATATTAACATTTGATTATCCAAAATCATGTCATGAGCACGTAGCAGGTCTAAGCAATATACTACAACGATCTACAAGCCCATATTGGCAATTTAGTAATGTCCAACTAGTAATCCACAACTAGGGTGACAAGGGGTCATGGCACAATTTAATTAACCAAGGTGTCATACAGCAATTTGGCATTTATCTAATTCCCCGGAATTAAATAAAGTATTTTCTAATTAAACTAGCATGCAATAAATTGAATCAAAATAGGTTTCAAAATGGGTTCAACATGGTCAAAACATAACTTGCCTTCAAAAAGTACTTGTTCTTGGTCCTGGGTTGGCTCCTGGGTCAACACTTCTCCTTTGAATCCTTCGGGCACTTCGACGTCTACTCGTAAAGCGTGCAAATTGCAAATAAATAAATAAACAGTAGACAAAAAGTGTTCAAACATCCAAATAAAGTTCATAAACAGAGAGAGCATAATTTTATGAATTTTTAGAAACTGGAATCATCAAATTCGAAGTTTAAATGCAAAAGATACAAGCATTTAAAGTTTAAAATAATTAATTAAATAATATTATAGAGAAAAACTTTGGCCCAAAAATTAAATAAAATTCATCATTAGGTAGATCTCAATTTTATACAAATTTAGAAATTTGAATCACTCAAATCGGAGTTAAAACGCAAAAGTTATAAGCGTTTGAAGTTTGAAACAAATTCTGAAATCAATTATTCAAATTAATAAATCATTTTCTTTTTCGGAAATTCTTTTATTGCGTCAGCATGACACGTGGACCAATCCGGTGCCGCCACATCGCCTCGGGTCCATGGACCCGGCCAAGACGGGCGCGCTTTCGGTCCACCGCGACCCGGCCCACTGGCCAGTCATCGACAGGTGGGACCCACCGGTGACGTTATTGCTGACGTCACCGCACGGCTGGGGTGGCCGCTGACATGCGGGCCCGCCATGATGTCATCGTGACGTCATGGTGCGGTGTGGCCGCGTCGCTGACACGCGGGCCTAGCGTGTCAGTGACCCGCGCCCCGTCCGCGTGGACGCGACGGTCCAACTTCCTGACACGCGGCAGGATCTGGGCCGTTGATTTGAAAATCAACGGTCCCGATCGGATCTGATGACGCACGTTTGGGGTGAACATGGTCAATCTGGACCGTTGGATCTAGATCCAACGGTTGAGATTGGATCTGGGAATCGCACGTGGTTCTCACCGTGGGATGACGTGGCGCAATCCGGGACGTCGGATCTTGATCGGACGGTCAACGGAGCTCTCGGGGACGACGATGGCGTGCAGCGGCTTGCTGCGGTTGGAACCGGGGAAGACGACGTCCCGAACGGCATTCCAACGCAGTCCCGGCGAGATGAAGTATGAGCCTAGGTTCGTCTCGTCGCGGGGGTTCCGGATCTGGCCACGGAAGCGGCGGAGCACGGCTGGTTTGCGGCGGAGGTTGAAGAACTCGCGGTGGCGCTCTTCGGCTTCGGCGAGAAATTGCGGTGGCTCTAGGGTTTCTCCATGGGCGTGGACTAGGGCAACGAGCTCAGCACGGAAAGGCGAACCTCGGGGGCAGCTCCATGCATTAAATAGCCCTGGAGTCCGTGTTCGAGACGGCGGCGGCAGCGGCGAACCGAATCCGCGGGGAATCCGGGCTGAAGACGATGACGCGGTGCCGTCCGCGTGGCACGATCAGCGGTCACGATCCCGTGGGCGCGACCCGGTTCACACGGGAGACGGGGCTCGGTGACGTGGCGCTATCACGACCGTTGGATCGTGATCCAACGGTCGTGATTCTAGGGTTAGGGTTGGAACCGGGTTCGGCTCGAACACGGCTCGAGTCGGACTCGAGTCTGACTCGGGTTTGGGCTCGGTCGGATGAACAGTACAAACCCACTCGCAATTTCCAGCGATTAAATAATCCAAATTAATTCTCAGAAATTCATTTAATTCATTAAAAATAACAAAAGACTCAGAAAAATTCCAAAAAAATTCTGAAAAATATTTTGGAACATTTTGGACTAAAATAAAATATTTCCAACAAAATTTTATTTGAAAAGTTAAATTCTTTAATTATTTCAAAATGGAATAAATTCCAAATAAATCCAAATAAATTCCAAAAAATTCCAAAAATTCACCAAAGTGCCAATTCACACATGAATTTAAGAAAAGCAAAATTTTGGGGTGTTACACTAACCCTCTCGATCGTCCGATCAAGATCAAACGGCCGAGATTGAGCCACGTCGCCCGAACCCGAGCCCGACCGAGCCAGCCAGGTCGCCCGAGCCGGACCCAAGCCCAAACCCTCGCACCGTTGGATCTTGATCCAACGGCTCACGTTGAGCCACATCACCCAGCACGAATCCAATTCGGATTCTGCCGCCGCAACGGAGTGGGCCTCGGTTTCCGCGCATTTCACGGACGCCGAGGGCCCTATTTAATGCGCCGTCGCTGCTGTCGTGTTGCCGACTTCCGTGCGCACCCGTAGCCCTAGCCCGCCGAGCTCAAGCCGCCGTGGTTGCGCCGCAATCGCTCGCCGTAGTTGGCCGTGCGTTCCGCCGCGGTTTTGCGCCGTTTCCGTCGCCGTCCGCCGTCTTCCGCCGCCGTTGAGCCCAGATCCGGAACCGCGAGGTCAAGCCACGTCGGTGAGTACCACTCACTTCGCCGGAGAGGCCCCGCAACGCCGTTGGGCGTGTCGCCGTCCCCGTCTCCGGTGACCTTGCTCCGCCGCGCGCCTTCGCCGTCGTTCGAGCTCCCTCAACCGTCCGATCCAGATCCAAGGGCCCAGATCGCGCCACGTCACCCCGGTGAGTTTCCACGTTGAAATTCCCAAATCTATTTCCAACCATTGGATCTAGATCCAACGGCTTAGATTGTGCCACGTAGCCTAAACCGCACCGAGCTAGGATAGATCTCAACCGTTAGATCTAGATCGAATGGCTAGGGTTAGCCACGTTGTAATCTCTAGATTGGATCTTGACCGTCCGATCAAGATCGAACGGTCCAGATCAGCCGAGTTCTTTTCCAAACGCGTTAAGCCAGATCTGATCTGGGCCGTTGATTTTCAAATCAACGGCCGAGATCTAGCCACGTGGCCGGGAGGCCGACCGTCGCGGTCAGCGCCCGCGCGTGGGTGCGTGTCTCTGACACGCGGGGCCCGCGTGTCAGTGGGGCCCACTGTCAGTCGCGCCGCGCCGGCGTGAGTCCAGGCCGCTGACAGGGCGGGCCCACCTGTCAGTGAGACGTGTGGGCCGTGCGCCAGGTCCACGGTGGACCGAGCCGCGCCGTGCGCCGGGTCCATGGACCCGAGGCGATGTGGTGGCTCCTGATTGGTCCACGTGTCACTGCTGACGCAATAATTCAATTTTCGAAAAAGAAAATGATTTATTAATTCGAAATATTGATTTTAGAATTTGTTTGAAACTTCAAACCCTTATAACTTTTGCATTTTAACTCCGATTTGAGTGATTCAAATTTCTAAATTTGAGAGTTTCGGGTTGAGGGCCGACTTTGAGCTTCTGAAGCTTAGTTTTGAGGTTCGTGATATCATCTTGAGCCTTGCCCTTCCCCTTTCCCCAAGCTTTGGCTTTCTTCTTTTTGAAGGCAGTTGTCTTCTGAACCATCATCACATGATTGGGTTTCTTCTTAATGCTTTCCTCGGCAGCCTTGAGCATCCCATGTAGCTCGGTCAGGCTCTTCTCCATGCTATTCATATGAAAATTCATAATGAATGGCTCAAAGCTCTGAGGTAGAGACTGGAGAATTATGTCTGTTGCTAGACCAATGCTAAGGGGAAACTCAAGCTTTTCCAATCTCCCAATGTAGCCAATCATCTTGATTACATGTGGGCTGACCGAACTGCCTTCAGCCAGCTTACAAGCAAACAGAAGCTTTGAGATACCATACCTCTCAGCCCTTGCTTGATTCCCAAACATGCCCTTCAAGCCCACAATCATATTGTAAGCATCCTGGTCCTCATATTGCTTTTGCAGCTTAGAGTCCATGGTGACAAGCATGAGACAGCTGACCTCTACAGAGGCATTAACATGTTTTCATAGTCACCTTCAAATTTCGAGGAGCATTTTATTTGGTTCATCAGGAATCGGACTCTCTAGAACATATTCTTTCTTTTCATGTTTGAGAACAATTCTCAAGTTGCGATACCAATCCACAAAATTTGTTCCATTTAGTTTTTCTCTTTCCAAAACCGATCTCAAAGCAAAACCAGGTGCAGCAGGAGGTGCCATGGAACACTACAACAAAAACATGCAAAATTTCTAAGCACTATGTTTCTGTAATACTTTTATTAAACATTTTAACAAAAGAAACTCCTATCATGTGCCCCCTTTATGGACACATGGTGAGTATTCAAGATCCATATTCATCAAACACTAGTGAGCTTTGGCATCACTGCTAGAAATCTAATGACATAGGTAAGCAACATCTTTGCTAATTACATCTTATGTAACTATTGTTGGTTGAGCATGAAAACAAGTAATAAATGCCTCCGTCAACTTGAGTCATCGCCAGGTCAACTCGCCCCTAGGGCTCACATGAGGGAGGGAGCACTTCCCGTTTCCGGGTGCCAATTAAGAAACCTAGCCTCATGTGTGTTTTCCCAGACACCAATCGTCTTGTATCCGTTCCTTCATTACTGAAATCATATTCCAACCACTTATGTCCTTAAGCCCAAAACCGTTTTGATAGCTTAGTTAAATCAACCATTGTTATGCGCGATGTGTCCAACACATCCCTGTCATCTATTAAGATAGTCATTGATATACTACTTTTGCAGTCATATCAATAATGATCTAAATTCTTGATAGGTGCAACAATTGGATGGACAAGTGTGATTTAAAATTTTAACTATAGGGATGAACAATATCTACTATGAACATGGCATCACATGCAATGAGCATAAAGAAAATAGCAAGGATTAAACACACATCCACATATAATCAAATTAAGATGTGAAATAGTATGGCCCTTAGCATTAGGATCTCCATCATCATGCTCGATTGTTCACCTTACCATCATGCTTAATGCAACCATCTTAATCATTGTAGATGCAACTCCTTACAACTTTGATAATGAATATTACATGAGGGTTTGAAACATCACAAGTCAACACGCAAGTCGTTTTACATTTTAGATTGAAATAGCCTTATGGCTTGACACGGCACGCAGGCCATGTAAATATTACATACATCACATACACATAGGCCATACTATTTCACACAACATCCTGCAAAAACGAGTTAAACAAAATAGATTCTACGACAGTGGGGTTCCAAGGGGCAACGCCCCTAGCGGGGTTCCAGGCGCGCAGCGGGGTCCAGGGTAGCGCCCAGGCGGGTTCAAGGCGGCAGCGCCAAGGTCCAAGGGGCAGCGCCCTTGGAAATTTTTTTTCAGAGGCATGTGTTCTGTTAAAAGAAAACGCACTCAAAATCTCCACGGATCAATCAGATTGACCCAATCCGATTCAATTTGATTGGCTTGGTCCCATATGGTTGCGATTCGTAAACCCTGATGGCGGTAACCCGACCGGTAAGGGCAACGTCGTACCATGAACGGACTCACCGAAATCAAGATTGATTCGGTTTGCACTTTCCTCAAACCCTAAACCGATCGATCTCATCGACGGCTGCCTCCACCAATTCATCACATGAATCAGTTGAACATGTAATAGATCCAATCTACTATCCTCACATACCATATGTGCAACATCCAGATCACAAATCTACGCGAGATGGCTCTGATACCACTGTTGGGGAACGCGGTATGCTACAATAGCACAAATTAAAATTTCTACCGCAAACTAGAAAAACTACTCGCAAGAAGGGGATCATAGATCTATTACCACTAGACGCGCAGTTGCAGAATCCTTCGCACGTCGTTGTAGTGGATCGTTCTCGGCGTGGATCGTCCTCGCCGCGGATAGTCCTCGCCACGGATCATCCTCGCCACGGATCGTCCTCTCCACGCCGCAGTAGCAGTAGCGTCACCACAGCAATCCACACGTTCGATGATGGAACGCCGTGCGTCGGTGTGCAAGCACCGGGTCGCTCGGCAGGGACAACGAGAGGAGGTGGCTAGGGTTTCTAGCGAATCACCTCTAAACCGCACGAAAGTGTATTCTGCGTCTATCCTCCTCCCCTCCTTATATAGCCACGAGGTGAAACCCTAGGCAGTCAGGGCCCATCTACGCGCTAAGCCCACGAGGTCCATTAATTACGGATCCAATCCGAATTAATGCGTCCCAACCCGTTAAGTGTGTGACCCTGTAGGTTCATGCGAATTTGGACATGGATTCGGAAAACCCTTTTTCTAATCCAATAGTCGGTAGCGGCTCCTTGCAGAGCATGCCAACTCCCAAACGCATATGATTAAAGTACTGATGTAATAATCCCTTTGCCAAACTATATGAAGATCGAACTCAAGGCGAGAAGCATGTCATCCTTTGACATATCAATCCATCTCTCGTATCCGTGATATATTAATAAGTTGTGATTGACTTCTCAATCACGGCATGGCCATGCACTTCCTTAATCATATCACACGAGTGGCCTAGACATATATCTCCGTTACATTGGAGTGGCAAATTCCATCTTGACTGCTCACTTCCCTCTCCATGTTTCATAGTAAACATGAAAGCTACCTTTATAACTATCCGGTTAGAAAATAGTGTTTGGTAACCCCAAGGTAAACTATTACACATGTAGGGAATATGACAATCTCAGGTCTAAGGATCATACATCTACTATGTATGAGATACACTGATGACACATAAGAATGTAACATTCTCGTAGTGTCCCATTGTGGGTCTTTCTAACACATGTTCTTCAACATGCGTCCACAATGTATTGATGATATCTCCATATCCCATGATCTATGAAGCATGATCATCGAACAATACATGTGCTGATATAATCATCGTTGTCCTACACGATGATATCCGATCAGAGATATTTATCGAATTATATCAATAAGTAAAGAGCTTCATAAACAAGTCACACACTTGTTGATCAAAACAATGATATACATTTATTGGACCAATAATCATATTATTATTCATAAGCATAGTCATGTTACAATCATCCATATGATTGCCTCAAGGGCATAACACTAACACGCATGTCAGTGGCTCTGCCCACCGTGCGATGGTGTCACCCGTGACGTCACGCTGACGTCATGGTGGGGCTCGCGTGTCAGTACCGTGTGGCCGAGCGCGATGACGTTAGTGCTGGCATCATCCGTGGGGGTCCCACATGTCAGTGAAACATGTACCCGTGGACCAGGTCCATGGTCGACCGAACCCGAGCCGTGGACCAAGTCTATGGACCCGTTGACGTCATGCTGACGTCATAATTCGATTTTTCAATAGAAAAATAATTCGGTGGAAATTCAATTTCCACGCTGACGTCGTACGGACGTCATAAATTGGGTTTTTCAATAGAAAAATAAATGAATTAATTCGGTTTATTCTTTTATTTGAATTTTCAAATTTTAAACGCTTATAACTTTTGCATTTTAACTCCGATTTCGGTGATTCCAATTTCTAAATTTTTATAAAATTGAGCTCTACATAATGGTGAATTTTATTTAATTTTTGGACATGAGTTTTCTCTGTTGATATTTATTTAATTGATTTCTTAAACTTTAAACGAGTATAACTTTTGCGTTTTAACTCGATTTGGACGTTTCAAATTTCTAAAAATTTATAAAAATGTCCTCTCTCTGTTTATGAACTTCATTTGAATTATTGGAAACTTTCTATCTACTATTTGATTATTTATTGCTATTTGCACGCGTTACGAGTATATGTTGAAGTGCCCTAAGGCTACGAAGGTGAAGTTTTGACCTAGGAGCTACCTCAAGACCAAGACCAAGTACTTTTTGAAGGCAAGTTATGCTTTGACCATATTGATCCCATTTTTGAAATTAATTTGATTTAAATTATTGCATGCTAATTTAATTAGAAATTGTTTAAATTATTTCTGGGAGTTAGATAAATGCCAAATGGTAGTATGACACCTTGACTATTTAATTATGTACCATGAACCCTTGTCACCCAAGTTGAGGAATATGTAGTTGGACATTATTAAATTGCCAACATTGGGTATTTAGATCGTTGTAGTATATTGCTTAGACCTGCTACGAGCACATGACATGATTTTGGACAATCAAATGTTAATATTGACTTAATGATATATTGAACCTGTTTTTGGAGAAATATCATGTGTTGTGATTGTTGATGGCACGTGGTGCATGGTAATCAACTGTGTTTGATAAATATATTTAGACCGGGGCAAGTGGCAAGAATGATATGGTGGGCCATGAGTGGCACCGGGGATGTCGTTTTGGTTCTTCGGGTAGTCTTGCCCTGGTCACCCTAAGGACTTAACCTTGCAAGCTTTTGATCTGAGTCAAACGTGCAACCACATGTCTGTAATGGGATGGACCTAGTGTGTAAGTTACTAATAACTTGCATGTGGTACCTCGGGGTGTCAACTACACCTTTTGTGTAGTTTGAAAGGGGAGCGTACCAGTGCTATGGCATGGTACCCGTCCAACGGTATGTTGGTCCCATACTTTGCCTCTGCTAAGGGAAGGGATGGTGTATGACAAAAGCCAGAGAGGTTCCTTTTATAGTTTGCGGTCTTTGAAATACTTTGTTGCGATCACTCGCCTTTGTGGTGTTTGACTGTATCTTGTGGGTAAAGTGCATAACCTCTGCAGAGTGTACAACCTATTCGAATAGCCGAGTCCACGGAATTGGACACTGCTCGGGGATTACAGTCAAGGGTTAGATTTTCATGAAAACAACTTGGACATGAAAAGTTTGGTTGGGTTTATTGATGATGTTGATGGAAATGTGGATTAGGAAAGGGAAGAATGTTTACTTAACTCCTGGAAAAGATATTGATATTATCTTTACTTTTACTGCTTTCGAATCTACTTATGCTACTTGTTAAATACTGTTTTACTGCAAATGTACCTGTTAGCCTATCCTTTGAACTAAGCCATGCATGTAGAATATTAGTTTGCATTCTGTGCATGACTTGCTGAGTACCAAGTACTCACCCCTTGCAACAATACAACACCAATTGAAGAAGAAGCGACGCCAGCTTTGGAGGAAGAACTTCAGGAGGAACCGTCTATCTAGGGAGCGAGCCCAGTCAGTTGCCTGTGGTATACTGGATGGCGCCACGTTGATTCCTTCATTCCACTGCAATTTATTTCCTTAATAAGTTTTCGCCCTGTGTGGCATATCTTTGTAACTTGACCATAAGGTCGAGCAACCAGTTTGGTTAATTAATTAAAGTACTTTATTACTATCGAGGTGTATGATTGTGATATTTACTGATATTGAGACTGTGTGCACTAGCGTGATCCTGGACTAGTGCTGAATACACAGAGGGTCTGGATTTGCAAATTCGGGTCCCGACAAAGGTGGTATCAGAGCCAGGTTGACTGTAGGTGAAGGGAATATGCCCGAGAGGCAATAATAAATTGTTTACTATCTTATTCCATGTTTATAATAGATGTTTATTTCTCATGCTAAAATTGTATTAACCGGAAACGTTGATACATGTGTGTTTAATAAACAAAAAGGTTCCTAGTAAAGCCTCTCTTTTAAACTAGCTCGTTGATTAACTGATGATCAAGGTTTCCTGATCATGAACATTGGATGTTGTTAATAACGGGGTCACATTATTAGAAGAATGATGTGATGAACACACACCCAAGTTGGTATAGCAAATTCGATCAAGTCATTAAAGTTTGTTCTTTGTCTTGAACATATACAAAATAGCTCTTTTCCTTAGACCATGAGATGATGTCAATCACTAACTCCGGAAGAGTACTTTGATGACATCAAACGTCATTCCGTAACACGGTGACTATAAAGATGGATTTGGGTACTATGAAAGTATTAGTTGAGGCTCATGCATCAAGAGTGGGATTTGTCCATCCAGATGACGGAGAGATATACTCTGGGCCCTCTCGGTGATATCACATTGACATCGCTTGCAAGCACGTGACTAGGTCACAAGAATGTCATATCACGGAACGAGTAAAGAGTACTTGTCGATAGCAACGGATCGAACTAGGTATAGTTGATACCAATGATCGGATCCCGGATAAGTAATATATCGCGAGACAAAAGGAATTGGTTATGTTGTTTTTGGTTCACACGATCACTAGTTCATCGTTGAGTAAGTGGGAGTCATTATGGATCTCAAGATCCCGCTGATGATTATTGATCAGAGAGGTGTCTTGATCATGTCCATTTTATTCACGAACCGTAGGGTGACACACTTAAGGTTCATCGACACTTTTGAGTGGATACGGAACACCGGAGAAAAGTTTGGACAAAGACCGGAATAGTTTGGGATATCGGAATAGTTCAAGGGGGTATGTGTTAATTTTTGTTAATTAAAAGAATTAACAAATATTAAAATAACAGAAATAAAATTGTTTATTTATTTAATGGAGAGTCCATTCACATGAAGAGAATGGAGAGTCCATTCACATGGAGAGAGTAGAGAGTCCACTCACTCCTATAAAAGGGAGGGTGGAGCTCCTCTCTCATGTACTAAGCTCCATAACCCTTTGGTTGGTCCTTTCTCCCTCCTCCTGCTGTTCCACCTTTCAAGCAATATCTTAAGCGAAGCGCTGCTGAAATAGTTTCTCCACCACCACCACTAAGTCGTAGTGTTGTTGGAGTTTCCTGTGGATCCTCTACTTCCGCTGCCCCACTGGATCGAGGGATTGGAGGTCGTCGTTGTTCCGTACGTGTGACCAAGTACGAAGGCGCTGCCGTTTGTGGCGCTCATCTTCGCGACTTTGAAGTCGGGCGTGTACCTCTACTTCAACCACGTTTGTTTGCGGGAACGTTATTCCCGCTTTCGGTCTACGAGGGTGAGTCCTTCTGAAACCGTTTGCATGCATCTCCTAGATATGATCTTGGTGTTTGGTTGCATTCGTAGGAAAAATTTTGTTTTCCATGCTTAGAATCCATCAGTAGGCTCACCCATAGTTAGAATGGTCGTAGTGAGGATAAAACCTATTTTCTAAAGTTAAAATTTGACAAGACAATGAATGAAATCTCGACTCATCCCCTTCTCTCGTCTCATACCCCTTTTGCTGAATTTCTCTTGCTATCCCCTGGTTTTAAAATCTTTTTAGATCTTACGTGAGTGTCTTTTGGCAGATATTGATGAAGAAAAACTACGCCGAGCGTGAGGGAGGCTACGCTGTTGAGTTGTGGCGTATGCTGCAGTTGCTTGGAGGCTTTGAGAGACCGCTCTACCGAGGGACCACCATCGTGCAGGCAGGACTGGTCATAGGATGGGACGTTAAGATCATGTTTTATGATCGAGAGAAGACGAAGTTCAGTCGTCCTTTTCACTTCACCGCTAGGAGGTCCACATTTGAGATGGGAATCTAGGAGGTGTCTCGTTGAGCGATGCAGCAGATTGCTCACACTTACTCTAGAGAGCTGGAGGGCACAGTATTCCGTCACCACCCACGCCGAGACAGCAGAGTGCAGCGAAAGCCGATAGAAGATGAGGATGCTACCGTCACCCACTTGGCTAGATTCATCGTCGCCCAGGAGGAGCTTATTGACGACACAGTCCAGGAGTTGATGAAGGCTCGCGAGCAGGTCGAGGAAGGGAAAAAGCACCTAGAGAATGCTCGTGAGTACGTCGCCTATGCTGCGGAGAGGATCGTAGAGCTGGAGATTGCACTGTATGGGCAGGGCCCGGAGCCAGTGTTGGAGTTGGATGCCCCAGACCTGGAGGAACCAGCACCTGAGCAGGAGCACCAGCCAGCACCACAGCTGGAGCCTGAGCCTGAGGATGATGCCGCTTCTTCGACAACTGCCATTGTGGGGCATGGCGATCGCTTCGCGCCTATGCCGCCGCACCCGCCGCGAGGAGGAAGTGGAGGTTTTCTCGACGAGTGGGCGTAGGTTTTGCAGTTGAGACTCCTTCATCGAGTCGCGTCTAAGAATAAAGAGTCACCCTTAGAGGCGTTATACTCTAGTGATAGTTGATTTGGATTTCCATTGCTTGCTGAGTGTGCAGTATGTGTTGCAAGGCCCTTAGGCATTGTGAGCAACCATACCAAGTAGTTATTAATAAATAATATAGTTGGATTTTGAGTTACACCTCCGCCCCGCATAAGTTTTCTCTATTACTTATCTATGCTTGTTTCCCCCTTATGTCTAAACCTTGGAGCAATCGACAGATGGTGAACACCCACGGAAACCTTGGAGGCAACGGAAGTGGTTCTCGCCCAGCTGGGAACCCTAATGATGGAGCACCTGCACCCCAACCAGCACCGCCAGTAGACATGCAGAACTTTGGAACTTTTCTTGCTGCACAGACTCAGCTGATGCATGCCATGATGCAGCAAGTCACTGCTCAAGCCGCTGCCAACCAGGTCAATCAAGGACAGCGACAGAACTCAAGGCTTTCTGAATTCATGAGGACTCATTCGCCCACTTTCTCTGGAAACGCCAATCCATTGGAGGCTGATGACTGGTTAAGGTCAATTGAAAGGAAGCTGCACATTACCCAATGTGTGGGAAATGAGAGGGTGCTCTACGCCTCTCATCAGTTGGAAGGGACCGCAGCAGAGTGGTGGGAGAACTTTTGTGCCACGCGGGAGAACCCATAGGACATCACATGGGAAGAATTTACCGCTGCATTTCGCCAGTATCATGTGCCGGAAGGGATCATGGACCTTAAGAAGGAGGAGTTCAGGGCACTGAAGCAAGGAAATCAACCTGTGTCAAAATATCTGAACAAGTTCACACAGCTTGCACGCTACGCGCCTAAAGACGTAGCGACGGACAAGGCCAGGCAGTCTCGTTTCCTGAAGGGACTAAACTCTGGACTGCAGGTGGGACTGATCACCCACACCTTCCAAGACTTTTAGGAACTTGTGAACAAGGCGCTCATTCTCGAGGATAAGCGCAAGGAACTGGATGAGAACCGGAAGCACAGAATGCAACAACAGGGAACACGCCAGAGAGCACATCAGCGTCTGAGGGTTGCGCCGAATCAGTTTTTCAGATTCCAACCGCAGAATGCAGCAAGGACACCGTCGCCAGCATCAAGACCCATCAATCAGAATTTCCAGACACCAGCTCCAGCCAGAAACGCCGCTTCGGGTAGTCAACAGGGAGCAGTGAGGCGCTGCTGTACATGTAACAAGCCAGGGCACTTCTCCAACAACTGCCCCAAGAAGACAACAGGAGTGACCCCAATTCGCTTCAATCTGGATCCACACCAGCCAGAACACCCGCACCAGGAGCAAACCGCGGAGCAGCACAACCAGGAGCCGCGCCCCAGACCGTGGTGAGAGGCAGAGTCAATCACATGACCGCAGATGCACTTCATAATGCCACGGACGTCGTACTGGGTAAGTTATTTGTCAACTCAGTACCTGCAATAGTATTGTTCGACTTTGGAGCTTCACATTCGTTTGTTTCCTGAGATTTTGTTTCTAAGAATGATTTGGAGATTGTGGATCTTAAATGCATGCTTGTAGTTCAAACTCCTGGGTCAGAACTCCGATCTCAAGTAGGATGTTCTGGGGTGAGAATACTAATAGATGGGGTAGAGTTCCTAGCGAACCTTATTATATTGGGAACCTAGACCCTAGATGTTATCTTGGGGATGGATTGGTTATCCATGCACAAGGACGTGCTTGACTGTGGAAGGAGGATCATCTCTGTTAAGAGCCCACGTGGAAGGAAAGTGGAATTTCAAGTGACCGCCGTTCGAGATGGACAGTTGATGGTCAACAGTGTAAAGACAGTCAGCTTAGAGGATGTTTCAATGGTGAATGAGTATCCGGATGTGTTTCCCAAAGACTTACCGGGTATGCCGCCAGATAGAGATATAGAATTTGTGATTGAGTTAGTACCTGGTACAACACCGATAGCGAAGAGGCCCTACCGGATGTCAACCGAAGAATTGGTGGAGATGAAGAAATAGCTTCAAGAGTTGATGGAGAAAGGATTCATCAGACCGAGTTCATCGCCATGGGGAGCGCTAGTTCTGTTCGTCAAGAAGAAGGACGGGAGTTTCAGGATGTGCATTGGCTATCGTGCTCTCAATGAAGTTACCATGAAAAACAAGTAACCGCTACCCAGGATCGATGATCTGTTTGACCAGTTGAGAGGAGCCGGAGTTTTCTCCAAGATTGATCTGAGATCAGGGTATCACCAGTTGAAGATCCGATCAGAAGATATCCCGAAGATCGCATTCTCGTCGAGATACGGACATTATGAGTTTACAGTTATGTCCTTTGGTCTGATGAATGCGCCAGCTTATTTCATGAATATGATGAATAAGGTTTTCATGGAGTATTTCGACAAGTTCGTTGTTGTGTTCATAATAGAAGATATCTTAGTCTACTCCAAGACAAGGGATGAACATGAAGAACACCTAAGGCTAGTTTTGGAGAAGCTGAGAGAACAGCAACTCTTCGCCAAGTTCAGCAAATGCGACTTTTGGAAGGACAAGGTGGAGTTTGTTGGACACGTGATGACCACAGAAGGAGTTGAAGTTCACCCAAGCAAAATTGAAGCTGTGTTACATTGGGAACCGCCGAAGACAGTAACCCAGATCCGTAGTTTTCTAGGAATGGCAGGTTACTACTGCCGTTTTATTGAAGGCTTTTCGACAATTGCGAGACCTTTTACGCAATTGTTGAAAAAGGAGAAGAAGTTTAACTGGACGCCGGAATGTGAGAAAGGTTTCCAAGAGCTAAAGAAGAGATTGACATCAGCGCCGGTGTTAGTCCTATCGGATGTTAATCAAAGCTTTGATATATATTGTGATGCATCACGCCAAGGACTTGGATGCGTGCTGATGCAGAACCAGAAGGTCGTCGCATATGCATCAAGAGGCAGCTGAGGCCGCATGAAGAGAATTACCCGACGTATGACCTAGAGTTAGCAGTCGTAGTGCATGCCTTGAAGTTGTGGCGACACTACCTGACTGGGAATAAATGCCAAGTGTATACGGACCATAAGAGTCTTAAATACATCTTCACCCAATCGGATCTGAACATGAGGCAGAGGAGATGGCTAGAGTTGATCAAGGACTACAATGTCGGAATCCATTACCATCTTGGGAAGGCCAATGTGGTGGCAGATGCCTTGAGTCGGAAGAGCCATACCGTGAATATGATGGCCGCAGGGAGTCAAGATGAGCTGTGTAAGGAATTTCAAAAGATGAAACTGGAGGTTGTACCGGAAGGATTTTTAGCCGCATTGGAAGTAAAACTTATTATGGAAGATTAGATCTGAGAAGAACAGAAGGATGACGACAAGATCCGCATGATTAAGTCCAAGATGGATGAAGGCAAGGCTAAGGACTTCAGACTGGATGAGCAAGGCACGTTGTGGATTAAGGATCGCATTTGTGTGCCGAACAAGAAGGAGCTGAAGCAGTTGATTCTGGAAGAAACTCATGATTCCAAGTATTCCATTCATCCAGGAAGTGCAAAGATGTATCAAGACCTGAAAGAGAGATCCTGGTGGCCAAGCATGAAATGTGAAGTTGCCGAGCATGTTGCATTGTGTGATGTATGCCAAAGGGTTATAGCAATGCATCAAAGGCCAGCAGGGTTGCTGCAGCCGTTGAAGATTCCTGAGTGGAAGTGGGAGGAAATCGGAATGGACTTCATTACCGGTTTGCCGAAGACTCAGGGAGGATATGACTCCATATGGGTTATAGTGGACCGCTTGACTAAGGTCGCTCATTTTATTCCTGTAAAGACTACTTACTCAGGAGATAAATTAGTGGAATTGTACATGACCAGGATCATCTGTTTGCACGGAGTGCCGAAGAAGATTGTATCAGACAGAGGTACCCAATTTACCTCAATGTTTTGGAATAAGTTGCATGAAGCCATGGGGACCTGTTTGAACTTCAGTACTGCATATCATCCGCAGATGGATGGACAGACTGAAAGAGTTAATCAGATTATGGAGGATATGCTAAGAGCTTGTGCATTGGCTTATGCTACCTCTTGGGATAAGAGTTTGCCGTACGCGGAGTTTAGCTACAATAATAGCTATCAGGCCAGTCTAAAGATGTCACCTTTTGAGGCACTGTATGGTCGACCTTGTCGAACACCATTGAATTGGAATGAGATAGGTGAACGCCATGTCTTTGGACCGGATATTCTTCAAGAGGCCGAAGAGCAGATCGCCATGATCCGGGAAAGACTGAAGATAGCTCAGTCAAAACAAAAGAGTTATGCTGATAACCGTCGCCGAGACTTAAGCTTTGAGCCTGAGGATTTTGTGTACCTTAGAATCACACCCCTCAAGGGAGTTAAGAGATTCCACGCCAAAGGGAAACTCGTGCCACGTTATGTTGGACCATTTAAGATTTTGAGCCGTAGAGGTGAAGTTGCTTACCAGTTGGAGTTACCGCAGTCGTTGGCGGGTGTGCATGATGTGTTCCGTGTGTCACAACTGAAGAAGTGTCTTCGAGTACCAGATGAGCAGACACCGTTAGAGACAATAGAGCTGTAGGAGGATCTGACCTACAAGGAACACCCCGTGAAGATTCTGGACATCATGGATCGAGAGACGAGAAATAGGTCAACCTGTTTCTGCAGAGTCCAGTTGAGCAACCATGTAGAGAGTGAAGCGACTTGGGAGCGCGAGGAGGATTTGAAGAAAGAGTTTCCAAACCTATTCCCTAGTCAGCCCTGAATCTCGGGGTCAAGATTCTGTTAGGGTGGAGGTTGGTAACACCCCAATTTTCGCTTTTCATTTTCATGAATTTAAATGAAATTTTGCACTTTTGAGAAATTTTGGAATTTTCTGGAATTTATTTGGATTCATTTGGATTTAATTTGAATTTATTCCCTTTTGAAATAATTAAATAAATAAAAGTTTCAATTAAATTTTGGTTGGAAATATTTTATTTGAGTCCAAAATGTCTCAAAGTCTTTTCCAGAATTTTTCTGGAATTTTTCTGATTATTTTGCTATTTTTCTCGAATTATTAAAAATACTAGAATTATTTTCAAATATTAAATCGCTGGAAAATACCGTGTGGGTTAGTACTGTTCATCCGACCGAGTCCGATCCGAGTCAGACTCGAGTCTGACTCGAACCAGACTCAAGCCCGACCCGAGCCCAACCGAACCGTAACGCGCGTGACCATCCGATCTTGATCCAACGGTCACGATTGCGCCACGTCGCCAAGTCCAAATCCCCATCGGATTCCGCCGCCGCCGCCGAGTGGGCCTCGGTTTCTGCGGATTTCACGGAAGCCGAGATCCCTATTTAATGCGCCACTGCCGCCAACGTGCTCTCCTTTTCTGTGCGCACGTTTTACTCTAGGCCGTCGAGCTCCAGCCGCTGTAGCCGCGCCGCAAAAGCTCGCCGAAGTTGGAGGAGAGGTCCGTCGCGGTTTCCGAAGTTTTTCGCCGTCGTCCGTCTTTCTCCGCTGTGGTGTTGCCCAGATCCGGAGTCCTCGCGTCGAGCCGCACCCGGAGAGACCACTCACCTCGCCGGAGGAGCCCCGTAGCGCCGCGCCGTTGGTCGTCTTCCTCAGTGACGGCAACCGAGCTCCGCCGCACGCCATCGTCGAACCCGCGAAGTTACTCCATGCGGAATTAGATCTGATCTGGACTGTTGGATTTCAAACCAATGGCCCAGATTATGCCACCTGTCCGGTAGCCAAACCGGCGCGGTCAGCGCGGGCGTCGCCCGGTCGCCGCTGACGTCACGCGTGTCTTTAGCAAGGGGCCCGCATGTCAGTGGCTCTGCCAACCGTGCGGTGGCGTCACCCGTGACGTCACGCTGACTTCACGGTGGGGCCCGCATGTTAGTAACGTGTGGCCGAGCGTGATGACGTCAGCGCTGGCGTCATCCGTGGGGGTCCCATATGTCAGTGAGACATGTACCCGTGGACCGGGTCCACGATGGACCGAACCCGAGCCGTGGACCAAGTCCATGGACCTGTTGACGTCATGCTGACGTCATAATTCGATTTTTCAATAAAAAATAATTCGGTGGAAATTCAATTTCCACCCTGACGTCATAAATCGATTTTTTCAATAGAAAAATAAATGAATTAATTCGGTTTATTCTTTTATTTGAATTTTCAAACTTCAAACGCTTATAACTTTTGCATTTTAACTCCGATTTGGGTGATTCCAATTTCTAAATTTTTATAAAATTGAGCTCTACATAATGGTAAATTTTATTTAATTTTTGGACATGAGTTTTCTCTGTTTATATTTATTTAATTGATTTTTCAAACTTTAAACGAGTATAACTTTTGTTTTTTAACTCCGATTTGGACGTTTAAAATTTCTAAAAATTTATAAAATTGTGCTCTCTCTGTTTATGAACTTCATTAGAATTATTGGACACTTTCTGTCTACTGTTTGATTAATTATTGCTATTTGCACGCGTTACAAGTAGACGTTGAAGTGCCCGAAAGCTACGAAGGTGAAGTTTTGACCCAGGAGTTAGCTCAAGACGAAAACCATGTACTTTTTGAAGGCAAGTTATGCTTTGACCATATTGATCCCATTTTTGAAATTAATTTGATTTAAATTATTGCATGCTAATTTAATTAGAAATTGTTTAAATTATTTCTGGGAGTTGGATAAATGCCAAATTGCAGTATGACACCTTGACTATTTAATTATGTACCATGAACCCCTGTCACCCTAGTTGAGGAATATGTAGGTGGACATTATTAAATTGCCAACATTGGGTATTTAGATCGTTGTAGTATATTGCTTAGACCTGCTACGAGCACATGACATGATTTTGGACAATCAACTGTTAATATTGACTTAATGATATATTGAACCTGTTTTTGGAGAAGTATCATGTGTTGTGATTGTTGATGGCACGTGGTGCATGGTAATCAACTGGGTTTGATAAATATATTTAGACCGGGGCAAGTGGCAAGAATGATATGGTGGGCCATGAGTGGCACTGGGGATGTCGTTTTGGTTCATCAGGTAGTTTTGCCCTGGTCACCCTAAGGACTTAACCTTGCAATCCTTTGATCTGAGTCAAACGTGCAACCACATGTCTGTAATGGGACAGACCTAGTGAGTAAGTTACTAATAACTTGCATGTGGTACCTCGGGGTGTGAACTACACCTTTTATGTAGTTTGAAAGGGGAGCGTACCAGTGCTATGGCATGGTACCCGTCCAACGGTTTGTCGGTCCCATACTTCGCCTCTGCTAAGGGAAGGGATGGTGTATGACAAAAGCCGGAGAGGTTCACTTTTATAGTTTGCGGTCTTTGAAATGCTTTGTTGTGATCACTCGCCTTTGTGGTGTTTGACTGTATCTTGTGGGTAAAGTGCATAACCTCTGTAGAGTGTACAACCTATTCGAATAGCCGAGTCCACGGAATTGGACACTGCTCGGGGATTACAGTCAAGGGTTAGATTTTCATGAAAACAACTTGGACATGAAAAGTTTGGTTGGGTTTATTGATGACGTTGATGGAAATGTGGATTAGGAAAGGGAAGAATGTTTACTTAACTCCTGGAAAAGTTATTGATATTATCTTTACTTTTACTTCTTTCGAATCTACTTATGCTACTTGTTAAATGCAGTTTTACTGCAAATGTACCTGTTAGCCTATCCTTTGAACTAAGCCATGCATGTAGAATATTAGTTTGCATTCTGTGTATGACTTGCTGAGTACCAAGTACTCACCCCTTGTAACAATACAACACCAGTTGAAGAAGAAGCGACGCCAGCTTTGGAGGAAGAACTTCAGGAGGAACCGTCTATCTAGGGAGCGAGCCCAGTCAGTTGCCTATGGTATACTGGATGGCGCCACGTTGATGCCTTCATTCCGCTGCAATTTATTTCCTTAATATGTTTTCGCCCTGTGTGGCGTATCTTTGTAACTTGACCATAAGGTCGAGCAACCAGTTTGGTTAATTAATTAAAATACTTTATTACTATCGAGGTGTATGATTGTAATATTTACCGATGTTGAGACTGTGTGCACTAGCGTGATCCTGGACTAGTACTGAATACACAGAGGGTCCGGATTTGCAAATTTGGGTCCCAACAGAGTTCCTCTTTCTTTGTTTCTTTGCCAATGGAGAAGATGGCCAGAGCCAATGACAGCGGGGTCCCACATGCCGTAGAGAGAGAAAAAAATCAGAAAATGGAGAAAAAGAAAGATTCCTAGAGTATTCCTCGGTTTTTCAGTTTTCAAAATTTAGAGAATTCAAATGCTCATATCTTTGTCGTCCGAACTCGGATTGTATCGATTCAAATTCCTAAATTCATATAAATTCAAGATCTTTATGCCAGTACTAATTTGATAATTTTTAGATTTTATTTATTTTATTTTATTCAAATTCCTAAATTCCTATAAATTCAACATGCTTTGTGAAAACTAATACTAAGTATGGTTTGTTGAAACTTGGCTTTGCGCAAAAGAACCCTAATAAGCCATCTTTGGAAAGCCCTGCGTGATGCATATTTACCAGACTTGCTGAGTACATTTGTACTCACGTGCTACATTCAACTTGATCATCAAAAAAATTTCAAGATGCTGTTAAAGATGGTGAGTACTTCACTGAGGAGTTCGATGAAGGCCATGAAGAGAATTAAGTGCGTTTCCCCGGTTGTCTACCTGTGGAGTTATTCGGCTTTACCTTTTCGTTTTGCTTCCGCTGCTATAAGACTTAAGGTCATGTGATCTGCTATTGTAATAAGTAGCTTGTTGGCCGGTACTCTTTATTTATCTTATTATTATTTTTAGTTCAGCTATGATTCATCATTGTGAACTGTGTGTGCTAGCATTGATCTGGGACTACCACAAAAATACACAGGGTATTCCGGAAAGCAGTTCCGGGGCCCACATGAGTGGCATTCGCCTTTTTGATTAATGACCTCACACATCAAGAAGGCATAGAGTTGTCCTAGAATACCTAGCAGGTCAGCCTGTTCCAACGCAGATTCAGCACATTGCCAAGTATGTCGATGGAAAGAATAAAGTCTTGCATGTATATAACTTAATAAGTGGAAACAATTGTTGCAAGATTGACAAACCTCTTTGACATTAGTCTTCTTTGAAACAATGACGAGTTACATGTTGTGACAAATGTAGAATTCACATAGGTTAGTGCCCTTTAGCTGCTGGTGGCACTGCCAAAATATAATAGGTTAATGAGTTTCGAAGGTATTATTATGGAGTGTGAAGGATTGTTGCTTGCAAGTGGATACCGGAAAGTTATAAGTATGCTTCAGCTTCACTGGGTTCTTCCTGTGTGGCCCTCCACGAGCTTTGTAGACAGAGAATGACGCTTCGAGTAGATTTTTGATAGGCACCAAGACGTGGATTCCGCCTTTTTTTGGAATCAAGGTAAATTACCTGGTTCTGTCTTGGTATAATTATGAGTAGAACCCAATGAAATCTACACATGTATGTTGCCATAGTCATTCAACCAAACTTCAAGTTGAATTATATAGTACAAATCAATAAGTATAACAACTGGATGAAGCACTTACCCCGGGTTGTGGGGTAAAATTATGAATTTTTTGTCCCATTGAGCCAACAATACTTTTTCCACATACTCGTGGACGACTTGTAAATTTTCGTCCATGGTTTTCTTGGACACCATGTGTGGGTCGAGAAAATCCACTGGTTCTTCCCTTGCTTTTGCTTCCATGATCATGTATCTACATATACAAAATCAAGGATCATATATATATATGCCATTTATCGGTATGACATGAATCTACACCATGATTGCACGCACTTACAATGTCCAATATCTCATGAGTGAAGCATTGAGGGCGTTGAGATTGTACATATCGAACAAGTCATTGAAGCCAACCACGAAGAAGCCATGCAAAAACCAGTGTAAGAAATGCTCCTCCTTGAAGCTGACCGAGATAATCAATACCCGTTGTGCCACCGGCTTGTTGGCTTGTTACATGCACCAATCTTGCAATCCAACGTAGGCTAATGTAAGCATCTTCAGGCTCTCTTTTGGTACGAATGGCTATCCCAGCTCGAATTGCCGCTCCAACGAGGCAAACGAAAAGTCATGGGCTGACGTGGTCATCCTTTTGGATTTGCCCTGGTCACCGCCTCACCGTCTACCAAATGTCATCTTCACGGGAGATGACTTGGGCCATACTGCAGTAATGGCTTGTGCCAGATGGGACATGGGAGCCAATTTGGTGGCCTCCTTTGGTGTAGCACATGGCTCTGGTAGTGCTCGTACGTTTGGCGCATCACGTGGCTTTGGTAGTGCTTTTTTGGTGCTGCAGGGTGGGCATCGAAGGAGATATCCTTCTTGGACCATGTGAGACCCCGGATCAGCTATTCAAAATCTCCTGTGTATTTACGTACTAGTCCCAGATCAGTAGCTAGTACACACAGTCAACAGTGATACTTCATTGCCGAACATAACGAAATTGTAACATAACGATAAAGTATGGGCCACATGGCCACTTATTACAATACTCGATCACGAGACCGGAGACACGACAGCGGAAGCAACACGACAAAAAGGCGAAAACCAACAACACCACAGACGACGACAAGAAGCGCGACTAGTCTTCCAGGCGCTCTTCCTCGAACTCCTCGGGGTAGAACTCACCGTCTTCAACGGTGTCCTGGTAGTACTCTGATGATAACATGTTGTGTAGCACGTGAGTACAAAAGTCTCAGCAAGTCGGGGAAGGTGTGCATATGTAGGGCTTTCCAAAGGAAGGCTTAATACGGTTCATTTGCATAAAGCCAAGGTTCATCAAATCATACCTAAGTATAATTTTCATAAAGCACATTTTAACAATTATTTTAACAATTGAATTATTTAATATTTCAGTGAAGGTTCTATCCACCATCACCAATATAAAGGCTCTAACCGCCAACTTTTAAAAGATTAAGTTTAATCACATATGACTCTTTCCGTCAAGTGATAAAACAGGTTCTTTCCACCTTGTTGGCTCAATCCGCCATTAAACATCCGAGAGTTCTAACCACTCCCGAATCCCAAAATAAAGCACCGTTTAATTTTAAAACCAAAACCAAAGTTTACCAATGTGAAAGCATTCTTCGCTTTGCCCTTGACCGTAGGCACGGCTATTCGAATAGTTTTAACTATGCAGAGGTGTACAACTTTACCCACAAGACATGATCGTCTCTTGATGCCATGCAATTAACACACTTCCTTTGGTGTGTCGGCAGAGAGATCATGACAAGGCCTTTACAATGTATACGCCTAACCCGACCCACCCGCTGAGGTTTCACCGCTATTAGGGTTCTAGCCACCCAGTACAGAAGCCCCCTCTTGCGCCGTGTGAGAAAAACAGTCTTGCCTCTAGCCGGCACTCACATTCCACCGTTTGGTGAGTCAAAGTTAGGTTTCTACAAATTATTTAGCCAGGTCGTACCATTATAGATATGTGGTAGTACAGTTATGTTCAGAATGGACAATCATAAGCGTCGATCCTTAATTGACTTGGGGCAGTACTTGCACAATGAAAACTAGTGCTCATTCCGCACCCACCCGACAATCCAATCCGCCTAAGTCCAAATCCTTTTCCATTTTATTTTTATTTTATAAAAACAGTACCAAAAACTTTATAATATCTTCCAAGTCATACTTTAAACCATAATTTTGCATAATCCCACCCATGGGTCATTTTCATCAATTTCTGCCCTAAGCAATTCTACCGTACTATTCAACAAAGGTCACCATATAAGATAATCATGGCGTAACAAAAGTCCTAGGGTTACAATTAAGCATGGATATCGATCACAACGGAGGAAATCACAAATTGGATTAACTATTCATCTATATTTGACATACGATGATAAACAAAGCAACGCAAGTTTATAAAGCATATTAAAACATTTGCAACAATAGGATCAAGATGCGTCAAGGGATTTGCCTTCGGTCGCCGCGAGGTCGTCGAACGCTGGAAGTCCGGCGGCGGGGTCTGCGGACTCGGTCGGATCGGGGGCTACACGCAAAACGGAGCAACAAATAAATAACAAAAATAAATAAAATCCAAAAAATACAAAAGTAGTACTGGCAGGAAGGTATCGATTTTAGATGAATTTAGGAATTTGAACGGAGTCAGTCGGAGTTCGGACGAAAAAGATAGGAGCTAACGAAGTTCGAAAATACTAGAAAATCGAAAACGATGGAATATTCCTTTTTCTGAATTTGCTGATTTTCTTGAATGGGCTAGTCACTTGCAAGTGGGGCCCTAGTGTCATACTAAGGAGCTTCTTCAACCTTGCTCCTTGCCATGGAAAAACAGAGCAAGGGGAGGAGCAAGGGGCGCCGGCGAGTAAGGGTCCGGCGGCGGGCCGGGAGGCGGCGGCGGCGGCGGGCGGCAAGCAGCCGGAGTACGGGCGGCCGGGGACGCTGGCGCGACGGCGACGGCCAGCTTTGCCGGCGGGCGGCATCAGACGGCGACGGCGCGCGGGCCGGAGAGCGGCGCGCGACGAGGAGCTTGGCGGTGGGCGGCGCGGCTGAGGCGGCACGGCGACGAAGCGGGTTTCGGCGGCGCGCGTGGCGGCGGCTCAGGCACCACGCCGGCGGCGGGCGGTGGCACCGCGGAACCGGGTGGCGTGGGGTGGCGACCGGCCGGCCGGAGGGTCGGCAACGGCGGGCGGCGCGCCGGCGAGTCCGCGCCCACAGGCGGCAAGAACAGAGGCCCCAAATTTTCTCCAAAACTCGAAAATTGCAACAAAACTTGAACATAGCACTATCAAATGGATGATGGATCATCTGGGGTACATCTAGAAGAATATAAGAATGGAAGGAATTGAAGAATGATCTACCGAAAATGAAGAATTCGACGAGAATCGACGGTTCGGCCGGGTCGACGAAATCTCAAAATTTGTCGCCCACCCTTGATGAAACCTACAACCGATTGAAGGATGAGAACCTAGATGTCCACACGATCACAAGGAAACAAACGGAGTTGAGAATGACTCACTGGAGAGGAAGTTAGAGGGATGAACGCGAATAACACAAAAACCCGGCGTTCCTCACGGTTTTCTCGATCTCCCGGCCGATTGGACTAGAGAGGCTAAAGGAGAGTTCTACCACCGGGAAGAGGATGCTAAAACGAAGATATGGGAGGTGGAAGCACGCCGTTTGGAGAAGAAACGGCCGAGTAATGACCATTAAGGTAGATTTTGGTTTTCGAGGCACTGTTCAAATTCCGGCGTGAGTTGCGGCTAATGAAGGTGGTGTATGGAAAGAGCTCGTCGCTACAGATTCAACGGACCCGGCCGTTCGCGAATCGGAGCCTTGATAGAGAAGTTATGGAGGTTTGATTGCTTGGTGCAAAGAAGGAAAGCCTATTGAGCTTCTCTGGGAAAACCCTCCACCATGAGGTAGACGACACTGTAGCTCCTGCCACGTGGCACTCCGTGGTTGGCCGAGGTTTACGCAAAAGTGACACCCTAGAGAAAATTTTGCAAAAATGGTCTAAAAATTTCGAAAAAATTCCTAGAACCATTTTGGAATATTTGGAACCCAATAAAATTGGTTTCGCAGAATTTGGATGAAATTTGGAGATTCGAATATTCTGGGGCGAATAGCGGGCATTAAACAAAAGCCGTGCGAGATAAAATAGGGGTGCAGTTCCAAAAATCTTAGGACTCATTCCAAAAATCATTTTGGAATATTTGGGACCTAATTGAAGTGATTTCGGGATTTTTGGAGCATTTCGGGACGCAGGTGAAATTTTGGGTACCGACGGGAATCTGAAAATTCGATTTTCGAACGGAGGGGAATTGGATTCGGATTTTGGGACGGATAAGGATGCCAGGTTAAATTAAACACCAAGGAAACTCCAAATTTTGAATTTAATTAATTTAAATTAGATTTTTCCAGAACGCGAAACTGAGGATGTTACAGACCACTGAATGAATATGCCGATGGCATCCCCTAGTGTGATGATCTCATTGTTTGGGGGCATCTCCAGAGTGATGGCCTTGCAAATTTCATGTACGCCGTCGACATGGACCTTCACGTAGCCTGGATCTAAAGTACGATCGTGCATAAGCGCCCCTACACAAGATGGTTATGCATGCCCCCAAGTAGCCTGTAGGGGAAAAGGGCCATTGACAAACCTCACTTTAAGATTCCACGCCATGACCACCTACATAAGGGTACACAATTAATTAGCTAACACGTCAAATAAATCTATCTAAGGAGCATTGCAGACATGTATATTACCCGGGTGTCATCGGGAGGAAATCTGGTGTTGTCCACATCCGTCTCAGGGGCGGACGCACATCTGCTCTAATGTTTAGTTGGGCTAAACTGTGCCTATGCTTCTTGGGCTTGCACGTTCTGTGCCTGCCGCTCCGCAGCGGCCCCTTGCTCCATCCTTTCCTTAAAGCATCTTAGCTGACTATCGAACTGCGCTTTCAGCCTTCCTCAATCATGGCTACTAGGCATTCCTCACTCTCGGCTTTGCTTCTCTTCCTACTCTGGTACGTAGTCTTGTGGGAATCCCATTTTTCAGGGGACGAAAACACCTAGGCCTCGGGTGCGACCCGTGTGCTCCTTTTTTCCCAAGACTGTGGAGAGTATATCTTTCTTTTTGTCTAAAGTGAAAGAGCCTTGGGAAGATTCAGTGCTCAATGGTATTAGGCATTGGGACACTTCCTCGTCAGCGGGGTTGGCAAAGGACACGCTGCCCGAAGACATGGGACGTGACCTCGCTTTTACCCAGTTTTGAGCACCTGGGTCCAATATCGAGGCAAACAGCGGTACAACCTCCTTCTGGATTGCCTCATCGTCCTCCCTTATCCATTGCATGATCTTGCCCGTGTACCTAGTGGAGTCGAGTCTGTGTGGGTGGGTGTTTTTTGACTGGACAGTCTTGTGCACCGCACTTTGATGCATGAACTCTTCCATCATTTTCATCTTAGCAAATCGTTCCCACATGTGTTCAGTGATGAACCCATACTTCTGGAATGGAGTCATTTCTTTATTCACGCAATTAGTGATGAGGACACTCTTAAAGTTCTTCCACGCCTTTCCCACCAGAAGCAATGCATACTGTCGTAATGCATGCATGGTGTCTTGTGGGAGCTCGAACGACCCAAAAATTTTTATCACAAAGCTGTCGCGCTCCTCATCTATCAGTGTCTTCCATGATGGATATGTGATGGGGACCCTTTCACGCCCAACAATCCTGCACAATGTTTGAAATGCTGTCGTGGCCTTAGGAGGTACGGTAGGGGCCTCATCCCGCGGATCGACCGTCGTGATGGTATATCGGCTTTAGGGACTTTTACTAAGCCCTCTTGGACCGCGTCTCTATTTTCCTACGCTGGGTGCCTCATCAAATCCATTCAGCGATGAGGAATGAGGGGACGCCTTCTTGTAATAAACTAAACTAGAAGAGGCAAGTTGGTAAATCAACAACTCATAAAGGGTCATAGAAGAGGAAAGAAAGTTAATAGAAGCAAATTTAAGAGAAGGTGAGTTAAGAGAAGCAAAGTTTTCAAGGGAACAAACAAACATTTAGAATCCATTCATGCGATATGGTTGTGCTTGTTATTAGCAAATAGAGCAATTGACATAATGACATAGTTGTAACAATCCAATACTTAAAATTGAAATAGAACAAATTGATTTTTGGATGGTTGTACGAATTGCGAGAATAAGAGAAAGAATGTAATACTAATACCAAATTAATGTATAATTGATTGATAGTGCTCTCAAGCACTTGGTATAGAAATGCTAGAGACTAGCTCTTACCTTATCTACACCTGGGTCAAGTTTATCTCATTTGAACTAAATAATTAACTATATAAACAAGGCCTTGAACCCTTGCGGATAGCAGGTATTCTTTAATCAATTTCAATGTTCTGTTTATAGTTTCAAGTGCATAGTTGCATTGCTGTAGGTTATGGTTTTATAAAAATTCTAGAATTGTTTAAATTTCAATGTTTCGACACCATATCAGCAATACTTCATAGATTCAGGGTAGTTCAATATAGTTGTTTCATGCACATGGCTAACTAATCTCTAGCATACCTAGCTTTGTTAGGGCACATGGTAATTGAATGCAAATATGTTCTTAGATCCAGGGAAGAATTCTTATGTCAACTACACAATGAATCATGCCTACTAAACCAAATTAATGTATGATTGATTGATTTTTCTCTCAGGTGTTAGGTTGCTTAAAGATTAATCTTTAGCCTCCTCACCACTCACAGTAGGGCTACTAGAGACTAGCTCCTACCTCCTCTACACTTAGGTCAAAGTATCACAATTGAGCTAAACAATTTTCCAAGTAATTGTGGCCTTGAATTCTTACCTTCCTAATTATTCTCTAAAAGTATTTCTATTCAATTAACTGAACAGAGAGCTACAAAAAGAATGATAATAAATGAAAAATTACTAATTGGAAGTAACAAACTTGATCAATAACAGTAAACAACACTTCTCTAGAAATAATTGGAAGTATATCTATTAATACAAGGCCAAAGTTACTCCTACAATCATTTAGCTCATCAATCGACCAAATTACATCGTCGAGCAAAATGTAAAAGTATTAATAGTGTGAGAGCAATCTAGAGAAATACTCACAAAGAACAAGTACTCGAAACTTGTTCAGAAGACAGAGCAAAGCACAACTAGACTCCATATCAGTAATCGACTTATGGTTATCATGTGCAACTACTATATTGAAAAACTCGTCAAGTGTTAAACTTCCTCTAGATGCACCACAGGCATATTACAAAACATTACATTTGGTCTAGAAACCCAGATCTATATGGAGTAACATAACTGTTAGTGCAGTAATAGAAAAATAAGTTTCCACATAGAATGTATGCGATTCAGATTAATAAAATTCAGTGATTTAGATCAATAAACATCATAGACAAAAGCACGACAAAGTTGTACTATTTTAGGCACTAGTACAGACTTATAGAGTCCAAATTTAAACCTCATTCAGTCATTCTACAAGCTTTGTTCCAAACAAACTAAACTTTGGTGATTTTAGAAATTTAAACATCTAGGTCCAGCATAATTCATCTCTGTAGTGGCCATTTTAGATGCTAATCTATATTTGAGGTCTTCCTCTATCTTCCTTTACCATAATATATTAGTTCAAATTATTGATTCTATCTTGGCTATTTTCAATGTGGACTACCATTATATACCTTCTCATATATCATTTGTGTTGTTGTTTATTAGAAATTTACATGTTTGAGAATGCTTTTATGTATTTGCCTGCATGAATGGCCAACTACTTCATGCAGATTTTCACTCTTCTTTTGCAGGATATATTTTTATAGGCTTCCAAGCATACGATATTTTTTTCCTATGCATGGCAAGTTGGAATACTTCTCAGGCTTAAGGATTTTTATGGTACGCAAAGCAATTAAGCTAAAATCCTGTCTATTTGTTCCAAAAAGATAAATTACGCATGGAGTTATTTGGTTCATTAGGTTATTTCCATGTATGATGTTCCTATTTCCTTTAGGTTTGTTCGCTACATGTATGACCATGGCCACTGATACATGCTTTGGAGGCATCCCTGGGACACTGGACCATCCAATCTTCAATGATACATGCTAATTGATTAGCGAGGTATGCTATACTTGATCTCTTTTTGTATATGTACACAAAAGGCTGTTAAACATCTTATATATGTATGCCATTGGAAACCTATTTTTGAACTCCTTTTTTATTAGATTAACTGATATGCTCACTTTGATGTACTTCTTAATTTTACATGTAATCTTAGAAGAGTATCGGCGCTTTTCTCTTGGTTGGATTTTTATCCACAGTTTGATGTCTGCTCAACATGTATACTATGTCCACCACTGTGTCCAATAGTTACAACAGACAATGTTGGATGCCAACATCCTCAATGTTGACTTGCTCCAAATATGAGGCCTCTATTTGTAGATTGCATATATTAGCTTATTTGAGGTACAATTCAACTTATGCAAGGCATATAGGTAGCATATTTAGGAATAATTGTTGTCTTACAAAACAAAACGCATACATAGCATTTTACATGCCTTTTTTTTGGAGCCAATTGAGTTGGAAAATTCAGTATAATATTTTGTTAGAGCAACTTCTAATGTGATCCTACACGAGGCTTGGTTTACTGAAATGATTAGACAAAAGCACGACAAAGTTGCACTATTTTAGGCACTAGTATAGACTTTCATAATGACTGAATGAGGATGATGCGTTGTGGGAGCACCGCATCAGGGGAGGATGTGTCGGGGGAGGACTCACCGAGAACGAGGGACGAGGTGCCACCACATCATGGGAGGCCGAGAGGATGCGTCGGCCATCGGGGGAGCTCGAGGGAGGAGGTAAGTTGGCGTTGAGGGAGTTGGTGCCTGGGAGGAGGAGTCGGGCATAGGCTAGTAGAGCTCAATGACGCCAAGGGAGCTGGGAGGAGGCAATGAGGGAGAATGGTAGGCGGTGTCGAGGGAGGAGCCTTAGCCACTGAGGGAGGCAACGTTGAGGCCTAAAGGAGGAGGCCTAATGGTGGAGGTTTGGAGGATCGATCTAGGGCTGGGACTTGGGGTTGGGGAATTTGTTGGTGACTACTAGGGGTTGGCTGGGATCTCAGGGAGGTAGCTGGGACCATCACAGACAGTTCTGGGCTTGAACCTTCTGTGATGAGGGTTTATCACAGACGGTTCAATTCCAGAACCATCTGTGATGAAGCGGATTGGTTTTTTTCCATAAAATCTTTTTTTGATTCACCAGCTAAACAAGTATTCCTTTTTTCATCGTATAAAATAATTGACATACCTAACACATACATAATTAGCATACCTAACACATACATACCGGTTTAATAACATACCTTGCACAAATCCTGATTATTTTCAATATCCAGTTTAATAACATGAACAAACAATTCCTTGTAGTTTTCAATAAACATCTCATTACATATAATGCATACATCTATTGCCAAATTAATTTTTTACACAAGTTAATTTTTTCTCTAGTTATAAATACACCTCATTAATTATAGTTAACTGTAATACATACATCTCATTAATTATAATACAGACATACATCTCATTAATTATAATACGGACATACATCTCATTAATTATAACACATAGATACATCTCATTAATTATAATACATGCACACTTGAAATATACATGAGGATCTCATCATAAACTCCACTTGCTTATTCTTTTGTATAAAAATTAGCCCTTCAAGATGATCAATGCGTGTGTAGCTAGCTTTCTGAGGTTGTTCTTCGTGGACCGTGATGCCAGTATCAATAGGAGGCAACTCATCAAATTTATTGTACTCTTCCTCATCTACCACATTCTCAACTCCAACAATCCTCCTTTTGCCTAAAGAACCACGTGGCGCTTCTTGTTGGACGGGTCGGTTACATAGAAGACTTAAACAACTTGGTTAGTGAGAACAAAAGGTTTATATTTGTATCTGATACATTCGAGATCCACGGTAGTGACACTGTACTTGTCAACCTTCACATGCTATAGGTGAACCCAACGGTACCGAAAGAAGGGGATCTTGAATAGTATGTAGTCGAACTCCCAAATTTCCTAACTGAACCTATAGTACGAGCTCCTCGCTGACCCAGTGGTATTCAGTGTATCTATGCGAACACCGCTGTTCTAGTTTATACTCTTCATGTCCTGATCTCTCATGTTAAATGTGTACCCATTTAAGTCATATCCTTTCCATGTTACAACTGTAAATGCTGGCCTTTTCGCCAACCATGTCATCGTATCCTGGCTGAGCTTCCAGTGATGGATTGTCGCTCCTTCAACCATTTATTGAACTAAAGGTTATGCTGTCTGATGATCCAGGACTCCTGACGCAATGGATTCTCTTGCCATAGCCAGTTCTTATGATTGTCGATATACGGGGCCACAACAGCCATGTGTTGCAAAACTATGAAATAGGCTTTAGCGCACGTAGTTGGATCAGGCATGATTGCATTTCTTCCAATGGTCCCGATACCCTAGAGCCTCTCCTCATGGTGGGATCAAGGCACACCTATCGACTCAACCTAAGCTATGTAATCCATGTAGAATTCGATGACCTCTTCGGTTGCATAACCTTCGACAATGCAACCCTCTGGTCGAGATTGATTTCGTATGTAAGACTTGAGAATTCTCATATATCTCTTAAATGGGAACATGCTACGTAGGAACAAAGGTCTGCACATATTTATCTCCCTCACAACGTGAACAATGAGATGTACCATGATATTGAAAAACGATAGAGGAAAATACATTTCAAGATTACATAGAGTCATTACCACCTCGGCCTGCAAAGCATCTAGTCCTTCGGGATCAATGACCTTCTGAGCAATTGTGTTAAAGAAGTAACACAACCTTATGATTGTCTCCCGGACCTTGCTCAGTAAGATACTTCTAATTATCATAGGGAGCATCTGTGTCATAAGCACATGGCCATCGTGAGACTTCATGCCAGTTAAACTCAAATCTTACATCGAAACAAGTCTTTTCATGTTGGAGGAGTAACCGGACGAAACTTTCACACCATGCAAGCACTGGCACAGTTCAGTTCTCTCAGTCTTTGACAGAGTGTAACAAGAAGGTTTGTAGTATGTTCGGCCTTAATCAGTCTCTTTCGGTGCTAACTCAGGTATGATGCCCATATCGACCAAGTCAAGTTGTGCATTGATACCGTCCTTTGTTTTGCCCATAGTGTTCAATAAGAGACCAATCAAGCTATCATAGACATTCTTCTCTATGTGCATCGCGTCGATGAAGTGCTGAACTTATAGGGGCTCCCAATAAGGTAGGTCCCAAAATATTGATCTCTTTTTCCACATGCTCTTCTCATGAGTCCTCGATTTATGTGAAGAGGAACGCGGTATGCTACTCTAGCGCAAATTAAAATTTCTACCACATAACCAAAAAGCTACTCGTAAGAAGTGGATCACAGATTAGATTACCACTAGAAGAGCAGTTGTGGAATCCGTCGCGCGTTGATGCAGTGGATCGTTCTCGACGTGGATCATCCTCGTCATGGATCGTTCTTGCTATGGATTGTTCTCGCTTCGGATCGTCCTCGCTGTGGATCATCTTCTCCACGCCGCAGTAGCAGTAGCGTCACCACAACAGTCCACATGACCGGGGATGGAACGTCGTGCGTCGGCGTGCAAGGTCACTGTGTCGCTCGGTAGGGGCAACTAGAGGTGGAGGGTAGGGTTCTGCACGAAAATCTGTGTCACGCCCACCCTTCTCCTCTCCTTATATAGCCACGCGACGAAACCCTAATCCAGAGCCCATCAGCGCGTTAAGACCACGAGGTCCAATAATTACGGATCCAATCCGAATTAATGCGTCCCAGCCCGTTAAGTGTGTGAACCTGTAGGTTCATGTACATTTGGACATAGATTTGGAAAACCCTTTTCTAATCCAATAGTCGGTAGCAGCTCCTTGCAGGGCATGCCAACTCCCAAATGCATATGATCAAAGTACTCATGTAATAATCCCTTTGCCAAACTATATGAAGGTCAAACTCAAGGTGAGAAGCATGTCATCCTTTGACAGTTCAATCCATCTCTCGTATCCGTGATATATTAATAAGTTGTGATTAACTTCTCAATCACGGCATGGCCATGCACTTCCTTAATCATATCACACGAGTGGCCTAGACATATATCTCCGTTACACTGAAGTGGCAAATTCCATCTTAACTGCTCACTTCCCTCTGCATGTTTCATAGTAAACATGAAAGCTGCCTTTATAACTATCTGGTTAGGAAATAGTGTTTGGTGGCCCCAAGATAAACTATTACACATGTAGGGAATGTGACAATCTTAGGTCTAAGGATCATACATCCACTATGTATGAGGTGCATTGATGACACATAAGAATATAACATTCTCACAGTGTCCCATTGCGGGTCTATCTAACCCATGTTCTTCATCATACGTTTACAATGTATTGATGATATCTCCATATCCCATGATCTATGAAACATGATCATCAATCAATACATGCGCTGATCTATTCATCGTTGTCCTATACGATGATACCCGATCAGAGATACTTACAGAATTATATCAATGAGTAGAGCGTTTCATAAGCAAGTCACATACTTGCTGATCAATATAATGATATATATTCATTGGACCAATAATCATAGTATTATTCATAAACATAGTCATGTTACAATCATCTATATGATTGCCTTAAGGGCATAACACTAACAATCTCCCACTTGCACTTGAGTCAGTCAATTAAGCATCTAGTACCAATAGACCTCGTGTGCGCCTCATGCTTAGGCTGTGGAAGAGGCTTCGTTAACGGATCAGCCACATTAGCTTCCGTATGTACTTTGCATATCTTCACGTCACCTCTATTCACAATATCACGAATAAGGTGAAAGCGTTGGAGTATGTGTTTGGACTTCTGATGTGATCTAGGCTTTTTTGCTTGTGCAATGGCGCCACTATTATCACAATAGAGGTCCATTGGATTAGAGGCACTAGCAACCACACCATGTTCTGAGATGAACTTCTTTATCCACACAGCTTCCTTTGCGGCCTTTGAAGCCGCAATGTACTGCGCTTATGTTGTAGAGTCGGCCACCATGTTTTGCTTGGAACTCTTCCAGCTTACCGCTTCCCCATTTAATGTCAACACAAACCCGGATTGCGATCGAAAATCATCTTTGTCAGTTTGGAAGCTTGCATCGGTGTAACCCTTTACAACCAATTCTTCCTCACCTCCAAAAATTAGAAACATATCCAAGAATTAGCATGTAAAATGCAACAACACTGGGCCAGGAACCATCTGTTTAATCGTAACCTTAAACTCCGGTTCCAGCGGTAGCACACAGCATCAAAAAATATAAGCGGGTGTTGGGCCTTTATCGAATCCTGAGGTCGGAGGCACTTACCCACTCCAGCTCCTCGAGCTTCTGGGTCACCGCGGCAGCGCCGACGGCCTCAGGACGCCTTCCCTGCAGAGGAATAGCAAATGGGCAAGTTAACTACTAACAAGTAGAGCACGTTGTGGGGAGAGGGGAAAATCGAGGAGGTGTTTCGGGGGAGGGATCCGAAGAGTAACTGGAGGCAGTACTCGAACGCCTCGCCGCGGACGTCATCGACCATGCTGAGCACCTCGCTGACGAAGAGCTGCGGGCTCAGCCCCAGCGCTGCCTCCGCCTCCGCCGCTGTCGCCGTGCTCTCGTCGTCCCCTTCCATACTTCCCATCCCGACTCCTTCCATTCTAGGAGACGGTGGGGTTGGTGTAGGAGCCTGCCGGTCGTCGTCATCGGGGACAGCCGCTACAACACCGGAGCCAAGGAAAGCCACCCTCGGTGCTGCGGCACCGAGGCCGACCGAGTGGTGGCAGCCTAGAAAAAAAGGAAGGAGGGTGAGTGGGAGAAGAAGAAAAAGAAAAGGAAAGAGGGGGGGTGGATTCTAACCTTAGGGCCGCTAGATCTGGCGAAGGGGAATCGGCAAGCGTGGCGGATCTGAGGGCGTCGGCGCCGGAGAAGGAGAGGGGACGAGCGCATGAGTGTGGAGGAAGGGGGATTGGGAAGCGGCGGCCGCCACCCGATTTGGTCGGTCTGGGCAGCGGCAATGGCTAGAGGGAGACGGGGACGCTGTGGCAATCCCATCTGAAGCGGCGCACAACGTGATGACCGCGAATCGACTGGTGCTGGGTGACCAAATCCTTGTTGGTGCCGGCCAGGATGTGGCCGTAGTGGGAGAGGCCGGTGGCGAAGGGGGGACCGTCGTAGAAGATAAACTCCTCGCCCCCCCTCCGTGCAGCCGAGCTGCTCGTGGAAGGCGTCGAGCTCCGATGTAACACCCCAAATTTTGCTTTCTTAAATTCATGTGTGATTTGGCACTTTGGTGAACTTTTGGAATTTTCTGGAATTTATTTGGATTTATTTGGAATTTATTTAAATTTATTCCATTTTAAAATAATTAAAGAATTTAATTTTTCAAATAAAGTTTTGTTGGAAATATTTTATTTGAGTCCCAAATGCCCTAAAATATTTTCCAGAATTTTTCTGGAATTTTTCTGAGTCTTTTGCTATTTTTAATGAATTAAATAAATTACTGGAAATTATTTTAATTATTAAATCGCTGGAAAATCGAGTCGGGTCAAGTACTATTCATCCGACCGGACTCGAGTCCGAGTCAGACTCGAGTCCGACCCGAGCCACGTGATTCGGTCGAACCGCGTCCAAACCCTAACCATTGTGGACCGTCGGATCAAGATCCAACGGTCAGGATCCGCGCCGCACCGTTCGATCGGATCCGATCCGGATCCGTGCGCGCCAGGCCATCGTGGCCGTGGATCGCGCCACGTGGACGGTGGAGGCATCGTCTTCCCCGGCCGGATCCGGCTCGGACTGCTCCGCCGTGTGGGCATAGGGTTCCGCCCTACGCGCGCATGCCGAGGCTATTTAAAGCTCCGCGCCGCCTCCGAGGTCCGCTTCAACCGTGCGCACCTTTTGCCCCACCTCCCGAAACCCTAGCCGCTGCTCGTGCCCGATTGCTCGCCGGAGTTGGTTGGGTCTCCCGATGGTTTCGCTGTCTTCCGCCAGTATCGGCCGCCCGTCGACATCAAGCCCGGATCCAAAACCTCCTCACCGAGACGCACCGACCGGGATCACTCACCTCGCCGGAGAGCGCGTGGAACGCCGTTGCCGTGGTCGTCTTCCTCGGTCCCGGTCAGCCGGCGCCGCCACCTCGCCATCGGCGCCGGAGCTCCTCGCCTGCTCGATCTCCATCCGCCGGTTGAGGTGAGGCCACGCCGCCGTATCGCTCCTAGCGCCGGATCTAATCCTGGCCGTCGAGATCATCGGGCAGTGTAGATTAGATTCAGCTCAAACGGTTGGATCTACTAAGGACCGTTGGATCTAGATCCAACGGTGGTGATTGAGCCTCGTGGTTCCTTCTGTCACGCGTTTAGATAGATCTGGACCGTCCGATCCGAATCGAACGGCCCTGATTATGCCATGTAGCTTTAGCGCCGTCTGCGGCGAAGACGTGGGCGGCCCGACATGCGGGCCCGCATGTCAGTCGCACCAAGCTGTGCGCCGGATCCACCATGGACCCGAGCCGCGCGTGGGCCGTGTCCATGGACCAGGACACGTGGTAGCACCCGGGTGGTGCCACGTGGCCGATGACGTCATCGGTGGGTTCGGCCGGCGCTGACGTCAGCAAGTCCACGTGGACCAATCAGATGCTGACACGTGTCACTGCTTACGCAATAAATAATTTCCGAAAAGGAAAATGATTTAATAATTCGGTTTAATAATTGATTTGAATTTCAAAACTTCAAACGCTTATAACTTTTGCGTTTCAACTCCGATTTGAACGATTCAAATTTCTAAAAATTCATAAAATTGAGATCTACCTAAATATGAATTTTATTTAATTTTTGGACTAATGTTTTTCTCTGTAAAATTATTTAATTGATTATTTAAACTTTAAATAATCATAACTTTTGCATTTTAACTCCAAATTTGACGATTCCAGTTTCTAAAAATTCATAAAATTGTGTTCTCTCTGTTTATGGATTTTATTTGGATGTTTGGACACTTTTTGCCTATTGTTTATTCGTGTATTGCTATTTGCACGCTTTACGAGTAGACGTTGAAGTGCCGGAAGGATTCGAAGGAGAAGTATTGACTCAGGATCCAACTCAAGACCAAGAACAAGTACTTTTTGAAGGCAAGTTGTGCTTTGACCATGTTGATCCTATTTCAAAATCTATTTTGATTTAACTTATTGCATGCTAGTTCAATTAGAAAATACTTTATTTAAATATGGGAATTAGATAAATGCCAAATTGCTGTATGACACCTTGATTACTTAAGTATGTGCCATGACCCCTTGTCACCCTAGTTGTGGTTTACTAGTTGGACATTATTAAATTGCCAACATGGGTTTTAGACCGTTGTAGTATCTTTGCTTAGACACCTGCTACGTGCTCATGACATGATTTTGGACAATCAAATGTTAATATTGACTAAATGATATATTGAACCTGTTTTGGAAAGGTATCATGTGATGTTGATGGCACGTGGCGCATGGTAATCAACTGGGGTTTGATAAATAGTTTTTCGACCGGGGCATGTGGCAAGAATAATCAGGTGGGCCAGTTGTGGCATTGGGGATGTTGATTTGGTTCTTCGGGTAGTCTTGCCCTGGTCACCCTAAGGACTTAACCTTGCAAGCCTTTGAACTGGGTCTAACGTGCAACCACATGTCCAGTAATGGGACGGACCTAGTTGACTAAGTTGCTAATAACGCACTGTGGGACCTCGGGAGGTCAACTACACCCTTTGTGTAAGTTATGCGGGGGGCGTCTGGGCCGAGGCCAGTACCCATCTAACGGTTGATTGGCCTAAACTTCGCCTTAGCTAAGGGAAGGGTTAGTGTGCAATAACCGGGGAGGACCACTTGTATTGTTAGAAGTTTCCGAAAGACTTTGTTACGGGAACTCGCCTTTGTGGTGTTTGACTGTATCTTGTGGGTAAAGTGCATAACCTCTGCATAGTGTACAATCTATTCGAATAGCCGTGTCCGCAGTATTGGACATCGCTCGGGAATTACAGTCAAGGGTTAGATTTTCTCAAAAATAACTTGGATCTGAAAGGTTGGGTTTGGTTTAATAATGACGTTGATGGAAATGTGGATTAGGATGGGAAAGATGTTTATTAAACTCCTTGAAAAGTTATCTATGCTTTACTTGTTTCTACTGCTTTCGAATCTACTTATGATACTTGTTAAATGTCTTTCATCGCAAATATACCTTGAGCTATTCCTTTGTACCAAGCCATGCATATAGTATATTAGCTTGCATTCTGTGCATGACTTGCTGAGTACCAAGTACTCACCCTTGCCACAATACAACACCAGTTGAAGAAGAGACTACACCAGCTTTGGAGGAGGAGCTCCAAGAGGAACCATCTACTTAGGGAGCGAGCCCAGTCAGTTGCCTGTGGTATACTGGATGGCGCCACGAAGTTATTTGATTTTCCACTGCTACTATTTCTCTCTTAATAAGTTTCGCCCTGCGAAATCATACATTGTAACTTGACCATAAGGTCGAGTAACCAGTTTGACTATTTAAATAAAGTACTTTATTAGTATCGAGTGGTATGATTGTGATATTTACCGATGTTAAGACTGTGTGCACTAGCGCGTTCCTGGACTAGTGCTGAATACACAGAGGGTCTGGATTTGCAAATTCGGGGTCCCGACATCCGACCACAGCTGGAGCATCCTTCGGGGGGCATCGGATCCGAAAGGGGAGCGGCGGCGGCATTTGGAGATCTAGAGGTGAGTGGGTCCGTCGGCAGCGAGCGAAGGGGGATGCGGGGGGATGGTCATGGGGATCGTGGGGGGCGACGGCAGGGGATGCGGGAGGAAGCGCTATCGAGGGCATTGGACGAGGAGCGGAGAGCGGTTGTTGGAGGATGCACGAGTTGGGCTTACGGGCTTTTTCCCACGTTGGGCTTACTATGGACGATCCACTGAAAAGAGGGGTAAACTCCATCTTTTAATAGTTAAGATAAGATAAGAAAGATAAGATAAGATATTATTTTTATCATGTACCCAACATTACCGACATTTAATCTGCTGTCACACCTTTGCCGTCACACAGTTTGACCTAGAAAATTAGAATTGCCGACACATAGTGTGTCCCTACATATCAAAATAATTTCCAATGCACCATCTGACCCTAAAAGTATTATTGCCGACAGTTAGTCCGTCACCAAGTTTTAGCGACAAATAGTTGGTCGGTAATTATGTATTATTGCCGACTGATGTTTGACGCTAATTTGGTGTCATGGTGTAGTGTGGGCCGTTTGGTGGAACTTTTGGGCAGCAAGGGCTGCTGCCCACACCCCATGCGCCATCCCCTCCCCACTTGGGCGCCCCACATCCTCCTCCTCAAACCCTAGCCGCCACCCCCACACCCCATGCGCCTCCTCCCCCATCTCCTCTCCCCATTGCGCCAACACCCCCTCCACCACCTCTCCACCACCCTTGCTGCCCCTAGGGGAGTTCTCCACCTCACCACCCCGAAGATCCGTCCATTGGAGCGCTCCGTGACGAGGAGATCCGGTGGATTTGGAGCGAGGAAGGAGAATGCGCGAACCGGGAGGAGATCCATTGGGTTTTCGTTCGTCGGGCGAAGGTATGGCCACGGGGATCCTTGGGGTTGGTTTAGGATCTGTTCTAAGGGTTAATATTATGTTTTTAGATCAATTTGTGGTGCTGTAATTGGGTAGATTAGATGAAATCTAGAGTTTGCCACGTTCTCTGTTTCGGGCAGCATGAGCAGTCGACCTAGGGTTTGGGTTTTCGCCAATTTAGAGTCGGAATTTGGTCGTCCGCCTGTTGAAGAAGTTGTAGGTAACTTCATTTCCTTTCAGTGGGTATAAAGAACGTCCAATTCTTCCCAGCCGTTTGAAAGTTATGCTCGTTTTACCGAACGTATTAAAAACTGTGACGTGATTGGAACAGATCACGGTATTCTGTATATTAAAAAACTTTAGAATCCGAATCAGTCTTTCCATATACTTAGAAAAAGTTAGGAAATTTCCTAAGCTACGCGAGGATGTACTCGTTTAATCGATTCAGAGTCTTAGAACCCGAGTTATGCTCGTTGCAAGTCTTCTGTCCCGACGGGATAAAACCTCTGTTTTTGGGTTGTGCGGGTAGTTATCGAAGTCGGGGTAGAAGAGTATTTGCGTATTGTTTTGTGGGCATGATTTTGAGTGTGTGGTGCCTATGTGCTGGTGGTGTGACCCCGGGGGTGCCCTCTACTTCTCGCCAATCCGTCGCCCGTGGTTGAGGCAAGTGTATTGGAATGGGTAGCGGGTTGTAGTTTGCTCGATTGGTTGAGATTGAAATTGAATATATGATATGTTCACATGCCATGCTTTAATGATTGCCATTGATATGATGAATATGCTTATATTGTTATGATGCCATGTGTTAAAGTGCAAGTTATTTATGATGTTGGCATGTTTGCATACATGGCATGATACATGGCCCGGGCGGTGAGAAAGTCATAACTAGTCCGGGGAAGGTCGGTGAGAAAGTTATGACTATTCCGGAGAGCCAATGAGTATGTCCTACATCGTGATTCCATCCACCGCGGTGTATGGAAGCGAGGAGTAGGCACCCTCCATCTTCGGGATGGAAGGGGGGAGAGGGTGCACACCGACGGGTGTGTACTCAACCATACCGGTATGAGTTTCCAGGAGATATGTGCATCACATTGCATTGCATTGCATTATATGAGGATGTTATGTGATGATGATATATGATGATGTCAATGATATGCTTAAACTATGAATATGAGATGTGTATGATGTCGTACATGAAAAGTGGTGATGAAGGTATTGGAATGTATTTTCTTGTTCCATTGCAATTTACTTGCTGAGTGATGAACTCACGCTTGTGTTTATGTTGTTTTTCTTAGGTACCGTGAAACCGGCATGCGGGAAAGGGAGCTAGTCACACGTCATCACTTAGCATCACACATATAAACAATGACATGTTCCTTCCTTTAATTGTGATGGTTAATTCACTGAACTAAACTGTGTTATTGATGCTTTGTTGGTTGCCTTGAGTAAATGATTAGTCCATATTTGACATGAGATGGATAGACTTATATCCTTAGCTGTATGATGGCTGAAATTCCTGTTTTCTCAAGTTATTGCTATCGTTCTTTATGCTATCTTGATATGTTAAGATTGTTGTTGCTTCAATTCATGGAAAAACAAAGGAGATGCTGCCGAAATTTTCGGTATTAGCATTTGCTCCTTTGCCGTAATTTACTTGTAATTGTGGTATTTAAAGGTTGCTTAGTCTATGTTTGGTGTTACACTCGAGCTCCATGCCCTTTGCCTGTTCCACCACGGAGCAGAAGTCACGAGGGACAGTCACCCCCATGACAACTCTGAACTCCTGGTTGAGGCCTCTACGGAACCTCCTCGCCTTCTCCCTGTCGTTTTGCCACGCCACACCGCACGGCGCCGCACCACGCTGTTGAACTCCACCTCATACTCTGCCACCAACCTCTTTCCCTGGTAAAGAGTCGTCAGAGTATGCTCCATCCGCTCAAGGAAAGACTCTGGGTAGAACTTGGCTCAGAAGCGAGCCACAAAGTCCTCCCAGGTGACCGGACCAAGATCGGGGGCTCTAGCAGCCAGAACCCCCTCCCACAAGATATCAGCTTGGCCCTTCAGCTGAAAGGCCACAAAGCGCGCCCTCTGGACCGAGGTCAACTCTAGGACCTCAAACTGCAGCTCCATGTACTACAGCCAATCTGCGGACTGGATCGGCGTGCCCGCTCCGTCAAAAGTGTCAAGACGGAGGGACATCCACTCCCGGAGGCTCATCCTCGGCTCTGGCACAGTGGGGGCAGCAACTGGGGCCACTGCAGGGGGACGCACTGCAGCAGGGGCTGCCCGCAACTGCTGGCGCAGCTCCTAAACCTCCCTCTGTAGAACCTGAACTAAATCCTGATTGGCGGCGGGTACCTCAGTCCCTGACTGTGTCGCCGGGAGCTCCTCCTGCGCTAGCCCATGAGCATTGAGCGAAGCGCTACCCTCAGCTACAGACTCAGCAACTCCCTGGGAACCTCGGCCTGGCCTCCACGGCCACGGCGAACACGGGCTCTACCCCTCGGCATGGCTGCTACAGACAGACACCCATCCAATCACATAAACATAAGCACAACATCATATAATCAAGAACAAAGATCAAACATCATCATAGACATAGTCTTCATCAAATAATCAAGCGCAATGCAATGATGAACCAAAACCCCATCCTACTGTGCAACAAAGTGTGTCAAATTTTAAATTTCTTATTTCACTTTTGTAAGTTTTAATGTTGCTATCTTATGACAAAGTTTTAGTTAGAACCTAAGCCATGTTTCTAAGGTATTCCACATCACATTTTAGTTGTAACCTAAGGTATGACAATACAACTACATATTCCAAGGACCTACAGCCCGCTCTGATACCAACTGTAACACCCTGGCATTTAATATGCCCGAATGCTACCAAACATAGACTGAGCAACCTCTAAATACCACAAATACAAGTAAATTACAGCAAAGGCACGAATGCTAAAAACCGAAATTTCGGCAGCATCTCCTTTGTTTTAACATGAATTGAAGGAACAACAATAGCATAGCAATATATGGCAATATAAGAGGCATCTAAAATAGCAATAACTAAAGGCATGACAGCAATAAAAGTCTAATTCCAAGCATTCAATGTCTCCATGAACCAAACGAACAAAAAGACTCTCATAACGCCAAACTAAACCATAAATCAATAAGCATCACACTTAGTTTGTTATCAAGACCCAATTGAATGACTTGTGGGAACAAATGAATGAAGCTACGTGTAGAAGTGTGACTATTTCCCTTCCCCTCATGCCGGTCTCATGGTACCTAAAACAACAAGAAAGCACAAGCGTGAGTTCAACACTCAGCAAGTATATTGCAATGGTACAAAAGAACAATTACATGGCTACAACAACTCACATCATGACTATCATCTTATTCACGATCACATATCGTTATCATCATCATCATGTATGCAATGCGATGCGATGCATATGTCTCCTTGGAAACTCATACCGGTACGGTTGAGTACACACCCGTCGGTGTGCACCCTCTCCCCCCTTCCATCCCGAAGATGGAGGGTGCCTACTCCTCGCTTCCTTACACCGCGGTGGATGGAATCACGATGTAGGACTTACTCATTGGCTCTCCGGAATAGTCATAACTTTCTCACCGACCTTCCCCGGACTAGTTATGACTTTCTCACCGCCCGGGCCATGTATCATGCCATGTATGAAAACATGCCAACATCATAAATAACTTGTACATTAACACATGGCATCATAACATAATAAGCATATTCATCATATCAATGGCAATCATTAAAGCATGGCATGTGAACATATCATATATTCAATTTCAATCTCAACCAATCTAGCAAACTACAACCCGCTACCCATTCCAATACAATTGCCTCAACCACGGGCGACGGATTGGCGAGAAGTAGAGGGCACCCCCGGGGTCACACCACCTGCACATAGGCACCACACACTCAAAATCATTCCCACAAAACAATACGCAAACACTCTTCTACCTCGACTTCGCAAACTACTCGCACAATCCAAAAACAGAGGTTCTGTCCCGCCGGGACAGCAGACTTGCAACGAGCATAACTCGGGATCTAAGACTCCGAATCGATTAAACGAGTACATCCCCGCGTAGCTTAGGAAATTTCCTAACTTTTTCTAAGTATACGGAAAAACTGATTCGGAATCTAAAGTGGTTTAATCTACAGAATACCGTGATCTGTTCCAATCACATCACAGTTTTTAATACGTTCGGTAAAACGAGCATAACTTTCAAACGGCTTGGCGGAATTGGACTTTCTTTATACCCACTGAAAGTTAATGAAGTTAGCTACAACTTCTTCAACAGGCGGATGACCAAATTTCGACTCTAAATTGGCTAAAACCCAAACCCTAGGTCGACTGCTCATGCTGCCCGAAACCGAAAACGTGGAAAACTCTAGATTCCATATAATCTACCCAACTACAGCACCACCAATTGATCTAAAAACATGATATTAACCCTTATAACAGTACCTAGACCAACCCCAAGGATCCCCGTGGCCATACCTTCGCCCGACGAATGAAAAACCCACGGATCTCCTCTCGGTTCGCGCGGTCTCCTTCCTCGCTCCAAATCCACCGGATCTCCTCGTCGCGGAGCGCTCCAATGGACGGATCTTCGTGGTGGCGAGGTGAGGAACCCCCTAGGGGCAGCAAGGGTGGTGGAGAGGTGAGGAGAGGGGTGGTGGTGCAATGGGGACCAAGGGGGGCGGTGGCGCAAGCAAGGGAGAGGGGAGGTGGGGGTGGCGGTGGCGGCTAGGGCACTGAGGTGGGGGCGCACACAGCAGGGGGGAGGTGCAATAAGGGCTGGGGGAGGCCCCCAACCAGGTCTCCTACTCCCAAATGGACTCAAACTCCTCCCCACCAAGGCCCACGACCCTTTCCCCTAGGCCCAAACTCCCCCGGAAAGGCCCAAACTCCCGGAAACGGCCCGGAAACGCAAATAAACCTCATACCGTATGGTTTCAACCTCCAATTCCATATTTCATAATTTTTTTGACCTCAACATTCACATTATATAAGGTTACGACACTCCGTGTTGTCACATCAACTCCTTGAATTTGTTTGAAACCCTTTGCCACCAACCGTGCCTTTTATATATGAACATTTCCATCCATGTCTATTTTCTTCTTGAAAATCCAATTGCACTCTATGGTTTTTACACCATGAGGAGGAAAAATTAGGTTCCAAACTTGATTGTCATGCATTAATTGAATTTTGGATCTCATGGCTCCAAGCTATTTTTCGGAGTCTAGGTCCATCGTTGCTTCTTCATAAGTCGTGGGATCATCATTGTTCAACAATAATATATCATGTCCATATCTTATGGGTTCATGATGCGGCCTCCCCGACCTACGTGGGGTTGGTGTCTCTTCTACAGGTTGTACAACACTTTCTACATCTTGTGAAGGTTTAGTGGCAGCTTGAACATATTTATGCGATTCTCGAACTTCATCGAGACGCACATCACTCCCACTAATTTCTTTGAAAATAAACTCTTTCTCCAAAAAGACACCATTTCGAGCAACAAAAACTTTGTTCTCATTTCTTTTTTAAAAGTAATATCCTTTTGTTTCTTTAGGATACCCCACAAAGAAGCATTTTTCTGATTTAGGTTCGAGTTTATCTGATTGCAAACGTTTTACATAAGCTTTGCATCCCCATATCTTGAGAAATGACAACATGGGACTTCTCCCAGTCCATATCTCATATGGCGTCTTCTCAACGGAATTTGATGGGACCCTATTCAATGTGAACGCAACTATCTCTAGAGTGAAACCCCAGAAGGATAATGGCATATTTGTTTGACTCATCATTGACCGAACCATGTCTAACAAAGTTCAGTTCCGTCATTCGAACACGCCATTCCATTAAGGCGTTCCTAGCAGAGTAAGTTGTGGAACGATTACACATTGCTTTTGATGATCACCAAACTCTTGGCTCAAGTATTCGCCACCACGATCTGATCGTAAGTGTTTTATTGATTTGCCAAGTTGATTTTGTACTTCGTTCTGAAACTCTTTGAACCTTTCAAAAGTTTCAGAGTTATGCCTCATTAAGTAGATATATCCATATCTACTAAAGTCATCGGTAAAAGTTACAAAGTACTGAAACCCACCTCTAGCACTCGAGTTCATTGGTCCACATACATATGTATGTACTAGGGTCAACAATTCACTCGCCCTTTCACTAAAATCTGTGAAAGGGGCTTTTGTCATCTTGCCAAGTAAACAAGACTTACATGTTTCAAATGATTCAAAATCAAATGAGGTTAAAAGTCCATCACCATGGAGCTTCTTCATGCGTTTCTTATTTATGTGACCTAAGCGACAATGCCATAAAAAGGTATGGTTCAAATCATTTAGCCGAGGCCTTTTGACATTAATGTTATAGACGGGTTTTTCTTTGAGTTCAAGGACGTACAACCCATCCACCATGGGGCAATGACCATAATAGATATCATTCAAAAATATCGAACAAACAAAGTCCTTTATTCTAAATTCATAACCTTCATGTTCTAAACAAGAAGATGAAATAATGTTTTTACTCAAAGCTGGAACAAAATAACAATTATTAAGTTCTAAAACTAATCCTGAAGGCAAATGCAATGGGTAGGTGCCAACGGCAAAACCAGCAACTCTTGCTTTATTCCCCACGTGGAGATCCACTTCTCCTTTGCCAAGTCTCTACTCTTTATCAGCCCCTGCATCAAATTGCAAATGTGAGCATCCGAACCAGTATCATATACCCATGAGTTGAGAGAAGAAGTAGTAAGATTAATTTCTATAACATTAATACCTGAAGTGGAAGTCACATTTCCATTCTTCTTATCTGCCAGGTACTTTTCGCAATTCCGTTTCCAATGTTCTAACTTCTTGTAATAGAAGCACTGGGATTCAGGCTGAGGGCCACTTTAAGCTTCTGAACCTTAGTTTTGAGGCTCGTGATCTCATCTTGAGCCTTGCCCTTGCCCTTTTGTTGGGACCCAAATGTGCAAATCCGGACCCTCTGTGTATTCAGCACTAGTCCAGGATCACGCTAGTGCACACAGTCTCAACATTGGTAAATACCACAATCATAGTCAACGAAATAGTAAAGTACTTTATAGAAATGGGAAATATAACCGATTGCTCGACCTTATGGTCAAGTTACAAAAGTATGCCTCGCAGGGCAAAGTCTTAAGTAATAAACTTGCAGCGGAAAATAAAGAAACGTGTGGCGCCAACCAATATGCCACAGGCAACTGACTGGGCTCGCGCCCTAGTTCGTCGGCTCCTCCTAGAACTCCTCCTCCAGTGTTGGCATTGATTTCTTCCTCAACTGATGTTTGTATTGTGGCAAGGGTCAGTACTTAAAAGCACACAGCAAGTCATGCACCGAGATGCAGTCTAATATTCTATATGCATGGCTTGTTACAAATGACAGGCTAAGTGGTTCTTTTGCAGTAAAGCATCATTCACAAATAACAGTAATAGATTGAAAGCAGTAAAATAGTAATAACAATAATAACATTCATGAACAGTTCACAAGTAAAGCATTTATCCACCTAAAGCAGGTTCATCATTTCCTTACCAAGTAACCAAAGTTATTTTCATGAAAGTCTAACCCTTGACTATAATCACCGAGCGGTGTCCAATACCGTGGACTCAGCTATTCGAATAGGTTGTACACTCTGCAGAGGTTATACACTTTACCCACAAGATACAATCAAACACCACAAAGGCGAGTGACTGTAACAAAGCCTTTCCAAAGCTACTTCTATACCCGGTACTGCCCGCTAAGGTTTCAACACTGAAGGGACTGGTTACCACACTCAGGGCCCCCCTCTTGCGCCATGTGAGCCTACCCATAAACTCGGCCTCAAACCACCACGATAGTACTAAAGACTAGACATCACAGTTTACTCGACCAGGTCTGTCCCATTCCAAACTTGTGGCTGTATGAAGGACTCATTTCAAATTCTTGCAAGGTTAAGTCCTTAGGTTGACCAAGGCAAGACTACCCAATAACTCACAAGTAATCGAGTCAAATAAACCAAATGCGACCTCTCAAGTGCCACACCTGGCCCACCAGAACAATCTTGCCACTTGCCTCAGTCTAAATCATTTTATCACCCCGGTTACTTACCATGCACCACGTGCCATCGTCATCATCAACAACACATGTCACAACTTCCACAAATACGTTCCATATCTCATTAAGTCAAGATTTGCATTTGATATTCCAAAATGATGTCATTGACACGTTGCAGGGCTAAGCATACTACATACGGTCTAAATAACCCATGTTGGTGAATTAATAATGTCCAACTAATAATCCATGTTCTAGGGTGACAAATGATTCATGGCATACAATTATAATCGGCAAGGTGGCATACATCAAATAGGTCACATAACTAATCCCCGAATTAATTAAAAGCATTTTTAATTAAACTAGCATGCAATAATTTAAAACCACATAGTTTCAAAAGTGGGATTAACATGGTCAAAGCATAACTTGCCTTCAAAGAGTACTAGTTCTGGGTCTTGCACTTGCTCCTGGGTCAGAACCTCTCCTTCAAAGCCTTCGGGCAGTTCAACGTCAACACGTATCGGATAAATAAACAACAAATAAATAAAACAGAGGAAACACTCATACCAAAAAAATTAATTAAAATTCACCATTAAATAGAGCTCAATTTTATAAAAATTTAGAAAATGGAATCACCTCAATCGGAATTAAAACGCAAAAGTTATAGCCGTTTGAAGTTTGAAAAATCAATTAAAAGAATAAATCAAATTAATTCATTTATTTTTCTATTGAAAAATCCGAAATATGACGTCAGCTGACGTCAGCACGCATTTTGAATTTCCACCGAATTATTTTTCTAAAGGAAAATCAATTTATTGCGTCATGCTTGCGTCATCCGGTCCATGGGCCTGGTCCACGGTTCGGGCTCGGTCCACCGTGGACCCGGTCCACGGGTGCACGTGTCACTGACATGTGGGCTTACTAATGATGTCAGCTGCTGACGTCAGCACGGCTCGGCCGAGGGGCGGCTGACACGCGGGCCCCACGCTGACGTCATCGCACGGTGCGGTGAGCCGCTGACATGCGGGCCCCACGCTGACGTCACGCGTGACGTCAGCGACGATCACGCTGACCGCGTCGCTTCGGCTCCCACACACGTGGCATGATCTAGGCCGTTGATTTGAAATTCGACGGTCCAAATTAGATCTAATCTCACACGTTTTGGATTAACGCGATCGATCTGGACCGTTCGATTCGGATCGGACGGTCGAGATCCAATCTGGTTTACCGCGTCACTGGGGAATGACGTGGTATGACCCAGCGATCGACACGTGGCACAATCTATACCGTACGCTACGGATCAGATGGCTGTGATTACATCTAGTGCTACAACATGGGTTGAATCTAAACGTACTATCTAGAACTAACGGCTGAGATCTAATCTAGCACAGTGCAATAGAGATCTACATGGCTTAATCTGGTGCGTTGGATCTAGATCTAACGGTTGCTATTGGATCTAACCCGTAACACGGGATTTTTGCACGGTGACGTGGACGAATCTCGACGCTAGGATCTAGATCTAACGGTCTAGATCTAATCTGGGAGTTTTCATGGAGACGATGACGTGGATGAACCTGAGCCATCGGATGATGATCGAACGGCTGGTGGAGCTCGTGGGTTTCGGCGATGGCGTGGCGGACTGCGTTGGCCGGCGCTGGGGACGACGACCACGGCAACGGCGCTTAAGGTGAGCTCCGGTGAAGTGAATGGTCCTCACAGGCGCGACTCAATGTGGGGACTTCGGATCTGGGCTCGGCGACGGTGGAGAACGACGGATGGCAACGGAAAATGAGCGAAACCCTCGGCGGCTCCTCTTCCAACTACGGCGAGCAATTGCGGGCTGGCGGCGACGGGTTTGGCGGCGGAGCCTTAGGGTTTTTGTGCGGCTCGAAGAGTTCTATCCAACGCGCGGCTTGGGAACTTAAATACCGGCCTCTACATCCGCGAAAAGCACAACAAACGAGGTCAACTCAGACACGGCGGCGGAATCCGGCGGCGGCTCGGATTGGGCGACGTGGCGCAATATCGACCGCTGGATCTTGATCCAACGGTTCGCACGGATAGGGTTTGGCTTGGTCGAACGGTCTTGGGTCAGGCTCGGGTCTGGCTCGGTCGGACTCGAGTCAAAATCGAGTCCGACTCGGTCGGTCCAACAGTACAAACCCGTTAGGATTTTTCAGCGATTTAATATTTAAAATAATTCTAGAAATTCAAATAAATCAAGAAGAATAACAAAATGCTCAGAAAAATTCTGGAAAATACTTTGAGACATTTTGGACTCAAATAAAATATTTCCAATAAAAATTTATTTAAAATTTTTATTATTTAAATAATTCAATAAAGGAATTAATTCAAATTAAATCCAAATAAATTCAAAAAAATTCTAAAAATTCAAATAACTCAATAAATTAAATAAAAGCACAAATTTGGGATGTTACACCTTTCCCTTTCCCCAAGCCTTAGCTTTATTCTTTTTGAAGGCAGTTGTCTTCTGAACTATCATCACATGATTGGGTTTTTCTTAATGCTTTCCTCGGCAGCCTTGAGCATCCCATGTAGTTCGGTCAGGCTCTTCTCCATGCTATTCATATGAAAATTCATAATGAACGGCTCAAAGCTCTGAGTCAAAGACTGGAGAATTACATCTGTAGCTAGACCAAGGCAAAGGGGAAACTCAAGTTTTTCCAATCTCCCAATGTATCCAATCATTTTGATCACATGTGGGCTGACCGGACTGCCTTCAGCTAGCTTACAAGCAAACAGAAGCTTTGAGATACCATACCTCTCAGCCCTTGCTTGATTCCCAAACATGCCCTTCAAGCCCATAATCATATTGTAAGCATCATGGTCCTCATATTTTTGCAGCTCAGAGTCCATGGTGACAAGCATGAGACAGCTAACCTCTACAGAGGCATTAACATGTTTTTCATAGTCAACCTTCAAATTTTGAGGAGCATTTTCGGCTGGTTCATCAGGAATCGGATTCTCTAGAACATATTCTTTCTTTTCACGTTTGAGAACAATTCTCAAGTTGCGATACCAATCCACAAAATCTATTCAATTTAGTTTTTCCCTTTCCAAAACCGATCTCAAAACTAAACCAGGTGTAGCAGCAGTAGGAGTAGTAGGTGCCACTGAACTAAAACAAAAATATGCAAAGTTTCTAAGCACTATGTTTATGTGAAACTTTCATTAAACATTTTAATAAAAGACACTCCTGTTTTATGTCCCCTTTATGGACACATAGTGAGTATTCAAGATCCATATTCATTAAATTCTAGTGAGCTTTGGCATCACTGCTAGAAATTCAATGACATAGGTAAGCAACACCTTTGCTAATTACATCTTATGTAACTCTTGTTGCTTGGGTATGAAAACATGTAATGAATGCCTCCATCAATTTGACTCTTGGCCCGGTCATCCCGCCCCGAGGGCTCACATGAGGAAGGGAACTGTAACACCCCAAAATTTTGCTTTTCTTAAATTCATGTGTGATTTGGCACTTTGGTGAATTTTTGGAATTTTCTGGAATTTATTTGGATTTATTTGGAATTTATTTGAATTTATTCCATTTTGAAATAATTAAAGAATTAAACTTTGCAAATAAAATTTTGTTGGAAATATTTTATTTGAGTCCAAAATGATCCAAAATATTTTCCAGAATTTTTCTGGAATTTTTCTGAGTCTTTTGCTATTTTTAATGAATTAAATGAATTACTGGGAATTATTTTAATTATTAAATCGCTGGAAATTCGAGTTGGGTCAAGTACTATTCATCCGACCGAGTCGGAACCCGAGTCGGACTCGAGTCCAACCCGAGCCACGTGATCCGGTCGAACCTTGATCGATCCGAACCGTTGGATCGAAATCCAACGGTCGGAAATTGGCCGCACCGATCCAACCGGATCCGGCCTGGACCCGTTGCGCCGCGCGATCTCGGCCGTGGATCGGGGCCACGCGGACGGCCACGATTTCGTCATCCTCCCGAGTCCGGCTCGATCGCGCGCCACAGAGTCGCTGCGTGTCCGTTAGGGTTTCACGGATTGCGCGCACGCCAAGGCACTATTTAAAGCCCCGAGGCAACCCCGCTGAAGCCCTTTGCCGTGCGCATCTTTTGCCTCAAGTTTCAGAGCCCTAGCCGCCGCCGCGTAGCTGCAATTGCTCGCCGTAGTTCCTTCCCTCTCTCCGCTTCGGTTTTCGCCCGCGCCCGCCGTCGTCGAGCCGTCTCCGCCGTCACCGAGCACAGATCCGGACTCCTCGCTTTGAGACGCACCCGAGAGTGCCTTTCATCTCGTCGGAGAAGCCCCAAGGCGCCGTCGCCGTGGTCGCCTTCCCCAACTCCGGCGGAGCAGCGCCACCACAACGCCATCGTCGCCCTCGAAGCACGTCAACCGTCCGATCGAAATCCAACGATCCAGGTGAGCCCACGTGCAACCAAAACCCTAAAACCTAGATCGATCGGGACCGTTGGATCTAGATCCAACGCCCACGATCATCATCGTGCACTTTATAACGGTGTTAGCCTAGGGTAGATCTGGACCGCCCAATCTAGATCGAGCGGCCCGCGATCACCGTGTAGTTTTGAACGCGTGAACCCTAGATCCGATCCGTGCCGTCGGATTTCAAATCAACGGCACGCATCGTGCCACGCGTGTGCCTAGCCACGCCGCTGCGTGGCGCGTGTCTCGACACGCGGGCCCGCGCGTGTCGGCCGGGACAACCGAACCGCACCATGACGTCACCGCTGACGTCACGGTGGGGCCCGCATGTCAGTAGCGTCACCGAGCACGATGACGTAAGTGCTGACGTCACCCGAGGATCCCACCTGTCAGCGACCCGAGCCGTGGACCGAGTCCACCGTGGACCGAGCCAAGCCGTGGACTGAGCCCATGAGCCGGCTGACGTCAGCCAGCCAATCAGGAGCCGACACGTGTCCTCGCTGACGCAATAATTAATTTCCGAAAAAGAAAATGATTTATTAATTCGAAATAATGATTTCAGATTTTGTTTCAAACTTCAAACGCTTATAACTTTTGCGTTTCAACTCCGATTTGAGTGATTCAAATTTCTAAATTTGTATAAAATTGAGATCTACGTAAATATGAATTTTATTTAATTTTTGGACTAAATTTTTTCTCTGTAAAATTATTTAATTGATTATTTAAACTTTAAATAATCATAACTTTTGTGTTTTAACTCCAAATTTGACGATTCCAGTTTCTAAAAATTCATAAAATTATGTTCTCTCTGTTTATGGAATTTATTTGGATGTTTGGACACTTTTTGCCGATTGTTTATTTGTGTATTGCTATTTGCACGCTTTACGAGTAGACGTTGAAGTGCCGGAAGGATTCGAAGGAGAAGTATTGACTCAGGATCCAACTCAAGACCAAGAGCAAGTACTTTTTGAAGGCAAGTTGTGCTTTGACCATGTTGATCCTATTTTGAAATCTATTTTGATTTAACCTATTGCATGCTAGTTCAATTAGAAAATATTTTATTTAAATATGGGGAATTAGATAAATACCAATTTGCTGTATGACACCTTGATTACTTAAATATGTGCCATATATGACCCCTTGTCACCCTAGTTGTGGTTTACTAGTTGGACATTATTAAATTGCCAACATGGGAAATTAGATCGTTGTAGTATGTTGCTTAGACCTGCTACGTGCTCATGACATGATTTTGGACAATCAAATGTTAATATTGACTTAATGATATATTGAACCTGTTTGAAAAGGTATCATGTGATGTTGATGGCACGTGGTGCAAGGTAATCAACTGGGGTTTGATAAATAGTTTTCGACCGGGGCATGTGGCAAGAATGATCAGGTGGGCTAGTTGTGGCACTGGGGATGTTGATTTGGTTCTTCGGGTAGTCTTGCCCTGGTCACCCTAAGGACTTCACCTTGCAAGCCTTTGAACTGGGTCTAACGTGCAACCACATGTCTGTAATGGGACGGACCTAGTTGACTAAGTTGCTAATAACGTACCTGTGGGACCTCAGGTGGTCAACTACACCCTTTGTGTAAGTTGTACGGGGGAGCGTACCGGGGCTGAGGCCAAGTACCCATCTAACGGTTGATTGGCCTAAACTTCGCCTTAGCTAAGGGAAGGGTTAGCGTGCAATAACCGGGGAGGACCACTTGTATTGTTAGAAGTTTTCGAAAGACTTTGTTGCTGGAACTCGCCTTTGTGGTGTTTGACTGTATCTTGTGGGTAAAGTGCATAACCTCTGCAGAGTGTAGAATCTATTCGAATAGCCGTGTCCGCGGTATTGGACATCGCTCGGGAATTACAGTCAAGGGTAAGATTTTCTCAAAAATAACTTGGATTTGAAAGGTTGGGTTGGATTAATAATGATGTTGATGGAAATGTGGATTAGGCTGGAAAAGATGTTTATTAAACTCCTTGAAAAGTTATCTATGCTTTACTTAATTCTACTGCTTTCGAATCTATTTATGATACTTGTTAAATGCTGTTTTCTGCAAATATACCTTGAGCTATTCCTTTGTACCAAGCCATGCATATAGTATATTAGCCTGCATTCTGTGCATGACTTGTTGAGTACCAAGTACTCACCCTTGCCACAATACAACACCAGTTGAAGAGGAGACTACACCAGCTTTGGAGGAGGAGCTCCAAGAGGAACCGTCTACATAGGGAGCGAGCCCAGTCAGTTGCCTGTGGTATACTGGATGGCGCCACGAAGTTATCTTATTTTTCCGCTGCTACTATTTCTCTCTTAATAAGTTTCGCCCTGTGAGGCGTACGTTTGTAATTTGACCTTAAGGTCGAGTAACCAGTTTGACTACTTAAATAAAAGTACTTTATTAGTATCGAGTGGTATGATTGTGATATTTACCGATGTTAAGACTGTGTGCACTAGCGCGTTCCTGGACCAGTGCTGAATACACAGAGGGTCCGGATTTGCAAATTCGGGGTCCCAACAGGAACACTTCCCATTTCTAGGTGCCAATTAAGAAACCTAGCCTCATGTGTGTCTTCCTTAGACACCAATTGTCTTGTATCCGTTTCTTCAAAACTGAAATAAAAAACCCAACCACTTATGTCCTCAAGCCCAAAACCGTTTTGATAGCTTGATTAATCAACCATTGTAACGTACGATGTGTCCGACACAACCCTATCATCTATTAAGATAGCCATTGATACACTGCTTTGGCAGTCATATGAACAACGATCTAAATTCTTGATAGGTGCTACAATTGGATGGACAAAAAATTTAAGATTTTAACTAGAAGTTTGTTAACTATCTATTATGAACATGGCATCACATGCAATGAGTATCATAAAATTAGCAACGATTAAAACACATTCACATATAATCAAATTAAGATGTGAAATAGTATGGCCCTTAGTACAAAGATCTCCATCATGTTGCCCTGGTCACCGAGCCATCTTATTTTGATGCCACCGTTGTAACACCCTGGCATCTAGCATGCCTGAATGCTACCAAACATAGGCTAAACAACATTTAAATACCATAAATTAAGGTAAATTACAGCAAAGGAGCAAATGCTAAAAACCAAAATTTCGGCAGCATCTCCTTTGTTTTAACATGAATTGAAGGAACATTAACAGCATAGCAATATATGGCAATATAAGAGGCATCTAAGACAGCAATAATTATAGGCATGACAGCAATATAAGTCTAATCCCAAGCATTCAATGTCTCCATGAGCCAAACGAACAATAAGACTCTCATATTGCAAAACTAAACCATAAATCAATATGCATCACACTTAATTTATTATCAAGACCCAATTGAGTGACTGTGGGAACAATTGAGTGACGCTACGTGTAGAAGTGTGAATAATTCCCTTCCCCGCATGCCGATCTCATGGTACCTAAAACAACAAGAAAGCACAAGCATGAGTTCAACACTCAGCAAGCATATTGCAATGGTACACAAAAACAATTACATGGCTACAACAACTCATATCATGTCTTTCATCTCATTCATGATCACATATCAATATCATCACCATTATGTATGCAATGCGATGCGATGCTCATGTCTCCTTGGAAACACATACCGGTATGGTTGAGTACACACCCGTCGGTGTGCACCCTCTCCCCCCTTCCATCCCGAAGATGCAGGGTGCCTACTCCTCGCTTCCGTTCACCGCGGTGAATGGAATCATGATGTAGGACTTACTCATTGGCTCTCCGGAATAGTCATAACTTTCTCACCGACCTTCCCCGGACTAGTTATGACTTTCTCACCGCCCGGGCCATGTAACATGCCATGTATGCAAATATGCCAACATCATAATTAACTTGTACATTAACACATGGCATCATAACATAATAAGCATACTCATCATATCACTGGCAATCATTAAAGCATGGCAAGTGATCATATCATATAATCAAGTTCATCTAGTCTCAACTAGCAACCTACAAACCGCTATCCATTACAATACACTTGCCTCAACCACGGGCAACGGATTGGCGAGAAGTAGAAGGCACTCCCGGGGTCACACCACCTGCACATGAGTACCACACACTCACAATCATGTCCACAAAACAGTAAGCAATCCCTCTTCTATCCCGACATCGCAAACTACTCGCTAATCCCAAAAAAAACAGAGGTTTTGTCCCGTCGGGACAGCAGCCTTCCAAAAGGCATAACTCGGGTTCTAAGACTCCGAATCAATTAAACGAGTACATCATCGCGTAGCTGTGACACCACGGAGTGTCGTAACCTTATTTAACGTGCATGATAAGGTCAAAAACAGTATGAGATGTGGAAATAAGGTTAGAACCATAGGGTATGGATGTTAATAACGTTTCCGGGCTATTTCCGGGCCGTTTCCGGGGTTTTGGGCCTTTCCGGGAGATTTTGGGCCTTAAAGAGGGGGTTGTGGGCTTTGGTGGGATGGAGTAGGAATCCATTTAGGATTAGGAAAGGGGCTTAGGGCTGGTAAAAGGGGGGTTTCCCTGCCCCTTGGTGCGCCCACCCCCTTGCTGCCCTGCCTTGCGCCCCACCACCTCTCCTCCTCCCTTGCCTAGCCGCCCCACCCTCTCCCTTGGCCGTGCGCCTCCCCTCCCCTTGTCCCCTTGCCTCCCCACCTCTCCACCACCTCTCCTCCACCCCCTTACTGCCCTAGGGTGGCCTCCCCACCACTGCACCTTGTGGATCCATCCATTGGAGCGAGGAGCGTGGAGCGAGGAGCGATCCGAGAGGAGTTTTGTTGGGATTTCGGTCGTTGGGCGAAGGTATGGCCATGGGATTCCTTGGGGTTGGGCTAGGTACTATTCTAAGGGTGTTTATAAAGTTTTTAGATCAATTGGTGGTGCTGGAATTGAGTAAATTGGATTAGATCTAGATGTTGCCACATTTCTGTTTTGGGACAGCATGAGCAGTCGACCTAGGGTTTGAGTTTTTGTCAAATTAGATTCTGAATTTGTCCGTATGGATGTTGAAGAAGTTGTAGATAATTTCAATATATTTCCGTGGATATAAAGAACGTTAAATTCTGCCCAGCCGTTTGAAAGTTATGGCTGTTTTACCGAGCGTGTTAAAATCTGTGACGTGATTGGAACAGATCACGGTATTTTGTAGATTAAACAACTTTAGAATCCGAATCAGTATTTCCCTATAACTAGAAAAAGTTGGGAAATTTTCTAAGCTACGCGAGGATGTACTCGTTTAATTGATTCAGAGTCCCAGAACTCAAGTTATGCCTTTTGCAAGGCTGCTGTCCCGACAGGACAGAACCTCTGTTTTTAGGTTTTGCGAGTAGTTGGCAATGTCGGGGTAGATGAGGGTTTGCGTACTGTTTTGTGGACATGATGGTGAGTGTGTGGTACCTATGTGCAGGTGGTGCGACCCTGGGAGTGCCTTCTACTTCCCGCCAATCCGTTGCCCGTGGTTGAGGCAAGTGTGTTCTAATGGATAGCGATTTGTAGGTTGCTTGTTGAGAATAGATGGAATTGACTACATGATATATGATCACTTGCCATGCTTTAATGATTGCCAATAATATGATGAGCATGTTTATTATGTTATGATGCCATGTGTTAATATATGAGTTAAATATGATGTTGGCATAATTGCATGCATGACATGTTACATGGCCCGGGCGGTGAGAAAGTCATAACTAATCCGGGAAGGTCGGTGAGAAAGATATGACTAATCCGGAGAGCCAATGAGTAAGTCCTACATCGTGATTCCATTCACCGCGGTGAACGGAAGCGAGGAGTAGGCACCCTCCATCTTCGGGATGGAAGGGGGGAGAGGGTGCACACCGACGGGTGTGTACTCAACCATACCGGTATGAGTTTCCAAGGAGACATGAGCATCGCATTGCACTTCATACATATTGATGATGATGATAATATGTGACCATGAATGAGATGGTTTACATGATGCGAGATATTATTGCTATGTAATTGATCTTGTTGTACCATTGCAATATGCTTGCTGAGTTTTGAACTCACGCTTGTGTTTTCTTGTTGTTTTAGGTACCATGAGAACGGCATGCGGGGAAGGGAAATAGTCACACGCCCGCACATAGCTTCACCATTTTGATTCCACATGTCATTCTTTTAGTTTTGATAATAAATTGCGTGTGATGATTATTGCTTTAAGGCTTAGCTTTGCTATATGAGAGTTTTATTGTTCGTTGTCACTTGGAGACATTAAGTGCTTGATAATAGACTTATTTTGTCGTTAAGTCTTTAATTATTGCTGTTTTAGCTGCCTCTCATATTGCCTTATATTTCTATATTGTTGTTGTTCCTTCGTTTCATGTTAAAACAAAGGAGATGCTGCCGAAATCTCGGTTTTTAGCATGTGCGCCTTTGCTGGAATTTATGTTTAATTGTGGTATTTAGATGTTGTTAGCTTATGTTTGGTAGCATTCAGGCATAATAAATGCCGGGGTATTACAGTAGCCTAGGAAATTTCCCAACTTTTTCTAAGTATACGGAAAGACTGATTCGGAATCTAAAGTGGCTTAATCTACAGAAAACCGTAATCTGTTCCAATCACGTCACAGATTTTAATACGTTCGGTAAAACGATAATAACTTTCAAACGGCTGGGCGGAATTGGACGTTCTTTATACCCACTGAAAGGTATTGAAATTACCTACAACTTCTTCAACAGCCGTAGGACCAAATTCCGATTCTAAATTGATGAAAACCCAAACCCTAGGTCGACTGCTCATGCTGCCCGAAACAAAGAACGTGGCAAACTCAAGATCCCATCTAATCTACTCAATTCCAGCACCACCAATTGATCTAAAAACATGATAATGACCCTAACAACAGTACCTAGGCCAACCCCAAGGAGTCCCATGGCCATACCTTCGCCCGACGCACGAAAACCCAATAGATCTCCTCCCGGTTCGCGCGATCTCCTTCCTCGCTCCAATCCCGCCGGATCTCCTCGTCGCGGAGCGCTCCAACGGGTTGATCTTCAAGGTGTTGAGGTGGGGATCTCCCCTAGGGGCAGCAAGGGAGGTGGAGAGGTGGTGGAGGGGTGGTGGAGCAATGGGAAGAGCAAGGGGGCGCACGCAAGAGGGAGAGGGGAGGTGGGGCGGCTAGGGCACAAGGGGAGGTGGGGGCGCACAAGGGGCAGGGAAAACCCCTTTTTACCAACCCACACAGGAAACCTACTCCTAAATGGACTCAAACTCTTTCCCACCAAAGCCCACGACCCTTCCCTTTAGGCCAAAACTCCCCCGGAAAGGCCCAACTCCCGGAAACGGCCCATATTTCATAATGTTTTTGACCTCAACATTCACATTTTATAATGTCACACCATTCCGTAGTGTCACATTCTTCCCCCCTTCAACAGGATTCGACCCTGAATCCGAGACAAGCCACTTCGTAAACAACCAAATCAAGGGGAGTTATGGTTCACGCCTCAGAACCCGCTTAGAAGCCCCCACGATTTGCACCAGCCAGCACTCAGAGGCAAGGAGCTAAGGATCAAAGACTGGCAGCTCTAAAGATAACTCACATTCAAAACTTGCCAGAATTCTTACTCAACATTGAAACACAAAAGCACTCACATACGGCCTCAGCACAACCCAAGCGGTAGGTTAAAGTCCCAAACAGACCACGAAATAAAACGGTCTCACACTCCTTATTCCATACATTCCTTGGCACTAAAGTGCCCGATCCCTTTAACCAAAGCCACTCTCCAGAAGGACATGGTACCAACTTCTAGATCTATCTTCCACTCCCACGCACAAAAGTGATTCACGTCTCAACCTCTAAACTGTGGTTCGTCGTATTCAAGACGACGCAAACCAAGTGAGACACAACACTCTAAGGTTACTAACTGCTCGAACCAACGGGGTTACATGCTGATCTTTTACAACAAGACCAACACCTAGCCCACTACCACCGGAAGGAGAAACCTACGTTATGACCAGGGTTCTGAAAACCCGCAAATTTAACAACAACCGAACATTCCTCTTCGGTTGGCACAACACTCTCAAAGATCGGTGACAAAAGATCCAATACTGTTCAAAAACAGAAAGCAATTACTAGCAACCACCAAGTGGTCCACTAATAATTTGATCAACCCTATCGAGGAACACCTCAACGACAAATCTCCAAGAAAATTTGAATTGGGTCATACCCAACCTTCCTTTACTCTTCACTTCCAAACTAGTTACGATCAACCACTAGCAACGCCTAATATCTTAGGTCATTACCAACTCACACTAAATTTTCCTTTCTTAGAAGGTCTCGCCCTCGCATTCTTCCTTTCAAAGAATCAGAACAAAGGAATCATTGAGTAAGCTCAACCAACACCCATGAACCCAAAAATATCCACATACAACAACTCGAACTCCAAAGCGCTAAAAGCCACTTTGGAAAGAATCCGGCAACAACCAAAGAGTACTCATCTTATTTTTCCTAAGCTAAGATGCAAAGGAAACACAAATCTCCTACACCGCAACCAACATACCAGAAAGAAATAGAAGTCTCGATTTATGACATGCATGCACATTTTTAAAGAGCACTCCGGATTAGTCATATATCCATATATGACTTTCTCACCGACCTGGCTCATCGACTCTTGCATCATTAAACATCTATAAATAATGCCATGCTTCCTTTTCACCATTCATTCTTCATGTAACAACAATCCGAATAGTCATCCACCAAAAGACTTCTTCCTCGGTATCACATGATTTAAACACAATTAACATCGATGGCTGCGAAATTCATATAAACTATGACGGCAACACCATTAATAGGAACACCACATCGTATAGGAAGCCACATCAATTTGAAAACCTAACTTGCAAAACATCGCATTTTAACCAAAATTTATTCCAAAGATAATTCAGGGTGAACGCGAAGGAGCATGATCCACTCAAAAAAACTTCTAGGTGTAAATCCATACTCATAACACAAATTAAACAAAATAGCCAAAACCAAAGATTGGCACCCATAGCTACGGGTTTTAGGGAAACTCGGAAACACAACACAAGGAATACCTTGACCGAAGGCATTCAACCAAAATGGCAAACAACCACACCAGTTGAAAGGGTTTTAAACACCACCAAAGATGAATCCCACCATAACTTGTATTCCACTACACTTACCATTTAAGCATTCAAAAATCACTATTTAGTCATCAAGAGAGTACAACCGGATTTAACAAAATTTACATAACAATTTCTTTCTCTAGTTACCATTCCCAACACTTTTAATTAAGGTTTAAGATGCTTATCACAAAGGCACCCAACCAAGACTACATTGACATGATCCCCACAGATCACCAAATCATATAACAACATATTCTATATTTCAAACATAGTACTTCAACAGCTACTTGAGCATGGTCAATCTATAAATTTTATACTATCCATACGTCAAAATCTTGACAATTGAAACTTGTTTAATCAATAAAATGACTTCAACAAATAAGTAATATCTCTACAAGATAAAATTCGTAAATAGGATTCTAAGATATTGTAGGCTCCCGGATCGGCTATCCGAAATCCCCTGTGTATTTCTGTACTAGTCCCAGATCAGTAGCTAGTACACACAGTCAAAAGTGATGAATCCACAACCATATCACGAATACATATAATTAAATAAGAATAATACCGAATAAAAGCAAAGACCTTATGGTCAAGGTTTACCATTACGGCCTGAACAGGCGGAACAACTTGAACAACTGCAGCGGAAGACGAAAACACCAAAGCGACCCATCCAAATGCCCACAGGCAATCGAGTGGGGAGCGTGCCCTAGTCGTTGGAATTCCTTGACAGCTTCTTTCACTTCTGAGATATGATTAGAATGTAGCACGTGAGTACATAAAGTATTCAGCAAGTTTGGGAAATTATGCACAATGTAGGCTATCCAAAAAAATGGCTTAATATGGTTCTTTTGCATAAAGCCAAGTTTCATCAAATCATACTTGTTAATAATTTTCACAAAGCATATTTGAGCAATTCTTTTTAATAATTGAATTATGTAATATTGTAGTGAAGGTTCTAACCACCACTCACTAATATACAGGCTCTATCCGCCACATCTCAACAAAATTAGGGTTCAATCCAATCACATGGCTCTATCTGCCACAGTTCATAAAATCAGGTTCCTTCCACCTACCTGGCTTTAGCCGCCAGAAGCACACTCGAGAGTTCTAACCGCTCCCGGATCCCATGTGACACCTCGGAGTGTCGTATCCTTAATTTTTGAACATGATAAGGTTAAATACAGTATGAGATGTGGAAATAAGGTTAAAATCATAAGGATCGGGGGTTAATAACGTTTCCGGGCCGTTTCCGGGCCGTTTTCGGGGTTTTGGGCCTTCCCGGAGGAGTTTTGGGCCTTGGTGGGCTTTGGTGGGATGGATTAGGACTCCGTAACGGACTAGGATTGGGTTGAGGGCTGGTAAAGGGCTCCCCCAGCCCCTTGCGCCCATGCTGCTGTTGGTGCGCCCCACCCCTTCCCTCCTAGCCCTAGCCCCCTCCCCCTCTCCCTCTCCCTCTTGTGCGCCTCCACCTCCCCTTTGCCCCATTGCTCCCCACCTCTCCACCACCTCTCCTCCACCCCTTGCTGCCTTTGGGTGGCCTCCCTACCCCTGCACCTCGTGGAGTCGTCCCGTGGAGCGAGGAGCGAGGAGCGAGGAGCGTGGAGCGAGGAGCGAGGAGCGATTCGCGAGGAGATTCATTGGAGTTTTGTGCATCGGGCCAAGGTATGATCTTGGGGATCCTTGGGGATGATCTAGGTACTGTTATTAGGGTGTTTACCAAGTTTTTAGATCAATTGGAGGCGCTGGTTTGAAGTAATTTGGGTTAGATCTAAACTTGTCCACGTTTCTGTTTTCGGGCAGATTGAGCAGTCGAACTAGGGTTCGAGTTTCCGTCGATTTAGAATCCGAATCAGACCGTACGGACTTCTAGGAAGTTGTAGATAATTTAATTATCTTTCCGTGGACGTAAAGCACGTTAATTTCCGATCAGCCGTTTGAAAGTTATGGCTGTTTTACCGAGCGCCTAAAAATCTGTGACGTAACTGGAACAGATTGTAGTAATCTGTAGATTAAACAATTTTAGAGTCCGAATCAGTCTTTCCCTATAACTAGAAAAAGTTGGGAAATTTCCTAAGCTTCGCGACGGTGTACTCGTTTATTCGATTTGGAGTCCCAGAACTCAAGTTATGCCTTTTGCAAGGCTGCTGTCCCTTGAGGACAGAACCTCTGTTTTTAGGTTTTGCGAGTAGTTGGCAATGTCGGGTTAGATGGGGCGTGTGTACTGTTTTGAGGTTATGATTGTGAGTGTGTGATGCCTATGTGCAGGTGGTGTGACCCGGGAGTTCCCTCTTCTTCCCGCCAATCCGTTGCACGTGGTTGAGGCAAGTGTGTTGTGATGGATAGCAAGTTGTAGGTTGCATGTTGAAATTAGATGGAATTGCCTACATGATATATGTCCACTTGCCATGTTTTAATGATTGATATGATATGATGAGCATGTTTAACATATTATGATGCCATGTGTTAATATGTGAATTGAATATGATATTTGGCATGGTTGCATGCATGTCATGAGATAGGGCGAGGCGGTGAGAAAGTCATAGCTAGTCCGGCAAGGTCGGTGAGAAAGTTATGACTAGTCCGAACGCCATTGAGTAAGTCCTATGTCGTGATTCCATCCACGTGGTGTTTGGAAGCGAGTAGGCACCCTCCATCTTCGGGATGGAAGGGGGAAAGGGTGCACACCGACGGGTGTGTACTTCCCATACCGGTATGAGGTTCCAGAGGGTTAGGAGCAATGCATTACATCGCATACAAATTGATGATGATATTGATAAGTATTCATGAATGAGATGTTATACATGATGAAAGATGTTATTGACTTGTTGTTATGCTTGTTGTCCATTGCAGTATGCTTGCTGAGTTTTCGAACTCACCCTTGTGTTTTCTTGTTGTTTTAGGTACCATGAGAACGGCATGCGGGAAAGGGGAATAGACACACGCTCACACGTTGCTTCACCTTAATGTTTCCCCAAGTCAATTCATTTAGTTTGATAATAAATTGCGTGTGATGGTCTTTAAAATTAAGTCTTAGCTTGGTTAATGAGAGTTCTATTGTTTGTTTGACACTTGGAACCTTAAGAGCTTAATGTTAGTCTCTTATTGTCGTTAAGACTTTATTTGTTACTGTTTTAGATGTTTCTCTTATTGCCATATAATGCTATATTGTAGCTGTTCCTTAAATTCATGATAAAACAAAGGAGGTGCTGCCGAAATTTCGGTTTTTAGTCTATGCGCCTTTGCTGGAATTTTATGTTAAATGTGGTATTTAGTTGTTGTTTAGCTTATGTTTGGTAGCATTCGGGCATATTAAATGCCGGGGTGTTACATCCCAAAACAAAACATTGTTTAGTTTGAAACCAAAAACCAAAGTCTACCAGTATGAAAGCATTCAGCAAGCTTTGCCTTTGACCGTAGGCACGGCTATTCGAATAGTTTTAACTCTGCAGAGGTGTACAACTTTACCCACAAGACATGATATTCCCTTAGTGCCATGTACAATTAACACATTTCCTTAGGTGTGCCGGCAGGGATATCATGACAAGGCCTTTACAATGTATCTACCTAACTAGACCCACCCGCTGAGGTTTCACCGCTGTTAGGGTTCCGTCCGCCCAGTACAAAAGCCCCCTCTTGCGCCGTGTGAGAAAAACAACAACAACAACAACAACAATGCCTCCTTCCGGCTCTCACATTCCACCGAGTGGTGAGTATAAGTCAGGTTTCTACAAATTAGTTAGCCAGGTCATGCCCACTTTGACATGTGGTTGTACGGTTATGCTTAGAATGGAGACAATCATAAGCGTCGGTCCTTAATTGACTTGGGGCGGTACTTGCGCAATGAAAGCTAACACTCCTTCCGCGCCCACCAGACAAACCATTCCGCCCCAGTCCAAAACCATTTTTCATTTTATTTTTATTTTGCAAACCATTGGCAATACTCCTTGCCTATAACTTCCAATACAAGTTTTCAAGGGATAATTGAAATTCCCACCCATAGGTGAATATTGACCGTTTGCGAGTCTAAGCATTTCTACCGTACTATTCTATTCGATCAATAGTTTATTTTATAAAAGGTAAGTTGTAGGGTTTGGTTACAATTCTTATAATCAAGTCTGTAACATCCAATAACCTTTAAATTGTCATACTCTTACAATCATATGAATAATCCAATCCAATATAGTACCCACAAGTAGGAAGTATATCCTGGTACTATTATAATTCCAAAATCATACCAAGCTACTATCATCATTGTATATGAAACAATCTCCCCAAAATATAATTCTCATTATCGATTACCCATCATCCATACATTGATTAATTTTGTAATCTACTTGATCCACCACGAATAATTCACAATCTCATCCCCAAGCGTCTTTTAACAAAGACTCCCGAAACCAAGACTTTATTAATTCAGCGACTATAATGATCTTCATATATAGTGACATCCGATTGACTTAAACAAATCACTCATAATACACATGATTCATGAATCCACATAAATGGTTATCGCGAGACCATATTTCACCAAAATCATCCACTAAACCACCGAGAATACTTCACAACATCACCTTTAAACCTCTAGAATATAATGCACAAGATTGAGGTGGGGGCGCACAAGGGGCAGGGAAAACCCCTTTTTACCAGCCCACATAGGAAACCTACTCCTAAATGGACTCAAACTCTTTCCCACCAAAGCCCACGACCCTTCCCTTTAGGCCCAAACTCCCCTAGAAAGGCCCAAACTCCCGGAAACGGCCCGAAAACATGAATAAACCTCATACCGTATGGTTTCAACCTCCAATACCATATTTCATAATGTTTTTGACCTCAACATTCACATTTTATAATGTCACACCATTCCGTAGTGTCACAACCGTCTTCATCATTATGGATGCAACTCGTTACAAATTTGATAATGAAGTTTACAAAAGGATTTCAAACATCACAAGTCGACATGCAGGCTGTTATACAATTTAGATTGAAATAGCCTTATGACTTGACACAGCACACAGGCTATGTAAAATTACATGCATCACATACACATAGGCCATACTATTCACACAATTGCCTGCGAAAACAAGATAAACAAAAACGATATTTCTACGGCGCGACATGCTCACAAAATATTAACGGGGTCAAAGGGGCAGCGCCCTGGCCAAATTTTTTAGGCATGTTTTCGCCATGCGAAAACGCCATAAAAATGGCTTGGATCAGTCAAACTAACCCAATCTGACTTAGTCTGATTGGCTTGGTCCCATATGGTCGTGCATCGTAAACCCTAGTGGCGGTAACCTGACCGGTAAGGGCAACATCGTACCATACGGACTCATCCAAATCAACATTAAGTCGGTTTGCGCTTTCCTCAAACCCTAAACCGATCGATCTCATCAACAGCCGCCTCCACCAATTCATCATATGAACCGGCAGAACATGTAATAGATCCAATCTACTATCCTCACATATTGCATATGTAAAATCCAAATCACAAATCTACGTGAGATAGTTCTCATACCACTGCAGAGGAACGTGGTATGCTACTCTAGCGCAAATTAAAATTTCTACCACATAACCAGAAAGCTACTCGCAAGAAGTGGATCACAGATTAGATTACCACTAGACGCGCAGTTGCGGAATCCTTCGAGCATTGATGCAGTGGATCGTCCTCGCCGCGGATCGTCCTCGTTGCAGATCATCTTCTCCACGCTACAGTAGCAGCAGCGTCACCACAGTAGTCCACACGTCCGGGGATAGAACGCCGTACATTGGCGTGCAAGCACCGTGTCGCTCGGCAGGGGCAACGAGAAGTGGAGGCTAGGGTGCTGGACAAAAATCTGTGTCACGCCCACCATTCTCCTCTCCTTACATAGCCACGCAACGAAACCCTAATCCAGGGCTCATCAACGTGTTAAGCCCATGAGATCCATTAATTATGGATCCAATCTGAATTAATGCGTCCCAGCCCGTTATGTGTGTGACCCTGTAGGTTCATGTACAATTGGACATAGATTTGGAAAACCCTTTTCTAATCCAATAGTCGGTAGCGGCTCCTTGCAGGGCATGCCAACTCCCAAATGCATATGATCAAAGTACTCATGTAATAATCCCTTTGCCAAACTATATGAAGATCGAACTCACGGCGAGAAGCGTGTCATCCTTTGACAGTTCAATTCACCTCTCATATCCGTGACATATTAATAAGTTGTGATTGACTTCTCAATCACGGCATGGCCATGCACTTCCTTAATCATATCACACAAGTGGCCTAGACATATATCTCCGTTAAACTGGAGTGGCAAATTCCATCTTAACTGCTCACTTCCCTCTGCATGTTTCATAGTAAATATGAAAGCTACCTTTATAACTATCTGGTTAGGAAATAGTGTTTGGTGGCCCCAAGATAAACTATTACACATGTAGGGAATGTGACAATCTCAGGTCTAAGGATCATACATCCACTATGTTTGAGATGCACTGATGACACATAAGAATATAACATTCTCACAGTGTCCCATTGCGGGTCTATCTAATCCATGTTCTTCATCATGCGTTTACAATGTATTGATGATATATCCATATCCCATGATCTATGAAACATGATCATCAATCAATACATGTGCTGATCTATTCATCGTTGTCCTATACGATGATACCCGATCAGAGATACTTACAGAATTATATCAGTGAGTAGAGAGTTTCATAAGCAAGTCTCATACTTGCTGATCAATATAATGATATACATTCATTGGACAAATAATCATATTATTATTCATAAACATAGTCATGTTACAATCATCTATATGACTGCCTCAAGGGCATAACACTAACATTATGTCCCTTTCCAAGAGCAACATCCAAGTTCTTAACCATATCATGAATTGTTTCTTCATGTTACGGTATGGGTGATTCCTCAAAAGGAACATACGGTGACACATGTACACGGTTTTGCACGAGTGATTCAGTCACACACTCTCGGTATCATGCAAGCTATGAGTACAGGCTTTTGCTCCTTTTGTACTCAACTCCAACAAGTTAGCAAGGGCAGGATAATCATTTATGGTGTAGAACAACAGGCAGTGCAAAGTGAAGAACTCTCATTTGTTAGCATCCCATACCTGCACTTCAGGAGCCCACAACATGTTCAGATTTTCCACCAATGGTGCTAGGTACACCTAAATATAGTTTTCAGGTTGCTTTAGGCCTTGGATGTGTATAGACAGAAAAATGTACTTCCGCTTCATAGACAACCAAGGAGGAAAATTGTAGATACAGAGATTCACAAGCCAAGTACTATGATGGCTACTCATGTTATCGAAAAGATTCATTCCATCCATACTCAATCCGAACCTTATATTCCTTGGATCTGATGCGAATTCTTCAAACCTCCTATCGATGTTTCTCCACTGGGTGGAATCAGCAGGGTGCCTTATCATTCCATCATTCTTATGCTCATCCAAGTGACACCGAAGCAGTTTTGCCTCTTTTGGGTTCGCAAACAAACGTTTCAATCATGGAATTACAAGTAGATACCACACCACCTTAGCAGGAGGTCCTTTCTTCATCTCGATGTCCTTATTGTCATCATCTGATCTACCTTGACGCTTGTACCGGGATGCGTTTGAAAGATCAAGATGGTGATCAAGGAGGGGGTGAATGATCCCAAGTTCAAAATCCCATCTCTTGGACAAGATTGATGCTTTCTCCAACAATAAGCCCCAATAACCAAGTTAAATAATCAAACTAAGCAATAACTCTCAAGAATCAAGAGCAACCATCTTAAAGACAGCAGCACATCCCCCTAATAAAATTCCCATGAATAAAAATTCTTGTCTTATATGGTCATGGGGATTTTTTTCTGGTATTACTGGTTGTTAAGAGTCCACCAAAACAGAAATAAATTCAAAATTACCTATAGTAAAAGAGAGATAAATAAGACAAGATCTGCTACTTTTGAAAAGCAAAAGTGAATTTTTAGCACAAAAAAAACTCATACAAAAGGTGATCTCTCCAAATCTGTGAGTCATTTGAAATTGAATTTTTTTATTTGATGAGATAATGGAATCATGAAGCTACCCACAAAAAATCAGATCCAGATCAAGCATAGTAAAAATATGAGGAAAATAACAATCTCTACCACACAACGAACTTAGACAGAATATTTGAGACTCAGTATATACCTATTGGATCTATAACTATAATTTATATGAACTTTCCACTTGGAGGGATGATAGGTATGAAAGTTACACAACTGTTCCAATAAGAATCACACCAATATCAAATCATATGAATTTTCTATAAAAATAAACAAGGACTGTTGCATAGAGAGAACAGACTTGAGTGGGAAATCAAGAAAGAAACTTCAAGAACACAACTGTCGACGATCGGTTTCGCCGGCAATGAGATTTGTGATTCTAGGGGATTCGTGCGGGATCTGAGCTTGATGGTAACACAGGATGCGAGGGCGATCTGTGTTTAGACAGGTTCGGGCTCTCTCGGAGGAGATAATACCCTAGTCCTGTGTTCTTGGATATATGAGTGTCCTCTCTTTCTTGTTTCTCCCTCCTCCCCTTATATACTGGGGGAAGGATACATGATAGATGGGTGCCACCGGGCCCTCAACATGGTGGCCTCACCAACACGTACTTTGTCTTCGTCAGCTACGGCACACTACGTCTTGGAGAGGTGGTTGTGCTTTCCCCGACCCGCGCCTGCCGCCCTGTCAGGTTCCAGAGCCTGCAGGCTCTGCGAATGTCAGGCTGCATGCTTCGCTTTTGGCGGGTTGTTTGGGCGTGGCGCGAAGCTTCCCCGAAGGATCGGGAGTTGCCTTGGGGAACAAGTCGAAACCTCCTCCGGGCCCGTCGTGGCGCTTCTGGGCTTTGGGCCTACTGCTCCGCCCGTCTAGCCCAGTCGGGTATAGGCCCTACTTGCGGGACCCCTATCTCGGACATCCCACGGCAGCCCCCAAGTGCTTTAGGATTGGATTTCCGTCTCTTATCCTGTCATAGAGATTTATACGGGAAAAAAGATCGTAAAGAACTTGTAGTGTGAAGCCACCGTGGTTGGTTGGCTCGTGGCCGAGTGGTATCCGCACCCGTTTACGGTGCGCGGCAACCGGCTTGTTGCTCAGTGACCCTCATGGGGCATACCGTGGTCTTTTGGCTCGTGGCAGAGTGGTATCCGCGCCCGTTTACGGTGCGCGGCAACTGGCTTGTTGCTCAGCTGACCCTCATGGGGCATACCGTAGTTTTTTGGCTCGTGGCCGAGTGGTATCCGCGCCCGTTTACGGTGCGCGGCAGCCGGCTTGTTGCTCAGCTGACCCTCATGGGGCGTACCATGGTCATATAGAGTAATGCCTGTGCCCGTTTACGGCGCACTGCTTCAGACTCTCATGGAGCGCATTCTCAAGACCGGGTTAGTGAAAATCCTCCCACGGTACCCAATCACGCTAAGAAGCAATGACCAGCAATTGACCCCAAATTATGGGGCATACCGCTTGAGGATGTTCGGAAAGTGCCCGGCCCCAAGCTTCCGTGGCGGCCGGCGTTCAGGCCCATCATGGGGCGCACTTTATCCCAAACCTCGAACCAGACTTGACAACTGGTCGCGTTTTGCGCAACTTAGCTATCGGCCCAACATGGGGCGTGCCCTAGATCTGGCCCAGAATCGAGCGCAAAGGCTCTTGCTTTTCCCGCCGTAAGGCGAAAATTGAAGCTTATTCCTTATAAATGAGGGAGAACTTGCTAGGCGAAGATACTTTTGTCCCTCCCCCACCACGGTTGAGAAATCTTTAAGTCTCCTTTGGCGATTTGGGCGACCTAGGGTTTCTAGCTTTGCGCCCAAGACCCTCGATGGTTCCTCCCACCGGGTCTCCTTCACCGAGATGTCTTCTTCTTCGGAATCCATATCAGTGTCGGAGGGTAACGCCGACCCTGCGACCGCGGGGTGGGAGACCTCCGTCACCACGACGTCCCGCTTGGAGGAGCTGGTCGCTGCCAGCGTCCTTCCTCCGCTGGAGTTGATCTCCGCCCGTCCCGCCGCAGGTGACCCTTACCCCACACCTCTAGAGAATGAGATTGTGGTGTTCGAGTCCTTCTTCTGGCAAGGATTTAGCGTTCCTGGAAGCGCCTTCTTCCGAGGGCTCCTTCACTTTTACGAAATCGAGCTGATCAATTTGAATCCCAACTCCATTCTTCACATTACTATCTTCGTTCAGCTTTGCGAGGCGTATCTTGGGATACGTCCTCATTTTGACTTGTTCCGCTCCCTCTTCTTGCTCAAGCCTCATCCGAACCGGGCTGCTCCCAGCGTCATTGGGGGCGCCGGGCTCCAGCTGCGAGAGGGCTTGAAGAAACGGTACTTCGTCATCCCCCTCAAGACCTCCCTCAAAGGTTGGAGGCGGGAGTGGTTCTATTGTGCCAATGTTGACCCTTTTCTCGCCCCTTTCGCTGGCCGCGCCCCTAAAGCTTCCCGATGCTGGAGCGATGCCCCGGATGACGGCGGTTTGGACCAAGTCTCCGAGCTTCTGGAATGGGTTAGCGATCTGAAGAACCGAGGGCTGACGGGCCCCGGAATCACGATCAGCTTTGTGCAGCGCCGGGTGCAGCCCTTAAAGGAGAGAATCCATTTGGGGTTCCAGTACGTCGGGTCTCAGGATCCCACCCGGGAGACGGATACGTCCTTGTCGAAAGATGCATTGGCGGCACGGGTGGTTGACCTCTTCGTGCCTAGTACTGTGATCACCAACAGGGGCTGCCCTCACAAATTTTCGGCGGCGAACCCTCCCCCTCCTGTGAGTGCACCACTCTCCCGAAAAACTGTCCCATGATTTTTGCCTGATGTGTGATTCTGACAGCGTGCGATCGTTCCTTTTTCAGGAACGCGAGTCCTTCTTTTCTGACGCTCCGGTCGTCGGCCTCTCTCGGCTGAGGAATGCTCAGGCCAAGCGAGCGGCTGACACCTCGGCCGATGAGCTGCGCCGGGAATCGGCGGAGGAGGCTACTGGCCCTTCGTCAGCCGGACCTTCGACCTCCGGCGTACCCGGATCACGCCTTGAGCCACGACCCTCTATCTCGAGGCAGCCCATTTCTTTGGTCTTGGGTCTGGTTCCCTTCCGAGTGGTGCTGGGACTCGGATGAAACCTGGGATGAAATTTAAGAAATCCAGGAGGTATTCTTTTGGGCAATCCTTGTCTTTTTGTTATTACCTGTGCTGAGATGTTTTCCCTTTTTTGCCGATTCAGGACTCCTACTATGGACGTCCCAGTGGAGGGGTCTCCTGAAAAGGAGCCCCTGGGACCGGCTTCTCCAAGGGGGACCCCCCCTCGTCGGCTAGGTCACCGTCTCCCTCGGCAGCTGGGGCTTCGCCACCTCGCACTGCTGGCCCGACCGCTGAGCCAGCAAGTGGCCCAGCAGTCGAGGAGCTTGACCCGGCTCCGCCTCCCGAAGTGGAGGAGGTGCGTCGAGAGCCACCGCCACTCGGTCCCCGTCAGGTGTAGTACGCTCGTCAGGGTGAGTTTTCTGTCTTTCTTTGGTCTATTCTTATTAGGGAATGTTGGCCTCCACCTGAGACTCTGCCCTGTCGCCTAGGACATGGGAGAGTGCTCGGAGCAGAGGTTGCAATTTTTTCGGAAGGTGCTCCCCAAGCTCAAGGAGCACCAGAAGTATCAGGACAAGGTCAACGAGATCAGCAGCGATAGATGGAAAGAGGTCCACGGGCTAGAGACCCAGTGTATGGCGATCCGAGAGGAGAAGGTGAAGCTTGAGCATGCGCTCGAAGGTGAGATCCTCCCCTGGACTCGGTTTGGACATCTTTTTGGACAATTGGAAAGGATGATGACGCTCTTGTGTTTCAGAGCGCGATTCGACCATTGCTGAGCTGAGAGCCCGACCGAGGCTTGTAAAGTTCGACCTCGGCTCGAGTCGGCTTGGAGAGGATACAACGGAGCTGAAGGGTAAATTTCTTTGACTTGGATTGAGCATTACTTGGCGTCGGGTGTGTTTTACGATGGCGCTCGGCTTTGGTGCGTAATGCAAGGAGAAGATGACCACCGCCGAACGGAGCCGGATCGAGCCGCGTCGCTGCGAGCCAGTTCTGCACCTTCTGCGTATTGAAGGAGCTGAGCCGGGCCAGGGGGACGACGCTGTTCCGCTTCTCTCTAGAGGAGCCGATAGGATCAGAGCTTATGCCAAGGAGTCCGCGACCATGAGTGCGAACCAGGCGTTGGCGGTGGTCAAGTCTCATTATCCGAGAGTTGACCTTGAAGCTGTGAAAGAGGGTTTTGCCTGTGATGAAGACAAAGCCAACGCACTCCTCGAAGAGGTCTCCGGTACATCGCAGGCCTTGTTAGAGAATCTTGAATTCTGATTTCGATGTGAACCTTAATGCCGAGTGCTGGCCCTCCCCTCCTTGTTTGAAACGTTGTATTTTCTCACTTGAATATAATTTGTCTGTATTGTCCTCTGCCAAGTGGGCTCCAGACCTCTTTTACTCTTTCCCCCTTGTCTGAGTTGCTAGAATATAGGCCCACGACCTTTTGGCCCCCGTTGCGCCTTTCTGGGTGGCTTTAAGTCGACTGGTATGGCTCCCAAGCGCCAGGGTCTTGGCCCATGGCCTTTTTGCCCAGACACGCTTTTCCGAGTGGCTGAGTGGTTCAGCCCTCGAGCGTCGGGACTTGCGTTGCGGCCTCCTGGCTGAGTGGTTCGGCCCCCAAGTTTGTGTCGTTGCCTCCCGGCTCACAGCCCCCGGACTTCTCGCTTAACTGGGCGAAGTGAGCGGGAAGGCCGAATTAACTTGAACTGCTCGTGACACGTGTCTGGCGAAATGTCCCTTAATTTTGTTCAATGTGCTGATCTTCTATGGTATTCGCGCAGCCGCTTTGTTTTTTGCGCTTCATTGATTGCGGGGTGGCGCGTTTGATTGCCTTTGGAGACGCTTCGATTTCCGTGGCTGGGATGGTTTATAAATAGGGCATCACCGCTGATGAGCGATCGCCCATTTCCTCTCGTCTCCTCCCTCTTCTTCCTCTTCCAGCTTCCTTCCATGTCTAACATGAGGAGGTTCGTTGGCCCATACGCGGCGTTCTTTCGCCAGCGGTGCTTTGGGCTGCTCTACAGCTGGGAGGAGGCCGAATATGGGAGGAGCACGATTTTGCTATCCTGGAGGCGGAAGAAGAGGAGGGGGCCGCGAGGGACGCCGCCGCCGTGGCCACCTTGCTGGAGGCTGCACCGGGGCTCCACGAGGTGGCCGAGATCATCACCGAGATGGTTGGGCGCGAGCGCCGCGACGACCTAGCCGCCAGGGCCCTCGTCCGCCTTATACCACCCCTGTGGGTGGTTGAGGACGAGATTCTGGCGGCTTTGGGTCGCACGAGTCGCGTCTGACCTCGACGATCCCGCCCCCGGGCCTCCCAGCGTAGCGACACCAGAAGACCAAAGACTACAGGATTGGCGGTAGGAGCCGCCCCTCCCCCCCTTTTTTTAGCGTGAGAAAATGAAAAAGAAAGTCAGTAATGTAAATTATTAATATTATGGAACAAAATGTGAAACCTTGCCCAGTCCATGCCATCATAATTATCCCGAGTTTAAGGTTCTGCCTAATCAACCGTTCTAGTCAGTCGCTCCAGCGCCAGCAACGAGGCGTTGAGGCTCGAGCTTTTGACAGCTAGAAACCCACGACTAGGCGAATCTCGGTTAAATTCTGGCGCTGCGAATTGTAGTCCCCGAGTGGTTAGTGCTTTCAGGCTCTACCCTTCCCGCTTCGCGCGCTGGTATAAACCGCCGGTGTTGTCCGCTTATCGCGGTCTTTATTTCCGCGCGTTTTGCAGTGGAAAATTCATGGGTTTTTTTAAATTCGTGAGCAAAAAGAAACCCACGAATTTATATGTTTAAATTCGTCGGTTTATAAAAAAACCCACGTATTTAATTAAATTCGTGGGCTAAAAACAAACCCACGAATTTATATGTTTAAATTCATCGGTTTGTAAAGAAACCCACGTATTTACCGCAAATTCGTGGGTTTTTATATGTGCACACGAAGTTAATTAAATTCGTGGGCAGGCCTTACCCACGAATTTAACAGAGGGTAACACTACTCCGCGCCGTCGTTTCTCTCTCTCTGTCTTCGCTCCTCTCACCCACACCCTTCTGTTGCTGCCCTAGCTCAAATGCGCGCCCACGCCACGCTCGCTCAGCCGCCGCGACGCCCGCTTTCGAGCCGCCCGCCGCCGCCTTCGCCAGCCGCCCCATCCCGACCCCACGCGCCGTGCCCGACGTCGGCGCTGACTTCCCACCGTGGTCTCCTCTGTGCCGGCCGGATCTGTGTCGAGGGGAAACGTCGTCGCGCAGTTCGAGGAGGCCCGCCGCCGCCGTCCAGTCTGAGGGGCGTGCCGCCGCGTGGGCCGAGGGGGCGCGCCGCCGCACGGGCCTAAGCATCACCTTCACCACTAGGTTCCTCTCCCTCCTCATTCTCTTTTTCCTCAGATGTTCTCTTGATCTTCTTTGCTTTGCTGTCATAGATCTAGTAGTAGTAGCAGTGGCCAATAGGTAGTATTGTAGTACTAGTAGCACCAAGTACTAGTAGATAGTGGTATACTGGAAGTAGTAGTAACAACGTACTATATATGGTCCCTTTGTCTGCATCTTGATACAGACAAAAGAAATTGGATTGTGTCATGAAGGATAAGTAATTCCATATATTTCAATGCAGCATTAAGGAAATCCGAACTGAGAATTTTACTTTACGGCATAGGTGATTGTTCATATGATCATACTTGAGGTGAATTAGGACTTGTTTGATTGGGCATTCCTTTGGTTAGACTGTATATGGAGCTATAAGATGTATAAGCCAAGCATAATGGAGTGTTCATGGTCTATATATTGTCAACTGAACCCAAATCTTCTGAAGCATTGTAAATGAACAAGTTTAGCTTTATCTCTAAGTTGACTAGGTTATCGAGTTATTAGCTCCATGCACCAACTTTTATCTGATGACTAAGTCATGAGCCTTGGTTGAAAGAGTGTCCAACACATGCTACACATTAGCTGAATTAGTATTTTTTTTTAATGTTTTGTTTTGTTTGTATCTTTGCATATTCCCTTGGATGTGTTGTTCATTTAAAAAACATCTTTTCCTGGGGCTAGATGGTGGTATTCACTATTGTGCAAAAAATTATTATGCTATGAGCTTCTTTGTTGTCAATTTTATATAGAACTCTCTAATGTTTCGGATAGAACTTGTGCTACGAAACATTCTTTTCATGCCAACTTCATTGTATGATACAAAGCATTTGAACACTTTAGTAATAGACCTGTTTTATCAACTTGAATGATGTCCTTATTCTCATGCACTCTATATTAAACTAGACTGCAAAATATTGTTTATTTTGTTGGAGAGATGAGACTCCTTACCTAGTCTTGTCATTGGAGTTGAATCCTTAAGAGATTTCCTAACAGAATATTGAATATTCAAATTGTGTGATAGCTGTAGTGGATGAGAATATGCATGATGATTGTTTTGTAGTTTTAGTACATAATATGGTTCAACAGACTAAAGTGTAATGTAACTCAGCTTTAACATTTCTAGTTATTCAGAGTGATGAGTGTCGGTCCACTTTGATAGGAATCATCTGGCATGTACAATAATAATAATAATAATAATAATAATAATAATAATAATAATTGCATTATTGCAGTATCATGTCGGATTGGCACCTTATTATTTGTTTTGATCTGGGTTCGGACTTCACAAAACCAGTACTAATTGGTTGGTTCCACCGCTTTCTAGTCAAACCAGCCAGTAGCAATTCGTAATTCGCAAATGGTTTTTTTTTTGTAATTTAATCCACCTGTTAATGAATTGTGATAGACAATATTGTAAACTTATATTTTAAGATCAAGTCTTAGGATCTGAAGCTTCTTGTACACTAACAAAAAGAACATACATATAAAACTTTGGGCTAGTTGGAATTTTCTATTTGTGAATTGTGATGGACAATGTTGGATTTGTCTGTTTTTAATGATGCCCCTTGCCTTCTTGATTTTGCTCATGACATCACTGGGAATGCATCAAGCATTGCTTTTAGCTCAAAGAAGTACGTTCACAATCCTCAGGGTTTGCGTCGAACAGTAGAGAGCCTAGGCGTCACCCGTTCGGGAACGGCGTATCTCACATTTGCTTGTGAGGTGCGCGGTTCCGGAATTGTCCAGCGTATTTTGGACAGCCCGAGAATGTTGGTTGTTGCATGGGACCTGTGACGTGTGAGCGATCCGAATGTGATTTTGGCTGCATAACCCTGTTGTTCTCCGACGCACCAGCATCAGGCGTGCGTTTGGAGAATAGCGGGGTTATGCCGCCGAAATTTCGTTCGGTTCGTAGCACATGTCACAGGTCCCATGCAATGGCCTCCATTCTTGGGTGGGTTTAGAACACATATTTCCTAATAGGGTTGTCTTTGTGACCTAAGCCACGGTCGTACGTTGACATCGTTTCATTTGTTTAGCTTTGAGAATGGGTGACGATCGAAGGGCGATGTATGACGGATGGAGGAGTGATGGGGGGCACTCAAGGGAATGGGGGCAGATCACGGATGCCTTCTTGAAGCAAGCATTCGCTGGAGGAGCTGAATATGTGTATTGCCCGTGTACCCTCTGCGAGAATAACAGCTACTACAGTCAGGATATAGTGTAGTATCACATTTGCAAAAACGGGTTCATGCCTAACTATTTGGTGTGGCACCGTCATGGAGAGGCCGCAGGGCAGACCATTGAGTCGGACCATGGGGAGGATCACGACCGGATGGAAGAGATGCTGCATGATCTTGGCAGGGGGACTGAATTTAACTCGGGGGAAGGGTCACAGCCGGAGGAGGTTAAGGAATTCTATAGGCTACTTGACGCCTCAGATGAGAAGCTGCATGACTTGACCAATGTGACTGTCTTGCAGGCGGTTACACGGCTTATGTCGATGAAGTCGAAGTTCAACTTTTCGAACAAATGCTTGAACGCTTTGCTTGAACTTATGAATGATGTCCTGCCGCCTAACCACAAGATGCCGAAGGATTTGTACCAATCGAAAAAGTTGATGGCCGGCCTCGGGATGAATTACCAGAAGATTGATGTGTGTGAGAATAATTGCATGCTGTTCTGGAAGGATCATGACAAGGATACTCATTGTATGCATTGCGGTAAGTGTAGATTCGTTGAGGTGGTAGATGAGGAAGGGGTATCAGTGACTACAAAGGTCGCAACTAAACAGCTTTGGTACATGCCGATCACGGATAGGCTTAAATGGCTGTACATATCAAAAGAAACAGCGAAACATATGAGGTGGCACAAAGAAGGTAAGCGTGAGGACCAAGACCCGGATATGATGGTGCATCCGTCTGATGGCGAGGCATGGCAGGCACTGGACCGATTCGATCCTGCATTTGCAAGCGATCCTAGGAGTGTCCATCTTGGTTTGTCCACGGACGGTTTCACACCTTTCAGCACAAGCGCTAGCCCCTACTCTTGTTGGCCCGTATTCATCATGCCATACAATCTTCCACCTGAGATTTGCTTGAAAGAGGGGTTCATATTCCTTGCTCTTGTCATTCCAGGTCCTAAGCATCCAGGGAAGGATCTCAATGTGTTCATGCGGCCCTTAATTGACGAGCTGAAAAAGTTGTGGCGAGGGGAAAAGGCATACGACAGCGTTGCTGGTACAGAATTTACCTTACGAGCCGCATACCTGTGGTCGGTCCATGATTTGTTGGCATATGCCATTTGGGCCGGCTGGTGTGTTCATGGTCGCCTGTGTTGTCCAATTTGTATGGCTGACTCTGATGCATTCAGGCTCACGCATGGTAAAAAGATCACATTCTTCGATTGCCATCGACGGTGGCTTCCGGCGAGGCACCCTTTCAGGAATGACATCAAAGCATTTCGGAAAGGAAAGAAAGTTAAAAAAGGGCCGCCGAAGCGACTCACAGGAGAGGAGATAGGTGAATGGCATAGTCGGCTTGAACGATCTACGTTGGGTTTCACTGGCTATGGAAAGGAGCACAACTGGACTCATATTTCTTTTCTTTGGGAGTTGCCTTACGCGAAAGCTTTGATTCTGCTGCATAACATAGATTTGATGCACCAAGAGCGCAATGTGGCAGAAAGCATCATAAGCATGGTGTTTGATGTAACCGACAAAACAAAGGATAACATGAGTGCTAGGAAAGACATGGGTGATCATTGTGCTAGGCCGTGGCTCGAGGTTAAAGTTGGTTTAAATGGAAATGAGTGTCGGCCACGAGCTCCATACTGTGTGAAGCCAGAAGATCGTAAACAGATTTTGAGGTGGTTGAAAACACTAAAGTTTCCTGATCGCTATGCATCTAACATAAAACGGGCTGTGAATGTCAGCACCGGTAAGCTAAATGGGCTAAAGAGTCATGATTACCATATTATCATGGAAAGACTTGTTCCGGTAATGTTTCGTGGCTATTTTGATAGTGAGTTGTGGAGAATGTTAGCCGAGCTCAGTTACTTTTATAGGCAGATATGCGCTAAGGAAATCTCGAAGACGTGGAAGCAGAAGTTAGAGAAGGGAATTCCATTGCTTGTATGCAAGTTGAAAAAAACTTTCCCACCTGGTTTTATGAATGTGATGCAACATCTGTTGGTGCATCTGCCTTGGGAAGCGAAGGTTGGAGGTCCTGCGCAGTTCAGATGGATGTATAGTCAGGAAAGGGAGTTGAAAAAGCTTAGAGCTACAGTGCGCAACAAGGCAAGGGTAGAGGGGTGTATCGCAGAGGCTTATGCAAGTAAAGAGATCACAAACTTCTCAACAAAGTATTTCGCACTCAAGCACAACGTGAATGCCCCTACGAATCGGTACCGTGCCGCGGAAGAAGAACCGTTGTGCGAACTTAAGCTTTTTCAATGCAAGGGTCAACCTGTTGGGTCGTACACTGCACACCATGTTGACTATGAGGAGTGGAACCTGGCCATGCTTTACATGTTCACTAATATGGTAGAAGTTGAAAAATATTTTGAGTAAGTGACTTTCTGAATTATGTTTTCAACATTTGAGTGTAGAGTCCTTTTTAACCTGGGAATAAATGACGTAGAGTGTTTGACAAAGAAAATTGGAAGTCGACTCGACAACCCACAACTAAACAACTGGATAACCTACGTCGTGATGGTTTGAAAGGCTGCCCAAGCTTCGTGCAATGGTTCCGTCAGCATGTAATTTGACTATTTATTCATTTTTTTAAAATTAATTGTTGTAGTAACTTAATATTAGACTAACAGTGATACATATTGCCATATAGTGTATGCGTGATGCTTCCGTCCCTGCGGATCTCCGACAGCTCTCACATGGTGATGTGACGGCAAGGAGCTATAGTCGCTACGATGTGAATGGGTTCCGTTTTCGAACAGCAAAATTAGAAGCTAGCCGTCCACTTGCGGCCACCTCAAACAGCGGAGTAGTCACAACGTCATCCGATTCCAGCGGTGATATATTAGACTACTACGGTGTTGTACAAAACATAATTGAGTATACCTTTGGGGGTGCTAAAGAACTGAAGGTTGTGTTTTTTGATTGCCATTGGTTCGATCCACACAACGGCACACGTGTCGACGACTTTGGGATGGTGGAGGTGAAGCATAGTTCGCGGCTTCAAGGCCACATCAATAACATTGTGCTTGCACATCAGGTTGAGCAGGTGTACTACCTGAGCTATCCTCACCCTAGCTTGAAGGCTTGGTGGGTTGTATTTAAAGTTAATCCTGAAGTATATCCTCCTGGGGATGTTTCGTATGTGGAAAGCAATGTAGAAGATGATGTGGGTGATGTATATCAAGAAGAAGCTATGGGGGATTCTTTCCTTGTCTCCGACGGGGCAGGACTCGATCAATTACCTACCGATGGCACAGACGTAATAACAGATGAACTAGGCCCTTCACGGAAACGCCCTCAAAAGTCAGTAAGGATTGCACGTCTTCAAGCACGTCTCAATGAAATACGAGTCGCAAAAGCAGATTCCGACGCCGACGACTTTTGATATGTATATTTTGTAAGATTATTGTTGTCTCATTCATTTTTGCAAGTTACTGTTGTCTCCTTCATTATTTGTAAGTTATTGTTGTCTCCATCATTTTTTACAAGTTATTGTTGCCTCCTTCACTAACTCTTGTCAAATTTGAACAGATGAGTATGTTCAGGCATCAGGTTGACAAGCTTAAAGGCAAGTTCAGCGGGTCATCCTCCAGAAGGTCGAGGAGCAGGGGTTCTGATGCTCAGGACTCGACGGCCGGCAGTGCCATATTTGCTGGGGCTACGCAGATTAGACAGCGGCAGGAGCAGCTCCAGAGGTGCTTCGATGAGCAGGCACGAGAACAGGCGCGGGAGCAGCCTCAGGAGGATGAGGGGCAGGTGGGGGTTGAGGACGAGGGGCAGGTGGGAGGTGAGGCTGAGGACATGGTCGAGGCGGACGATGAGGGGGTCGACGTTGGGGGTGGTGGTGGCGGGACGACAGATGCAGATGCAGACGCCGAGGCAGCGGCAGATGCAGAGTTGGCGGCGACCTTAGAGCCAGTTGAAGAGGGCGGGTCTTCTTCGGGTACCATCAGGTATATGCGTAGTATTGGATTATCATTTAATGTCCATATTTACATTGTAATGTCTATGAACTAATGATTTGCATTTTAGGTTTCGTAAAACCGTCTCGGTTAAATCCGAGATGCAACCCGGCCGATAGGAGGTTGATAGAGCTACACGGGAGCAGGTAACAATTATATCTTTCATGTCTTTTCTTTTAGCATGAGCTAAGTGACAACTTATTGCTTTGATGCATCTTTCTTGTATTTTGTTGTAGGCACTGGAAAGAGCCGGGTTGGACTGGGATGGGCCATATTACAAAGGTTAACGCTGTGCTGGGAGCCCTTAGCCGGTACTACTACCCTGTCATGGTTGAGTCAGGCGGGGATAGATTCGCGACCCTGGCCCTGGAAGCACTGGGCGTTGAAGGAGAATGTGGAAGGAGGCGAAGACAGCCAAACATGTCAGGGCGCAGTGTGGGCTGGCTTCTGGGTGAGTTTGCGTTATGTATTTACTCTATTTGAGTATTGCTTTAAATGTAAATACAATTTGACAATGTGTTATTATATGCAGGAGAGGTTCCGGCTTGAGAACGAATACAATTACAACATTTTGAAGAAGGCCAAAAGCGTCTTCAACAGGGCGGCACAAAAGGTTGTCGGAGATTCGTTCACCAATGCACGGATTCAAGCTGTCATCAATTTTTACAAGAAGGTGAAGAAGGTGAACATGAGAAGAGGACCAGAGGCGAGGAGGATACACCTAACAGAACAAGAGTATCTCCATAGCTCGGTCGATTGGATAATGAAGGACATGGATGCTTGGAGGTGGATGTGCCGGTACTGGGCGTCGGAGGAATTTCAAGAAAAATCAAATAGAAATCGAGGGAACAGAAGTAGTAGATTGGGGAAGCACAAGTACGGCGCAGACGGACACATTGGGCTAGAGCAACGCATGGTAAGTATCGGTATTATAATTGTGAGTGAATTTGTCACTATGTTTCTAACTTTGCACCGTAGGAGGTTGAAAGTGGGAGTACTCCCAGTTTTGTGGAAGTTTACATCCGGGGGCACAAAGGTGAGGATCCACAGAACCCAGATGTTTTGTGCGATGACGGGGCTAGTGAGAGGATGGTAAGTATAAATGACACTATGTTTTCTGCAAATTTACATCCGGGAGCACCAATATGCTGTTTTGCAGGCGTCATATGCAGAACAAATGACACAACGTCATGGGCCGGAGTTTGATTGGAGGGCCACGCCGGTCGATGTGGAAGCCTTGTACCACGCTGGAGGGGGCCTAAAGCATGGGAGGTTAGTTAATAAAACTGATTTTAATTGTTTTCGCTCTATGAATAAAAATATGTTGCATGGTCACATTTCAGTATATATCGTTTGTAGGTGGGCGATGGGGGATGGAGTTGTGGACTGCGATCATGTTCCACGAGGCTCGGTTTCCTCACAGGGGAGTGCTCGCTCGTCGAGGTCCGCACGGGAAGCACAAGCGCAGGAGGAGGCTCGTGAAGCGCGAGAGGAGGCTCGTCAAGCGCGAGAAGAGTCTCGTCAAGCACGAGAGGAAGCTCGCAGAAGCCGAGAAGACTCGGAATACATGAAAATGTATCTGCAGGTACAATCTCAACTTTGAACAAATCGCTCAATTGTACATTTGTGATTAAAATCTATTACACAATCTATATGCAGCAACTGTCACAATCTCTTGGACCTAACGTGCCGGTGTTTCGCCCTCCTGTTATGCCCCAGGTAAAGATACTTGAGTTCATTACTCTCTAATTCACTTAGCTCGTAAAATCACGTTTCTCACAAACTTGACTATTATGTCATAGGGCTCCCAACCACCTCCTTTCTACATGTTTTCTCCGCACATGCAGCCACCACCACAAGGAGATGCATCACAGGGTGCTCAGCCTCCCCCGATGTCCTTCATAAACCCTACTGGGATGCAGACACCACCCCTAGGAGATGCACCTCAGGTTCTATGAAATTCTCATGCATTCTTTATTTTAAAAAAAATCTATTCTGTATACTTTATATCACAAACTATGATCCACAGAGTTCCCAGCCTCCTCGTCCTTTCTACATGTTCACTCCACAGATGCAACCACCTTCTGTAGGAGAGGCACCACAGGTAAAGACGGATTGGTTCAATTAGTTATTCAAAATTTGAATGAATGATTTATATGTGGCATAATGTACCTGTCTATGCCTTATAGGGCTCCCAGCCTCCAAACCCGTTATACATGTACCCACCACCTATGCCAGGCCAAGGAATGCCTATGTACTTCAACCAGTGGGCCGTGCAGCAACCTCAGACGACACCACAGGTATGGATGTCAAAAACATTCCAAGTTTGCGAAACTTGAGCGACTCTTGCTAAACTTACTCGATTCTAGCACATTTAGCAAAAACCGATGATATGTTACTTGTAACACAACCTAGTCTTGAACTTGCAGGTTTCTGGGTCACGCCCTCTAGCATGTACTAACGATGACATCATAGAAGACATCATAGTCACGCCCTCCGGCGATGGCGGTAGTGCCCACAACTCCAACAACCCCGAGACATGAATTCCATTGTGAGCTCGATTAATTGGTGTATTACTATTGGATTTTATGACTTCGTCGTCGGATTTGGATTGTGATGGATAGATTGTGATCGACTTATTGTGATGGACTTATTGTGATGGAATGTGGATTGTATTTATTGCGGTTGTAATGTGTTGTACGTCATTGTGTAGTTTACAAATTGTTGTTGGATGTGTGATTCATTATCTAAGGATCTGCTAGAATGTCTCCTTCTGGTTTGAAAGATTGATATATATTATAACTGCAAATGTTTTTTTGTCTGCTGAGTGGATGTCCTATTTACTAGAGAGGTCATGTCGAAATTTTTTACATTTTGGTGACTTCGTTTTAAGCATTATTTACTAGAGAGGTCCTATTATGTCTGCTTATTTCAACCTCTATAGGCAGTACAAAGTAATGAAGACAAACATTTGTTTATTATCAGGTAATTTGGATTGCCCTATCTTCGATTTTTGATTTTCAGCTTCCAAAATTAGCTATTGCAATAAGTTGCTAATACAAATATTTGTTTATTTTCAGGTTTCTATTTGATAAGAACTGTCCGGACTACAAATATCAGGTATCAGCAAGTCAAGTAGCATTCTAAGCAAAAATTATAAGGAAATTTGCTATTCATATCTAATGATATGGCAAGTTATTTGCATGACAATCTTTGGTTAGAAATCGCAGCGGACGTTTGCTTTTGCAGATTTTGCGGTCTATCTCCCGTGCTTCTTGTTTCTATGATTGAAAAAGATGGAATTTTTTTTTGATAGAATTTGTTTTTATGTTTCAAGAATGCGTTGTGCATGCAAAGTGCATATCTGATAGCGATGTGGTAGAGATTGATGCTTCCAAACCGGATTGCAAATCTAGAGTTGCACCTTGCTCAGAATGCCTGTGAAGTTCTGCTTCTTCGCACTTCAAGGTTCTTATTGTAGATGATTGCCAACACATGGATAAGGAGGGATGGTACTCTATCTACAGCAGCCTTGAAGGGATTCCTGACAGCTCAATCTTTGTCATGATCACATCGACATTGATAAACTACCAAGCAATTCGGTTGGATGGTGCCGAGCTACGAGTGTTTTGCAAGATAGATGATGCAGTGATTGCCCGCCGGTTGAGTAAGATTTGCTCGTAAGAAGGTATGGAGTTCAAGCCGGGCCTGGAGCTTCTTTCTCGCAAAGCCAATGGCTCCATTCGAGATGCAGTTCAAATGCTTGACCAACTAACTCTGCTCGGAAAAAGAATCGGCAAATCAAGAACATATGACTTAGTGGGTTGATTACTCCGCTTTTACGCCATTGATAAATCAGCTTTTTCTTGTTTGAAAAGTATACATTAACTAGCTCTTTGTATTTTTGGCAGATAGGTGATGTATCGAGAGGAGTTGCTTGACCTTCTTAATTTGGCTATGTCATCGGATGTCGCTACCATTGTCGAGCGCTAGGGAGCTTTTGAGTTCAAAAGTCGATCCCTGCAGCTATTAGCTCAGCTTGCAAATCTTATCATGGATATTTTAGCTCGGAAGCACTAGTCGATTCTTCGAAGTTAGAAAAGTTCTTGGTAAACACACATGTATGACCCCTTCCCTCCTATGCATACTTTAAAGTTGTGCAGGCTACATATGAAATGAGTAATGACCACGTATATGTTATTTTATTGTTGAAAATTATTTTTAGCATCAGTATTATGTTGTCTTTTTCACTGAACCTCCTGAATAAAATTTCTACTTTTAAACATGAGTTATTAAGCTTAATGCCATCCGATACAATATATGCATATCACACCCATAGTGTATACGAATATGTTATTTCCATATCCATCTCACCTTTTATATCTAAACTTCTCAAGCTGCTGAAGTCGATGTGCACAAACTTAGGAATGCAATCGAAATACTTTCTCAAATCGAAAAGCAATTGAAAACCACGAAGAGCCGCCTACATGGCTTATCGCAGCTCATTACGATTTAATATGAGAGAGCCTTCTTGTATAGACGAGCATCTGCCTCAAGCATGTTCACAGAGAGTCAGACAGGTAACGATGTCCTCTGCCCCCATAGTTACTATGATTTTGATTCCTTTCTGAACAGCATATACTTAAGTTCTTTGTTGAAATATCGCAAATTATTTTATATATTAATATCATTATGAAACAAGACTGTGTTGATGAACAAGTCACTTTCTCAATGTATCTGTTCGGTGACAACTAAGCTATTCATTATGCGGATGATGGGGCTGCTATCTTGAATGATGAAAGCTTACAGACCAGTTCTATTCTTTGTTATCTAACAAAATCGGTTGTCTAGATATGAATAGCAAATTAGATATGAATAGCAAATTTATGTTTATTTGAGTAAGAAAACATGCATGATATAGCAAATTAGATATGATATAGCAAATTAGATCATGGTAGAACATTTATGTTTATTTGAGTAAGAAAACATGCATGATATTACGCAGCTTAAAATAAAATGGTGCCACCATAATGGTCAATAATAGCACATGTACTTAGCACTCAGTTTGTTGATTTATGATTAGATAACAACATGTGTGTTTTCATGACAACTCTTTGAATTAACCATGTGTTCCCCTAATATTGATGTTTTTCTCATCTATTTTGTAAGTTAATTTGAGTTGGAGCATATATGGCTGCCTTGGCTTATAGGGATTATCTCGTTCAATCTGGTTCACTAGCAATTGCTTCTTGTTGCGATTAATGTGATGTGGGGAATGGCAAGGTGTACCTATAGACCTCTAGCACTTTGTTAGGTTAGGTGCTCCAATCTCTTGAGACCTACTATATCATTCTTTTAGGTACGTAAAAAATCTCTGCTGGGCAAAAGCTAGAATCCCAAGATATAGTGCATCAAGGATGTTCTTATATATCCTAATTAGGATGTTCATCTACCAATTCTTTGGTCAACGATTATTACACCATTTTTAGAAAGTGTCTATTCAATCACTGCACCAAATTAGTTTGTTTGGCTATTTTCCCATTGCTTTCTAACAATTAGACATGATGTATAGTTCTCCATCAGTTCGAGGGCTTTGTTTCAAAGATTTACGTATCCAAATGATACTCATAATATTTTCTACTTAGGTAGATATTTATCTCCTCTTTTTATTCCACCCATAGATAGCTTTTACATCCCTCACAGTAAGAGAGTATACATTTCCTATTCAGTGATTAAGGATGCTTTTCAGTTTTCACCAATCTACCTATTTCTTTTCAATCTTTGCAGATATACTAGGTGGTCAAGGGCAGTTGCATCTGCTTTTAATGTGTTATTTGTTTGTAAGGCTCAGTTTGCATACATTAAAATGCCATTTTGTAGCATTCATAATTACAAATGTAATAGGAGAGTTTGACTTCATATATTATTTGTTGTGCTCATACAAACAATGTTATTCTGTTATAGGACATTATACCATATTGGGAGTTAACCATGTAAATAATGCTCGACTTGCTAAAAAAATATGATGGAATGTACTTTGTTTAAGTTGGACTGCCCTCTCTTTCCTTATGTGTATTGTCCATCGCTGATGACCAGTTATTTCTTTGTTTACCTAAAGAACTGATGACAAACATTATATGAAGCCATGAGAAGACATGTTTTAAATTTAAGATACAATCAATTATCACGATATTTCATTTTGTTGATTCACAACAGAGAGATTGTTTTTTGTTTAAAGTTTGGGGTTCCATTGCAACGCATGGGCACCTTATTAGTATATATATATATATATATATTTGTGTATAAATGATAAATTCATCAGCCATTAAAAACCCATGAATTTATCTGGGTGCTCCAGATAAATTCATGGGTTTCTTAAGCCCACGAATTTAACAATTAAATTCGTGGGTTTTTTGAGCCCACGAATTTATCTAGGTGCTCCAGATAAATTCATGGGTTTTTTGAGCCCACGAAATTAACAATTAAATTCGTGGGTTTATTGAGCCCTCGAATTTAACAGATTAACTTCGTGGGTATATTGCCCACGAATTTAACAGATTAAATTCGTAGGTTTCGGTGGCGCACGATTTTAATTGGCCTAAATTCGTGGGTTTCGGTGACGCACGAATTTAACTCAGGTTCCCAGTTAAATTCATGGGCTTGTCAGAAACCCATGAATTTAAATTAAATTCATGGGTGCCCACGAATTTAATTGATTAATTTCGTCGAGTTAAATTCGTGAAGTAAATTCGACGGTTTGCGCACGAATTTAACTTAAATTCGTGGGTTTTGGCATAAATTCGTGGGTTTCTGGCCCACGAATTTTCCCCTGATTCCTGTAGTGGAGAACTTGCTAGGCGAAGATACCTTTGTCCCTCCCCCACCATGGTTGAGAAATCTTTAAGTCTCCTTTGGCGATTTGGGCGACCTAGGGTTTCTAGCTTTGCGCCCAAGACCCTCGATGGTTCCTCCCACCGGGTCTCCTTCACCAAGATGTCTTCTTCTTCGGAATCCTTATCAGTGTCGGAGGGTAACGCCGACCCTACGACCGCGGGGTGGGAGACCTCCGTCACCACGACGTCCCGCTTGGAGGAGCTGGTCGCTGCCAGCGTCCTTCCTCCGCTGGAGTTGATCTCCGCCCGTCCCGCCGCAGGTGACCCTTACCCCACACCTCTAGAGAATGAGATTGTGGTGTTCGAGTCCTTCTTCTGGCAAGGATTTAGCGTTCCTGGAAGCGCCTTCTTCCGAGGGCTCCTTCACTTTTACGAAATCGAGCTGATCAATTTGAATCCCAACTCCATTCTTCACATTACTATCTTCGTTCAGCTTTGCGAGGCATATCTTGGGATACGTCCTCATTTTGACTTGTTCCGCTCCCTCTTCTTGCTCAAGCCTCATCCGAATCGGGCTGCTCCCAGCGTCATTGGGGGCGCCAGGCTCCAACTGCGAGAGGGCTTGAAGAAACGGTACTTCGTCATCCCCCTCAAGACCTCCCTCAAAGGTTGGAGGCGGGAGTGGTTCTATTGTGCCAATGTTGACCCTTTTCTCGCCCCTTTCGCTGGCCGCACCCCTAAAGCTTCCCGATGTTGGAGCGATGCCCCGGATGACGGTGGTTTGGACCAAGTCTCCGAGCTTCTGGAATGGGTTAGCGATCTGAAGAACCGAGGGCTGACGAGCCCTGGAATCGCGATCAGCTTTGTGCAGCGCCGGGTGCAGCCCTTAAAGGAGAGAATCCATTTGGGGTTCCAGTACGACGGGTCTCAGGATCCCACCCAGGAGACGGATACGTCCTTGTCGAAAGATGGATTGGCGGCACGGGTGGTTGACCTCTTCGTGCCTAGTACTGTGATCACCAACAGGGGCTGCCCTCACAAATTTTCGGCGGTGAACCCTCCCCCTCCTGTGAGTGCACCACTCTCCCAAAAAACTGTCCCATGATTTTTGCCTGATGTGTGATTCTGACAGCGTGCGATCGTTCCTTTTTCAGGAACGCGAGTCCTTCTTTTCTGACGCTCCGGTCGTCGGCCTCTCTCGGCTAAGGAATGCTCAGGCCAAGCGAGCGGCTGACACCTCGGCCGATGAGCTGCGCCGGGAATAGGCGGAGGAGGCTACTGGCCCTTCGTCAGCCGGACCTTCAACCTCCGCGTGCCGGATCACGGCCGCAGAGCCACGACCCTCTGTCTCGAGGCAGCCCATTTCTGGTCTTTGGTCTGGTTCCCTTCCGAGTGGTGCTGGGACTCGGATGAAACCTGGGATGAAATTTAAGAAATCCAGGAGGTATTCTTTTGGGCAATCCTTGTCTTTTTGTTATTACCTGTGCTGAGATGTTTTCCCTTTTTTGCCGATTCAGGACTCCTACTATGGACGTCCCAGTGGAGGGGTCTGTAACACCCTACAAATCTAAACTGTCGTACAAGAAAATTTCGACAGCATCTCTCCTAAAATTAGGACAAAACGGAAGCGACAACAAGATTCATAATAACCATTATAAACAGGAATAACATAAAAGCATCAATACTAGAGATAACAAGTCTAAATCAACCAGAAAACAATCATAAACGTAAAACAGCTCCAAAGAGGACATGAACAGTCTATGATTAATAAAATTTCAGCAAGCTAATGAATTATTAAATGCACTAGTCCATGTGATTCGTGATGACCCCGGAGGGTTGATTGTGCTACTAAGCCCACCCTTCAAGCTTACGACTCGCGAGAACTACCTGAAAACAACAAAATAACAAGGGGTGAGATTGGGTAATCTCAGCAAGCGGAACAACTTCTAACGAATAACACAGCCACAGTAAAACTAGCATACCAAATTCCTCATGTCCAATACCACATTATAGAGTCCACACAACCTCAGTAAAATGCATATGATTGTGCACATGCTTATGCCATGATCCTCCTCACCGTGCCCTTTCTCAGGAACACACGGTGTTGTACGACTCTGATCGCGCCGCGCTAGCGTCGACAAACTTCCAATGCATGATTATGCAGTTAATGCTTCATGCATAAATACATTCATAACTTCCCACTCTGAATTCACATGCTTGCATACCATCAAATAACATGGATAGAATGCGAACATCATTGAGATAGAATATCTCCACAATTCATCTTGCAAACAACATCTTTCTTCATTCTTACTCATGATTCAAAAGCCAAACAACCACATCACAATGCAGGATAGGATATTGTAATCTCATAAACAAGTAGTTAAACCATGTAGGTGTGCTGCAATTAAGGTTTATATTGAAGACGAAACAAATAGCGAGTTATAGTTTAGCAAGACCGCTACTTCCACTTGCCTTTACCAACGTGGATGACGAACCTAGTTGCGTCCAGAAGGGGCACCACCTGTACAAGTATTATTTCAGTACATAGCGACATCACAAATGATCACACAACTCGAACACACGCTTCCTAATCCCCGTTCCCTTCTTAAGCGCCAAAAACCCCAATCTGTCCGGGTCAAACAGCATCACCCTCTCTTCACAATTTCGTATCTTTTTTTATAAAGATCATAAAAATACAAAAAAATTACAGTAGCTAGATATTGACGAGATATACAACTTTCATGAAGATCACAAATTTCAATTCCACTGTTAAACATGCCTAAACAAACGTCCAACACAGTGGACAAAATCTGTTTCCAGATTCTGTCCGTCATCTTGCAAGAGCGATAACTCTCAGACCCACGCCCCAAAAATTCTGAAAATATTACAGAAGCTAGATCTCGACGTTATATACAACTTTCTAGTTATAGGTTTTTGCAGGAAAAATTTCTATGCAACGTAAAACGCGAAACAATCCGCGCTGCACAATCTCCCCTTCCAAAAACAGCACCACGTGAACATCTACCCTTCTCCCCCATCAAGATCCATCTAAATCACTCACCACCAGATCTAAAACACTCCTAATCCCTAGTTAGAACAGGGGTAAAAGATTGGGAATTTTACCTTGAGTTCTCCCTTGAGAACCCACGAAAAACGCGCGACGATTCCCGAAACGGAAATCTGCTCGTCCTCCACGCCTCCACGGATCCTCTTCTCGCTTGCTCCTTCGCGTTTCGCGGTGGATCTTGAGCCACCACGCAAGGGGAGGAAGAGGAGGGGTGGTGTGGCTGCTAGGGGAGGAAGGGGGGCGCCCTAGGGCTTTTGGGGGGGTGACACCCCTTTTATATGGTGGCCCGGCCCACTAGGGGAAAAGAGAGAGAGGTGGGGAGGGGATTCGCAGCCCAGGCCCAGGTTTTCGTCGGCCCACTGTTTCTAGCCCGACAACTCCAAATTTAATATTAATACGCCGGATAAACTTCAATTATTTCATCCCCCGACAAATCCTTCATTCCTCTCCCGAAACAAAACCAGGAAAAGGAACCCTAGAATCGCTCTGACGCTCTAAGGCATCACATTCTCCCCTCCTTAAAAGGATTCGTCCCCGAATCTACTCCTCTTTGCTACGGAACCTTAAAAAAAAGGAAGGCAAAATGGTAATCAACACTTTACCTTCAGCATCCTCAAAGAGTGTAGGATACTTCTTCCGCATCTGGTCCTCAAGTTCCCAAGTTGCATCCCGCTCAGACTAATTGGTCCACAAATCTTTCATTGGACACTAACACGAACTATTCCCCTATTAAATAAAGGACACCTATTAGGTGAATCTGGTATCGATCTGGAATCTCAACTCCCACTTCTCTCTTCAACCCGATCGCGAAACTCCGCATTCCAATCTCAACTCCTCTACCACAGTTCGTCGCATTCTGGACGACGCGAACCATGTGAGACACAACGCCCTAGGTAAGTCTCTAAATCAACCCAAACACAAACTCCTATCTCCTACAAGTGATTGATCTTTTACAAAAAGAACCAATATCCACCCTTACCAACGACAGAGATAGCCTACTTTACAACCAGGGTCCGTAAATCCGCAGAAACAATAACAACCGAACACAATCACTACAGTTGACACAAACTCGCTCGAACCCAGCGATAAAAGTTCCAAAAAATTAATGTAATTACCTGCAACTTCCAAGTTGTCCACTACTAAATTAAGCAACCCCACCGAGGAACACATCAATGAAAACAATTCTCCAAAAAGGTTTGAATTGAGTCATACACAACCTTCCTTTACTCTTCACTTTTAAACTACTTACGATCAGCGACCCACACTAGTTTTCCCTTGTAAGAAGGTTTCGCCTTCACATTCTTCCACCCAAGGACCAGGGCAAGGAGTACAATCCTTGAATAAACTCAACCATAACATAAACATTCATTTTCTTACCCCAAGCTTGAACGTAAAAGAAATCTTAATTCTAACTAACACAACGAACGACAATCACCACCTTTAAACCAAAGGGCTGAAATTCACATACACGGAACTCAACTTGGAAGAGGAACTCCATAGAACCAAAACCACCAAAAAATTTTCTTCGGGAGAAGCTCTATTCAAAAGAGAAACACCGCGAAAGTCTTCTCGCAAATGCATTTCACTTTTACCAAAACAAATCATCTCACTTTTATCCAAGGCCGAGCCATTCGTAAAAAGAAACTGATCAAGGAATTAAATGCTTCCACACAACCACCATCTCTTTTTCCTTAAAAAGGAACCAAACTCACTTCCCAACAGAAAAAATTGTTTCAACCACGAATATCATTCATGTCACAACCAGAAGAATCGTCTCTTAAACAAAAACTATCAAACACCTCACACCACAACACAACTATAGCCCAAAATAGAAATACAAATATTTCCAGATCATGAAGTTCCAAATCTTACATTGGATTAGCTACTTCTTTTGATCAACAATGCAACCGATAACTCGACCTTGAAAACTACGGACACAGTCAAAGCATACATCCTTGAGCATAAATGTCGATTCATAACTTAAGCTAGTTTTCTTATCAAAGATGAATGAATGACGATATTTAATAGAATAACATTCCAAAATCTCCACAAATTACTTCAAGGTTAATCATTCTTTTATCCTTGTTTTAAGCCTCGAAATTAACCCACATTTGGCGTAATCATTCTAAGTTTAGGGAAACTCAACACAAGACAAAGAATACTTTGACCGAAAGTATTCAACCCAAATATCAAACAAACAAACCAATCCATATGAATTTTTAAACATAAGTTCAGCATAACTCCCGCCATCTATAGCATTCCACTACCCTTACCATTTAGATTTCAATATTCCCTATTTACTCATTGAGAAGGCCCATCAGGATTTAACAACAACTACACAACAAATTCTTACTCTTATTACCTTTTCCACAATTATAAATAAAGTTCACAGTGCTTATCAAAACACATCCAACCAACACTACCTCATCAAGATCCCCACGGAGCAGCCTAACCTATATCATCATATTCTAAATTTGAAAGGCATTGCTTCAACAAGTCTTTCAGCATGATGAACCTATAAATTCCATACCACATACGCGTCAACATCTCGACAATGGAAATTTATTCACCTAAAAGATGACTCAACAAGTAAATATTATCTCAACAAGGCACCAATCATAAATAGAAGTTTAAAGCATACATTTATTAAGGACAAAATCACGCGTCATGCTAACTATCCCTGGTTCACTCCATCACAACATGTTACAATTTCCACCATTTTAACAAAGGTTTTCAACAATTAATCTAATCAGTTACCACCACTACTAAGTCATCAATATCAATAATTGGCATAATTGTAAAACAACAACATTGCTTTTAGTTACCCTATCCATAGGCTATGACAAACTGTCACTACACAACATACTCCAACTATGTAAAATAGATTGAATAATTTAAGCCATCCAAAGCTCTTATAACAACAACGCTAAATTAAATTTAATTTTTTTTTAATTTTTTTTAGCTACCCTATACACGGGTTATAGCAAAATTGCCACTCCAAGACATACTCCAGCCTTTTTTTTTAAAGTGAACTGAATAGGTGAAATCATCACAAAGCTCTTACGGCAATGGCAAAAACTTATGTCTTCCCAATTGATATCGATACTAGCATTATTGGAACGTAACTGCATACTTCCGAATCTACTAATAGTTTGCAACGTCATAAATATCAACTCTAATCAATTTCCAAGTTAAAGTCACTAGCCAACACGATTAAATTAGAACATCTTTAAACAACCAAAGATGGTTTCTTTAACAATATCGGTAGTCCACCATTACAATTAAATTGTTCTACCGACCTTATATTAAAATGTCTCTAAATAACCCACTAATTTTCTATTACCTTCACAGTAGTTTACATCATCGTAATGTTCTAACTACGAATCAAGATTTAAAGCTTTAAACATTGTCCATGGTCAAGGGCACATTAAAATAATGCAATAAATCCTAAGCATGCACATTAACACATTCAATCATTATCGCTATAGAGCAATCTACAATACTAGAAGTTTATTTAATCTCAAGCTAAAGATAACAATTACATTTTAATTGATTCAACTCACAAATTAACTTAGAAGTACATCATTCCATAAACCACATTGTTACATACTACGTAACACAGACATAAAATTTCTAAACACCGTCATGGGTCACCTACCCTTGACAAACAGAGGCAATCCTAAACATTAAAAAAACAAACACAGTTCTAGATCAAGAACAAACACCTAAAAAATTCTTCTTTTCGTGCAAGGAAGAAAAGCAAAATCCAAACATAAATGCAAGAGAGCTCGACCCTCAAATGTCCAATCATAGTAGCCAAAACTCTTCAAGAAATCCAAAACCTACACTTTCCACAAAGGAAGACGGATGCAAAAGGGAAGACCAAATGTCCAACTAAATTTTTCCGATAAAGATTCAAACTTAGCTCCATCCAAATTGATCTGCAACAGAGAAACTCCAACCCCTTCTTTTAAAAAAAAAAAAATCGGAAACAACAACCACGTAAATTTCCTCCCAACGATAGTCCATCACAATAAATCAGGTGCCAAAGCAAAATTGTGACCAAAAGACGCGCATAACGTAGAACTCTTCTTCTCGTGTCTTCACTCAAAGGAGACAAAACCACAAACCGCCAAAAGGACAAATCAGTGAGTGCTCAAAACTAAGCATTTTCCTCGGTTTGAACCAACCACATACCCGTAAAACCAACCAAAACCGATCACAAGACGGTAAAGAACATCCGAAGGAATCCATCACCAACCTCTTCTATTTGACTCCAGTCACTACCCGATCTACGACAGACACGGATAAGTACTCTTTCCCTACAGGGGTATAATAGTTCTTCGGTGGTGACTCTACCCGCCACACCACAAACCACAGCCTCACTACAAACAAAAGGTGACCGAAACCCTTCGGCACCACAACCACACTTTATCACAAATGAAGCAACTCAATCAAATATATCATAAATATAGCATTATACATCATCAAAAGTAGCATTCAACAACAAAGCTTAAATTCAACCTTTAAGCATAAGGCAACGATACCCATACCCTTTCCTCTGTGCATCCATGTGTGTCAAATTTTAAATTAGTGATTCCACTTACACAAGTTTTAATGTTGCTATCCTATGACAAAATTTTAGTTAAAACCTAGGCCATGTTTCTAAGTTATTCCACATCACATTTTACTTGTATCCTATAGTATGACACTAAAAATAGACATTCCAAGGACCTACAGCCCGCTTCGATACCAACTATAACACCCTACAAATCTAAACTGTCAGACAAGAAAATTTCGACAAGCATCTCTCCTAAAATTAGGACAAAACGGAAGCGACAACAAGATTCATAATAACCATTATAAACAGGAATAACATAAAAGCATCAATACTAGAGATAACAAGTCTAAATCAACCGTAAAACAAACATAAACGTAAAACAGCTCCAAAGAGGACATCAACAGGTCTATGATTAATAAAATTTCAGCAAGCTAATGAATTATTAAATGCACTAGTCCATGTGATTCGTGATGACCCGGAGGGTTGATTGTGCTACTAAGCCCACCCTTCAAGCTTACGACTCATGAGAACTACCTGAAAACAACAAAATAACAAGGGGTGAGATTGGGTAATCTCAGCAAGCGGAACAACTTCTAACGAATAACACAGCCACAAGAAACTAGCATACCAAATTCCTCATGTCCAATACCACATTATAGAGTCCACACAACCTCAGTAAAATGCATATGATTGTGCACATGCTTATGCCATGATCCTCCTCACCGTGCCCTTTCTCGGGAACACACGGTGTTGTATCTGCATCGCCAAGACGCTGGCGTCGACAAACTTCCAATGCATGATTATGCAGTTAATGCTTCATGCATAAATACATTCATAACTTCCCACTCTGAATTCACATGCTTGCATACCATCAAATAACATGGATAGAATGCGAACATCATTGAGATAGAATATCTCCACAATTCATCTTGCAAACAACATCTTTCTTCATTCTTACTCATGATTCAAAAGCCAAACAACCACATCACAATGCAGGATAGGATATTGTAATCTCATAAACAAGTAGTTAAACCATGTAGGTGTGCTGCAATTAAGGTTTATATTGAAGACGAAACAAATAGCGAGTTATAGTTTAGCAAGACCGCTACTTCCACTTGCCTTTACCAACGTGGATGACGAACCTAGTTGCGTCCAGAAGGGGCACCACCTGTACAAGTATTATTTCAGTACATAGCGACATCACAAATGATCACACAACTCGAACACACGCTTCCTAATCCCCGTTCCCTTCTTAAGCGCCAAAAACCCCAATCTGTCCGGGTCAAACAGCATCACCCTCTCTTCACAATTTCGTATCTTTTTTTATACAGATCATAAAAATACAAAAAAATTACAGTAGCTAGATATTGACGAGATCTACAACTTTCATGAAGATCACAAATTTCAATTCCACTGTTAAACATGCCTAAACAAACGTCCAACACAGTGGACAAAATCTGTTTCCAGATTCTGTCCGTCATCTTGCAAGAGCGATAACTCTCAGACCCACGCCCCAAAAATTCTGAAAAAATTACAGAAGCTAGATCTCGACGTTATCTACAACTTTCTAGTTATAGCTTTTTGCAGGAAAAATTTCTATGCAACGTAAAACGCGAAACAATCCGCGCTGCACAATCTCCCCTTCCAAAAACAGCACCACGTGAACATCTACCCTTCTCCCCCATCAAGATCCATCTAAATCACTCACCACCAGATCTAAAACACTCCTAATCCCTAGTTAGAACAGGGGTAAAAGATTGGGAATTTTACCTTGAGTTCTCCCTTGAGAACCCACGAAAAACGCGCGACGATTCCCGAAACGGAAATCTGCTCGTCCTTCACGCCTCCACGGATCCTCTTCTCGCTTGCTCCATCGCTAAGCCAGTGGATCTTGAGCCACCACGCAAGGAGGAAGAGGAGGGGTGGTGTGGCTGCTAGGGGAGGAAGGGGGCGCCTAGGGCTTTTGGGGGGTGACACCCCTTTTATATGGTGGCCCGGCCCACTAGGGGAAAAGAGAGAGAGGTGGGAGGGATTCGCAGCCCAGGCCCAGTTTTCCTCGGCCCACTGTTTCTAGCCCGACAACTCCAAATTTAATATTAATACGCCGGATAAACTTCAATTATTTCATCCCCCGACAAATCCTTCATTCCTCTCCCGAAACAAAACCAGGAAAAGGAACCCTAGAATCGCTCTGACGCTCTAAGGCATCACAGGGTCTCCTGAAAAGGAGCCCCTGGGACCGGCTTCTCCAAGGGGGACCCCCCCTCGTCGGCTAGGTCACCGTCCCCCTCGGCAGCTGGGGCGTCGCCACCTCGCACTGCTGGCCCGACCGCTGAGCCAGCAAGTGGCCCAGCAGTCGAGGAGCTTGACCCGGCTCTGCCTCCCGAAGTGGAGGAGGTGCGTCGAGAGCCACCACCACTCGGTCCCCGTCAGGGTGAGTTTTCTGTCTTTCTTTGGTCTGTTCTTATTAGGGAATGTTGGCCTCCACCTGAGACTCTGCCCTGTCGCCTAGGACATGGGAGAGCGCTCGGAGCAGAGGTCGCAATTTTTTCGGAAGGTGCTCCCCAAGATCAAGGAGCACCAGAAGTATCAGGACAAGGTCAACGAGATCAGCAGCGACAGATGGAAAGAGGTCCACGGGCTAGAGACCCAGTGTATGGCGATCCGAGAGGAGAAGGTGAAGCTTGAGCATGCGCTCGAAGGTGAGATCCTCCCCTGGACTCGGTTTGGACATCTTTTTGGACAATTGGAAAGGATGATGACGCTCTTGTGTTTCAGAGCGCGATTCGACCATTGCTGAGCTGAGAGCCCGACTGGAGGCTTCAGAAAGTTCTGACCTCGAAGCTCGAGTCGGCTTGGAGAGGATACAACGGGAGCTGAAGGGTAAATTTCTTTGACTTGGATTGAACGTACTTGGCGTCGGGTGTGTTTTCTGATGGCAGTTCGGCTTTGGTGCAGAATGCAAGGAGAAGATGACCACTGCCGAACGGTGTGATGTGGGCTAACCTGGACCGTTCGATGAAGATCGCACGGCGGAGAAGCTTTGCGAGTCGGCGGTGGCGCGCGGCGGCGTGCAGCTGCCGGAGTGGAGGGGGACGACCACGGGCACAGCGATTTGATGCCCCTCCGACGAGGTGAGTGCGCCCCTCGGTTGCGGCTTGGCTTGACGGGCTCAGAATCGCCACGGACGGCGGAGGAGCTCCGGTGACGGCGGAACGCAACAATGACCGAGGTGAAGCCCTAAGCAACTACGGCGAGGGATTGCAGCCTCAGCAGGGCGCTACGGGCGGAGACAGCTAGGGAAAAAGCGGCGCGGGGTCATGGCGATCCTCGTGCGGGGTCTCGGTCATTAAATAGGCCACGGATTCCGCGGAATCCTCGAACCCTAACGGAGTTCGGTCATGGCGCGGTGGCGGAGTCCGCCCCGGACACGGGAAGACGACGCGCGCCAGCCGTCCACGTGTTCAGAACCAACGGCTAGGATCGAACCGGCATGACCCAGTCCGACCCGGACACGGTACGGCGACGTGGCAAGCTCTTAGCCGTTGGATCGAAATCACGGCCCACGTGCCCTGGTCCGCCCGACTTCGTTCGCGGCTCGAGCGTGGTTCGGTCGGACTCGACTCGAGTCCGACTCGGGCTCGATCGGATGAACAAGACAAACCCACTCGTATTTTCCAATGATTTAATATTTAAAATAATTCCCGAGAATTCATTTAATTCATTAAAAATAGCAAAAGACTCGGAAAAATTCGAGAAAAATTCGAAAATACTTTGGATCATTTTGGACTCAAATAAAATATTTCCAACAAAAATTTATTTGCAAAATTAAATTCTTTAATTATTTCAAAATGGAATAAATTCAAATAAATTCCAAATAAATCCAAATAAATTCCAGAAAATTCCAAAAATTCACCAAAGGGCCAAATCACACATGAATTTAAGAAAAGCAAAATTTTGGGGTGTTACAAACCTCCCCCCCTTAATAGAATCTCGTCCCCGAGATTCAGGGCTTACTAAAGGAATAGGTTTGGAAACTCTTTCTTCAAATCCTCCTCGCTCCCAAGTCGCTTCACTTTCTTCATGGTTGCTCCATCGAACTCTACGTAAACGGGTTGACTTGTTTCTAGTTTCTCGATCCATTGTGTCCGTAATCCTCACAGATGTTCCTTATAAGTCAAGTCCTCTTGCAACTCGATTGACTCTAGCGATGTCTGCTCTCAGAACTCGGAGACATTTCTTCAACTGGGACACATGGAATACGTCGTGTACTCGCTAACGATCGCGGGCAACTCCACTGGTAAGCAACTTCGCCTCTGCGGCTCAAAATCTTAAATGGTCCAACATAACGGAGTGCGAAGTTTCCCTTTGGCATGGAACCTCTTAACTCCCCGAGAGGCGTAACTCGAGGTATACAAAGTCTTCGGTTCAAAACTCAAATCTCGCGACGATTGTCAAAGATAACTCTTTTGTCGAGATTGGGCTATCTTCAACCTTTCCCTAATCATAGCGATCTGCTCTTCACCTCTTGAAGAATATCAGGCCCAAAGACACGGCGCCACGGTCTCATTCCAATTCAATGGCGTCCGACAGGTCGACCATACAAAGGCCTCGAAGGTGACATCTCAGAACTAGCCTGATAACTATTGTTGTAATCGAACTCGGCATACGGCAAACTCTTATCCCAAGAGGTAGCATAAGCCAATGCACAAGCTCTCAACATATCCTCCAGACCTGGTTGACTCTTTCTGGCCTGGTCCATCCGTCTGTGGATGATAAGGCACATCTTGAAGTTTAAACGGGTTCCCATGGCTTCATGCAACTTATTCCGTAACCTTGAGGTAAATTGGGTACCTCTCGTCCGATACAATCCTCTTTGGCACTCCGTGCAAACAGACAATCCCGATCATGTACAACTCGCTTAACTTATCTCCCGAGTAGGTGGTCTTCACGGGATAAAATGGGCTACTTTGGTCAAGCGATCCACTATAACCCATATGGAGTCATAACCTCCTTGAGTCTTCGGCAAACCGGTAATGAAATCCATTCCGATTTCCTCCCACTTCCACTCGTATCTTCGGTAATTGTAGCAATCCTGCTGGTCTCTGATGCATTGCCTTGACTCTCTGGCATACATCGCACAATGCAACATGCTCGGCAACTTCACGCTTCATGCTCGGCCACCAGAATCTCTCCTTCAGATCCTGATACATCTTGGCGCCTGTGATGAATTGAATACTTAGAGTCATGGGCTTCTTCCAGAATCAGTTGCTTTAACTCCTTTTTGTTAGGCACACAAATACGATCCTTCATCCACAACGTGCCTTGCTCATCCAACTTGAAGTCCTCTGCCTTGCCCTCTGTGAGGACCCCCTCTTCCTATACCGTACTGTACGCCGTCTACTGTAGCGTATAGCACCGTATAGCAACAGGAAGCCTCGACACCGAAGATCTGAACCTAAAAATTCGATCGACGGGATCGAACCCTTAGCTTCGGACCCGGTGCCTGTACGCATCTGATACTGGATCCCTGGATCAGTAGCCCATTATCGCGTACCAACAACACGAGTACCAAGGCACGTAAGTATAAACTACGATAATTTACATAACTGGGTGTAAACCTTGAACAAGATTATTACATAAACCAAAAGAAGTAAAGCGACAGCGGAAACAAAAGAAAGACAACCAAATTGGCCCGACCACCCCACAAAGCATCGATCGAGGGAGGGACTACGGCCGCAACACTCGCAGAAAAGGGGCTCGCCATCATCCGGGACATCATCATTACCTTCCTCTGTGGAAAAGGGTTAGCAGCAACGGTGAGTACACGTATGTACTCGCAAGACTTTAGTGTATGGAAATATAAATAAATGCAGGCTGATTCAACAGATAAAGCTTCTACATCGGGTTAATTGCGTAAAGCTGGATTTAAAATAGTTCATCGAAAAGTAATACTTAATTTGAAAGACAGCAGCTTGAATAAAACATATTTACAATATCGTAATAATCGAGCTCCACAAATGCCACCATCCATGGTCGCAATCGATACGAATCGACATCCATACATACTCATAATCCCATCGAATCATATACACATATCCACAATTCCATCAAGTACCATTCCACCACATACTTTATACCGACTCGAAATAGATTTTCATTTTCAAAACCAAACCAAATCTCTATACTTGATATGATTAGAGAAGATTGCTCATAACCGTGAGCACGGCTAATCGATTAGAATTATTCGATACTCTGCAGAGTTTGCGCACTTTACCCAAACACAACTCGCACTTGCATCCTCGTCATCCAGGGTACACGCGATACACGAGGTATCCGATATACAAGAATGATCTATTCTTTCCCATCGTTGAGGTTATAGCCACACCCCAAAGACCGGTGACGACAAATCCACTACTATGGCGATAAGAGGCCAACCACCACTCAGGCGCCACGGAATACTCATCGTGACGACGGCGAATTGTTGGCCGCGGCATTACCCCATAGCAAGGCGTACACCGTTGTATCAACAAACATGAATCGGAGCGATTCCTGCTGCAAAAGTACAAGCGCACACACGAAGGCGCATACGCGGGTCGTGAGGACACACACACCGCTTTGATCGCTTCAACACAGGAAAAGGTCCACTCTTCGGCCTACCAACAGGCATGGCTATCCCCTCACACTTCAAGTACTAGAATAGGCTGCCCCATCCCGGCATTGCGCGGTTGCACGGTGTTCAATTCAAAAACCGTCACAAGTTCGGTCCTTATATTTTTGCCTAGTGACTCAAGCGGGATCTCCACTTAACTCGCCAACCAATCACCACCATGTTTAACTAGCACATATTATACCTCCCGCCAAGTCTAATTACCAACTAGACACTTCACATTTTTACCAATATACCTTTACGATTCACATTTCCAAAACTTTTCCAAAACCAATTACATTTATCATAATTTTGAGCATTTGGTAAGGACTGACTTTGCTCACCTCTATTGCGTTGTCTAAGCGTATGCAATTACTAAATCGTTTATACCCAAGTGACATTTTATTAAATTGTCTAACCCTACTAAGGTTATCAATGATCTCAGGAATTAAATTGAGGGAAACCACCAAATCAGGGTATATCTACCATTCCCACAAACTAGCAATTTCTTGAATATAAACAATGCATATGGTTTGAGAAATCAAAGTAGACATCGTGAAATATAGGTTTCAAGATGGTCAAAGGAGGTGCTTGCCTTGTTGTTGCACTTCGGTGATGTCCGGGATGATGCTCGGGTTGTTCGAGGCGAAGCCCGACTCGCTAGCCTCTAATCGGTCAAAGCAACAAAAACGACAGAAAGAAATACAACTTAGCAAAAGAAAGTTTTAAATGCACCATGAAGTGCATGCAATACACAAGAATGAAGTACAACCAAGAAACCTCAAGAAACGACGACTCGGACAACACAACACGACCGGACAGACAAATTTAACCCGACAAATCGGGTTTTGCATCCGGACAGTCCGGATAGGCCGGACACTCCGGACCGTTTCGTCCGGACATTCCGGGCAATCCGGACACTCCGGACCATATGCCCGGATACTCCGGTCCTAGGGCATTTGGTCCAACTCGACGAGGAGACGGAGACCTTACCACTCCCTACAACTTCACCGCGACCCGATCTACGACTTTCGTACACCTAGCGAACCGGAAGGAGTTCCGAACTAGCCGATTCTACGAGAAAACGTCGCTAACCCGCCAAATCTCTAACTCACACTAACAACTCCTTAAATCGACATTACTACTACCCGATCTACCACTCTAGCATACCACATTCACTAATCCAAACCCCATTTTCAACCCTAGAACCACTACACCCAAAACCCTAGAATCCAAGTTCAACCCTAGCCTCCCAAATCCAAACCTAAGTTCTAATCCCACCATCAACGACTCTAGAACCCAAGAATCCCGCGAATCAAACCCTAAGAGAAAAGCTTACCTCCAAGGAAGATGGAGGAGGAGCAACGCCGGGTGGAGGATGGGGAATGACGGCTTGGGGAGGAGCACACCGAGATGGAGGAGTCACCGGGAGGGTTACCGTGCGGTGGCTCGGAGAGGAGCTCGGGTGGTGGAGAGAACACCAAGGAAGTGGGGAAACCAAAGTAGAAGAAGAAAGAATGGAAGGAGCCACGAAATGGGACTTTTATACAAAACCCCACGCCAATACCGGACTCTCGGACTCAACCCGAGACTCCGGGTTGGGGTCTTTCAGAACACTAACGGACACTCCGGACATTGGTCCGACACTCCGGTTGGACCGCCGCCAGCCTAATCCGGACACTCCGGACTTTGTCCGACATTCCGGTTGGATCCGGATACTCCGGACATCCCGTAACTTTGAACTTGGGCCTTGACGGCTAACGCCTGTGGTTGATTACTAATTGTCCCAAAGTATTTTGGAAGTTAATAGGGTCACAAGCACTTGCCCAACCTAATTCGAATTTACTTATGAGCGAAATTACTTAAGTTGAAGGGTTCTTTCTGATCCCAAGCAAGTATGTTCACTCAAGATACGGAAATACACAAGCACAAAGGTATTATTGAACAGCGTTTGAGTACAAATGTACAGTGGCTTGAGTATAGAAATACTCGGGATATTACAGTCTACCCCCTTACAAAAATCTCGCCCTCGAGATTGCTAATCCTCTCGAAGAAAGTCGGGTATTCTCGCTGAATATGGTCTTCACGCTCCCACGTGGCTTCATCTTCTCAATGGTTGCTCCATCGACCTTGAGCATCTTGATAACCTGATCGCGAGTGTGACGCCACTGTCTCGAGAATACGGATCGATACTCGTCGATACGAAAGATCAGGTACCAAATCAAGATGGTCCAATTGGGTAACTTCCGATGGAACCCGAAGACTCTTCTTCAATTGGGACACGTGGAACACATCGTGAATGTCCGAAAGATGTGGCGATAGCTCAAGCCGATAAGCCACAACACCAACCTTCTCAAAAATCCGGAACGGACCGATGTATCGCGGGCTAGCTTCCCGCGACTTGAAATTCGCGAGTACCGCGGAGTGGTGAGACCTTGAGGTAGACAAAGTCACCCACCTCAAAGCTCAACTCAAGGCGACGGCGATCAAGATAGCTCTTCGACGAGACCGAGCTTCTCTCACCGGTCTCGAATCAAGCTAACTTGCCTTTCAGCCTCTTCAATCATGGCTGGCCCGAAGAATTGCCTCTCACCAACCTCGGACCAAAACAGTGGTGTTCTCGCACTTCTTGCCATAAAGAGCCTCGGCGACATCTCAAGACTGACTTGATGACTGCTGTTGTAGGAGAACTCAGCAAATGGCAAGCATTTCTCCCACGACTTGTCAGAGCACAGCACACAAGCCCTTAGCATGTCTTCAAGGATTTGGTTTGCCCTTTCCGTCATTCCGTCGCTTGGGGATGGTAAGGTATCTTTGAAGGATAGCTTAGTGCCAAGAATGGACTGCAAACTCTCCCAAAATCTGGAGGTGAATCATGAACCACGGTCGGAGATTATGACTTTTGGAACTCCATGGAGCCGAACAATGTTCTCGCAAATAGAGTTCCGCTAGTTTGGCTCGAGAATAGGTGGTATGAATCGGGATGAAATGAGCTACCTTGGTCGACGGTCAATGATCACCCAAATAGAGTCGTGGACTGTGGAGGACCTCGGTAGACCGGTAATAAAATCCATCCCAATCTCTTCCCACTTCCACTCGTGGATCTGCAATGGCTGAAGTAATCCTACCGGCCTTTGATGTTCAGCCTTGACACGCCGGGGCACACATCACAATGTCGCCACATGAGCCGCGATCTCCTTCTTCATACCTGGCCACCGAATTGCTGCGAAGGTCTGGTACATCTTGGTGCTGCCAGGATGGACAGAGAGAGGAGTATCATGAGCTTCGACAGATCAACCCCTTGATCTCAACATTATCGTGACATACACTGCTGCCCATGCAAGATCAGCCCATTGGACTTCACAGAAAAACTCGGAGATGCGCCATTTTCGCCAATCAAGCGGCGTCTAATCTCAATCACAAGATCATCTTGTAGTTGAGTCGCTCGAATCTGAGACTCTAGAGTGGGTTGTACGGCTAAAGCGTAAACGTAACCATACTCAACCACTTCTAGATCGAGCTTGAAACTCTTCAACCAAATGAGATCGCCAATGACACCCAAGGCATTCATCGTGTGCAGCTTGCATCGAGGGCATCTGCAACCACATTCGCCTTGCCAGGATGGTAATGAATACCCAAATCATAGTCTTTGATCAGTTTCTAGCCATCGACGCTGTCTCAAATTCAGATCTGGCTGCGAAAGAAGTACTTTAAGCTTTTGTGGTCGGTGTAGATCTCACATCTGCTTCCTACGAGATAATGTCGCCACAACTTGAGAGCATGAACAACAGTGCAAGCTCCAAATCATGCGTCGGGTAATTGGCTTCATGAGGCTTTAGTGTCGAGAAGCATAAGCAACCACTTTGCCCTCCTGCATCAACACACAACCAAGTCCAAGACGGGATGCATCACAATAGACATCGAAGTTCTTGTGAATGTCGGGAAGGACCAACACCGTGCGATGGTGAGTCTATTCTTCACTCTCAAAACTGACTCACAACCAGGTGACCACTCAATTTCTTCTCCTTCTTGAGTAAGCGTTGTCATTGGCTTAGCAATTTTGGAGAAATTCTCGATAAACCGGCGATAGTATCCGGCAAGACCGAGAAAACTCCGAATCTCGGGGACATTGGCGGGCTGCTCCCAATTGAGTACGTCTTGTACCTTGCGTGGATCAACTGCTACCCCACCTTCCTCGACAGACATGCCCGAAACTCCACTTGCTTGAGCCGTAACTCACACTTACTGAATTTGGCATACAACTGATGCTCGCGAAGCTTGCTAAGCACCATATGTAAGTGAAGTGCGTGCTCATCATCATCCTTAGAGTATATGAGGATGTCATCAATGAACACCACCACAAATCTATCAAGGAACTCCATGAAGACTTTGTTCATCAAATTCATGAAGGTGGTCGTGCATTGGTGAGGCCAAACGAAACAACCGCGTGTACTCGTGCATCAGTAGCGAGTGGTGAATGCGGTCTTCACGATATCCTCCGGACGGATCTTGAGCTGAAAATAGCCGGATCTCAAGTCTATTTTGGAGAAAACTCGAGCTCCGCCTAATTGGTCAAACAAATCATCGATCCGAGGGAGAGGATACTTGTTCTTGACAGTGACCTCATTCAACGACCGGTAATCAACGCACATGCGAAGAGTGCCGTCTTTCTTCTTCACAAACAGAACTGGGCTGCCCCAGGGAGAAGAACTGGGACGAATGAACCCCTTCTCTAACTGCTCCTTGAGCTGAATCTTCAACTCGATCAGCTCATCAGCAGGCATCCTGTACGGACGCTTAGAAATGGGAGAAGTGCCAGGCAAGAGATCGATGATGAACTCCAAGTCACGATCAGGTGGCAGACCTGGCAACTCATCAGGGAACACATCGGGGTACTCACATACCACCGGTACCGATCGTCCCCGAATGTAAAGAGCATCGAGCAAAGGTCGCTGCTGGAACGGAAGAATAGGTGACAGCAATGCCATCAGGGTTGACTAATGAAATGGATCTCCTGGCACAATCAATATGCCCCTGATGCTTGGACAGCCAGTCCATACCCAGAATCACATCAAGACCTGACGTCTCAATGTTGATAAGATCACCCCGAAATTCTACCCCATTGATCTCAATTCTAACCCCTGGACTCACAAGCTCGGCAGTCAAAACGGATCCAGGCGAACGGATCAACAAGTACTTCTCGAGGTACAAAGAACAGACCTCATCTTTGAACAACAAACCGTGAAGAAATAAAGGAATGCGACGCTCGTAGTCAAATAATACTAAGGCGGAGTACGGAATGAGCAGATAACGTACCCAACACCACATCTGAGCCGCTGCTGCCTCCTTCCGCGTGGCTACATTCAGCGCCATGGCCCGAGTCAAGCCGCACGGAACCGGGCGTCTTGTTTGCCCACTCCCACGTCCACCAGATCGACCACGGGACGGGCCGGTGCACTGAGCTGTCGCTCGCCGCTGCTTGCTCGGACAAGCATCGGGCGAAGTGGCCCTTCCGCCGCAGGAGAAGCAAGTGATATGGCCAAATGGATTCGGGACCCCAACCATCAGATCGGGCGGCTAGGTGATCGCACCGAACTCTGGGCGGGGCGAGGAGGTAAGCCACAGGACCTCTGAATCAAGCGGCGCCAAGGCCGAAGCCGATCGAGTGAAGGTGCGAGTCCTGGAAGGTCCGCCGCTGACTGGCCGCTGAGCTGCCCACTTGCGCTTGCGGCTCTCCATAAGCGCCTTGGCGCCATCCTCAATGCTAATGGCCTTGCCCACCAAGACCTGCAGGCTAGGAATGTCATGACCGGCGAAGCCGAAACGGATCTCCTCGGTGAGGTGCTCCTTGAACAATGTCACTCTCCTAGCCTCAGTGGTCACCTCATCAGCAACATAGCGTGACAAATGGTTGAAGCGGTGGAGGTAGTCCATCACTGCCATAGACCCCTGGCGAAGGTCGTAGAACTCCCGCTTCTTGATCTCGATCAAGCCCGCTGGAACATGGAAGGAGCGAAAGGCAGTCTTGAACTCTGCCCATGTGGTGACCTGATCTGAAGGCGAACAGCCCTGAAGGCTGCTCCACCACGGCCGCCGGTCCCTGGAGGTAGTAGGCGGTGTCTTGAACCTTCTCCGCATCGGTGCAACCGACTAACTCCAACTTCCCCTCCATGTCGCTAAGCCAATCCTCCGCCTCCATCGGATCTCAGAGCTGAAGAAAAGCTCGGCGGTCGAGTTCGCTGAACTCCGACAACCGAGGCTAGCTTCTTCTTCTTGGTATTCTTTGCCCACTGGACAGCCTGGACCATCAGCTCCATGAGCTGAGTCTGCCGCAACATGAGTGCAGCCATATCGGGAGCAGGAGGAGGTGGAGGGAGCTCCTCACTCTGGGCATGTAGCTGAGACTGAACCCCAGCTGACCCACCAGTAGGGACCCGCGACTGTTGGGGCCCCCGCTCCCATCAGATCGCCACGCTCCCAGCATCATCACCTGGAAGCGCACGAATCGTTCTCTTCGGGAGGCATCTGAAATGCACAGTTGAGTCAACTAATCAGGCAAATCAAGTGCGTAATGATTGATCCCAAAGGATGCACTCATAAACACAAACACACTACAAGCATTCATTCAAAGAAGCATAAGAACCAATTCAAAACCAACTCAGGGAAACGACAAATAACCACTAATTACAACCACAAACATCTATCCTTAACCCATTCTTAGCTAAAACCGCATTCCTCTTAATCCTTTTGAACAAGATAGAAGAAGGAAACAAATTTTTGGAATTTGGATTAAGATCAGATTCATTTTGAAGAGTAGATAAGCGAAAAGCTATAGAATGGACAAGAATAGCATTCTACACTTTGAAAATAGAGTTTTGTACTTCAAAATAAATTTTGAGAAGAAAAATCTGTCCCTAAGTCTAACGTCCAGGCTAACTAAGTCCTCCTGCAGTCAATGGCTCTGATACCAACGCTGTGAGGACCCCCTCTTCCTATACCGTACTGTACGCCGTCTACTGTAGCGTATAGCACCGTATAGCAACAGGAAGCCTCGACACCGAAGATCTGAACCTAAAAATTCGATCGACGGATCGAACCCTTAGCCGGACCGGTGCCTCAGACGATCTGACATCGATCCTGGATCAGTAGCCCAGTATCGCGTACCAACAACACGAGTACCAAGGCACGGAAGAATAAACTACGATAATTTACATAACTGGGTGTAAACCTTGAACAAGAGTATTACAGAAACCAAAAGAAGTAAAGCGGCAATGAAACAAAAGAAAGACAACCAACAGCCGGCCCGACCACCCCACAAAGCATCGACCGAGGGAGGGACTACGGCCGCAACACTCGCAGAAAAGGGGCTCGCCATCATCCGACATCATCATTACCTTCCTCTGTGGAAAAAGGGTTAGCGACAGAACGGTGAGTACACGTATGTACTCGCAAGACTTTAGTGTATGGAAATATAAATAAATGCAGGCTGATTCAACAGATAAAGCTTCTACATCAAGTTAATTGCAGAAAATTTGGATTTAAAATAGTTCATCGAAAAGTAATACTTAATTTGAAAGACAGCAGTTTGAATAAAACATATTTACAAGATAATGTAATAATCGAGCTCCACAAATGCCACCATCCATGGTACTTAGCGATACGAATCGACATCCATACATACTCATAATCCCATCGAGAATCATATACACATATCCACAATTCCATCAAGTACCATTCCACCACATACTTTATACCGACTCGAAATAGATTTTCATTTTCAAAACCAAACCAAATCTCTATACTTGATATGATTAGAGAAGATTGCTCATAACCGTGAGCACGGCTAATCGATTAGAATTATTCGATACTCTGCAGAGTTTGCGCACTTTACCCAAACACAACTCGGACTTGCATCCTCGTCATCCAGGTACACGCGATACACGAGGTATCCGATATACAAGAATGATCTATTCTTTCCCATCGTTGAGGTTATAGCCACACCCCAGCACCGGTGACGACAAATCCACTACTATGGCGATAAGAGGCCAACCACCACTCGAGGCGCCACGGAATACTCATCGTGACGACGGCGAATTGTTGGCCGCGGCATTACCCCATAGCAAGGCGTACACCGTTGTATCAACAAACATGAACTGGAGCGATTCCTCTGCTGCAAAGTACAAGCGCACACACGGCGCATACGGCGGTCGTGAGGACACACACACCGCGCTTGGATCAAGCTCAACACAGGAAAAGGTCCACTCTTCGCCTACCAACAGGCATGGCTATCCCTCACACTTCAAGTACTAGAATAGGCTGCCCCATCCCAGCATTGCTTGTGATTTGCACGGTGTTCAATTCAAAAACCGTCACAAGTTCGGTCCTTATATTTTTGCCTAGTGACTCAAGCGGGAACTCCACTTAACTCGCCAACCAATCACCACCATGTTTAACTAGCACATATTATACCTCCCGCCAAGTCTAATTACCAACTAGACACTTCACATTTTTACCAATATACCTTTACGATTCACATTTCCAAAACTTTTCCAAAACCAATTACATTTATCATAATTTTGAGCATTTGGTAAGGACTGACTTTGCTCACCTCTATTGCAGTGTCTAAGCGTATGCAATTACTAAATCGTTTATACCCAAGTGACATTTTATTAAATTGTCTAACCCTACTAAGGTTATCAATGATCTCAGGAATTAAATTGAGGGAAACCACCAAATCGTGGTATATCTACCATTCCCACAAACTAGCAATTTCATTGAATATAAACAATGCATATGGTTTGAGAAATCAAAGTAGACATCGTGAAATATAGGTTTCAAGATGGTCAAAGGAGGTGCTTGCCTTGTTGTTGCACTTCGTGATGTCCGATGATGCTCGGGTTGTTCGAGGCGGCCCGACTCGCTAGCCTCTAATCGGTCAAAGCAACAAAAACGCAGCGAAAGAAATACAACTTAGCAAAAGAAAGTTTTAAATGCACCATGAAGTGCATGCAATACACAAGAATGAAGTACAACCAAGAAACCTCAAGAAACGACGACTTTTCGGACAACACAACACGACCGGACGTAACAGCCTAACCCGGACAATCCGGGTTTTGCATCCAGACAGTCCGGATAGGCCGGACACTCGACCGTTTGTCCGGACATTCCGGGCAATCCGACACTCCGACCATATGCCCTGATACTCGGTCCTAGGGCATTTGGTCCAACTCGACGAGGAGACGGAGACCTTACCACTCCCTACAACTTCACCGCGACCCGATCTACGACTTTCGTACACCTAGCGAACCGGAAGGAGTTCCGAACTAGCCGATTCTACGAGAAAACGTCGCTAACCCGCCAAATCTCTAACTCACACTAACAACTCCTTAAATCGACATTACTACTACCCGATCTACCACTCTAGCATACCACATTCACTAATCCAAACCCCATTTTCAACCCTAGAACCACTACACCCAAAACCCTAGAATCCAAGTTCAACCCTAGCCTCCCAAACCCAAACCTAAGTTCTAATCCCACCATGAACGACTCTAGAACCCAAGAATCCCGCGAATCAAACCCTAAGAGAAAAGCTTACCTCCAAGGAAGATGGAGGAGGAGCAACGCCGGGTGGAGGATGGGGAATGACGGCTTGGGGAGGAGCACACCGAGATGGAGGAGTCACCGGGGAGGGTTACCGGCCGGTGGCTCATTTGGAAGAGGAGCTCGGGGTGGTGGAGAGAACACCAAGGAAGTGGGGAAACCAAAGTAGAAGAAGAAAGAATGGAAGGAGCCACGAAATGGGACTTTTATACAAAACCCCACGCCAATACCGGACTTCTCTCGGACTCAACCCGGAGACTCGGGTTGGGGTCTTCAGTAACACTAACTCCGACACTCCGGACATTGGTCCGACACTCGGGTTGGACCGCCGCCAGCCCAATCCGGACACTCCGGACTTTGTCCGACATTCGGGTTGGATCCGATACTCGGACATCCCGTAACTTTTGAACTTGGGCCTTGACGGCTAACGCCTGTGGTTGATTACTAATTGTCCCAAAGTATTTTGGAAGTTAATAGGGTCACAAGCACTTGCCCAACCTAATTCGAATTTACTTATGAGCGAAATTACTTAAGTTGAAGGGTTCTTTCTGATCCCAAGCAAGTATGTTCACTCAAGATACGGAAATACACAAGCACAGTGTATTATTGAACAGCGTTTGAGTACAAATGTACAGTGGCTTGAGTATAGAAATACTCGGGATATTACACCCTCCTCCTTGACGGACTTAATCCTGCGGATCTTGTCATCATCCTTCTGTCCTTCTCGGATCTGATTCTCTAGGGTAGGCTTTACTTCTAATGCGGCCAAGAATCCGCTAGGTACTACCTCAATCTTCATCTTCTGAAAATCCTCACATAACTCATCCTGACTTGTGGCTAGCAACGTACTCACGGTATGGCTTTTCCGACTCAGAGCATCGGCTACTACGTTGGCCTTCCCGGGATGGTAATGGATTCCAACATTATAGTCCTTGATCAACTCTAACCATCTCCTCTGCCTCATATTCAGATCCGACTGGTGAATATGTACTTAAGGCTCTTATGATCCGTATATACTTCACATCTGTTTCCAATCGATAGTGACGCCATATCTTCAAAGCATGCACTACGGCCTAACTCTAGGTCATGTGTCGGATAATTTTCCTCATGCGGCCTCAATCGCCTTGATGCATAAGTTTAATTTACCTTTCCATTCTCAGACGAAGACACATCCAAGTCCTTGGCGCGATCGTCACAATAAATATCGAAGCTTTGAGCAACATCCGTAGAACTAACACCTGCCGATGTCAATCGCTTCTTCACTCCTGAAATCCTTTCTCACATTCTCAAGCGCCCATGCAAACTTCTTTTCCTTCTTCAAAGCAATTGCGTAAGAGGTTTCGCAATTGTCGAGAAGCCTTCAATGAAACGGCGGTAGTATCCCGCCATTCCAAGGAAACTCGAATCTGGTCACAGTCTTCTACCGCCTCCCAATGTAACACGCCTTCTACTTTGCTTGGATCCACGGCGACTCTTCTGCGGTCATTACATGTCCAAGAAACTCCACCTTGTCCTTCCAAAAATCACACTTGCCGAACTTGGCGAAAAGTTGTCGTTCCTCGCCTTTTCCAAAACTCGCCTTAAGTGTTCGGCATGTTCATCCTCTGTCTTGGAGTAGATTAGGATATCGTCTATGAACACGACGACAAACTTGTCCAAATATTCCATGAACACCTTATTCATCATATTCATGAAATAAGCCGGGCGCATTAAATTCCAAAGGACATAATCAGAACTCGTAATGTCCATATCTTGACGAGAATGCGCTCTTGAATATCCTCCGATCGGATCTTCAATCGATGGTATCCCGATCTCGGATCAATCTTGGAGAAAACTCCGGCTCCTCTTAATCGATCAAACAAATCATCAATCCTGGGTAGCGGATACTTATTCTTTACGGTGACTTCATTGAGTGCACGGTAGTCAATGCACATCCCTGAAACTCCCGCCCTTCTTCTTGACAAACAAAACTGGTGCTCCCCACGGCGACGAACTCGGCCCGATAAATCCTTTCTCCATTAACTCTTCTAGTCTGTTTCTTCATTTCTACCAACTCCTCGGTAGACATCCGATAGGGTCTCTTTGCTATCGGTCTTGTGCATCTTACAAGCTCTATCACAAACTCTATGTCCTCTGTCTCAAGGCATACCGTAGATCTTCGGGGAAAAACATCGGGTACTCATTCACTCTGGGACATCCTCTATGCTGATTGCCTTGGTACTGTTAACCATCAACTGTCCATCTCTAATCTGCAGTGGCTTGAAATTCCACTTTCTTCCCACACGGGCTCTCCACCGAGATAGTCCTTCGCCCACAATCCAATACAGCCTTGTGCTTGGATAACCAATCCATTCCCAATATAACATCTAAGGTCCGGGTCTCCAAAATTATAAGGTTTGCTAGGAACTCTATTCCATCTATTAGTATTCTCACCTTTAACATCCTACTTCCGTTCGAGCTCGGAACCAGGGTTTGAACTAAAAGCATGCACTTAAGTCTTGCAATTCTCAAGTCATTCCTAGCAGCAAAGCCTTGCGAAACAAGCGAATGCGAAGCTCGAGTCAAACAAAATCAAGCAGGTGTACTGAGTTAACAAGTAACTTACCCAAAGATTTACGACGTCCGTAGCATTTTGCAAAGGCATCCGCGGTGACATGGTTGACTCGGCCTCTCACCACGGCCTGGTGTGGCTCCTGGTCTTTGGCGTCCTAGCTGGGTGGTTCCTAGGTTGAAGCGAATCGGGTCGCTCCTGCTGTCTTCTTTGGACAAGCTGTTGGCAAAGTGTCTGGCTCGTTGCGCTTGTAACAGCGTCTCACTTGTTCCTTCTTGCTGGGGTAGCGTTCTAGCGGGCTGGGGTTTGGTAGTTACGATTGGCAGGTCTTGGTCTTTGGGGATGGTGTCCTTGTCGATTCTGTGGTTGGAATCTGAAGAATTGATTTGGTGCAACTCTCAAGCGCCATTGCGCTCCTCGACGTGATCCTTGCTTTGTTGCATCCTCGCGCTTCTGTTCTCATCCAGTTCCTTGCGCTTGTCCTCAAGAATAAGCGCCTTATTCACCAATTCTTGGAAATCTGGAAAGGTGTGGGTGATCAACCCTACTTGCAATCCCGAGTTAAGTCCCTTCATAAAACGAGACTGTCTGGATTTATCTGTCGCTACATCCTCAGGTGCGTAGCGTGCTAGCCGTGTGAACTTGTTCGTAGTCGACCACCGGCTGATTACCTTGCTTCTGCTCTCAACTCCTCCTTCTTAAGGTCCATGATTCCTTCAGTGCGTGATCTTGTCGGAATGCAATGTGAACTCTTCCCAAGTGATATCTTGAGGGTTCTCTGCGTGGCACGATTCTCCCACCATTCAATTTGTTCCTTCCAAGCGATGAGAAGCGTAGAGTACCTTCTCATTTCCTATGCATTGAGCTATGTGTAACTTCCTCTCGATTGATCTTAACCAATCATCGGCCTCCAATGGATTGGCATTCCCAGAGAAAGTGGGTGGGTGAGTCCTCATGAACTCTGACAGCCTTGTATTCTGGCGTGGTCCCTGATTAACTTGATTAGCAAAGTGGCCTGGCAAAGGACGTGCTGCATTTGTTGCATCATAGCATGCATCAACCGAGTCCGGGCAGCAAGAAAGGCTCCAAAACTCTGCATATCAATCGTGGTGGTCTTTGGTGCTCCATCATTGGGGTTTTCTGTGGCGAGATCCACTCCCATTGCTTCCCAAGTTTCCACGGTGTTCACCATCTGTCGATTTGCTCTAGGTTTAGAGATGAGAGGGAAACAAGAATAGACAAGTAATATGGAACTTATGCGGAGGCGAAGGGGTAACTTTAAGGTCCAACTTTATTATTAATAACTTGGTATGGTACGCTTACAATGCCTAAGGGCCTTGCAACACATCTTGCACACTCAAGAAACAATGAAAATCCAAATCGAACTAACTCTGGAGTCTAACGCCTAAAGGGTGACTCTTTATTCTATGACTCGACTCGGCGAAGGAGTCTCACTATAGAACCTATGCTCACTCATCGAAAACCTCCACGGCCTGAGTACGGTGTCTTTGTGGCATAGGCGCTTAACGATCGCCATGTCCAAAGAATCGTGTCCTCTGTGGTAGTCGAAGAAGCGGTGTCCTCATCGAGATCTCGACTCCTCCGGATCTGGCTCGTGTAGCTCGAGTAATCTTGGCTCCGGTCTGGTCCGTACAAAGTCATCTCCAACTCGTCAATCCTTCGTAGAAGGTGTGCCACATACTCTTGAGCTTCCCGCCATCTGTTCTTCTCTGTCGTGATCTCCTTGCGGGCCTTCTGTAGCTCCTTGCCTGTATTATCTAGTACATCCTCCTGGGCGACGACAAATCGTGCCAACTGTGTAACCGTGGCATCCTCATCCTGAATCTCCTTCGGGTCAAGAAGGTTATCACTGCGCGGGTGATAACGGAACACCGTACTCTCCAACTCTCGGGCGTAGATACGGGTAATGTGCCGCATTGCGCGTCGTGATACTTCTTGGATACCCATCTGCATTGTGGATCTCTTGGCGGTCAAAGTGTATCGAGGCGATTGCCTGGGCCCTTTTTCCTAGCAGGTACCTCAATCCTCACGTCACAAGCCTTGATCAATCCCGCTTGTCTGATCACTTCTACTTGGTATTGGGGCTTCTCAAAATCTCCGAGAGTCTGTAGCATATGCCAAAGTTCCGCGGCGTGACCAACTCCCAGATCAACGTAGTTGAACTCTTCCTCCATCTGTCACAAGAGTGCTTTACGTAAGAACCCTAATTTTTAAATTGTGACAAGGTAAGGGAAAATTTCAGCAAGAGACAAAGAAAAGAGAGAAGGGGATAAGTCGAGATGTCATTTCTTGTCTTCACAAATTTTTAGCTTTTAGAAAATAGGTTTTATCCTCACTACGACCATTCTAACTTAGGGTTGAGCCTACAGTCAAGTATGGCTCTGATACCACCTCTGTCGGGACCCCGAATTTGCAAATCCGGACCCTCTGTGTATTCAAGACTAGTCCAGAACGCGCTAGTGCACAAAGTCTTAACATCGGTATATATCACAATCATACCAAACGATACTATCAAAGTACTTTATTTAAATAATCAAAGGGTTACTCGACCTTATGGCCAAGTTACAAATATATGCCTTGCAAGGCAAAACTTATTGAAAGAGAAATAACAGCAGCGGAAAAATCAAATAAACTTCGTGGCGCCATCCAGTATACCACAGGCAACTGACTGGGCTCGCATCCCTAAGTAGACGGGTCCTCTTGGAACTCCTCTTCCGAAACTGGCGTAGTCTCCTCTTCAACTGGTATTGTGTTGAGGCAAGGGTGAGTACTTGGTACTCGACAAGTCATGCATGAGAATGCAAGCTAATATACTATATGCATGGCTTGGTACAAAGGAATAGCTCAGTGGTATATTTGCGATGTGACTTTTGACAAGTAATAAAAGTAGATTCGGAAGCAAAGAAATAAGTAAAGCATAAATAACTTTTCAGGAAATTTGATAAACTTTTGCCCCTTCCGAAACCACATTTCCATCTTCTTCATTATTAAACCAACCCAACTTTTCAAATCCAAGTTATTTTCGTAAAGTCTAACCCTTGATCAGTAATTCCCGAGCATTGTCCAAAGATCGTGGACTCGGCTATTCAAATAGATTCTACACTCTGCAGAGGTTATGCACTTTACCCACAAGATACAATCCACTCACCACGTCGGTAGTGAATCGCCATACAAAAGTATGCGAATGAGCGATCATAACAAAGCCTTCGGAAGCCTCAAACAACACAGTGGTCCTCTCAGGTTCGTGCTCTACACCATCCCTTCCCTTAGCCAAGGCGAAGTATGGGACCAACACACCGTTAGATGGGTATCTGGCCACGCCCACGATACGCTCCCCGCACAATCACACAAACGGTGTAATCGACACCCTGAGGCTCCACAAGTGAGTCCTTAGCGACTTAGTCAACTAGGGCCGTCCCATTCGACCCATGTGGTTGCAAGTATGACCCAGTTCAAAGGCTTGCAAGGTTAAGTCCTTAGAGTGACCAGTGGCAAGACTACCCAAGAACCAAATCAACATTCCCAATGCCACAACCGCCCACTGATTACTCTTGCCACATGCCCTGGCCGAAATCTGCTTATCAAACCCCAGTTGATTACCATGCACCACGTGCCGTCAACATCACATGATACTTTTCCAAAACAGGTTCAATATATCATTAAGTCCATATTATCATTTGATTGTCCAAAATCATGTCATGAGCACGTAGCAGGTCTAAGCAGCATACTACAACGGTCTAAACCCATGTTGGCAATTTAATAATGTCCAACTAGTAAACCACAACTAGGGTGACGAGGGATCATGGCACATACTTAGATAATCAAGGTGTCATAAAGCAAATTGGTATTTATCTAACCCCCATGTTTAAACAAAGTATCTTTCTAATTAAACTAGCATGCAATAGTTTAAATCAAAATAGATTTCGAAATAGGATCAACATGGTCAAAGCACAACTTGCCTTCAAAAAGTACTTGCTCTTGGTCTTGAGTTGGATCCTGAGTCAACACTTCTCCCTCGAATCCTTCCGGCACTTCAACGTCTACTCGTAAAGCGTGCAAATAGCAAATACCCAATAAACAATAGGCAAAACATCCCAAAACTCCAAATAAAATCCATAAACAGAGAGAACGTAATTTTCTGGATTTTTAGAAACTGGAATCGTCAAATTTGGAGTTAAAACGCAAAAGTTATGATTTATTAAAGTTTAAATAATCAATTAAATAATATTACAGAGAAAAACTTTAGTCCAAAAATTAAATAAAATTCATATTTAGGTAGATCTAAATTTTATACAAATTTAGAAATTTGAATCGCTCAAATCGGAGTTGAAACGCAAAAGTTATAATCGTTTGAAGTTTGAATCTAAATTTGAATCAATATTTCGAATTAATAAATCATTTTCTTTTTCGGAAATTAATTATTGCGTCAGCATGGACACGTGTCGACCTCTGATTGGCTGGTTGGCGTCGGCCGTCCATGGACTTGGTCCACGCTTGGCTCGGGTCTACGGTGGACCACGGTCCACGGCTCAAGTCTCGACACGCGGGACCCGGTGTCGGCGACCGCGCGTGTGTGCGCAGTGCGGTGCTGGCCGTGCCACGCTGCACGCCCGGCGTGTGACACATGGGTGCATCCACAGCCCTTGATTCGATCGAGCGGATATGATCCACCCAATTCAATCTACAGCGATACTGACCAGCCGTTGGATCTAAATCCAAGGGCTGAGAATAGATCTAACCTAGGTCGCACGCATTTCCATCTAACGGTTTAGATCTAATCTGGTTTTTCTACGGTGTGATGTGGGCTAACCTGGACCGTTCGATGAAGATCGCCTACGGCGGAGAAGCTTTGCGAAGTCGGCGGTGGCGGCGGCGCGTGCATTGCCGGAGTGGAGGGGCGACCACGGGCACGGCGATTTGATGCCCCTCCGACGAGGTGAGTCGCCCCTCGGTTGCGGCTTGGCAGCGGGCTCGGAATCGCCACGACGGGCGGAGGAGCTCCGACGGCGGAACGCAACAATGACCGAGGTGAAGCCCTAAGCAACTACGGCGAGGATTGCAGCCTCAGGCGCTTCTGGCGAGACAGCTAGGGAAAAAGCGGCGCGGGTCATGGCGATCTCGTCTGGTCTCGGTCATTAAATAGGCCACGGATTCGCGGAATCCTCGAACCCTAACGGAGTTCGGTCATGGCGCGGTGGCGAGTCCGCCGGACACGGAAGACGACGCCGCCCGCCCACGTGTTCAGAACCAACGGCTAGGATCGAATCGCATGACCCAGTCCGACCGGACACTGCAGCGGCGTGGCAAGCTCTTAGCCGTTGGATCGAAATCAGACGGTCCCACGTGCCCTGGTCCGCCCGACTCGTTCGCGGCTCGAACGTGGTTCGGTCGGACTCGGACTCGAGTCGAGTCCACTCGGGCTCGGTCGGATGAAACGATACAAACCCACTCGTATTTTCCAGCGATTTAATATTTAAAATAATTCCCAGTAATTCATTTAATTCATTAAAAATAGCAAAAGACTCAGAAAAATTCCAGAAAAATTCTGGAAAATACTTTGGATCATTTTGGACTCAAATAAAATATTTCCAACAAAATTTTATTTGCAAAATTAAATTCTTTAATTATTTCAAAATGGAATAAATTCAAATAAATTCCAAATAAATCCAAATAAATTCCAGAAAATTCCAAAAATTCACCAAAGGGCCAAATCACACATGAATTTAAGAAAAGCAAAATTTTGGGGTGTTACAACATTGCAGGATAGGATATTGTAATCTCATAAACAAGTAGTTAAACCATGTAGGTGTGCTGCAATTAAGGTTTATATTGAAGACGAAACAAATAGCGAGTTATAGTTTAGCAAGACCGCTACTTCCACTTGCCTTTACCAACGTGGATGACGAACCTAGTTGCGTCCAGAAGGGGCACCACCTGTACAAGTATTATTTCAGTACATAGCGACATCACAAATGATCACACAACTCGAACACACGCTTCCTAATCCCCGTTCCCTTCTTAAGCGCCAAAAACCCCAATCTGTCCGGGTCAAACAGCATCACCCTCTCTTCACAATTTCGTATCTTTTTTTATACAGATCATAAAAATACAAAAAATTACAGTAGCTAGATATTGACGAGATCTACAACTTTCATGAAGATCACAAATTTCAATTCCACTGTTAAACATGCCTAAACAAACGTCCAACACAGTGGACAAAATCTGTTTCCAGATTCTGTCCGTCATCTTGCAAGAGCGATAACTCTCAGACCCACACCCCAAAAATTCTGAAAATATTACAGAAGCTAGATCTCGACGTTATCTACAACTTTCTAGTTATAGGTTTTTGCAGGAAAAATTTCTATGCAACGTAAAACGCGAAACAATCCGCGCTGCACAATCTCCCCTTCCAAAAACAGCACCACGTGAACATCTACCCTTCTCCCCCATCAAGATCCATCTAAATCACTCACCACCAGATCTAAAACACTCCTAATCCCTAGTTAGAACAGGGGTAAAAGATTGGGAATTTTACCTTGAGTTCTCCCTTGAGAACCCACGAAAAACGCGCGACGATTCCCGAAACGGAAATCTGCTCGTCCTCCACGCCTCCACGGATCCTCTTCTCGCTTGCTCCTTCGCGTTTCGCGGTGGATCTTGAGCCACCACGCAAGGGGAGGAAGAGGAGGGGTGGTGTGGCTGCTAGGGGAGGAAGGGGGCGCCCTAGGGCTGTTGGGGGGGTGACACCCCTTTTATATGGTGGCCGGCCCACTAGGGGAAAAGAGAGAGGTGGGAGGGGATTCGCAGCCAGGCCAGGTTTTCGTCGGCCCACTGTTTCTAGCCCGACAACTCCAAATTTAATATTAATACGCCGGATAAACTTCAATTATTTCATCCCCCGACAAATCCTTCATTCCTCTCCCGAAACAAAACCAGGAAAAAGGAACCCTAGAATCGCTCTGACGCTCTAAGGCATCACATTCTCCCCTCCTTAAAAGGATTCGTCCCCGAATCTACTCCTCTTTGCTACGGAACCTTAAAAAAAAAGGAAGGCAAAATGGTAATCAACACTTTACCTTCAGCATCCTCAAAGAGTGTAGGATACTTCTTCCGCATCTGGTCCTCAAGTTCCCAAGTTGCATCCCGCTCAGACTAATTGGTCCACAAATCTTTCATTGGACACTAACACGAACTATTCCCCTATTAAATAAAGGACACCTATTAGGTGAATCTGGTATCGATCTGGAATCTCAACTCCCACTTCTCTCTTCAACCCGATCGCGAAACTCCGCATTCCAATCTCAACTCCTCTACCACAGTTCGTCGCATTCTGGACGACGCAAACCATTTGAGACACAACGCCCTAGGTAAGTCTCTAAATCAACCCAAACACAAACTCCTATCTCCTACAAGTGATTGATCTTTTACAAAAAGAACCAATATCCACCCTTACCAACGACAGAGATAGCCTACTTTACAACCAGGGTCCGTAAATCCATGAGAAACAATAACAACCGAACACAATCACTACAGCTTGACACAAACTCGCCGAACTCAAATGATAAAAGTTCCAAAAATTAATGTAATTACCTGCAACTTCCAAGTTGTCCACTACTAAATTAAGCAACCCCACCGAGGAACACATCAATGAAAACAATTCTCCAAAAAAGGTTTGAATTGAGTCATACACAACCTTCCTTTACTCTTCACTTTTAAACTACTTACGATCAGCGACCCACACTAGTTTTCCCTTGTAAGAAGGTTTCGCCTTCACATTCTTCCACCCAAGGACCAGGGCAAGGAGTACAATCCTTGAATAAACTCAACCATAACATAAACATTCATTTTCTTACCCCCAAGCTTGAACGTAAAAGAAATCTTAATTCTCACTAACACAACGAACGACAATCACCACCTTTAAACCAAAGGGCTGAAATTCACATACACGGGAACTCAACTTGGAAGAGGAACTCCATAGAACCAAAACCACCAAAAAATTTTCTTCGGGGAGAAGCTCTATTCAAAAGACAAACACCGCGAAAGTCTTCTGCAAATGCATTTCACTTTTACCAAAACAAGTCATCTCACTTTTATCCAAGGCCGAGCCATTCAGAAAAAAGAAACCGATCAAGGAATTAAATGCTTCCACACAACCACCATCTCTTTTTCCTTAGGAACCAAACTCACTTCCCAACAGAAAAAATTGTTTCAACCACGAATATCATTCATGTCACAACCAGAAGAATCGTCTCTTAAACAAAAACTATCAAACACCTCACACCACAACACAACTCTAGCCCAAAATAGAAATACAAATATTTCCAGATCATGAAGTTCCAAATCTTACATTGGATTAGCTACTTCTTTTGATCAACAATGCAACCGATAACTCGACCTTGAAAACTACGGACACAGTCAAAGCATACATCCTTGAGCATAAATGTCGCATTCATAACTTAAGCTAGTTTTCTTATCAAAGATGAATGAATGACGATATTTAATAGAATAACATTCCAAAATCTCCACAAATTACTTCAAGGTTAATCATTCTTTTATCCTTGTTTTAAGCCTCTAAATTAACCCACCTTTGGCGTAATCATTCTAAGTTTAGGGAAACTACAAACACGAGACAAAGAATACTTTGACCGAAAGTATTCAACCCAAATATCAAACAAACAAACCAATCCATATGAATTTTTAAACATAAGTTCAGCATAACTCCCGCCATCTATAGCATTCCACTACCCTTACCATTTAGATTTCAATATTCCCTATTTACTCATTGAGAAGGCCCATCAGGATTTAACAACAACTACACAACAAATTCTTACTCTTATTACCTTTTCCACAATTATAAATAAAGTTCACAAGTGCTTATAAAAACACATCCAACCAACACTACCTCATCAAGATCCCCACGGAGCAGCCTAACCTATATCATCATATTCCTAAATTTGAAAGGCGATTGCTTCAACAAGTCTTTCAGCATGATGAACCTATAAATTCCATACCACATACGCGTCAACATCTCGACAATGGAAATTTATTCACCTAAAGATGACTCAACAAGTAAATATTATCTCAACAAGGCACCAATCATAAATAGAAGTTTAAAGCATACATTTATTAAGGACAAAATCACGCGTCATGCTAACTATCCACTGGTTCACTCCATCACAACATGTTACAATTTCCACCATTTTAACAAAGGTTTTCAACAATTAATCTAATCGATTACCACCACTACTAAGTCATCAATATCAATAATTGGCATAATTGTAAAACAACAACATTGCTTTTAGTTACCCTATCCATAGGCTATGACAAACTGTCACTACACAACATACTCCAACTATGTAAAATAGATTGAATAATTTAAGCCATCCAAAGCTCTTATAACAACAACGCTAAATTAAATTTAATTTATTTTTTTTAGCTACCCTATACACGGGTTATAGCAAAATTGCCACTCCAAGACATACTCCAGCCTTTTTTTTAAAGTGAACTGAATAGGTGAAATCATCACAAAGCTCTTACGGCAATGGCAAAAACTTATGTCTTCCCAATTGATATCGATACTAGCATTATTGGAACGTAACTGCATACTTCCGAATCTACTAATAGTTTGCAACGTCATAAATATCAACTCTAATCAATTTCCAAGTTAAAGTCACTAGCCAACACGATTAAATTAGAACATCTTTAAACAACCAGCATGGTTTCTTTAACAATATCGGTAGTCCACCATTACAATTAAATTGTTCTACCGACCTTATATTAAAATGTCTCTAAATAACCCACTAATTTTCTATTACCTTCACAGTAGTTTACATCATCGTAATGTTCTAACTACGAATCAAGATTTAAAGCTTTAAACATTGTCCATGGTCAAGGGCACATTAAAATAATGCAATAAATCCTAAGCATGCACATTAACACATTCAATCATTATCGCTATAGAGCAATCTACAATACTAGAAGTTTATTTAATCTCAAGCTAAAGATAACAATTACATTTTAATTGATTCAACTCACAAATTAACTTAGAAGTACATCATTCCATAAACCACATTGTTACATACTACGTAACACGGACATAAAATTTCTAAACACCGTCATGGGTCACCTACCCTTGACAAACAGGAGGCAATCCAAAACATTAAAAAACAAACACAGTTCTAGATCAAGAACAAACACCTAAAAAAATTCTTCTTTTCGTGCAAGGAAGAAAAGCAAAATCCAAACATAAAAGCAAGAGAGCTCGACCCTCAAATGTCCAATCATAGTAGCAAAAACTCTTCAAGAAATCCAAAACCTACACTTTCCACAAAGGAAGACGGATGCAAAAGGGAAGACCAAATGTCCAACTAAAATTTTCCGATAAAGATTCAAACTTAGCTCCATCCAAAGCTTGATCTGCAACAGAGAAACTCCAACCCCTTCTTTTAAAAAAAAATCGGAAACAACAACCACAGAAATTTCCTCCCAACGACAGTCCATCACAATAAATCAGTGCCAAAGCAAAATTGTGACCAAAAGACGCCATAACGTAGAACTCTTCTTCTGTGTCTTCACTCAAAGGAGACAAAACCACAAACCGCCAAAAGGACAAATCGGTGAGTGCTCAAAACTAAGCATTTTCCTCGGTTTGAACCAACCACATACCGGAAAACCAACCAAAACCGACCACAAGACGGTAAAGAACATCCGAAGGAATCCATCACCAACCTCTTCTATTTGACTCCGGTCACTACCCGATCTACGATGCACACGGATAAGTACTCTTTCCCTACAGGGTATAATAGTTCTTCGGTGGTGACTCTACCCGCCACACCGTCAAACCACAAACCTCACTACAAACAAAAGGTGACCGAAACCCTTCAGCACCACAACCACACTTTATCACAAATGAAGCAACTCAATCAAATATATCATAAATATAGCATTATACATCATCAAAAGTAGCATTCAACAACAAAGCTTAAATTCAACCTTTAAGCATAAGGCAACGATACCCATACCCTTTCCTCTTTGTGCATCCATGTGTGTCAAATTTTAAATTAGTGATTCCACTTACACAAGTTTTAATGTTGCTATCCTATGACAAAATTTTAGTTAAAACCTAGGCCATGTTTCTAAGTTATTCCACATCACATTTTAGTTGTATCCTATAGTATGACACTAAAAATAGACATTCCAAGGACCTACAACCCAGCTCGATACCAAGCTGTAACACCCTACAAATCTAAACTGTCAGACAAGAAAATTTCGACAAGATCTCTCCTAAAATTAGGACAAAACGGAAGCGACAACAAGATTCATAATAACCATTATAAACAGGAATAACATAAAAGCATCAATACTAGAGATAACAAGTCTAAATCAACCGTAAAACAAACATAAGCGTAAAACAGCTCCAAAGAGGACATCAACAGGTCTATGATTAATAAAATTTCAGCAAGCTAATGAATTATTAAATGCACTAGTCCATGTGATTCGTGATGACCCGGAGGGTTGATTGTGCTACTAAGCCCACCCTTCAAGCTTACGACTCGCGAGAACTACCTGAAAACAACAAAATAACAAGGGGTGAGATTGGGTAATCTCGAAGCGGAACAACTTCTAACGAATAACACAGCCACAAGTAAAACTAGCATACCAAATTCCTCATGTCCAATACCACATTATAGAGTCCACACAACCTCAGTAAAATGCATATGATTGTGCACATGCTTATGCCATGATCCTCCTCACCGTGCCCTTTCTCAGAACACACGGTGTTGTATCAGTCTGATCGCGCCAAGACGCCAAGGCCGACAAACTTCCAATGCATGATTATGCAGTTAATGCTTCATGCATAAATACATTCATAACTTCCCACTCTGAATTCACATGCTTGCATACCATCAAATAACATGGATAGAATGCGAACATCATTGAGATAGAATATCTCCACAATTCATCTTGCAAACAACATCTTTCTTCATTCTTACTCATGATTCAAAAGCCAAACAACCACATCACAATGCAGGATAGGATATTGTAATCTCATAAACAAGTAGTTAAACCATGTAGGTGTGCTGCAATTAAGGTTTATATTGAAGACGAAACAAATAGCGAGTTATAGTTTAGCAAGACCGCTACTTCCACTTGCCTTTACCAACGTGGATGACGAACCTAGTTGCGCCCAGAAGGGGCACCACCTGTACAAGTATTATTTCAGTACATAGCGACATCACAAATGATCACACAACTCGAACACCACGCTTCCTAATCCCGTTCCTTCTTAAGCGCCAAAAACCCCAATCTGTCCGGGTCAAACAGCATCACCCTCTCTTCACAATTTCGTATCTTTTTTTATACAGATCATAAAAATACAAAAAAATTACAGTAGCTAGATATTGACGAGATCTACAACTTTCATGAAGATCACAAATTTCAATTCCACTGTTAAACATGCCTAAACAAACGTCCAACACAGTGGACAAAATCTGTTTCCAGATTCTGTCCGTCATCTTGCAAGAGCGATAACTCTCAGACCCACGCCCCAAAAATTCTGAAAATATTACAGAAGCTAGATCTCGACGTTATGTACAACTTTCTAGTTATAGCTTTTTGCAGGAAAAATTTCTATGCAACGTAAAACGCGAAACAATCCGCGCTGCACAATCTCCCCTTCCAAAAACAGCACCACGTGAACATCTACCCTTCTCCCCCATCAAGATCCATCTAAATCACTCACCACCAGATCTAAAACACTCCTAATCCCTAGTTAGAACAGGGGTAAAAGATTGGGAATTTTACCTTGAGTTCTCCCTTGAGAACCCACGAAAAACGCGCGACGATTCCCGAAACGGAAATCTGCTCGTCCTCCACGCCTCCACGGATCCTCTTCTCGCTTGCTCCTTCGCGTTTCGCGGTGGATCTTGAGCCACCACGCAAGGGGAGGAAGAGGAGGGTGGTGTGGCTGCTAGGAGGAAGGGGGCGCCTAGGGCTTTTGGGGGGTGACACCCTTTTATATGGTGGCCCGGCCCACTAGGGGAAAAGAGAGAGAGGGGGAGGGGATTCGCAGCCAGGCCCAGGTTTTCGTCGCCCACTGTTTCTAGCCCGACAACTCCAAATTTAATATTAATACGCCGGATAAACTTCAATTATTTCATCCCCGACAAATCCTTCATTCCTCTCCGAAACAAAACCAGGAAAAGGAACCCTAGAATCGCCTCGACGCTCTAAGGCATCACATTCTCCCTCCTTAAAAGGATTCGTCCCCGAATCTACTCCTCTTTGCTACGGAACCTTAAAAAAAAGGAAGGCAAAATGGTAATCAACACTTTACCTTCAGCATCCTCAAAGAGTGTAGGATACTTCTTCCGCATCCGGTCCTCAAGTTCCCAAGTTGCATCCCGCTCAGACTAATTGGTCCACAAATCTTTCATTGGACACTAACACGAACTATTCCCTATTAAATAAAGGACACCTATTAGGTGAATCTGTATCGATCCGAATCTCAACTCCCACTTCTCTCTTCAACCCGATCGCGAAACTCCGCATTCCAATCTCAACTCCTCTACCACGCTTCGTCGCATTACGACGACGCGAACCATGTGAGACACAACGCCCTAGGTAAGTCTCTAAATCAACCCAAACACAAACTCCTATCTCCTACAAGTGATTGATCTTTTACAAAAGAACCAATATCCACCCTTACCAACGACAGAGATAGCCTACTTTACAACCAGGGTCCGTAAATCCTGAGAAACAATAACAACCGAACACAATCACTACAGCTTGACACAAACTCGCTCGAACCAGCGATAAAAGTTCCAAAAATTAATGTAATTACCTGCAACTTCCAAGTTGTCCACTACTAAATTAAGCAACCCCACCGAGGAACACATCAATGAAAACAATTCTCCAAAAAAGGTTTGAATTGAGTCATACACAACCTTCCTTTACTCTTCACTTTTAAACTACTTACGATCAATGACTCCACACTAGTTTTCCCTTGTAAGAAGGTTTCGCCTTCACATTCTTCCACCCAAGGACCAGGGCAAGGAGTACAATCCTTGAATAAACTCAACCATAACATAAACATTCATTTTCTTACCCCAAGCTTGAACGTAAAAGAAATCTTAATTCTCACTAACACAACGAACGACAATCACCACCTTTAAACCAAAGGGCTGAAATTCACATACACGGAACTTAACTTGGAAGAGGAACTCCATAGAACCAAAACCACCAAAAAATTTTCTTCGGGAGAAGCTCTATTCAAAAGAGAAACACCGCGAAAGTCTTACGCAAATGCATTTCACTTTTACCAAAACAAATCATCTCACTTTTATCCAAGGCCGAGCCATTCGGAAAAAGAAACCGATCAAGGAATTAAATGCTTCCACACAACCACCATCTCTTTTTCCTTAAAAAGGAACCAAACTCACTTCCCAACGAGAAAAAATTGTTTCAACCACGAATATCATTCATGTCACAAACTGGAAGAATCGTCTCTTAAACAAAAACTATCAAACACCTCACACCACAACACAACTCTAGCACAAAATAGAAATACAAATATTTCCAGATCATGAAGTTCCAAATCTTACATTGGATTAGCTACTTCTTTTGATCAACAATGCAACCGATAACTCGACCTTGAAAACTACGGACACAGTCAAAGCATACATCCTTGAGCATAAATGTCGCATTCATAACTTAAGCTAGTTTTCTTATCAAAGATGAATGAATGACGATATTTAATAGAATAACATTCCAAAATCTCCACAAATTACTTCAAGGTTAATCATTCTTTTATCCTTGTTTTAAGCCTCGAAATTAACCCACATTTGGCGTAATCATTCTAAGTTTAGGGAAACTCAAACACAAAGACAAAGAATACTTAGACCGAAAGTATTCAACCCAAATATCAAACAAACAAACCAATCCATATGAATTTTTAAACATAAGTTCAGCATAACTCCCGCCATCTATAGCATTCCACTACCCTTACCATTTAGATTTCAATATTCCCTATTTACTCATTGAGAAGGCCCATCAGGATTTAACAACAACTACACAACAAATTCTTACTCTTATTACCTTTTCCACAATTATAAATAAAGTTCACGAGTGCTTATAAAAACACATCCAACCAACACTACCTCATCAAGATCCCCACGAGCGACCTAACCTATATCATCATATTCTACATTTGATAGGCTGTGCTTCTAAAAGTCTTTCTGCATTATGATCCTATTAATTACATACAACATTCGCGTGAACATGTCGACAATGGTAATTTATTCACCTTATAGATGACTCTAGAAGTAAATATTATCTCAACAAGGCACCAATCATAAATAGAAGTTTAAAGCATACATTTATTAAGGACAAAATCACGCGTCATGCTAACTATCCCTGGTTCACTCCATCAAAACATGTTACAATTTCCACCATTTTAACAAAGGTTTTCAACAATTAATCTAATCGATTACCACCACTACTAAGTCATCAATATCAATAATTGGCATAATTGTAAAACAACAACATTGCTTTTAGTTACCCTATCCATAGGCTATGACAAATCATCACTACACAACATACTCCAACTATGTAAAATAGATTGAATAATTTAAGCCATCCAAAGCTCTTATAACAACAACGCTAAATTAAATTTAATTTTTTTAATTTTTTTAGCTACCCTATACACGGGTTATAGCAAAATTGCCACTCCAAGACATACTCGACCCTTTTTTTAAAGTGAACTGAATAGGTGAAATCATCACAAAGCTCTTACGGCAATGGCAAAAACTTATGTCTTCCCAATTGATATCGATACTAGCATTATTGGAACGAATCGCATACTTCCGAATCTACTAATAGTTTGCAACGTCATAAATATCAACTCTAATCAATTTCCAAGTTAAAGTCACTAGCCAACACGATTAAATTAGAACATCTTTAAACAACCGGATGGTTTCTTTAACAATATCGGTAGTCCACCATTACAATTAAATTGTTCTACCGACCTTATATTAAAATGTCTCTAAATAACCCACTAATTTTCTATTACCTTCACAAGAGTTTACATCATCGTAATGTTCTAACTACGAATCAAGATTTAAAGCTTTAAACATTGTCCATGGTCAAGGGCACATTAAAATAATGCAATAAATCCTAAGCATGCACATTAACACATTCAATCATTATCGCTTATAGAGCAATCTACAATACTAGAAGTTTATTTAATCTCAAGCTAAAGATAACAATTACATTTTAATTGATTCAACTCACAAATTAACTTAGAAGTACATCATTCCATAAACCACATTGTTACATACTACGTAACACGAGACATAAAATTTCTAAACACCGTCATGGGTCACCTACCCTTGACAAACAGGAGGCAATCCAAAACATTAAAAACAAACACAGTTCTAGATCAAGAACAAACACCGAAAAAAATTCTTCTTTTCGTGCAAGGAAGAAAAGCAAAATCCAAACATAAATGCAAGAGAGCTCGACCCTCAAATGTCCAATCATAGTAGCCAAAACTCTTCAAGAAATCCAAAACCTACACTTTCCACAAAGGAAGACGGATGCAAAAGGGAAGACCAAATGTCCAACTAAATTTTTCCGATAAAGATTCAAACTTAGCTCCATCCAGCTTGATCTGCAACAGAGAAACTCCAACCCCTTCTTTTAAAAAAAAATCGGAAACAACAACCACGTAAATTTCCTCCCAACGACAGTCCATCACAATAAATCAGTGCCAAAGCAAAATTGTGACCAAAAGACGCCAATAACGTAGAACTCTTCTTCTGTGTCTTCACTCAAAGGAGACAAAACCACAAACCGCCAAAAGGACAAATCGGTGAGTGCTCAAAACTAAGCATTTTCCTCGGTTTGAACCAACCACATACCCGGAAAACCAACCAAAACCGACCGTCGGCCACGGTAAAGAACATCCGAAGGAATCCATCACCAACCTCTTCTATTTGACTCCAGTCACTACCCGATCTACGAGATACACGGATAAGTACTCTTTCCCTACAGGGTATAATAGTTCTTCGGTGGTGACTCTACCCGCCACACTGGTCAAACCACAAGCCTCACTACAAACAAAGGTGACCGAAACCCTTCGGCACCACAACCACACTTTATCACAAATGAAGCAACTCAATCAAATCTATCATAAATATATCATTATACATCATCAAAAGTAGCATTCAACAACAAAGCTTAAATTCAACCTTTAAGCATAAGGGAACGATACCCATACCCTTTCCTACTGTGCATCCATGTGTGTCAAATTTTAAATTAGTGATTCCACTTACACAAGTTTTAATGTTGCTATCCTATGACAAAATTTTAGTTAAAACCTAAGCCATGTTTCTAAGTTATTCCACATCACATTTTAGTTGTATCCTATAGTATGACACTAAAAATAGACATTCCAAGGACCTACAGCCCGCTCTGATACCAACTATAACACCATACAAATCTAAACTGTCGTACAAGAAAATTTCGACAACATCTCTCCTAAAATTAGGACAAAACGGAAGCGACAACAAGATTCATAAAAACCATTATAAACAGGAATAACATAAAAGCATCAATACTAGAGATAACAAGTCTAAATCAACTAGAAAACAAACATAAACGTAAAACAGCTCCAAAGAGGACATCAACAGGTCTATGATTAATAAAATTTCAGCAAGCTAATGAATTATTAAATGCACTAGTCCATGTGATTCGTGATGACCCCGGAGGGTTGATTGTGCTACTAAGCCCAACCTTCAAGCTTACGACTCGCGAGAACTACCTGAAAACAACAAAATAACAAGGGGTGAGATTGGGTAATCTCAGCAAGCGGAACAACTTCTAACGAATAACACAGCCACAGTAAAACTAGCATACCAAATTCCTCATGTCCAATACCACATTATAGAGTCCACACAACCTCAGTAAAATGCATATGATTGTGCACATGCTTATGCCATGATCCTCCTCACCGTGCCCTTTCTCAGAACACACGGTGTTGTACTGCACTGATCGCGCCTGCAAGGCGTCGACAAACTTCCAATGCATGATTATGCAGTTAATGCTTCATGCATAAATACATTCATAACTTCCCACTCTGAATTCACATGCTTGCATACCATCAAATAACATGGATAGAATGCGAACATCATTGAGATAGAATATCTCCACAATTCATCTTGCAAACAACATCTTTCTTCATTCTTACTCATGATTCAAAAGCCAAACAACCACATCACAATGCAGGATAGGATATTGTAATCTCATAAACAAGTAGTTAAACCATGTAGGTGTGCTGCAATTAAGGTTTATATTGAAGACGAAACAAATAGCGAGTTATAGTTTAGCAAGACCGCTACTTCCACTTGCCTTTACCAACGTGGATGACGAACCTAGTTGCGTCCAGAAGGGGCACCACCTGTACAAGTATTATTTCAGTACATAGCGACATCACAAATGATCACACAACTCGAACACACGCTTCCTAATCCCCGTTCCCTTCTTAAGCGCCAAAAACCCCAATCTGTCCGGGTCAAACAGCATCACCCTCTCTTCACAATTTCGTATCTTTTTTTATACAGATCATAAAAATACAAAAAATTACAGTAGCTAGATATTGACGAGATCTACAACTTTCATGAAGATCACAAATTTCAATTCCACTGTTAAACATGCCTAAACAAACGTCCAACACAGTGGACAAAATCTGTTTCCAGATTCTGTCCGTCATCTTGCAAGAGCGATAACTCTCAGACCCACGCCCCAAAAATTCTGAAAAAATTACAGAAGCTAGATCTCGACGTTATCTACAACTTTCTAGTTATAGGTTTTTGCAGGAAAAATTTCTATGCAACGTAAAACGCGAAACAATCCGCGCTGCACAATCTCCCCTTCCAAAAACAGCACCACGTGAACATCTACCCTTCTCCCCCATCAAGATCCATCTAAATCACTCACCACCAGATCTAAAACACTCCTAATCCCTAGTTAGAACAGGGGTAAAAGATTGGGAATTTTACCTTGAGTTCTCCCTTGAGAACCCACGAAAAACGCGCGACGATTCCCGAAACGGAAATCTGCTCGTCCTTCACGCCTCCACGGATCCTCTTCTCGCTTGCTCCATCGCGTTTCGCGGTGGATCTTGAGCCACCACGCAAGGGGAGGAAGAGGAGGGGTGGTGTGGCTGCTAGGGGAGGAAGGGGGGCGCCCTAGGGCTTTTGGGGGGGGGTGACACCCCTTTTATATGGTGGCCCGGCCCACTAGGGGAAAAGAGAGAGAGGTGGGGAGGGGATTCGCAGCCCAGGCCCAGGTTTTCCTCGGCCCACTGTTTCTAGCCCGACAACTCCAAATTTAATATTAATACGCCGGATAAACTTCAATTATTTCATCCCCCGACAAATCCTTCATTCCTCTCCCGAAACAAAACCAGGAAAAGGAACCCTAGAATCGCTCTGACGCTCTAAGGCATCACAGGGTCTCCTGAAAAGGAGCCCCTGGGACCGGCTTCTCCAAGGGGGACCCCCCCTCGTCGGCTAGGTCACCGTCCCCCTCGGCAGCTGGGGCGTCGCCACCTCGCCTTCTTGGCCGACCGCTGAGCCGACAAGTGGCCCGGCCGGTCGAGGAGCTTGACCCGGCTCTGCCTCCGAAGTGGAGGAGGTGCGTCGAGAGCCACCACCACTCGGTCCCCGTCAGGGTGAGTTTTCTGTCTTTCTTTGGTCTGTTCTTATTAGGGAATGTTGGCCTCCACCTGAGACTCTGCCCTGTCGCCTAGGACATGGGAGAGCGCTCGGAGCAGAGGTCGCAATTTTTTCGGAAGGTGCTCCCCAAGATCAAGGAGCACCAGAAGTATCAGGACAAGGTCAACGAGATCAGCAGCGACAGATGGAAAGAGGTCCACGGGCTAGAGACCCAGTGTATGGCGATCCGAGAGGAGAAGGTGAAGCTTGAGCATGCGCTCGAAGGTGAGATCCTCCCCTGGACTCGGTTTGGACATCTTTTTGGACAATTGGAAAGGATGATGACGCTCTTGTGTTTTAGAGCGCGATTCGACCATTGCTGAGCTGAGAGCCCGACTGGAAGCTTCAGAAAGTTCTGACCTCGAAGCTCGAGTCGGCTTGGAGAGGATACAACGGGAGCTGAAGGGTAAATTTCTTTGACTTGGATTGAACGTACTTGGCGTCGGGTGTGTTTTCTGATGGCAGTTCGGCTTTGGTGCAGAATGCAAGGAGAAGATGACCACTGCCGAACGGAGCTGCACCGAGCTGCGCGTCACCTGCGAGCCAATTCTGCACCTTCTGCGTATCGAAGGAGCTGAGCCGGGCTAGGGAGACGACGCTGTTTCGCTTCTCTCGGGAGGAGCCGATAGGATCAGGGCTTATGCCAAGGAGTCCACGACCATGGGTGCGAACCAGGCGTTGGCGGTGGTCAAGTCTCATTATCCGAGAGTTGACCTTGAAGCTGTGAAAGAGGGTTTTGCCTGTGATGAAGACAAAGCCAACGCACTCCTCGAAGAGGTCTCCGGTACATCGCAGGCCTTGTTAGAGAATCTTGAATTCTGATTTCGATGTGAACCTTAATGCCGAGTGCTGTCCCTCCCCTCCTTGTTTGAAACGTTGTATTTTCTCACTTGAATATAATTTGTCTGTATTGTCCTCTGCCAAGTGGGCTCCAGACCTCTTTTACTCTTTCCCCCTTGTCTGAGTTGCTAGAATATAGGCCCACGGCCTTTTGGCCCCCGTTGCGCCTTTCTGGGTGGCTTTCAGTCGACTGGTATGGCTCCCAAGCGCCAGGGTCTTGGCCCGTGGCCTTTTCGCCCAGACACGCTTTTCCGAGTGGCTGAGTGGTTCAGCCCTCGAGCGTCGGGACTTGCGTTGCGGCCTCCTGGCTGAGTGGTTCGGCCCCCAAGTTTGTGTCGTCGCCTCCCGGCTCACAGCTCCCGGACTTCTCGCTTAACTGGGCGAAGTGGGCGGGAAGGCCGAATTAACTTGAATCGCTCGTGACACGTGTGCCGCGAAATGTCCCTTAATTTTGTTCAATGTGCTGATCTTCTATGGTATTCACCGCTTTGTTTTTTGGCGCTTCATTGATTGCGGGTGGCGCGTTTGATTGCCTTTGGAGACGCTTGATTTCCGTGGTCGATGGTTTATAAATAGGGCATCACCGCTGATGAGCGATCGCCCATTTCCTCTCGTCTCCTCCCTCTTCTTCCTCTTCCAGCTTCCTTCCATGTCTAACATGAGGAGGTTCGTTGGCCCATACGCGGCGTTCTTTCGCCCGTAGTGCTTTGGGCTGCTCTACACCGGGAGGAGGCCGAATTTGGGAGGAGCACGATTTTGCTATCCTGGAGGCGGAAGAAGAGGAGGGGCCGCGAGGACGCCGCCGCCAGTGGCCACCTTCTTTGGAGAGGCTGCTTTGGGGCTCCACGAGGTGGCCGAGATCATCACCGAGATGGTTGGCGCGGCCGCGCGACGACCTAACCGCCAGGGCCCTCGTCGCCTTATACCACCCACAGTGGGTGGTTGAGGACAGATTCTCGGCGGCTTTGGGTCGCGCGAGTCGCTCGCCTCGACTCGACGATCCCGCCCGGGCCTCCCAATGCGTAGCAAAGCACCAAAGACCGGCACTAAGCAGGATTGGCGGTAGGAGCCGCCCCTCCCCCCCTTTTTTTAGCGTGAGAAAATGAAAAAGAAAGTCAGTAATGTAAATTATTAATATTATGGAACAAAATGTGAAACCTTGCCCAGTCCATGCCATCATAATTATCCCGAGTTTAAGGTTCCGCCTAATCAACCGTTCTAGTCAGTCGCTCCAGCGCCAGCAACGAGGCGTTGAGGCTCGAGCTTTTGACAGCTAGAAACCCACGACTAGGCGAATCTTGATTAAATTCTGGCGCTGCGAATTGTAGTCCCCGAGTGGTTAGTGCTTTCAGGCTCTACCCTTCCCGCTTCGCGCGCTGGTATAAACTGCCGGAGTTGTCCGCTTATCGCGGTCTTTATTTCCGCGCGTTTTGCACCGGCGCGACCAGGGTTAAGTGTTACACCGGTCGGGTAATAACAACTCGGGACTAGCATTACACAGTAGAAGTTCAGAAAATGAAACAGATCACCCTTTTATTTAGCATGTGAGAGTCGGGTACATAACTTATGCGTAGAAGCGACAGAGCTGTTCGGCGTTCCAAGTATTCGCCAAAACCTCGCCATCTTCACGTCTGAGTTGATAAGCACCCGGCCGTACCGTCTCCTCCACAATGTACGGTCCTTCCCAAATTGGAGAGAGCTTGTGCTCACTTTTCTGGTTCCTCCTGAGGACCAGATCTCCTTTTGAAAAGACTCTGCTTCTGACATTGCGAGAATGGTAACGCTGAAGTCCCTGGAGGTACTTAGCCGACTGGATGGCTGCAACGTTCCGAGCCTCCTCGAGTTGATCAAGCTCCACCATCGGCTCCCCTCGGACTCGGCCTCCTTGTAATTCCGAACCCTCGTGGATTCGAATCCTAGTTCGGTCGGCAGAACCGCCTCTGCGCCGTAAACTAGGAAAAAGGGTGTTTGGCCAGTTGCTCGGCTGGGGGTGGTTATGAGTCCCCAGAGTACCGACGGTAACTCCTTCACCCATCGGGCACCGTATGGTTTGAGGCGATCGAAGATCCTGGCCTTGAGGCACTGGAGGACCAGGCCATTAGCCCGCTCCACCTGTCCATTGCTTCGTGGATGAGCCACCGAGGCGAAGCAGATCTTGATCCTGACGCCTTCGCACCATTCTTGAAATTCTTCACTCCTGAATTGGGTGCCATTGTCCGTGATGATCCGGTTGGGCACTCCGAATCTAATCACGATATCCTGGAAGAACTCCTTGGCCTTAACCGCAGTGATAGTGGCGACTGGTTTAGCTTCGATCCACTTGGTGAACTTGTCAATGGCTACAAAAAGGTAGGCGAAGCCACCTTGAGCCTTCTTGAGTGGGCCCACTAAGTCGAGCCCCCAGACCGCGAAGGGCCAAGAGATGGGGATAGTTTGCAGCTCCTGCGCCGGCAAGTGTGTCTGACTTGCATAGAACTGGCAGCCCTCGCAAGTTCGAACGATCTCCTTAGCATCCGTCGCTGCCGTAGGCCAAAAGAAGCCCTGGCGGTAGGCTTTCCCAACCAAGGCTTTGATGCCGCGTGATGGCCACACATCCCCGAGTGGATTTCTTGGAGCAGATCTCTTCCCACTTGTCCCGAAATGCACCGCCTGAGGACACCTGACGTGCTCTTGCGAAAGAGCTCCTCGCCAACCACCACGTAGGATTTGGCTTGTCGGGAGATGCGCTCTGCCAGAGCGGTTGCTTCTGGAAGTTTGTCCTTCAGGAGATAATCAAGGTATGGGGCCATCCAGTCGGGATCAATGAGCAGGACTCTGACCTCAGGATCTTTGCTCGGCTCCCGTCGTTTTGCAACGGTTGGTTCATAAAGATCCTGGACGAAGATACCACTCGGAACCTCGACCCGAGTGGCTCCCATCTTGGCCAATTCGTCGGCTGCCTCATTATTGCGGCGGAGGACATGGACCAGCTCCAGACCGTCAAACTTGCCTTCCAATTCTCGGACTTGCTGGCAATACGCCGTCACAGTCTGATCGACGCACAACCAATCCTTCTGTACTTGGCTCACCACCAACTGGGAGTCACCACGAACCGCCAGTCGTCGGATTCCGAGCGATGTGGCGATGCGGAGCCCATGGATGAGAGCTTCGTACTCTGCGGCATTGTTCGAGGCCGGGAAGTGAATCCGAAGGATGTACTTCAACCTGTCGCCCTTCGGCGAGACAAGGAGAATTCCCACCCCTGCTCCACCAAGCATGAGAGATCCATTGAAGTGCATGGTCCAATATTCTGGCTCTTCTTCCGTGCGGGGGGCCTGGGATTCGGTCCACTCGGCCGTAAAGTCGGCCAAAGCACAGGACTTGGCGGTCGCGGCTTGAACGAGAGGCGTCGAAAGCTCCAAGCTCGGCCGCCCACTTTGAAATTCTTCCAGTAGCTTCGATTATGGAGGACCTCTCCACGGGGAAAGAGGTCACTCATCAAATCGAGTGTCCTTGAAATAATGCTTCACTTCCGCGACGAGATCAAAATTGCGCATAACAAATTTTCCGAATTTGAGGATATCGCACCTTGGATTCGCCCAGACTTCACGACAAAATAAACCGGGCGTTGCACGCCGTAGCGGTGTTCGGATTCTTCCCGCTCCACAACTATCACTACCGACTAGATGAGTTGTTGCCGCTATGTAGAGCGAGAGAGGTTCACTGGCACCGGCGAGACTAGAATTGGAGGGTGGAGAGGAACACCTTGAGTTCTTCAAAGGCTTGCCGTGCCTCTGCCGTCCATTCAAAGCGGTCCCGCTTCTTGAGGAGCTTGAAGAAAGGCATCCCCGAACTCCCAACCGGAGATAAACTCGCAGCGCTACCATGCAGCCGGAAGCTTTTGGACATCTTTTTGGGTGGCAGGCGGGGCCATCCTTATGATGGCCCCAATTTTCTCCTGTTTGGCTTGATCCTCGATGAGAGACAATGAACCCGAGTAGTTTCGGAAGAAACTCCGAAACGCACTTCTCGGGGTTTAGCCTCATCTGGAACGCCCTCGGACTTGCGAGCGTCTCGGCGGATCGGAGGTGAGGCTGTCCTCTGTCTTGGTTTTAACCACTATATCATCCACATATGCTTCCACATTGCGTCCGAGTGATGGTGAAAACATGCAGATCGCTGCCGATAAGTTGCGCCAGCATTCTTCAGCCCAAATGGCATGGTGATGTAGCAATATGCTCCGAATGGGGTGATAAACGAAGTCTTCTCGCAATCCTCCTCTCGAAGCCGGATTTGATGATAGCCTGAGTAGGCGTCCAGAAAACTAAGTAGTTGGGATCCAGCAGTGGAGTCTACCACCTAATCAATGTGGGGGAGACCGAAGGGATCTTTCGGGCAAGCCTTGTTGAGGTCGGTGTAATCAACACACATGCGCCAGCTTTTATTCTTCTTTTGGACGAGTACAGGGTTTGCCAACCAGTCGGGGTGATACACTTCTTTGATGAAGCCTGCCGCTAGTACCTTCGTGATCTCCTCCCTGATGGCTTCTCGGCAGTCTTGGGCAAACCGTCGCAACCTTTGCTTGACCGGCCTGGCCGATTCGTTTACATTCAGCGCGTGCTCGATCACCTCCCTGGGGACCCCGGGCATGTCCGACGGCTTCCAGGCAAAGACGTCTCTGTTTGCCCGCAGAAAAGTGACGAGCGCGTCCTCCTATTTGTCTCTGAGCCCTGTCCCGATCAAGGCGGTTCGCGCCGGATCGGACGGGTCGAGGAGGATTCTTTTGGTACCTTCCTCGGGGCCGATCCTGGGGTTTCGCGCTTTGCGGGTAGGAACGCTGCCTTCCGGCTTGTCGAAATCCGCCTCTCGCCGAATCCTCTCCCGACCCGCTCGCGCCTTCAGGGACTCGGCCATCTCGCAGCTCTCCTTGTCACAGGAAAAAGACTGCCTTATGTCACCGCGTAGAGCGATGATACCACTCGGCCCTGGCATCTTCAATGTCAGGTATGCGTAGTGGGGCACTGCCATGAACTTGGCCAGTGCCGGTCTCCCCAAGATGGCATGATACGCTGTCGCGAAATCAGCCACCTCGAAGCCAAGGTTCTCTGTCCGGTAATTTTCCCTTGCACCGAAAGTGACCGGCAGAGTGATTTGTCCGAGTGGTGTCGCAGAAGTTCCAGGTATGACACCGTGGAAAGGCGACGATCCGCGCTTTAGCTCCGACCGCGGAATCCCCATATCGTCAAGGGTTTTGACAAAGAGGACATTGAGCCCGCTTCCACCGTCGATCAATACCCTCTTGAGCTTGATGCCGTGGACCACGGGCGCCAAGACAAGAGGATATCTGCCAAGGAATGGGACATGATCTGGGTGATCCGAGCGGTCGTAAGTTATCGCGACCTCAGACCACCGTACATATTGGGGGGTGTCCGGCTCCACTGCGTTGATGTCCCGGGCGGTGAGCTTTTGCTTCCGCTTGGACTCATATGCAGCCGAGCCCCCGAATATGTAGTTGAGCTCGAGATCGACTTCCTGATAGTCCTCCTCGGCTTCGGGGGGAGGTGGCTTGCCAGCGGCGTGTCCACTCGGAACTTGTCCAGCCTGCTTCTTGCTCTCGCGGGCGAATCTCTTCAGAGTGAAGCAGCCCTTGGCGGCATGTCTCCCCTTCGGATGGAAGGGGCAAAGCGAGTTCATCACCTTGTCATACCCATCTTCTTTGAGGGCGCGTGGGTGAGTTGGTGCAGCGATTGCCACCAGCTCTTCGCCCTTGCACTTCTTTTCCTTCCGCCGGGGTGGTTCAGCCTGGTCCTTCCCCTCGTCACACCGTTCCGCCAAAGCCTCGGAGGCTGAAGCGTAACGGTCTGCTAGGGCGAACAGCTCACGAACCTACCTTGGTGGCTTCCGAGACATCTTCTTGATGAGATCGGGGTCGCTGACTCCCTTCTGGAAGGCAGCTATCACAATCGCATCCGTGACATCCCGAACGGTGCTTTTCCTATGCATGAAGCGCTTGACGAACTCCCGGAGGGATTCGTCCTCCTTTGGTGTAGCTGATATAGGTCCCAGGGGGTGCCTGGGCACTCGTAAGTGCCTTGAAAATTTGAAATGAACTGCTCACAAAGATCTCCCCAGGAATCTATAGAGTTCGCTGGGAGTCCAGTGAGCCATGCTTGGGCCAGGGGCGAGAGGGTAACCGGTAAGTAGTTTGCCATTACTTTCTGATCCCCCCCGGCGGCCCTGACTGCCAGAGCGTATACCTGTAGCCAAGCCTCCGGGTCCCTCTCACCGTCAAACCTAGTGATGCCTTTAGGATTAAACCCATCAGGCCAAACCACTCGGCGTAGGTGAGGGGTAAACGCGCGAACCCCTTCAATGACCCCGCGACAACCTCCGGGCGGCGATCGACGCGGAGGGGATCGCGCTTGGCGTGCTTCGCGATCTCGTGGAAGGATGCCGTAGCGTTCATACTCGTCGGCATGGCGGCGTTGTTCCTCCCTTTCTCGGTCGCGGCGCCTGGCGTCGAGGTCTGAACGGAGGTCGCGGTTGATGCTATGCCGCAAGTCGTCTCCGCGGGGTGGAACATTATGCGTCTGGCGGGCTTCCCGACCTGACCGGTTGCTGGCCGTCTGGGTCCTCACCGGACCACGTGACAGCTCCTTTGCCGGCTGGTCGGTGCAGGCTTCTTTGGATAGCTGCCGCCGTCACCATGGCCTTTACTTGGGCCACGATCGGGGCGACTGGATCACCCGCCCCCAGCATAGGGCTCAGGGTATCCAGGAGTGTCTTGGAGGCGACAATATTCTGCTGTGGGGTACGAAAAACAGCTTGGTCCCCCATTTTGGCTTACAGAATGTCTTCATTGACAGCCCGGGCGCGGTCCCGTAGAGTACGCGCCTGTAACACCCCAAAATTTTGCTTTTCTTGAATTCATGTGTGATTTGGCACTTTGGTGAATTTTTGGAATTTTCTGGAATTTATTTGGATTTATTTGGAATTTATTTGAATTTATTCCATTTTGAAATAATTAAAGAATTTAATTTTGCAAATAAAATTTTGTTGGAAATATTTTATTTGAGTCCAAAATGATCCAAAATATTTTCCAGAATTTTTCCGAATTTTAAAGTCTTTTGCTATTTTTAATGAATTAAATGAATTATCGAATTATTTTAAATATTAATTCGCTGGAAATTCAACTCGGGTCAAGTACTATTCCTCCGATCGAAAGTCGAACCCGAAGTCGGACTCGAGTCCGACCCGAGCCGGCCCGACTTGACCGAACCACGTTGAACCTTAACCCACGTGGGCCGTCGGATCGAGATCCAACGTCATGATCGGCGACCCGACCGAGCCGTGTCCGGATCGGACCCGTTCGCGCCAAGCCATCGTGGCCGTTGATCGCGCCACGTGGGCGGCGCGATTTCGTCCTCGCCGGATCCGAAGCCGAGTCCTCCGCCCGTCACCGTGTCAACCTCGGTTTCCGCGCTCTACACGGAAGCCGAGGCCCCCTTTAAATACGCCGCCGCCGCCATCGGGAAGCGCACAACCGTCCGCACCCGAGCCCCCTTCTCACCTCGCCTGAGCCGCCGCCGTCGCCCCGCTATTGCTCGCCGGAGTAGAGGAGGTCTTCCGCCGCGGTTTTTCGTTGATCCCCGCCGCATCCGCCGTCTTCCGACGACACCAAACCCAGAACTGAGATCGCCGTGTCGCGCGCCCGGGAGTGCCAGCCTTCACGCCGGAGTTGCACGCAACGCACGCGGGAGGTCGTCGTCTTCGTCTCCGGTCAAGCCAACGCCGCCGCGTCGACATCAACCTCGCGAGCTCGGACAGCCGTCCGATCCAGATCTGACCGTCACGGTGAGATCACGTCTAGATCCTCGGATCTAATCCCAGCCGTTGGATCTAGATCCAACGGTCCAGATTGGCCACGTTCACCCCAGAACGTGCGTCACCCGATCCAATCTGGGCCGTTGATTTTCGAATCAACGGCCGAGATTGTGCCACGCGTCCTGGAAGGTGGCCGTCGCGCGGTCGGCCAGCAACCTGCCAGCGCTGTCGACGCCGACGCAGCCAGCGTCGTGCCGGGACAGCGGAACTGCACCATGACGTCATCGCTGACATCACGGTGGGGGCCGCTTGTCGGCTGTCAGCCGATGTCTTGACGTCGGCAATGACGCGTCATCTCAGAGGCCCCACCGGTCGGCCGATCGTGAGTTGTGGACCGAGTCCACGGTAGACCGAGCCAAGCATGGACCAAGTCCATGGACCGGTGACGTCGACCAGCCAATCAGGAGCTGACACGTGTCCATGCTGACGTAATAATTAATTTCCGAAAAAGAAAATGATTTATTAATTCGAATAATGATTTCAGATTTTGTTTCAAACTTCAAACACTTATAACTTTTGCGTTTCAACTCCGATTTGAGTGATTCAAATTTCTAAATTTGTATAAAATTGAGATCTACTTAAATATAAATTTTATTTAATTTTTGGACTAAAGTTTTTCTCTGTAATATTATTTAATTGATTATTTAAACTTTAATAAATCATAACTTTTGCGTTTTAACTCCAAATTTGACGATTCCAGTTTCTAAAAATCCATAAAATTATGTTCTTTCTGTTTGTGGATTTTATTTGGAGTTTTGGGATGTTTTTGCCTAGTGTTTATTTGTGTATTTGCTATTTGCACGCTTTACGAGTAGACGTTGAAGTGCCGGAAGGATTCGAAGGAGAAGTGTTGACTCAGGATCCAACTCAAGACCAAGAGCAAGTACTTTTTGAAGGCAAGTTGTGCTTTGACCATGTTGATCCTATTTCGAAATCTATTTTGATTTAAACTATTGCATGCTAGTTCAATTAGAAAGATACTTTGTTTAAACATGGGGGTTAGATAAATACCAATTTGCTATATGACACCTTGATTACTTAAGTATGTGCCATGACCCTTTGTCACCCTAGTTGTAGTTTACTAGTTGGACATTATTAAATTGCCAACATGGGTTTAGACCGTTGTAGTATACTGCTTAGACCTGCTACGTGCTCATGACATGATTTTGGACAATCAAATGTTAATATTGACTTAACGATATATTGAACCTGTTTTGGGAAAAGTATCATGTGATGTTGATGGCACGTGGTGCATGGTAATCAACTGGGGTTTGATAAACAGTTTTCGACCGGGGCATGTGGCAAGAGTAATCAGGTGGGCCAGTTGTGGCATTGGGAGTGTTGATTTGGTTTTTCGGGTAGTCTTGCCCTGGTCACTCTAAGGACTTAACCTTGCAAGCCTTTGAACTGGGTCATACTTGCAACCACATGGCTGGAATGGGACGGCCCTAGTTGACTAAGTCGCTAAGGACTCGCTTGTGGAGCCTCAGGGTGTCAATTACACCGTTTGTGTGATTGTACGGGGAGCGTATCGTGGTCGTGGCCAGATACCCATCTAACGGTGTGTTTGTCCCATACTTCGCCTTGGCTAACGGTAGGGTTGGGGTAGAGCACGTACCGGAGAGGACCACTGTGTTGTTTGAGGCTTCCAAAGGCTTTGTTACTGAACTCGCCTTTGTGGTGTTTGACCGTATCTTGTGGGTAAAGTGCATAACCTCTGCAGAGTTTAGAATCTATTTAAATAGCCGAGTCCACTGCAGATCGACAATGCTCGGGAATTACAGTCAAGGGTTAGACTTTCTGAAAATAACTTGGTTTGAAAGTTGGGTTAGTTTAGTAAAGAAGATGATGGAAATGTGGTTTAGGATGGGGAAAATGTTTATTAAACTTCTTGAAAAGTTATTTATGCTTTACTTATTTCTACTGCTTTTGAATCTACTTCTATTACTTGTCAAATCAAGTTTCTTTGCAAATATACCTTGAGCTATTCCTTTGTATCAAGCCATGCATATAGTATATTAGCTTGCATTACATGCATGACTTCTTTGAGTACCAAGTACTCACCCTTGCCTCAACACAACACCAGTTGAAGAGGAGACTACGCCCGGCCGGAGGAGGAACTCCAAGAGGATCCGCTCTACTTAGGGGATGCGAGCCCGATCGATTTACTGTGGTATCTTTGGATGGCGCCACGGTTATTTGATTTTCCGCTATTATTTTTCTTTGAATAAGTTTCGCCTTGAGAGGCATACATTTGTAACTTGACCATAAGGTCAAGTAACCCTTTAGTTATTTAAATAAAGTACTTTATTGGTATCGAGTGGTATGATTGTGATATTTACCGATGTTAAGACTGTGTGCACTAGCTGCGTTCTGGACTAGTGCTGAATACACAGAGGGTCCGGATTTGCAAATTCGGGGTCCCGTGAGGTGGTATCGAGCCATACTTGACCGTAGGCTAAACCCTAAGCTAGAATGGTCGTAGTGAGGATAAAACCTATTTTCTAAAGCTAAAAATTTGTCAAGATAAGAAATGACATCTCGACTTATCCCCTTCTCTCTTTTCTTGTCTCTTGCTGAAATTTTCCCTTACCTTGTCACAATTTGAAAATTCCGAGTTCTTACGTAAAGCACTCTTGTGACAGATGGAGGAAGAGTTCAACTACGTTGATCTGGGAGTTGGTCACGCGGAACTTTGGCATATGCTCTGGACTCTCGGAGATTTTGAGAAGCCCCAATACCAAGTGGAAGTGATCGACAAGCGGGATTGATCAAGGCTTGTGGCGTGAGGATTGAGGTACCTGCTAGGAAAAAGGGCCCAGGCAATGCTGATACACCGTGCCAGAGATCTACAATGCAGATGGGTGTCCAAGAAGTATCACGACGAGCAATGCGGCACATTACCCGTATCTACGCCGAGAATTGGAGCGTGCGGTGTTCCGTTACCATCCGCAAGAGCGATAACCTTCTTGACCCGGCGATTCAGATGAGGATGCCACGGTTACATACGGTTGGCACGATTTGTCGCCGCCAGGAGGATGTACTAGATAATACAAGCAAGGAGCTGCTGCAAGGCCCGCAAGGAGATCACGACAGAGAAGAAGCAGATGGCGGGAAGCTCAAGAGTATGTGGCACACCTTCTACGAAGGATTGGACGAGTTGGAGATGACCTTATGACCGGACCCGAGCCGATGCTCGAGCTACACGAGCCGATCCGGAGGAGTCGATCTCGATGAGGACACCGCTTCTTCGACTACCACGAGGACACGATTCTTTGGACATGGCGATCGTTTCGCGCCTATGCCACAGCACCCGTACCCAGGCCGGGGAGGTTTTCTCGATGAGTGAGCATAGGTTCTATGGTGAGACTCCTACGCCGAGTCGCGTCATAGAAGAAAGAGTCACCCTTTAGGCGTTAGACTCCAGTGTTAGTTCGATTTGGATTTTCATTGCTTGCTGAGTGTGCAGTATGTGTTGCAAGGCCCTTAGGCATTGTAAGCAGCCATACCAAGTTATTAATAATAAAGTTGGACCTTAAGGCTACACCTTTCGCCCCGCATAAGTCTCATATTACTTGTCTATTCTTGTTTCCCTCTCATCTCTAAACCTAGAGCAAATCGACAGATGGTGAACACCCGTGGAAACTTTGGAAGCAATGGGAGTGGTTCTCGCCCAGCAGAAAACCCCAATGATAGAGCACCAGCACCGCCAGTTGATATGCAGAATTTCGGAGCTTTTCTTGCTGCCACTCAGTTGATGCATGCTATGATGCAACAAATGCAGCACGTCCTTTGCTCAGGCCACTTTGCTAATCAAGTTAATCATGGACAACGCCGAATACAAGGCTATTAGAGTTCATGAGAACTCACCCACCCACTTTCTTCCGGGAATGCCAATCCATTGGAGGCCGATGATTGGTTAAGATCAATCGAGAGGAAGCTACACATAGCTCAATGCATAGGGAATGAGAAGGTACTCTCGCTTCTCATCATTGGAAGGAAACAAATTAGAATGGTGGGAGAACTTCGTGCCACGCAGAGAACCCTCAAGATATCACTTGGGAAGAGTTCACAATTGCATTCGACAAGATCACGTGCCTGAAGGAATCATGGATCTTAAGAAGGAGGAGTTCAGAGACCAAACAAGGTAATCACCGATGGCCGACTACTGAACAAGTTCACACAGCTAGCACGCTACGCACCTTTGAGGATGTAGCGGCGGATAAATCCAGGCAGTCGTTTTATGAAGGGACTTAACTCGGGATTGCAAGTAGGGTTGATCACCCACACCTTTCCAGATTTCCAAGAGTTGGTGAATAAGGCGCTTATTCTTGAGGACAAGCGCAAAGGAACTGGATGAGAACAGAAGCGCGAGGATGCAACAGCAAGGATCACGCCAGGAACGCATACCGAGAGTTGCACCAAATCAATTCTTGATTCCAACCACAGAGTGCGACAAGGACACCATCCCGGCACCAAGACACTTGCCAATCGAACTACGGACCCAGCCCCGCTAGAAACGCTACCCAGGCGTCGGCAAGGAACAAGGAGACGCGCTACAAGCGCAACGAGCCAGACACTTTGCCAGCTGTCCAAAGAAGACAAGCAGAGTGACCCGCCGCTTCAATCTAGGAACCACCCCAGCTAGGGACGCCAAAGATCAGGAGCCACACCCCACCGTGGTGAGAGGCCGAGTCAACCATGTCACCGCAGATGCACCTGCAGAATACTACGACGTCGTCTTGGGTAAGTTACTTGTTAACTCGATACACCTGATTTTGTTTGACTCTGGAGCTTCAGATTCGTTTGTTTCGCAAGGCTTTGCTACTAGAAATGATTTGAGGATTGCAAGACTTAAGTGCATGCTTTTAGTTCAAACCCTTGGTTCCGAACTCGACGAAAGTAGGATGTTCCGGGGTGAGAATACTGATAGGTGGAATAGAGTTCCTAGCAAACCTTATAATTTTGGAGACCCAGACCTTAGACGTCATATTGGGAATGGATTGGTTATCCAAGCACAAGGCTGTATTGGATTGTGGGCGAAGGACTATCTCAGTTGAGAGCCCGTGTGGGAAGAAAGTGGAATTTCAAGCCACCGCAGTTAGAGATGGGCAATGATGGTTAAGTACCAAGGCAATCAGCATAGAGGATGTCTCAAGAGTGAATGAGTACCCCTGATGTTTTTCCGAGGATCTACCTGGTATGCCGCGACAGGACATAGAATTTGTAATAGAGCTTGTACGGCAAAAGACCGATAGCAAAGAGACCCTATCGGATGTCCACCGAGGAGTTGGTAGAGATGAAGAAACAGCTAGAAGAGTTAATGGAGAAAGGATTTATCGAGGCCAAGCTCGTCGCCGTGGGAGCACCGCTTTGTTTGTCAAGAAGAAGGACGGGAGTTTCGGGATGTGCATTGACTACCGTGCACTCAATGAAGTCACCGTGAAGAATAAGTATCCGCTACCCAGGATTGATGATTTGTTTGATCAGTTGAGAGGAGCCGGAGTTTTCTCCAAGATCGATCTGAGATCGGATACCATCGATTGAAGATCCGATCGAGAAGATGTTCAAGATCGCATTCTCAAGATATGGACATTACGAGTTTCTGATTATGTCCTTTGGGACGAATGCGCCATTATTTCATGAATATGATGAATAAGGTGTTCATGGAATATTTGGACAAGTTTGTCGTCGTGTTCATAGACGATATCCTAATCTACTCCAAGACAGAGAGGCGAACATGCCGAACACTTAAGGCGAGTTTTGGAAAAGTGAGGAACAGCAACTTTTAGCCAAGTTCACAAGTGTGATTTTTGGAAGGACAAGGTGGAGTTTCTTGGACATGTAATGACCGCGAAGAGTCGCCAGTAGATCCAAGCAAAGTAGAAGCTATGTTACATTGGGAGCAAGACGCGTGACCAGTTCGAGTTTCCTTGGAATGGCGGATACTACCGCGTTTCATCGAAGGCTTCTCGACAATTGCGAAACCTCTTACGCAATCACTGAAGAAGGAAAAGAAGTTTGCATGGACGCCGAGAATGTGAGAAAGGATTTCAGGGCTGAAGAAGCGATTGGACGCCGACGTGTTAGTTCTACCGGATGTTGCTCAAAGCTTCGATATTTATTGTGACGCATCGCGCCAAGGACTTGGATGTGTCTTGCAGAATGGAAAGGTCGTCAGCGTATGCATCAAAGCGATTGAGGCCGCATGAGGAAAATTATCCGACGCGATGACCTAGAGTTAGCTGCCGTAGTGCATGCTTTGAAGATATGGCGTCACTATCTCGATTGGAAACAGATGTGAAGTGTATACGGATCATAAGAGCCTTAAGTACATATTCACCAATCGGATCGAATATGAGGCGAGAAGATGGTTAGAGTTGATCAAGGATTACAATGTTGGAATCCATTACCATCCCGGAAGGCCAACGTAGTAGCCGACGCTCGAGTCGGAAAAGCCATACCGTGAGTACGTTGCTAGCCACAAGTCAGGACGAGTTATGTGAGGATTTTCAGAAAATGAAGATTGAGGTTGTACCTAGCGGATTCTTGGCCACATTAGAAGTAAAGCCTACCCTAGAGAATCAGATCCGAGAAGGACAGAAGGATGATGACAAGATCCGCAGGATTAAGTCCATCAAGAAGGAAGGCAAGGCAGAGGACTTCAAGTTGGATGAGCAAGGCACGTTGTGGATGAAGGATCGCATTTGTGTGCCTAACAAAAAGGAGTTAAAGCAACTGATTCTGGAAGAAGCCCATGACTCCAAGTACTCAATTCATCACAGGCGCCAAGATGTATCGAGGATCAAGGAGAGATTCGTGGCCGAGTATGAAACGTGAAGTTGCCGAGCATGTTGCATTGTGCGACGTATGCCGAAAGTCAAGGCAATGCATCGAGAGACCAGCAGGATTACTACAAATGCGAAAATACCTGAGTGGAAGTGGGAGGAAATCGGAATGGATTTCATTACCGGTTTGCCAAGACTCAAGGAGGTTATGACTCCATATGGGTTATAGTGGATCGCTTGACTAAAGTAGCCCATTTTATCCCCGTGAGGACCACTTACTCGGGAGATAAATTAGCGAGAATTATACATGATCGGGATTGTCTGCTTGCACGGAGTGCCAAAGAGGATTGTATCGACGAGGTACCCAATTTACCTCAAGGTTACGGAATAAGTTGCATAAAGCCATGGGAACCCGTTTGAACTTCAAGATGACTTATCATCCACAGACAGATGGACAGACCGAAAGAGTCAACCAGATTCTAGAGGATATGTTGAGAGCTTGTGCATTGGCTTATGCTACCTCTTGGGATAAGAGTTTGCCGTATGCCGAGTTTAGTTACAACAATAGTTATCAAGCTAGTTTACAGATGTCACCTTTGAGGCCTTTGTATGGTCGACCCTGTCGGACGCCATTGAATTGGAATGAGACCGGCGGCGAGCCGTGTCTTTGGGCCTGATATTCTTCAAGAGGTGAAGAAACGGTCGCCATGATTAGGGAAAGGTTGAAGATAGCCCAATCACGACAAAAGAGTTATGTCGACAATCGCCGCGAGACTTGAGCTTTGAACCGAAGACTTTGTATACCTCGAGTTACGCCTCTCGAGGGAGTTAAGAGGTTCCATGCCAAAGGGAAACTTCGCACCGTTATGTTGGACCATTTAAGATTTTGAGTCGCAGAGGCGAAGTTGCTTATCAACTGGAGTTGCCCACGATCGTTGGCGAGATGCATGATGTATTCCATGTATCCCGATTAAAGAAGTGTCTCAGAGTTCTGAGGAGCAGGCACCGCTAGAGTCAATTGAGTTGCAAGAGGATTTGACTTATAAGGAGTATCCCGTAGGGATTCTAGACACAATGGATCGAGAAACTAGAAACAAGTCAACCCGTTTCGAGTTCGGTGGAGCAACCATGAAGAAAGCGAAGCGACTTGGGAGCGAAGAGGATTTGAAGAAAGAGTTTCCAAACCTATTCCTTTAGTAAGCCCTGAATCTCGGGACGAGATTCTATTAAGGGGGAGGTTTGTAACACCCCAAAATTTTGCTTTTCTTGAATTCATGTGTGATTTGGCACTTTGGTGAATTTTGGAATTTTCTCGAATTTATGTGGATTTATTTGGAATTTATTTGAATTTATTCCATTTTGAAATAATTAAAGAATTTAATTTTGAAAATAAAAGTTTTATCGAAATATTTAAAGAGAGTCCAAAATGATCCAAAATATTTTCCAGAATTTTTCGAATTTTTCTGAGTCTTTTGCTATTTTTAATGAATTAAATGAATTCTTGGGAATTATTTTAAATATTAATTCTTGGAAATTCAACTCGGGTCAAGTACTATTCCTCCGACCGAAGTCGAACTCCGAGTCGGACTCGAGTCCGACCCGAGCCACCGACTTGACCGAACCACGTTGAACCTTAACCACGTGGGCCGTCGGATCGAGATCCAACGGTCATGATCGATCGACTCACCCGAGCCGTGTCGGGACCGGACCGTTCGCGCCAAGCCATCGTGGCCGTTGATCGCGCCCACGTGGGCGGCCGCGATTTCGCTGCCTCGCCGGATCCGAGCCGGAGTCCTCCGCCGCCGTCACCGTGTCAACCTCGGTTTCCGCGCTCTACACGGAAGCCGAGGCCCCCTTTAAATACGCCGCCGCCGCCATCGGGAAGCGCACAACCGTCTGCACCCGAGCCCCTTCTCACCTCGCCTGAGCCGCCGCCGTCGCCCCGCTATTGCTCGCCGGAGTAGAGGAGGTCTTCCGCCGCGGTTTTTCGTTGATCCCCGCCGCATCCGCCGTCTTCCGACGACACCAAACCCAGAACTGAGATCGCCGTGTCGCGCCGCGCCCGGGAGTGCCAGCCTTCACGCCGGAGTTGCACGGAAACGCCGCACGGGAGGTCGTCGTCTTCGTCTTTGGTCAAGCCAACGCCGCGTCGACATCAACCTCGCGAGCTCGGACGGCCGTCCGATCGGATCGACCGTCACGGTGAGATCACGTCTAGATCCTCGGATCTAATCCCGCGTTGGATCTAGATCCAACGGTCCAGATGGCCACGTTCACCCCGTAAGCGTCGTCGTCACCCGATCCAATCTGGGCCGTTGATTTTCGAATCAACGGCCGAGATTGTGCCACGCGCGTCTGGAAGTGGCCGTCGCGTCGCGCAACACTGCAGCTGTCGGCCGACACGGCCAGCGCGTTAGCGGGACAGCGGAACTGCACCATGACGTCATCGCTGACGTCACGGTGGGGGCCGCTTGTCAGCAGCTGTCCCAGCAGTGTGCTGACGTCAGCAATGACGTCATCTGTAGGCCCCACCTGTCAGCGACCGTGAGTTGTGGACCGAGTCCACGGTAGACCCGAGCCAAGCATGGACCAAGTCCATGGACCGGCTGACGTCAGCCAGCCAATCAGGAGCTGACACGTGTCCATGCTGACGTAATAATTAATTTCCGAAAAAGAAAATGATTTATTAATTCGAATAATGATTTCAGATTTTGTTTCAAACTTCAAACGCTTATAACTTTTGCGTTTCAACTCCGATTTGAGTGATTCAAATTTCTAAATTTGTATAAAATTGAGATCTACTTAAATATAAATTTTATTTAATTTTTGGACTAAAGTTTTTCTCTGTAATATTATTTAATTGATTATTTAAACTTTAATAAATCATAACTTTTGCGTTTTAACTCCAAATTTGATTTATTCAGTTTCTAAAAATCCATAAAATTATGTTCTTTCTATTTGTGGATTTTATTTGGAGTTTTGGTATGTTTTTGCCTAGTGTTTATTTGTGTATTTGCTATTTGCACGCTTTTCGAGTAGACGTTGAAGTGCCGGAAGGATTCGAAGGAGAAGTGTTGACTCAGATCCAACTCAAGACCAAGAGCAAGTACTTTTGAAGGCAAGTTGTGCTTTGACCATGTTGATCCTATTTGAAATCTATTTTGATTTAAACTATTGCATGCTAGTTCAATTAGAAAGATACTTTGTTTAAACATGGGGTTAGATAAATACCAATTTGCTATATGACACCTTGATTACTTAAGTATGTGCCATGACCCTTTGTCACCCTAGTTGTAGTTTACTAGTTGGACATTATTAAATTGCCAACATGGGTTTAGACCGTTGTAGTATCTTTGCTTAGACACACTTTCGTGCTCATGACATGATTTTGGACAATCAAATGTTAATATTGACTTAACGATATATTGAACCTGTTTTGGGAAAAGTATCATGTGATGTTGATGGCACGTGGTGCATGGTAATCAAGCGGGGTTTGATAAACGATTTTCGATCGGGGCATGTGGCAAGAGTAATCAGTGGGCCGATTGTGGCATTGGGAGTGTTGATTTGGTTTTTCGGGTAGTCTTGCCCTGGTCACTCTAAGGACTTAACCTTGCAAGCCTTTGAACTGGGTCATACTTGCAACCACATGGCTGGAATGGGACGGCCCTAGTTGACTAAGTCGCTAAGGACTCGCTTGTGGAGCCTCAGGTGTCAATTACACCGTTTGTGTGATTGTGCGGGGAGCGTGTCGTGGTCGTGGCCAGATACCCATCTAACGGTGTGTTGGTCCCATACTTCGCCTTGGCTAAGGGAAGGGATGGTGTAGAGCACGAACAGGAGAGGACCACTGTGTTGTTTGAGGCTTAGAAAGGCTTTGTTCTGAACTCGCCTTTGTGGTGTTTGACTGTATCTTGTGGGTAAAGTGCATAACCTCTGCAGAGTTTAGAATCTATTTAAATAGCCGAGTCCACGGTACTGGACATCGCTCGGGAATTACAGTCAAGGGTTAGACTTTCTGAAAATAACTTGGTTTGAAAGTTGGGTTAGTTTAGTAATGAAGATGATGGAAATGTGGTTTAGGATGGGGAAAATGTTTATTAAACTTCTTGAAAAGTTATTTACGCTTTACTTATTTCTCTTTGCTTTCGAATCTACTTATATTACTTTTCGAATGTCATTCTTTGCAAATATACCTTGAGCTATTCCTTTGTATCAAGCCATGCATATAGTATATTAGCTTGCATTCTGTGCATGACTTGCTGAGTACCAAGTACTCACCCTTGCCTCAACACAACACCAGTTGAAGAGGAGACTACGCCAGCTTCGGAGGAGGAACTCCAAGAGGATCCGTCTACTTAGGGATGCGAGCCCAGTCAGTTGCCTGTGGTATACTGGATGGCGCCACGAAGTTATTTGATTTTCCGCTGCTATTATTTTTCTCTGAATAAGTTTCGCCTTGAGAGGCATACATTTGTAACTTGACCATAAGGTCAAGTAACCAGTTTGGTTATTTAAATAAAGTACTTTATTGGTATCGAGTGGTATGATTGTGATATTTACCGATGTTAAGACTGTGTGCACTAGCGCGTTCCTGGACTAGTGCTGAATACACAGAGGGTCCGGATTTGCAAATTCGGGGTCCCGACAGCGCCCGCTTGTCAGCTTCAGTTGCTCGGCCACCTTCCAAGTCGGCGGCGGCCGAAGTGTCGAGGCGCTGCTGCGAATCCGCCCGCGAGCCCTCGATTACGAAGACTCTACAGAAATTCCAGCAGCTCTCTAGGCTTTCTTCTGACTCGGCCGCTGAGCTGGGTGAGCCTGAAGAGGATAACTCCAGGCGCTCGGAGGTGCCGAGTGGTTTGGCGGCGAGAACCCCCACCATTCGTACCTCGGCGCCCTTGGGTCCGACTTCCTGGCCGGACCGGGCCTTCGGTCCCCAACTCGGCACTTTAGAGCGCGAGACAGGGGGACCCCCCGGTCGGCGTGGAAGTCGCGACGATGGCTCACCGGAAACCTCACCGTGCTGCAGCGCGGTCCCCTTAGAGAGGGAAAGGTTCCCGAGGTCGTTGGAGATGAAGGTCAGGCTTCCGAAACGGAAGACCTGACCCGGGAAGAAGACTGTGGAGACTCCGCTCGTCGCAGCCATCAAGCTTGACGAAGATCTTGACACAAGCCCCTACCTGGCGCGCCAACTGTCGACGATCGGTTTCGCCGGCAATGAGATTTGTGATTCTAGGGGATTCGTGCGGGATCTGAGCTTGATGGTAACACAGGATGCGAGGGCGATCTGTGTTTAGACAGGTTCGGGCTCTCTCGGAGGAGATAATACCCTAGTCCTGTGTTCTTGGATATATGAGCGTCCTCTCTTTCTTGTTTCTCCCTCCTCCCCTTATATACTGGGGGAAGGATACATGATAGATGGGCGCCACCGGGCCCTCAACATGGTGGCCTCACCAACACTTACTTTGTCTTCGTCGGCTACGGCACACTACGTCTTGGAGAGGTGGTTGTGCTTTCCCCGACCCGCGCCTGCCGCCCTGTCAGGTTCCAGAGCCTGCAGGCTCTGCGAATGTCAGGCTGCATGCTTCGCTTTTGGCGGGTTGTTTGGGCGTGGCGCGAAGCTTCCCCGAAGGATCGGGAGTTGCCTTGGGGAACAAGTCGAAACCTCCTCCGGGCCCGTCGTGGCGCTTCTGGGCTTTGGGCCTACTGCTCTGCCCGTCTAGCCCAATCGGGTATAGGCCCTACTTGCGGGACCCCTATCTCGGACATCCCACAACAACCTTCAAGATTTCTCAAAGATTGAACATAGAAGAAGTGAAGCCTAAATAATTGAGATATGATCTAAGAAGATTCATCCATCAATCATTTATCCTTGGCTCAAAAACTACAAGCATTTAGAAGGAGGGAAGGCAAATGTGCGGAATTTAAATGCTTGAAAGTAAATACTGAATTTAAATTGCATAAAGTAAAGATATAATGTAAATATGAAATTTAAATTCACAAGTAAAGTAAGGAAATTCTTCGTATTTTTGGAGGGAAGGTTTACAAAGCCTCACAACAAGTGGGCAAAGCTCAAAGGTGCACACAAAACCTTGAAGTGGGGAGGCTACCCCTACCACTCTATTTATAGTGTCCATGGGTTATCCTCCACCCTTGGATGAGTTGCTTCTACCATAAACTACCCTCAAAGGACCAGGATCTGTTTCCACACACTTACACATTGGGCTAACCCGAAACCCAATAACATAACGGGTTTTACACCCTTCTCAAAGCAAACTAGACTTAACCACTACTCTATCCTCTAGAAACACGATTCAACGGTTCTCCTTGATCCAAGTAGCGTTAAGCTAGATTCTCCAAGGTTCCCTTGACTTTTTGATTGCCCCAACTTCATCTCCGACCTTCTTCTGGCGATCCCCGGCCATCTAAACCTCCGGCTTCCCTTGCCTAGTTCCGGCCATTCTTTGCCTCTCCATAACCACAAATTGAAGCCCTGCAATCATCAAAGACAAGGAAACCCATCACATAGCATTAACCAACAAGATATGCAAAATAATCATCACAAATGCTCAAACAAAAATCTTATCTCGTTCAAATAGTCGGTACTACCGCCTCGGCAAGGCCAGTAGTGCCGCCTAAAGCTGACACAACTCAAATTGCTTCCTTTTGAATTCTAATTCAAATCAAACTCAAACATGAGCACATCTTGCTCAAATAAAGTCAAATACTTATCACAAACATGGATGGACCTCCACATGGTCCTTCAACGTTGCACACCGGACAAACATGCAAGTTTGCATACTCTTTGTGGTATAGGATAGAATCGTTCAGACATGTATGTATTCTTTTTACTTCTATTCCTAAGGGATAAAGAACCTTTTTGGCTTTGTAGGTGGTTGTAGGCAACTCGTTTCCATCTGGAAGCATATCTGCTCATAGACTTAACAGCACCATGACACTCTTGTTGGACCAACCGTTGCTTGCCTTTAATTTCAGTAGTTCCAGCACGGATGACAACCTTGTGTATTTGGACTTGCAGCCCGATAACAAAGATTTCTCCGAGTCATCCATCAAAGCCCAGAATTTTACATACCCCCGCTCATTATGGTTCCCTTCTGCATCCCGCAACATCTGATCCAGATTGTCATCATGAATCTTATCCTTATCGAAAGCACATTCAATATCATCCAATGTATGTTGACTTCATCGACAATGTTAGTACTACTTGCTTCATGCATAACCTGCTCTTCACCATGACTGGTCCAACATGTATACCTCCTTTTGAAACCTCATAGAATCAAGTGTGCTTCGATCTGCACTAGGTTTCGAAACATCCTCAGATTCTCATAGTCAATGCATGGACAAGGTATAAATTAACTCCCTTGGTCAACGTATCTTCCTCTGCAGCTCTTCTCAAACCAAAGACACCATTAATGTGACACCACGGAGTGTCATAATCTTATAAAATGTGAAATCTGGGGTTAAAACCTTACGGTATGAGGTTTATTTGTGTTTCCGGGCCGTTTCCGGGAGTTTGGGCCTTTCCGGGGGAGTTTGGGCCTAAGGGAAAGGGTCGTGGGCCTTGATGAGGAGGAGTTTGAGTCCATGTGGGAGTAGGAGACCTGTTTGGGCTGGTAAAAAGGGCCTCCCCCTTCCCTTGCTTGTGCCCCACCTCCCCTTGTGCGCCCCCACCCCCTTGGGTGCCCTAGCCGCCCCCAATTCCTCCTCCTAGCCGCCACCCCTCCACCACCTCTCCCCATTGCGCCACCACCCCTCCACCACCTCTCCACCTCCCTTGCTGCCCCTAGGGGAGTTCTCCACCTCAACACCTCGAAGATCCGTCAATTGGAGCGCTCCGCGACGAGGAGATCCGGTGGATTTGGAGCGAGGAAGGAGATCGCGCGAACCGGGAGGAGATCCATTGGGTTTTCGTGCGTCGGGCGAAGGTATGGCCATGGGAATCCTTGGAGTTGGTCTAGGTACTGTTCTAAGGGTTATTATCATGTTTTTAGATCAATTGGTGGTGCTTTAATTGGGTAGATTAGATGAAATCTTAAGTTTGCCACGTTCTCTATTTCGGGCAGCATGAGCAGTCGACCTACGGTTTGGGTTTTCGCCAATTTAGACTGACTTTGGTCATCCGCCTATTGAAGAAGTTGTAGGTAACTTCAATACCTTTCATTGGGTATAAAGAACGTCCAATTCCGCCCAGCCGTTTGAAAGTTATGCTCGTTTTACCGAACGTGTTAAAAACTGTGACGTGATTGGAACATATCACGGTATTCTGTATATTAAACCACTTTAGAGTCCGAATCAGTCTTTCCGTATACTTAGAAAAAGTTAGGAAATTTCCTAAGCTACGCGAGGATGTACTCGTTTATTTGATTCGGTGTCTTAGAACCCGAGTTATTCCATTTAGATGGCTGCTGTCCCAACGGGACAGAACCTCTTTTTTTGGGTTTTGCGAGTAGTTTGCGATGTCGGGGTAGAAGAGTGTTTGCGTACTGTTTTGTGGACATGATTGTAAGTGTGTGGTACCTATGTGCAGGTGGTGTGACCCCGGGAGTGCCTTCTACTTCTTGCCAATCCGTCGCCCGTGGTTGAGGCAAGTGTATTGGAATGGGTAGCGGGTTGTAGTTTGCTAGATTGGTTGAGATTGAAATTGAATATATGATATGTTCACATGCCATGCTTTAATGATTGCTATTGATATGATGAATATGCTTATTATGTTATGATGCCATGTGTTAATGTACAAGTTATTTATGATGTTGGCATGTTTGCATACATGGCATGATACATGGCCCGGGCGGTGAGAAAGTCATAACTAGTCCGGGGGAAGGTCGGTGAGAAAGTTATGACTATTTCGGAGAGCTAATGAGTAAGTCCTACATCGTGATTCCATCCACCGCGGTGTATGGAAGCGAGGAGTAGGCACCCTCCATCTTCGGGATGGAAGGGGAGAGAGGGTGCACACCGACGGGTGTGTACTCAACTATACCGGTATGAGTTTCCAGGAGATATGTGCATCGCATTGCATTGCATTATATGAGGATGTTATATGATGATGATATATGATGATGTCAATGATATGCTTACGCTATGAATATGAGATGTGTATGATGTCGTATGTGAAAAGTGGTGATGAAGGTATTAGAATGTATTTTCTTGTTCCATTGCAATATACTTGCTGAGTGATGAACTCACGCTTGTGTTTATGTTGTTTTTCTTAGGTACCATGAAACCGGCATGCGGGAAAGGGAGCTAGTCACACGTCATCACTTAGCATCACACATATAAACAATGACATGTTCCTTCCTTTAATTGTGATGGTTAATTTGTGTGCTTGGTTTCCTCATTTACCTCGTTTGGCTCATGAGATGGTTGGAATCTTTATTCTAGGCTTTTACTGCTGCTAGAACCCTTATTATTGATGATTTAGATGTCATTCTTTATACTATATCCTGTGATCATATTGTTGTTGCTTCAATTCATGGAAAAACAAAGGAGATCCTGCCGAAATTTTCGGTTCTAGTATTTACTCCTTTGCTGTAATTTATCTTAATTTATGGTATTTAGATGTTGTTTAGCCAATGTTTGGTAGCATTCGGGCATATTAAATGCCGGGGTGTTACAATTAATGTACTCGGTGATCACACGGTTCTCAGCGTACATCCAGCTTCGGTCCATCTAAGCTACATATGTAATAATAGGTGTTAAATAATGAATTGAGTACACTAGGAGAGCACATGCACACATATGCAACATATAAGCTACATTTAAACTTGCCAATTAACTTATATAGCTCCTTACATCACAAAGAACAAATGGATATATATATAAGCTGCAGTTAAACTCATCATTTTCAATTCCCTTTTTACAAAGCTGGCTACATCATGAGTATAATGCAGTTAGAATTAATTACTTGTAATATTCCAGGAGAACTTTAGAGGTAAAATCTAAACTTTAGGGGGGGGATTCTGAATTTTTGGAGGCGTTTTTCAGTCGTGGGCCAATTCTGGGCTTTCGGGCTAGCCTTTTTGGGCCCCCAAACCCTAGGGCCCCCCACCCTCCACCTAGGTGCCTCTCCCTCCCCCCTTGCCCTCCAACCAACAGCCACTGTCGGGACCCGAATCTGCAAATCCGGACCCTCTGTGTTTTCAGCACTAGTCCAAGATCACGCTAGTGCATATAGTCTCAACATCGGTAAATACCACAATCATACTCAACGAAATAGTAAAGTATTTTATTGAAAAGGAAATATAACTGGTTGCTCGACCTTATGGTCAAGTTACAAAAGTACGCCTCGCAGGGATAAAGTCTTACTCAAATAAATCTGCAGCGGAAAATAAAGAAACGTGTGGCGCCAACCAATATGCCACAGGCAACTGACTGGGCTCGCCCTTAGTTCGTCGGCTCCTCTTGGAGCTCCACCTCCGGTGCTGGAGTTGATTATTCTTCAACTGATGTTTTATGTTTGCAAGGGTGAGTACTTAAAAGCACTCGGTAAGTCATGCACAGAAATGCAATGCTAATAGCTACATGCATGGCTTACTACAAAGGATAGGCTAAGATGGTTCTTTTGCAGTAAAGCACATTCATAAATAACAATAATAGAATGAAAGCAATAAAACAGTAATAGCAATAATAATTTCATAAACAATTTCACAAGTAAAGCATTTATCAGCCTAAAGCAAGTTCATCATTTCCAACAGCAAGTATCCATAAACCATGTTTATTTTCATAAAGTCTAACCCTTGACTGTAATCCCCGAGTAATGTCCAATGCCGCAGACACGGCTATTCGAATAGATTTTACACTCTGCAGAGGTTATGCACTTTACCCACAAGATACAGTCAAACACCACAAAGGCGAGTGTCCGTAACAAAGTCTTTTGGAAGCTTCTAGCTCCACAAGTGAACTTCTCCAGTTGTTGCACACTATCCCTTCCCTTAGCAAAGGCAAAGTCTAGGCCAACCAACCGTTGGATGGGTACCTAGCCGCAGCCCCGGTACACTCCCCCATTCAACTACACAGAGGTATAGTTGACACCCCGAGGTACCACATGCAAGTTATTAGCAACCTACTCAACTAGGTCCGTCCCATTACAGACATGTGGTTACATGATGAGATCAGTTCAAAGGCTTGCAAGGTTAAGTCCTTAAGGTGACCAAGGCAAGACTACCAAAGTGTCCACAAGTATTCCAAAACCAAATACATACGCCCAGTTGCCACTCTTGGCCCACCGGAAACAATCTTGACATTTGCCCCGGTCTAAACTATTTTATCAACCCCAGTTGTTTACCATGCACCACGTGCCATCAACATCATCATCAGTAACACATGACACTTCTCAAAAGCGTGTTCCATATCTCATTAAGTCAACATTAATAATTGATCATCCAAAATCATGTCATGACTACGTGGCAGGGCTAAGCATTATACTACAGCGATCTAATTACTCATGTTGGCAATTTAATAATGTCCAACGAAATAATCCACAACTAGGGTGACAAGGGTTCATGGCATACAATTATTTATGTCAAGGTGGCGTACAGCAAAATTGGCATTTAACTAATTCCCATAATTAATCAAAGTATTTTCTAATTAAATTAGCATGCAATAATTTGAATCAAAATAATTTTTCAAAAGTGGAAACAATATGATCAAAGCATAACTTGCCTTCAAAAAGTACTTGTTCTTGGTCTTGAGCTGGCTCCTGGGTTAAAACTTCACCTTCGAAGCCTTCGGGCACTTCAACATCTACTCGCAACGTGCACAAATAGCAATAAATAAATAAATAGTAAGCAAACAAGATTCAAAAATTCAAATAAAATTCACCATTAAAAGGGCTCAATTTTATAAAAATTTAGAAATTGGAATCGCCTCAATCGGAGTTAAAATGCAAATGTTATAGCATTTTGAAGTTTGAAACTATATTTAAAAAGAATAAACCGAATTAACAAAATAATTTTTATTCGGAAATTCATTTATGACGTCATCACTGACACGTGGACCAATCACGAGCCGACATGTGTCCCTGCTGATGTCACCCACGGCCGGCACCCACGATGACGTCAGCATGACACGTGTCACCACCAGGTGTGTCCACGTCGGCTCGGTCTATGCGCCTGGTCCACGGGTTCGGTTCGGTCCACGATAAACTAGGCGCATGGGGTTAGTGCGGCTAACACGTGGGTCCCACCTGTCAGCGGGTCATGTGCACGGTGCGGCTGGCTCGGCTACGTGGCACCCTCTGGTTCGCTGCGGTGCGATTCAATCTGGACCGCACAGATCAAAACCAACGGCTCGGATCTAGTCCACCAGCACGGTTTGATCGCGACGTGGCTAGACCCGGATGGTGATGCGTGGGTGCATCATGACCCTCAATCACGATCGAACGGCTACGGTCGGATCTACTCGCGGTAGTGAACCGCTACGTGGCCTAATCCCACCCGTCAAATTTAGATCTAACGGCCAGGATTAACTAGGTCAAAATCTACACAATTTGATCTGAGCCACACGATTAAGATCCTACGGTTACGGAACAGGGCGACGTCGACTCACCGTGGCGGTAGGATCTCGATCGGACGGCGGGCGAGCTCGCGGGTTCCGGCAATGGCGCGGTGGTGCAGTTCGGCCGGCTACGAGGAAGACGACCACGGGCCCAGCACTACGGTGTATTTCCGGCGAGATGGTGATGCCCCACGGGTGCGTCTCGCGATGAGGGTTCCAGATCTGGGGTCCAACACGGCGAAGAAGGGCTAACGGCGCTGTGGAAGAGGAAGAATTCGCAGCGGTGCCTCGCAAACTTCGGTGAGGGATTGCTGAAAGACGACGGCGGCTCAGGTGTGGAAAACTAGGGTAAAACACGTGCACAAGAAAGAGCAAAACGGCGGCGGGGTTGGATTCTTAAATAGGGCCTCTGCGTGAGGGATTTCCGCAAACCCTAACGAACTCGGAGGCGCGCGACAGCGTAGTCCGTGTTGGACTCAGCGGGGAAGACACAATCCAAGCCGTCCACGTGGCATGATCCGGTGGCTCACGCACGAACACGACGCGGTCGCCTCGCGTCCGTTGGATCTCGGTCCAACAGCTCAATCCCGGAGGCGGTTGAGTCAAGTCAAGTGGGGCGGGTCGGGCTCGGGTCGAACTCGAGCGTGGCTCGGTCGATTGAACAGTACTCGACCCGAGTTGGATTTTCCAGCGATTAAATAAATAACTAAATTCCCAGTAATTCAATTAATTCGAGAAAAATAGCAAAATACTCAAAAAAAATTCTATAAATTACTTGAGACATTTTGGACTTAAATAAAATATTTCCAACAAAATTTTATATGAAACTCTTAAATATTTAAATAATTCAACAAAGGACTTAATTCAAATTAAATACAAATAAATCCAAATAAATTCCAAAAAATTCCCAAAATTCACAAATACCCCTTTAAATTCAAGATAAGCAAAAATTGGGGCGTTACAGCCACCCTCCCCCATTGCGGCTCCCCCTTCCTTCCTCCTTGGCACCTCCACTCCTCCTCCAACCGGCGCATCCTCCCCCTCATCCCTCTCCATCCCAAGGTCTTCCCTGCCCTCCTAGGCTCTTTCCTCTGTCAAGAATCCCTTGCATCATTGCCATGGAGTGCCCGAGGATCACGGCCGGTGTGGATCTCGTTGGAGGGAGCCAGCGAGGTGGTACGTTGCCGATCTCTTCTTCCATCGGGTAGGTGCTGTTTTTTTTTGTTTGTGTTTGATCTAGGGTTCCATGGGGGCTTACTAGGCTGTTATTAGGAGAGGTTTGATGGTTGTAGAGTTGGGAAAAATATGGTTTAGGCGATTTTAATCTCGTAGTTGTTTTCAGTCTGTACGGGCAGATTTGTGTGCTCAGTTAGAATGAGAATTTTAGAAGCATTTTTTGGGGGACCAGCTGTTGTGAAAGCTGTAGATAATCGAATTAACATTCAATAGAGACTAAAATCACTAAATTTTGTTCATCCATTTGAAAGTTATGCCCATTTTACCGAGCGCTATCCAATTCATGTCGCGAATGGTAGTGTCTGTGTTCATATGCAGATTAGAGCAACTTAGAGGCCGAATTAGAATTTTCAAATACTTAGAAAAAGATAGGGAATTTCCTGTAGATTGTGAAAATGTATTCGTTTACTTGATTTGGAGTTGTAGAACTTAAGTTATGACCGTTAGAAGACTGTTATCCCGTTTGTGCAAATTACTGTTTTTTTCAGGATATAGGAGTGGGTCGCAAAACCGATGTAGTGATGAGTCTTTGTTACTTTGTTGGCATGTTTTTGAGTGGAATGTATCTATTTGCAGGTGGTGTGACCCCGGGAGTGGCATCAACTTCTCGCCACACCGTTTTGAGAGGTTAAAGGCAAGTATATCTTGCAATTGATGTTGGGTTGGATGCGATGTGGTGTTTACTATTAACTATGCTTGTAACACCCCGGCATTTAATATGCCTGAATGCTACCAAACATAAGCTAAACAATATCTAAATACCATAATTTACCATAAATTCCAGCAAGGATACATATGCTAAAAACCGAGATTTCGGCAGCATGTCCTTTGTTTTAACATGCTACGAAGAATCAACAATATTATAGCAATGTAAGGCAATATGAGAGACCTCTAAAACAGCAATTATTAAAGACTTAACGACAATATAAGTCTAACATCAAGCACTTAATGTCTCCAAGTATCAAATGAACAAATAAACTCTCAAATAGTAAAGCTAAACATTAAAGCAATGATCATCACAAGCAATTTATTATCAAACTAATAGGATGACTGGTGGAATTATTATGGTGAAGCTACGTGTGGGCGTGTGACTATTTCCCTTCCCCTCATGCCGATCTCATGGTACCTAAAACAACAAGAAAACACAAGCGTGAGTTCAAAACTCAGCAAGCATATTGCAATGGACAACAAGAACAATAACATGGCAATAATATCTCACATCATATCTATATCATCTCATCCATGAACACATAACACTTTCCTCATCATTATGTATGCAATGCAATGCAATGCTCATGTCTCCTTGGAAACTCATACCGGTATGGTTGAGTACACATCCGTCGGTGTGCACCCTCTCCCCCCTTCCATCCCGAAGATGGAGGGTGCCTACTCCTCGCTTCCGTTCACCGCGGTGAATGGAATCACAATGTAGGACTTACTCATTGGCTCTCCGGATTAGTCATAACTTTCTCACCGACCTTCCCGGACTAGTTATGACTTTCTCACCGCCCGGGCCATGTAATCATGCCATGTATGCAAATATGCCAACATCATAATTAACTTGTACGATAACACATGGAATCATCATGGATAACTTGTACATTAACACATGGCATCATCACATAATAAACATATTCATCATATCAATGGCAAACATTAGAGCGTGGCATGTGAACATATCATATATTCAAACTTCAATCTCAATCAATCAACAACCTACAATCCGCTACCCATTCCAATACACTTGCCTCAACCACGGCGACGGATTAGCGAGACGTAGAGGGCACTCCTGAGGTCATACCACCTGCACATAGGTACCACACACTCACAATCGTGTCCACAAAACAGTACGCAAACCCTCATCTACCCCGACATTGCCAACGACTCGCAAAACCTAAAAACAGAGGTTCTGTCCCGGCGGGACAGCAGCCTTGCAAAAGGCATAACTTGGGCTCTGGGACTCCGAATCAATTAAACGAGTACATCCTCGCATAGCTTAGGAAATTTCCCAACTTTCTCTAGGTATAAGGAAAGACTGATTCGGCATCTAAAGTTGTTTAATCTACAGATTACCGAGATCTATTCCAATCGCGTCACAGATTTTAATATGCTCTGTAAAACAGTCATAACTTTCAAACGGCTGGGCGGAATTTAACGTTCTTTATATGCACGGAAAGATAATGAAATTATCTACAACTTCTTAAAAGTCCTTATGGTCAGATTCGAAATCTAAATTGGCGAAAACAGGAACCCTAGGTCGACTGCTCATGCTGTCCCAAAACAGAAACGTGGCAACGTCTAGATCTAACCCAAATTACTCCAATCCAGCACCACCAATTGATCTAAAAACTTGATAATCACCTTAAGAACAGCACCTAGATCAACCCCAGGGAACCCCATGATCATACCTTTGCCCGACGAACGAAAGCTCCAATCAATCTCCTGGCTCCTCGCTCCTCGCTCCTCGCTCCTCGGATGGATCCATGAGGATGCAGGGGTGGGGAGGCCACCCTAGGGCAGCAAGGGGGTGGAGGAGAGGTGGTGGAGAGGTGGAGAGGTGGAGAGCAATGGGGGCAAAGGGGGCGCAAGGAAGAGGAGGAGGTGGGGAGGTGTGGGAGGCGGCTAGGGCACTTAGGGGCGCAAGGGGCAGGGGGAGGACGCCCAAAAGGGCAGGAGGAGGCCCCCCAAACAGGACTCCTACCCTAAATGGACTCGAACACCATCCCACCAAAGCCCATGGACCTTTCCCTTAGGCCCAAACTCCCCCGGAAAGGCCCAAAACCCCTGAAACGGCCCGAAAACGCTATTAACCTCCATACCTTATGGTTTTAACCTCCCATACCATATTTCATAAAGTTTTTGACCTTAACATGCACCATTTAAAAGGTTACGACACTCCGTGGTGACACATCACTTCAAAAGGCCCAAAAACGCGAGTAAACCTCAAGCCGAAAGATTTTAATCTCTAATTTCACATTCTATAATGTCACACCATACCGTAGTGTCACAATGCTGCCGTCATAATTTATATGAATTATCGCAATCATCGGTATTATTTGTGCTTCAATCATGTGATGAAGAGAATGAAGTCTCCTTGTGAATGGTTATTCGATATTGTTGTTACATGATAAATGAATGGTGAAAAGGAAACATGACATCATTTATATATATAATCATAAAAGAGTTGATGAGCTAGGTCGGTGAGAAACTCATATATGGATATATGACTAATCCGAAGTGCTCTTGAAAAGTTTGCATTCATGTCATGGATCGAGATACAGGCTAGGTCGGTGAGAAAGTCATAACTAATCTAGTAAGGTCGGTGAGAAAGTTATGACTAATCCGGAGCGCCACTGAGAAAGTCCTACCTTGTAGTCCCATCCATCGAGGTGGATGGGAGCGAGACAGTAAGAGTAGGCCCTCCATGGGATAGAAGGGAATGAGAGTGCGACATCGACAGGTGTGCACTCAGCTATACCGGTATACGCTATAAAAGGTGCATTTGAGCATGAACACATATTGCATTGCATGGCATTGCATTGCTAATGGTGAATGATGATTGTTGTGAAAAAGGGCTAAGTCATTGAGTCGTGGACTCTTTTAAAGTTGATCAAATAGTTGATTTTCATGAATGGATATGTTATTAATGTCTTATGTACCTGCTGATTTTAAATAAGAAAGATGGTTATGCTATTGTATTTAATATGTTAAATAATTATGATATTGCTCTATGATATACTTTGCTGAGTCTTGGACTCTCGCTTGTTGTTTAATGTTTTTTTAGGTACTTTGAGATCGACATACGGGAAAGGGGAGTTAGCGCCATCACTTCACCTAGCATCACAACATTAAATAAATTGCATAACTGAGTTTCATTGTAATAGATGATTTTAGTGAACTTTGTCGTCGATTATGTTGTGCTAATGTTAGGTTGATTAATCATTTATGTCATAGATGTTCATGTGTGGTTAAGACCTATACTCCTTATCATGTGAATGTTATGAATCCTTGAACTAAGTCATCGTTATTATCCTGCTTATTTCCTTATTACGCTAATCTGTTGCTGATACATAGATTTTTAGTTTAAGAGGATATTTGCTGCCAGAATTTTGTTTAATTGATAATGTTATTTCTGGAATTCGTTTCTAAATTGGTTATTTAGTTGTTAAGAATGCTTGTTGAGGTGACATTCTGGGCACGCTAAGTGCCAGGGTGTTACAGTTGGTATCAGAGCGGGCTGTAGGTCCGTGGTGCATGAACATAGTGAAATACCATAGGGTCAACTAAAATTTTGATGTGGGATAATCTAGAAACATGGTTTAGGTCCAAACTTTAAATTTTTGCCATAGGATAATAACCATAAAACTGGATATAGGTGGGTTAATTAATTTAAAATTTTGACACACTTGGAGCACAATAGGTGTAACACCCCGGCATTTAATATGCCCGAATGCTACCAAACATAAGCTAAACAACATCCAAATATCATATTTAACATAAAATTCCAGCAAAGGCGCATAGGCTAAAAACCGAGATTTCGGCAGCACCTCCTTTGTTTTATCATGAATTTAAGGAGCAACAACGATATAGCATTATATGGCAATAAGGGAAACATCTAAAACAGCAATAAATAGAGTCTTAACGACAATAAAAGACTAACATTTAGCACTTAAAGTTCCAAGTGTCAAACGAACAATAAAACTCTCATTAACCAAGCTAAGCCTTAATTTAATGACCATCACATGCAATTTATTATCAATCTAAAAGAATTGACTTGGGGAAACATTAAGGTGAAGCAACATGTGGGCGTGTGTCTATTCTCTTTTCCCGCATGCCGTTCTCATGGTACCTAAAACAATAAGAAAAAAACACAAGCGTGAGTTCGAAACTCAGCAAGCATATTGCAATGGACAACAAGAACAACAATATGGCAATAGCATCTCCCTTCATGTAAATCATCTTATTCATAAACACTTAACATTGTCATCATCAATATGTATGAGATGTAATGCAATGCTCATGTCTCCTTGGAAACTCATACCGGTATGGTTGAGTACACACCCGTCGGTGTGCACCCTTTTCCCCTTCCATCCCGAAGATGGAGGGTGCCTACTCATCGCTTCCATTCACCACGTGGATGGAATCACGATGTAGGTCTTACTCAATGGCGTTCGGACTAGTCATAACTTTCTCACCGACCTTGCCGGACTAGTTATGACTTTCTCACCGCCTCGCCCTATCTCATGTCATGCATGCAACTATGCCAATTATCATATTTCACATGTACATAAACATATGGCATCTCATCATGACAAATATTAACACATGGCATCGAATCATGATAATCATACTCAATATATCATTGGAAAACAGCAAGCATGGCAAGTGATCATAGCAAGTATTCAATCTTTCATCTAATCTCCACAAGCAACCTACAATTCCGCTATTCATTACAACACACTTGCCTCAACCGTGGGCGACGGGATTGTGGGAAGTAGAGGGCACCCCCGGGGTCACACCACCTGCACAACGGCATCACATACTCTCAATAATGCCCACAAAACAGTACACAAATCCCCATCTCACCCGACATTGCCCGCTACTCGCAAAACCTAAAACAGAGGTTCTGTCCCGGCGGGACAGCAGCCTTGCAAAGGCCATAACTTGAGTTCTGGGACTCCAAATCGATTAAAAGAGTACACCATCGCGAAGCTTAGGAAATTTCCTACCTTTTCTAGTTATACGGAAAGACTGATTCGGACTCTAAAATTGTTTAATCTACAGATTACTACGATCTGTTCTAATTGCGTCACAGATTTTAACACGCTCGGTAAAACGGCCATAACTTTCAAACGGCTGATCGGATTTTAACGTGCTTTTTGTCCACGGAAATATAATTAAATTATCTACAACTTCTTTTAAGTCCGTATGGACAGATTCAGATTCTAAATCGACGAAAACTCGAACCCTAGCCCGACTGCTCAATCTGCCCGAAAACAGAAACGTGGCAACGTCTAGATCTAACCCAAAGAACTCCAACCCAGCACCACCAATTGATCTAAAAACTTCATAAACACCCTAAGAACAGTACCTAGATCAAACCCAAGGATCCCCATGATCATACCTTTGCCCAACGAACGAATCTCCAATAGATCTCCTCGCGGATCGCTCCTCGCTCCACGCTCCTCGCTCCTCGCTCCTCGCTCCAACGGATGGATCCACAAGGTGAAGAGGTGTGGAGACCACCCTAGGGCAGCAAGGGGGTGGAGGAGAGGTGGTGGAGAGGTGGGGCAATGGAGGAGAGAAAGGGGGAGGCGCAAGGCTCAAAGGGAAGGGGCGGCTAGGGCTTGGCAAGTGGGGGGAGGTGAGGGGGGGCGCACCAAGGCCTCAAGGGGCGCAAAGGCAGCAGGGTGTACGCCCCAAAGGGGCAGGGAAACCCCTTTTACCAGCCCCCACACCCAATTCTAGTCCGTTACGGAGACCTAATCCATCCCAAAACCCCGAAAACCCCGAAAACGGCCCGGAAAAGCTATTAACCTCCATAACCTATAGTTTTAACCTTAATTCCACATTTCATACTATTTTTAACCATATCAAGCACATAAAATAAAGTTATGACACTCTGTGGTGTCACAGTAGGATGGGAAATGGTTTGTCATTGCATTACACTTTAGTGATGTATTTGAGCTTTGATGAAGAATGTTATGTTTTGATGATGCATGACGATATGATGACGCTTATTGCTATGTTTATGAAAGAGCTAAGTGAATAAAGCTGCCAATGTGAAATAGTTATACCTGAGGGTTTTAGTCATGTTCTTTTGACCGTGGTAAGGGCCTTGGTTGTGGGTGTAGTTGGGTAGAGCCACCACCGGAGGTTTAAGAACCTCTTGTAGGAGAGAGTTGTTGTGTAGTATGTCATAGATTAGAGAGGGGGTTGAGATTGTTGCTTTCGTTATGTCTTCGAAGGATGGGAGACAAAGAAAAATAGTTTAGTGTTTGTCTTTCTCATAGCTTGAAAGAAGTTATTGAAGTTTTGTGCAAAACTTAAGATGTGTTGGTTTATGTTTGTGACTTTGTCAGAAAAGTATTACCTGATCGCTTGGTTGTTCCTTTTGGGAAAAAAAATATTTCAACCATTTTCTTCCGTGGAAGTCTCTAAGCTTGAAATGTGTTTTGGAGAGTTTTTGCATGACCAGGTTTGAGTCTTGTCCTATTGCAACTTTGAAAGTTAAGTTTCTTTGTGAGATTTGGTTGGGTTTTCTGGAAAGAAAAAATGCTACAAGCAAAGTAAGTAATCTTTTGACTGAAATTATTTCTCAGTAGTGACAATTGTTGTTCAGCTTGTTACTTAGTACGTAATGATGTGACAATATAGAATGAGGTGCTTCTAAGTTAATTTATGAGTTGAATCAATTAAATGTAACTGTGTTCCTGCAATGCTAGTGTAGATGGCAATTGAGAAGATATAGGATTTGTTGTTTGATATTTTTAAGAGCATTGGGATGGTCTAAGCATACTACATACGATTTATTAAGCCACGTCGGCAAATACAATAAGGTCCAACTATTATTCCACAACCTAGGGTGACAAATGATTCGTTGCATACGATTATTATAGACAAGGTGGCATACAGCAAATAGGTCGCATATCTAATTCCCAAAATTAATTGAAATCATTTTAATTGAACTAGCATGCAATAATTTAAATCAACATAATTTTAAAAGTGGAATCAACATGATCAAATCACAACTTGCCTTAGAAACACCCTTGCACTTGCTCTGGATCTTGAGTTTGGCTTGAGTCCTCGCTCTCGAACAATCCCGACAATTCGACGTCTACGCGTAACGAACATAAATACAAATAAATACCAATAACAGAGAGCAAATCAACTCCAAAAATTAAATAAAATTCACCATTAAATAGAGCACGATTTTACAAATTTTTAGGCTCTGAAATCACCTCAATCGGAGTTTAAATGAGCAAGAAAAATCCTAATTAAATGAATTATTTTTCTACTAGAAAATCGATTTATTGCGTCATCACTGCGTCGGCTGACACTTGGCACAACCCGGTGTGGCCACGTCGCTTCGAGTCCATGGACCTGGTCCATGACCCAGCCCGGTCCACCGTGGACTCGGTCCACGAGGACGCGTTGTAGCTGATAGGTGGGTCCCGCTCAGCTGACGTCACGAGTGACGTCAGCGCGGCGCGGCTGGCTCGGTGGCACTTCAGAACTTGCGCGGACACGTGGCATCATGGGATTGGTTAACTATGCAGTTACATTTGACCCATCCAATTCGAATCCGATGGTTGAGATTAGATCTGATCTGCGATGAAAAGACATGACGTGGGCAGTTCCGGCGTGCTCCACGTGGACACATCTAGGCCATTCACTCACAATCAAACGGTTGTGACCCACTCCAAACGAATCTACGTGAATTGATCTGGATCGCACAATCTAAAACAGATGGCTACGATTAAATCTACCCAACGGCAGCCCCAGCACAATGCAGCATGCCTTGGCGCTTGCCACGTGGTGCAATCTGGATCCTACGCTCTAGATCCAATGGCTGAGATCCTTCCAAATCTACACCGCATAAATTGATCCGGTCCGCACGATCCAAATTGGAGGGCCCGAATTTGATCCAATCTACGTGGCTTCATTACCGACGTGGATAGTCCCAACATGCGACACGTGGTTGCATCTACACCGCAGATTCTCGATCGGACGGCTATGATTGACCAAACTAGAGACTATGTGAATCGTTCTAGGCCACTCGATCTAGATCCTAGGGTTCCAATTAGATCTAAACCATGGTGATCTAGCGACACAGATGGACAGCACGTGGACTCACCCGCACCGTGAGATGGTGATCCGACGGTCGAGGTTGATCGCGAAGCTCCGATGAAGTCAACGGCGAGGTCTTGGTCGGCGCTGGGGAAGATGACAACGGCGACAGTGTAACACCCCGGCATTTAATATGCCTGAATGCTACCAAACATAAGCTAAACAACGTCTAAATACCACAATTAACATAAAATTCCAGCAAAGGCGCATATGCTAAAAACCGAGATTTCGGCAGCATCTCCTTTGTTTTAACATGACTCGAAGGAGCAACAATAGTATAGCAATGTATAGATTATGAGAGACAACTAAAAACAGCAATAAACTAAAGTCTTAACGACAATATAAGACTATCATCAAGCACTTAATGTCTACAAGTGTCAAACGAACAATAAAACTCTCATTAAGCAAGCTAAGCCTTAATTCAATGATCATCACACGCAATTTATTATCAAACTAATAGAATGACTTGTGGAATCAATATGGTGAAGCTACGTGTGGGCGTGTGACTATTCCCCTTTCCCGCATGCCGTTCTCATGGTACCTAAAACAACAAGAAAACACAAGCGTGAGTTCGAAACTCAGCAAGCATATTGCAATGGACAACAATAACAATATCATGGCAATAACATCTCCCATCATGTATATCATCTCATTCATGAACACTTAACAATATCATCATCATTATGTATGCAATGTAATGCAATGCTCATGTCTCCTTGGAAACACATACCGGTATGGTTGAGTACACACCCGTCGGTGTGCACCCTCTCCCCCCTTCCATCCCGAAGATGGAGGGTGCCTACTCCTCGCTTCCGTTCACCGCGGTGAATGGAATCATGATGTAGGGCTTACTCATTGGCTCTCCGGATTAGTCATATCTTTCTCACCGACCTTCCCGGATTAGATATTGACTTTCTCACCGCTCGGGCCTTGTAACATGTCATGTATGCAATTATGCCAACATCATGTTTAACTCACATATTAACACATGGCATCATAACATAATAAACATGCTCATCATATCATTGGCAATCATTAAAGCATGGCAAGTGATCATATATCATATAGTCAATTCCATCTATTCTCAACAAGCAACCTACAACTCGCTATCCATCACAACACACTTGCCTCAACCACGTGCAACGGATTGGCGGGAAGTAGAAGGCACTACCGGGGTCGCACCACCTGCACATAGGCATCACACACTAACAATCATGTCCACAAAACAGTACGCAAACCCTCATCTACCCCGACATTGCCATCTACTCACAAAACCTAAAAACAGAGGTTCTGTCCCGGCGGGACAGCAGCCTTGCAAAAGGCATAACTTGGGTTATGGGACTCCGAATCAATTAAACGAGTACATCCTCGCGTAGCTTAGGAAATTTCCCAACTTTCTCTAGGTATATAGAAAGACTGATTCGGACTCTAAAATTGTTTAATCTACAGATTACCGTGATATGTTCCAATTACGTCACAGATTTTAACACGCTTGGTAAAACAGCCATAACTTTCAAATGGCTGGGCGGAATTTAACGTTATTTATATCCACTGAAAGATAATGAAATTATCTACAACTTCTTCAACATCCGTACGGACATATTCGGATTCTAAATTGACGAAAACGCAAACCCTAGGTCGACTGCTCATGCTGTCCCAAAACAGAAACGTGGCAACATCTAGATCTAATCCAAATTACTCAAATTCAGCAACACCAATTGATCTAAAAACTTGATAATCACCCTAAGAACAGTACCTAGATCAACCCCAGGGAACCCTATGATCATACCTTTGCCCAACGAACGAAAACCCCAATCGATCTCCTCGCTCCTCGCTCCTCGCTCCTTGGATGGATCCGCGAGGTTGCAGGGGTGGGGAGGCCACCCTAGGGCAGCAAGGGGGTGGAGGAGAGGTGGTGGGGAGGTGGAGAGGTGGAGGGGGCAAGGGAAAGGGGGAGCAAGGCCAAAGGGGTGAGGGGGGGGAGGTGCGGCTAGGGCAAGGAGAGGTGGTGGGCGCACCAAAGGGGAGGGCAGCAGGGGTGGGAGCGCACCAAGGGCAGGGAACCCCCCTTTTTACCAGCCCAAGCCCCTTTCCTAATCTTAAATGGATTCCTACTCAATCCCACCAAAGCCCACAACCCCCTCTTTAAGGCCCAAAATCCCTCGGGAAGGCCCAAAACCCCGGAAACGGCCCGGAAACGTTATGAACCTCCAAACCCTATGGTTTTAACCTTATTTCCACATCTCATACTGTTTTTGACCATATCAAGCACGTTTAAATAAAGTTACAACACGCCGTGGTGTCATATTCTTCCCCCCTTCAACAGGATTCGACCTCAAATCTAAACGCACCAACACGCAACCCATCACAACCGAAGATAGCTAGGTTTTCACATCACATACCTAAGGCGAAAAGCTCGGGGTACTTCTCGCGCATGCGAGACTCTAGATCCCAAGTCGCTTCTCTCTCGGTCTGATGTGACCACAGGACCTTGACAAACTTAAGCGTCCTGTTCTTCATCACTCGCTCCGAAGTCCCCAGAATTTCCACAGGACGGGACTCGAAGGTGAGGTCCTGCCCCTGCACTAATGGTTCCAACGGAACCACCAACTCCGGATCATGCAAGTATTTCCTCAACATCGAGACATGGAACACATTATGCACACCTTGCATGGATTCCGGTAGCTCCAGACGATAGGCCAGCCTACCAACTCGGGCGATGATAGGAAAAGGCCCAACATACCTCGGACTGAGCTTTCCTTTGGTGCCAAAACGCACCACACCCTTGGTGGGAGATACTCGCAAGAGTACGCTATCACCCACCTCAAACTCCAAGTCTCGCCGCCTCACATCAGCATAGCTTTTCTGTCTGCTCTGTGCTGCGAGAAGGTTCTGCCGAACCTCCGACACGCGATCAACAGTCTGCTGAACCCAATCCGGTCCAAGAACTGCTCTCTCGCCCACGGCATCCCAACAAAGTGGCGATCTGCACTTCCGGCCATACAGTACCTCATAAGGAAGCGGCCGGATCTTTGGAATGATAGCTGTTATTGTAAGCAAACTCTGCGAGGGGCAAATGATCTTCCCAACTACCTTTCCAAGCCATCACACAGGCCCTGAGCATGTCCTCCAAAGTCTGGATGGTACGCTCAGACTGCCCATCCGTCTGAGGGTGAAAAGCGGTATAAGGCGAAGCTGCGTACCCAAAGCACTCTGCAAACTCTCCCAGAACTTGGAGACAAACTTTGCATTCCGATCAGAGATAATGGTCTTGGGTACACCATGCAGTCTCACAATCTCCCGCACATAGATGGGAGCCAAGTCGCTCGCTGAATTGGTAGTGCGGATAGGAATGAAATGCGCAGACTTCTTTGAGGCAGTCCACCACAACCCAAACAGCATCCTTCCCTCGTGGAGTACGGGGTAGGCCAACCACGAAATCCATGGAGATGTCATCCCATGGCCACACAGGAATCTCCAATGGCTGCAACAGACCGGCAGGTCGCTTATGCTCAGCCTTGATCTTCTGACAGATCCCACAAGACGCCACAAACTTGGCAATATCCACTCTCATCCTTTTCCACCAGAAATTCTTTTTCAAGTCCCTGTACATCTTGGTCTCCCCAGGATGGACTGTGTACGGGGTGCGATGAGCCTCTTTCAGAATGTCCTCTTTCACTTGGGATTTCTGAGGCACGCACAGACGACCCTGAAACCTCAAAACTCCCGCAACATCAACGGTAAAGTCTCCCGACTTGCCATCCTCAAGGCGTTTCCTCACCTGCTGGAGCAAACGATCATGCTGCTGTGCCTCCCGCACACGCTCGGGAATCGCTGACTCAAGAATCAATTGAGTTTTAGCTTGCACGGTCCCCGCAAAGCAGTAGGAGACCCCCAAACGCTCAAAATCAGCAACAAGACAACCAACAACAGGGGGCACTGTCTTGCGACTGAGAGCGTCGGCCACCACATTTGCCTTCCCAAGATGATACTGGATGGTGAGGTCATAGTCCTTTATCAACTCTAGCCACCTCCTCTGCCTCAAGTTCAAATCTTTCTGAGTAAAGATGTACTTGAGGCTCTTGTGATCAGTGAAAATATCACAAGACTCACCGTACAGGTAATGCCTCCATATCTTCAGTGCAAACACCACGGCGGCTAGCTCAAGATCATGTGTGGGATAGTTCTGCTCATGCTTTTTGAGCTGTCTCGATGCATAAGCAATCACCTTGCCATCTTGCATGAGCACACAACCAAGTCCCAAACGAGAAGCATCAGAATAAACAGTGAAGCGCTTCCCCGGCTCGGGAAGGGTAAGAACAGGAGCAGTCACTAACTTCTCCTTCAAAGTGCAGAAACTGTGCTCACACTCTGCAGTCCACCGGAATTTCATCCCCTTCGAGTCGGTGCGAAAGTGGCTTGGCAATGATAGAGAAATCCTGCACAAAACGCCGATAGTAGCCAGCCAACCCAAGGAAACTACGCACCTCTTTGACATTGGAAGGCCTCTTCCAATCCAAAACTGCTGAGACTTTGCTAGGATCTACAGATATGCCCTCTGGATTGATGATGTGGCCAAGAAAACCCACTTCTGAAATCCAGAACTCGCACTTTTTCAGCTTAGCAAAGAACTGATTCTCCCTCAAGGTGCTCAGCACAAGCCTCAAATGTCGCTCTTGCTCCTCTTCTGATTTAGAGTAAACCAGAATGTCGTCGATGAACACCACCACAAACTCATCAAGGTACTTGTGTAGCATATTGTTCATCGCCTCCATAAAGACAGCAGGAGCATTAGTTAGTCCAAAAGACATAACTTTAAATTCATTATGCCAACATCATGTTTAACTCACATATTAACACATGGCATCATAACATAATAAACATGCTCATCATATCATTGGCAATCATTAAAGCATGGCAAGTGATCATATATCATATAGTCAATTCCATCTATTCTCAACAAGCAACCTACAACTCGCTATCCATCACAACACACTTACCTCAACCACGTGCAACGGACTGGCGGGAAGTAGAAGGCACTCCCGGGGTCGCACCACCTACACATAGGCATCACACACTAACAATCATGTCCACAAAACAGTACGCAAACCCTCATCTACCCCGACATTGCCATCTACTCGCAAAACCTAAAAACAGAGGTTCAGTCCCGGCGGGACAGCAGCCTTGCAAAAGGCATAACTTGGGTTCTGGAACTCAAAATCAATTAAACGAGTACATCCTCGCGTAGCTTATGAAATTTCCCAACTTTCTCTAGGTATATGGAAAGACTGATTCGGAATCTAAAATTGTCTAATCTACAGATTACCGTGATCTGTTCCAATTACGTCACAGATTTTAACACGCTCGGTAAAACAGCCATAACTTTCAAACGGCTGGGAGGAATTTAACGTTCTTTATATCCACTGAAATATAATGAAATTATCTACAACTTCTTCAACATCCGTATGGACAGATTCGGATTCTAAATTGACGAAAACGCAAACCCTAGGTCGACTGCTCATGCTGTCCCAAAACAGAAACGTGGCAACATCTAGATCTAATCCAAATTACTCAAGTTCAGCAACACCAATTGATCTAAAAACTTGATAATCACCCTAAGAACAGTACCTAGATCAACCCCAGGGAACCCCATGATCATACCTTTGCCCGACGAACGAAAACCCCAATCGATCTCCTCGCTCCTCGCTCCTCGGATGGATCCGCGAGGTTGCAGGGGTGGGGAGGCCACCCTAGGGCAGCAAGGGGGTGGAGGAGAGGTGGTGGGGAGGTGGAGAGGTGGAGGGGGCAAGGGCAAGGGGGCGCAAGGCCAAAGGGGTGAGGGGGGGAGGTGCTGCTAGGGCAAGGAGAGGTGGTGGGCGCACCAAAGGGGAGGGCAGCAGGGGTGGGGGCGCACCTCCCCCCCATTTTACCAGCCCAAGCCCCTTTCCTAATCCTAAATGGATTCCTACTCAATCCCACCAAAGCCCACAACGCCCTCTTTAAGGCCCAAAATCCCCCGGGAAGGCCCAAAACCCCGGAAACGTTATGAACCTCCAAACCCTATGGTTTTAACCTTATTTCCACATCTCATACTGTTTTTGACCATATCAAGCACGTTTAAATAAAGTTACGACACTCCGTGGTGTCACAGACAGCATTTTGGGGACTCTCCGGCGAGATGAGTTGTCGAGTCGAAGGTGCCTCATCACGAGGGTTCCAAAACTGGGTCTCGGTACGGCGGAGACGGCTCAATAGTGACCCAATTCGTGAAAACCCATGGTGGCTTCTCTTGAACTCCAGCGAGGAATTGCGGTGCAACAGAGACTGCTCGGGTGTGGAAACCTAGGGCAAATAAGGCAACGCGACAAAGGGAGTTCAATGCACAAGGCGGCACCTTAAATAGCCTCAGCATCCGTGCAGAAACCGGAAACCTTGGCCCACACGGCGGCGACGCGGCGGCGCTCTCCGTATCGAATTCGGCGATGATGTGGCGAAATCCAAACCCTCCATTTAGCGGTCATCTAATGTCGGCCTTTGGATCGAGATCCGACGACACAGATCTAGGGTTAGGGTTAGGCTTTTGGGCTGGTGCGGACTCTTGAATTTGTGGCCTTGAGTCCACAAATGAGCTTTGGCCCGATCTTTGTTCTAAGGATTTTATAGCAATTTTATTATTTAAAATAATTCCAAAAATTAAACTAATCCATTTAAGGCAATAGAAATACCAAAACAATTTCAGAAAAATTCTAGGAAATATTTAGAGACATTTTGGACTCAAATAAAATGTGTGCAATAAAACTTTATGTAAACTTTTCCTATAATTAAATAATTCAATAAATAACTCAATTCAAATAAATTCCAAATAAATTCCAAAAATTTTCAAAAATTCCAAATACACATTAAATGCAAGAAAAGCAAAAATTGGGGTGTTACAAGATAGCACCATTGCATGATTTATTAGTCATGTCTTTAGATTTTACTGCTAAACCTCATGGTGGTGCATTATGGCCGTATGATAATGGTAATATAAAACAGATCAAAGTTACAACCAAATGCACTCCAATTTATTGGACGTATTGTTAGATTATACTGTCATATTGGCAACTTGTTCTCTGGTGATATTCTAGGAGGGTTTGGTAGCCTGTGGAGTCTGTGCAGCAGTAAAATCTAACATTATATTGAGTAATTTGGTGTTCATTTGGCAATAAAATCTCATTCATATGGTATTTATTGGGGAGACTTATATCATTTTGGTACTCATCGTTAGTAAACTACCAGTGAAAACCGTTCATGAATCAGAGCTGCCAATAAAAATTTATGGCTAAATCAAAAAAAAAATATTCTAATACAAACAAGGAACTATATTTATTAGTTGGTTGGCCACGTAACTGATAGGCTTAGTCAACATACGAAGTGGGCATACGTGGTATGGTTTGGATGCACTCGTCTAACCGACATATAGAATAACTACATGCAAAATATCATATATATATACACACACACACAAACTATTACATAAATGTGTATATGTGTGTATACACACACCTATACACGTTTAGAAAATAGTAGTACCAAGCCAGTCTAACTAATTATATATTATAAATCAATGATAAGAAAGAAAGTATATTTACAATTGCATAGATAATTTGCATCCGACCAACAATCTTATTATAAGTCAAACACGCATATGGTCAAATTATCTAGATACTTCAAGTAACATATACATATATGCACCTATTTATGCACAAAAGACCTCACTATCTCAAGAGGTGTGGATGTATATAGCAAACTCATCATCATTCTCGTCGTCGTCATTATTATTATTATTATTATTATTATTATTATTATTATTATTATTATTATTATTATTATTATTATTATTATTATTATTATTATTATTATTATTATTATTATTATTATTATTATTATTATTATTATTATTATTATTATTATTATTATTATTATTATTATTATTATTATTATTATTATTATTAGACCTCACTATCTCAAGAGGTGTGGATGTATATAGCAAACTCATCATCATTCTCGTCATCATCGTCGTCGTCGTCATTATTATTATTATTATTATTATTATTATTATATGCTCCACCAACTTTTTTGGATCAAAATCCACATCCCATTGTTATAGAAGATTGGTCAAAGAAAATCCACTAACTCCTACCTCAATCAACCATCCACATTTTCATTCTAAACTAATACATTAATTGTCTAGTTTAAGTAAAATACTAGTTACATGCCCGTGCATTGCTACGAAAAACAAAATTGATAACAAAAAATAAAAAAATTATTTCACAAGATCAAACATCTATCTTTAAAGCTTCGTTTCTTGCGAAAGCTGGCTAATTAAAGCAACGCTTCGTTTTTTGCGTAGGGCAATTAAGCAGGGCAATTAAGTAGGGCAATTAAGCAGGGCAATTAATGACGTGGGTAGAACTCACCACTGCCACCAACTGTTGCTTTATAATAGTAGAGAAATTCAAACTTTTGATGTAGTAATTATTTTTTACAACGTTAAAACATATTCATCATAGATCTCTTTTTGTTAAACACATTTTTTCCAGCGAAACACTTCAAATGGTTTATAAATAGCAAAATTTGATACTACTACCAAGAAGCTAATTTAATCTAACTATAACTATTTGTTGATTTCCGCGATAGATGTCTCACGAAAGATTATGAAAGATCAAGATAGCGATCAGAGGGGGGTGAATGACCCTAATTTCAATATTCCCACCTCTTAGACAAGATTGATACTTTCTCCAACAACAAGCCCTAAGAAATAAGTTAAATAGTAAAACCAAGCAATGAAATCTCAAGAATCAAAAACGATCATGGATCATCTTAAAAACACCAGCACACCCCCCTAAAAAATTACCATGAATAAAAATTCATGGCTCATATGGTCATGAGGACTTTTTCAGTGGTACTACTGGTTGTTGAGATTCCATAAAAAAAATCAATTCAAAATCACCTTTAAAAAAGAGAGATAAATAAGACAAGATTTGTTGTTTGTGAAAAGCAAAAGTGAATTTTCAGTATAAAAGAAACTCAGTTAAAAGGTGATATATCCTAATCTGTGACTCATTTAAATTTCAAATTTTTATCTAATGAGATAATGGAGTCACGAACCTACCCAGCAAAAATAAGATCCATATCAAGCATAGTAAAATTATGATGAAAATAACAAGCTCTGCCACACAAAGAACTCAGATAAAAAATTTGGGGCTTGGTAAAATCCTTATAGCTTCAAAACTATAATTCATATAAACTTCCCGCTTGGAGGGATGATAGGTATGAAAGTCATGCAACTTTTATAATAAAAATCACCTCAATATCATATCATATGAATTTTCTATAAAATAAACAATTACTTCTGCATAGGGAAAATAGACCTGATCAGGAAATCAATAAAGAAACTTCAAGAACACAATCTTCAAGGTTTCTCAAATATTGAACATAGAAAAAGTGAAATCTAGATGATTGGGATATAATCTAAGAAGATTCATCTATCAATTATTCATCCTTGGCTCAAGAACCACAAGCATCTAGAAGGAGGGGAGGCAAATGTGCAGAATTTAAATGCTTGAAAGTAAATTCTAAATTTAAATTGTGTAAAGTAAAGACATAATGTAAATGTGAAATTTAAATTCACAAAAATAGTAAAAAAAACTTTTTGTATTTCTGGTGAGAAGGTTTTCAAAGCCTCACAACAAGTGGGCAAAGCTCAAAGGAGCACACAAAACCTTCAAGTAGGGAGGCTACGCCTACCCCTCTATTTATAGTGTCCATGGGTCATCCTCCACCGTTAGATGAGTTACTTCTATCCTAAGCTACCCTCCATGGACCAAGATTTGATCCCACACACTTACCCATTGGGCTAACCCAAAACCCAATAATATAATGGATTTTGCACTCATCTCAGAGCAAAATAGACTTAACCACTACTCTGTCCTCTAGAACCGCAATCCAATGGTTCTCCTTGCCTTGCCTTCCTATTCCCTTGCCTTCATGACTTGGTCCGGCTTCATCTTCGGCCATCTTCTAGCGATCCCTGGCCATCCGGACCTCCGGCTTCCCTCGCCTAGTCTCGGCCATTCTTGTCGGGACCCGAATCTGCAAATCCGGACCCTCTGTGTATTCAGCACTAGTCCAGGAACGCGCTAGTGCACACAGTCTTAACATCGGTAAATATCACAATCATACCTCTCGATACTAATAAAGTACTTTAATTAAATAGTCAAACTGGTTGCTCGACCTTATGGTCAAGTTACAAATATACGCCACGCAGGGCGAAACTTATTAAGAGAGAAATAATAGCAGCGGAAAATAAGATATCATCGTGGCGCCATCCAGTATACCACAGGCAACTGACTGGGCTCGCTCCCTAAGTAGACGGTTCCCCTTGGAGCTCCTCCTCCAAAGCTCGTGTAGTCTCCTCTTCAATTGGTGTTGTATTGTGGCAAGGGTGAGTACTTGGTACTCAGCAAGTCATGCACAGAATGCAGCTAATATACTACATGCATGGCTTAATACAAAGGAGTGGCTCAAGGTATTTTTGCAGTAAACAGCATTTAACAAGTATCATAAGTAGATTCGAAAGCAGTAGTAACAAGTAAAGCATAGATAACTTTTCAAGGAGTTTAGTAAACATCTTTCCCATCCTAGTCCACATTTCTATCAACATCATTATTAATCCAAACCCAACCTTTCAAGTCCAAGTTATTTTCAAGAAAGTCTAACCCTTGACTGTAATTCCCGAGCGATGTCCAATACCGCAGACACGGCTATTCGAATAGATTCTACACTCTGTAGAGGTTATGCACTTTACCCACAAGATACAGTCAAACACCACAAAGGCGAGTTCCCGTAACAAAGTCTTTCGGAAACTTCTAACAATACAAGTGAGCCTCCCCGGTTATTGCACACTAACCCTTCCCTTAGCTAAGGCGAAGTTTAGGCCAATCAACCGTTAGATGGGTAGGCCTCAGCCCCGGTACGCTCCCCCGTACAACTTACACAAAGGGTGTAGTTGACCTCCTGAGGTCCCACAGGTACGTTATTAGCAACTTAATCAACTAGGTCCGTCCCATTACAGACATGTGGTTGCAAGATTGACTCAGTTCAAAGGCTTGCAAGGTTAAGTCCTTAGGGTGACCAGGGCAAGACTACCCGAAGAACCAAAACAACATTCCCGGTGCCACAACTGGCCCACCTGATCATTCTTGCCACATGCCCCGGTCGAAAACTATTTATCAAACCCCAGTTGATTACCATGCACCACGTGCCATCAACATCACATGATACCTTTCCAAAACAGGTTCAATATATCATTAAGTCAATATTAACATTTGATTGTCCAAAATCATGTCATGAGCACGTAGCAGGTCTAAGCAACATACTACAACGATCTAATTTCCCATGTTGACAATTTAATAATGTCCAACTAGAAAACCACAACTAGGGTGACAAGGGTCATGGCACATATTTAATTAATCAATGTGTCATACAGCAATTTGGCATTTATCTAATTTCCCATATTTAAATAAAGTATTTTCTAATTGAACTAGCATGCAATAATTTGAACCAAAATAGGTTTCAAAATAGGATCAACATGGTCAAAGCACAACTTGCCTTCAAAAAGTACTTGTTCTTGGTCTTGAGTTGGATCCTGAGTCAATACTTCTCCTTCGAATCTCTCCGGCACTTCAACGTCTACTCGTAAAGCGTGCAAATAGCAATACACGAATAAAAAATAGGAAAAAAGTGTCCAAACATCCAAATAAAATCCATAAATAGAGAGAACATAATTTTATGAATTTTTAGAAACTGGAATCGTCAAATTCGGAGTTAAAATGCAAAAGTTATAACATTTCGAAGTTTAAATAATCAATTAAATAATATTACAGAGGAAAACTTTAGTCCAAAAATTAAATAAAATTCATAATTAGGTAGATCTCAATTTTATACAAATTTAGAAATTTGAATCACTCAAATCGGAGTTGAAACGCAAAAGTTATAAGCGTTTGAAGTTTGAAACAAAATCTGAAATCATTATTTCGAATTAATAAATCATTTTCTTTTCGGAAATTAATTATTGCGTCGGCGAGACACGTGGCAGCCTCTGATTGGTCTGCTGACGTCAGCGGTCCATGGACGTGGTCCATGGTTTGGCTTGGTCCACCGTGGACTCGGTCCACGGCTCGACGTGTCGCTGACAGGTGGGACCACTCGGGTGACGTCATTCTTTGATGTCGGCGGGGCTCGGCCACGGTCTTGGCAGTGGGACCCATTGTGACGTCATTCTTGGCGTCGGTAGCTCTTTGGGACGGCCGGCCGACATGCGAGCCCGCCATGGCGTTAGCGGGGCGTCATGGTGCGGCGTGGGTGGCCGTGACATGCGGGCCCAGCGTGTCGGCGTCCTGGCACGCCAGCAGCGTGGGCCGGCGCCGACGCGGTGGTCAGTCTCCCGCACACGTGGCTAGATCTTGGCCGTTGATTTGAAAATCAACGGCCCAGATTGGATCTGGACTCACGCGTTTGGCGTGGACGCGTTTGATCTGGACCGTTGGATCTAGATCCAACGGTCGAGATTGGATCTGGGATTTTTGGACGGAATCTCACCGTGAGATGACGTGGCGTGATCTGGGACGTTGGATCTAGATCGGACGGCTGAGGGAGCTCGAAGTCCGGCGATGGCTCACGGCGGCGATGGCTTGCCAGGGTTGGGGACGATGACCACGTCAACGGCGCTTCGGGCGTGCTCCGGCGATGTGAGTGGTCTCCTCCGACGCGGCTTGACCTCCCGGTTCTGGATCTGACCTCAACGGCGGCGGAGGACGACGGAGACGGCGGCAATCGGCGAAGAACTACGGCGAGCGATTGCGGCTAGACGGCGGCGGCTAAGGCGACGTTGTCTAGGGCTACGGGTGCGCAATGAAGCGGGCTTCACGATGGCGGCAACGGCGCAATAAATAGGGGCCTCGGCTTCCGTGTATCACGCGGAGACCGAGGTCGAAACGCTTCTTGGCGGCGAGTCAACGGCGACTTCGGATTGGGTGGCGTGGCGCGCGCCCGTTGGATCGAGATCCAGCGGTGCGTGGGTTTGGGTTCGGTCGGACTCGGGCGGTGGCTGGCTCGGTCGGGCTCGGGTCCGGCGACGTGGCTCAATCGTGGCCGTTGGATCAGGATCCAACGGTCACGCAGGTTTGGGCTCGGCCGAGCGGGTTCAGCTGGACCAACTGGCGCGGGTCGGACTCGAGTCTGACTCGGACTCGGGTCCGGTCGGAGGAACAGTAAAACCCACTCGCATTTAAATAATCCAATTAAATTCCCAGAAATTCAATTAAATCATTAAAAATAGCAAAAGACTCAGAAAAATTCCAGAAAAATTTTGGAAAATATTTTAGGGTATTTGGGACTCAAATAAAATATTTCCAACAAAATTTTATTTGCAAAGTTAAATTCTTTAATTCTTTTAAAATGGAATAAATTCAAATAAATTCCAAATAAATCCAAATAAATTCCAGAAAAATTCCAAAAATTCACCAAAGTGCCAAATCACACATAGATTTAAGAAAAGCAAAATTTTGGGGTGTTACAAACCTCCCCCCTTAATAGAATCTCGTCCCCGAGATTTAGGGCTAACTAAGGAATAGGTTCGGAAACTCTTTCTTCAAATCCTCTTCGCGCTCCCAAGTCGCTTCGCTTTCTTCATGATTGCTCCACTGAACTCTACAGAAACGGGTCGACTTGTTCCTCGTCTCTCGATCCATTGTGTCTAGAATCTTCACGGGATGCTCCTTGTACGTCAAATCTTCTTGCAACTCAATTGACTCTAGCGGTGTCTGTTCCTCAGGTATTCGGAGGCACTTCTTCAACTGGGACACGTGGAACACGTCATGTACTCTTGTCAACGACTGTGGCAACTCCAGCTGGTAAGCAACTTCGCCTCTGCGGCTCAAAATCTTAAATGGTCCAACATAACGGGGTGCAAGTTTCCCTTTAGCATGGAACCTCTTAACTCCCACGAGGCGTAACTCTGAGGTATACAAAGTCTTACGGTTCAAAACTCAAGTCCGGCGATGGTTGTCGGATAACTCTTACATGTCGTGATTGGGCTATCTTCAACCTTTCCCTAATCATGGCAATCGCTCTTCGACTTCTTGAAGAATATCGGGCCGAAGACACGGCTCACCGGTCTCATTCCGGTTTAATGGCGTCAGGCGAAGTCGACCATCTGATGCCTCAAAGGTGACATATGTAAACTAGCCTGGTAACTATTATTGTAATCGAACTCGGCATACAAAGAAACTTTTATCCCAAGAGGTAGCATAAGCCAATGCACACGCTCTTAACATATCCTCCGAATCGATTGACTCTTTCGGTCTGTCCATCCATCTGTGGATGATAGGTCAGATCTTGAAGTTCAAACGGGTTCCCATGGCTTCATGCAACTTATTCCAAAGCCTTGAGGTAAATTGGGTACCTCTGTCCGATACAATCCTCTTTGGCACTCCGTGCAAACAGACGATCCTGATCATATACAACTCTGCTAACTTATCCCCCGAGTAGGTGGTCTTCACGGGGATAAAATGGGCTACTTTGGTCAAGCGATCCACTATAACCCATATGGAGTCATAACCTCCTTGAGTCTTAGGCAAACCGGTAATGAAATCCATTCTGATTTCCTCCCACTTCCACTCAGGTATTTTCAGCGGCTGCAACAATCCTGCTGGTCTCTGATGCATTGCCTTGACCCTCTGGCATACGTCGCACAATGCAACATGCTCGGCAACTTCACGCTTCATGCTCGGCCACCAGAATCTTTCCTTCAAATCCTGATACATTTTGGCGCCTCCAGGATGAATTGAATACTTGGAGTCATGGGCTTCTTCCAAAATCAGTTGCTTTAATTCCTTCTTGTTGGGCACACAAATCCGATCTTTCATCCATAACGTGCCTTGCCCATCCAACTTGAAGTCCTCTGCCTTGCCTTCCTCCTTGATGGTCTTAATCCTGCGGATCTTGTCATCATCCTTCTGTCCTTCCCGGATCTGGTCCTCTAGGGTAGGCTTCACTTCCAATGCGGCCAAGAATCCGCTAGGTACCACCTCAATCTTCATTCTCTGGAAATCCTCACATAACTCATCCTGACTTGTGGCTAGCAACATACTCACGGTATGGCTTTTCCGACTCAAGGCATCGGCTACTACGTTTGCCTTCCCGGGATGGTAATGGATTCCAACATTGTAGTCCTTGATCAACTCTAACCATCTCCTTTGCCTCATTTTCAGATCCGATTGGGTGAATATGTATTTAAGGCTCTTATGATCCGTATACACTTCACATCTGTTCCCGATCAGATAATGACGCCATATCTTCAAGGCATGCACTACGGCAGCTAACTCTAGGTCATGCGTCGGATAATTTTCCTCATGCGGCCTCAACTGCCTTGATGCATAAGCGACGACCTTTCCATTCTGCATCAGCACACATCCAAGTCCTTGGCGCGATGCGTCACAATAAATATCCAAGCTTTGATTAACATCTGGTAGAACTAACACTGGTGCTGATGTCAATCTCGTCTTCAGTTCTTGGAATCCTTTCTCGCACTCTGGCGTCCATGCAAACTTCTTCTCCTTTTTCAGCAATTGCGTAAGAGGTTTCGCAATTGTCGAAAAGCCTTCAATGAAACGGCGATAGTATCCTGCCATTCCTAGGAAACTCCGGATCTGGGTCACAGTCTTCGGCTGCTCCCAATGTAGCACAGCTTCTACCTTGCTTGGATCTACGGTGACCCCTTCTGCGGTCATTACATGTCCGAGGAATTCCCCCTTGTCCTTCCAAAAATCACACTTACTGAACTTGGCGAAGAGTTGCTGTTCCCTCAGCTTTCCAATACTCGCCTCAAGTGTTCGGCATGCTCATCCTCTGTCTTGGAGTAGATTAGGATATCATCTATGAACACAACAACAAACTTGTCCAAATATTCCATGAACACCTTATTCATCATATTCATGAAATATGCTGGCGCATTCGTCAGACCGAAGGACATAACGGTAAACTCGTAATGTCCATATCTTGACGAGAATGCGGTCTTCGGAATATCCTCTGATCGGATCTTCAACTGATGGTATCCTGATCTTAGGTCAATCTTGGAGAAAACTCCGGCTCCTCTCAGCTGATCAAACAAATCATCAATCCTAGGTAGCGGATACTTATTCTTCACGGTGACTTCGTTGAGTGCACGGTAGTCAATGCACATCCTGAAACTCCCGTCCTTCTTCTTGACGAACAAAACTGGTGCTCCCCACGGCGACGAACTCGGTCTGATAAATCCTTTCTCCATTAACTCCTCAAGTTGTTTCTTCATCTCTACCAATTCCTCGGTGGACATCCGATAGGGTCTCTTTGCTATCGGTCTTTGTGCAGTACAAGCTCTATCACAAACTCTATGTCCCTGTCCGGTGGCATACCAGGTAGATCTTCAGGAAAAACATCTGGGTACTCATTCACTACTGAGACATCTTCTATGCTGATTGCCTTGGTACTGTTTACCATCAACTATCCATCTCTAACGGCAGTAGCTTGAAATTCCACTTTCTTTCCACACGGGCTCTCAACTGAGATAGTCCTTCATCCACAATCCAATACGGCCTTGTGCTTGGATAACCAATCCATTCCCAAAATGACGTCTAAGGTCTGGGTCTCCAAAATAATAAGGTTCGCTAGGAACTCTATCCCATCTATTAGTATTCTCACCCTGGAACATCCTACTTTCGTTCGGAGTTCGGAACCAGGGGTTTGAACTAAAAGCATGCATTTAAGTCTTGCAATCCCCAAATCATTTCTAGCAGCAAAGCCTTGTGAAACAAACGAATGCGAAGCTCCAGAATCAAACAAAATCAAGCTGTGCAGTGCTTGAGTTAACAAGTAACTTACCCGATCTGACGGCGTCAGTAGCATTCTGCGGTGCATCTGCGGTGACATGGTTGACTCGGCCTCTCACCACGATGCAGGGTGTGGCTCTCAGTCTTTGGCGTCCTAGCTGGGGTGGATCCTAGATTGAAGCGAATCGGGGTCACTCCTGCTGTCTTCTTTGGACAAGCTGTTGGCAAAGTGTCCTGGCTCGTTGCGATTGTAGCGGCGTCTCAACTGTTCCATCTTGTTGCACAGGCGGCGTTTAGGCCGGGTGAAGTCGATAGTTACGATTGACGGGTCTTGGTGCTGGTGACAATGTCCTGGTTGCATTCTGTGGCTGGAATCTAAAAAATTGATTTGGTGCAACTCTCAGACGCTGTTGCGTTCCCTGGCGTGATCCCTGCTGTTGCATCCTGCGCTTCCTGTTCTCATCCAGTTCCTTGCGCTTGTTCTCAAGAATAAGCGCCTTATTCACCAACTCTTGGAAATCTGGAAAGGTGTGGGTGATCAATCCCACCTGTAATCCTGAGTTAAGTCCCTTCATGAAACGAGGTATGCGGCTTTATGCATCGCTACATCCTCAGTGCGTAGCGAGCAAGGCTGTGTGAACTTATTCGTATTCGGCCCTTTGGTGATTACCTTGCTTGATGCTCTGAACTCCTCCTTCTTGAGATCCATGATCCCTTCAGGCACGTGATCTTGTGAAATGCAGGTATGAACTCTTCCCAAGTGATGTCCACGAGGGTTCTCTTGCGTGGCACGAAGTTCTCCCACCATTCGTATTTGTTCCTTCCAACTGATGAGAAGCGTAGAGTACCTTCTCATTTCCCATGCATTGAGCAATGTGTAACTTCCTCTCAATTGACCTTAACCAATCATCGGCCTCCAATGGATTGGCATTCCCAGAGAAAGTGGGTGGATGAGTTCTCATAAACTCTGACAGTCTTGTATTCTGGCGTTGTCCCTAATTGACTTGGTTAGCGGTGGCCTGAGCGGTGACGTGTTGCATCTGTTGCATCATGGCATGCATCAACTGAGTCTGAGCAGCAAGAAAAGCTCTGAAATTCTGTATGTCCAGTGGCGGTGCTGGTGCTCCATCATTGGGGTTTTTTGTTGGGCGAGAACCACTCCCATTGCCTCCAAGGTTTCCGCGGGTGTTCACCATCTGTCGATTTGCTCTAGGCTTTAGAGATGAGAGGGAAACAAGAATAGACAAGTGATATGGAACTTATGCGGGGCGAAAGGTGCAACTTTAAGGTCCAACTTTATTATTTTAATCAATAGTAACTTGGTATGGTTGCTTACAATGCCTAAAGGCCTGCAACATATACTGCACACTCAGCAAGCAATGAAATCCAAATTGAACTAACACTGGAGTCTAACGCCTAATGGGTGACTCTTTGTTCTATGACGTGACTCGGCGAAGGAGTCTCACTATAGAACCTACGCTCACTCATCGAGGAAACCTCCACGGCCTGGGTACGGATGCTGCGGCATAGGCGCGAAACGATTGCCATGTCCAGCAACTGTGTCATCTGTGGTAGTCGAAGAAGCAGTGTCCTCCTCCAGCTCTGGCTATTCCGGGTCTGGCTCGTGCAGCTCGAGCATTGGCTCTGGCTCTAGTGCGTACAATGCCATCTCTAACTCTCCAATTCTTTGCAGAAGGTGTGACACATACTCTTGATCTTCCCGCCATCTGTTCTTCTCTGTCGTGATCTCCTTGCGGGCCTTCTGTAGCTCTTTGCTAGTATCATCGAGTACATCCTCCTGGGCGACAACAAGTCGTGCCAACTGTGTAACCATGGCATTCTCATCCTGAATCGCCTTTGGGTCAAGAATGTTATTGCTGCGCGGATGATATCGGAACACCGTGCTCTCCAATTCTCTGGCGTAGATACGGGTAATGTGCCGCATTGCTCGTCGTGACACCTCTTGGATACCCATCTGCATTGTAGACCTCCTGGCAGTGCAGTGTATCGGGCGATTGCCTGGGCCCTTCTTCCTAGCAGGTACCACAATCCTCACGTCACAAGCCTTGATCAATCCTGCTTGTCTGATCACTTCCACTTGATATTGTGGCTTCTCAAAATCTCCGAGAGTCTGTAGCATACGCCAAAGTTCCGCAGCGTGACCAACCTCCAGATCGATGTAGTTGAACTCTCCCTCCATCTGTCACAAGAGTGCTCACGTAAGAACTCGAAATTTTTTTTAGATCGTGACAAGGTAAGGAAAAATTCAGCAAGAGACAAGAAAGGAAAAAATGGGATAAGTCGAGATGTCATTTCTTGTCTTGACAAACTTTTAGCTTTAGAAAATAGGTTTTATCCTCTCTACGACCTTTCTAGCTAGGGTTGAGCCTACGATCAGTATGGCTCTAATACCACCTCTGTCAGGACCCGAATCTGCAAATCCGGACCCTCTGTGTATTCAGCACTAGTCCAGGAACGCGCTAGTGCACACAGTCTTAACATCGGTAAATATCACAATCATACCTCTCGATACTAATAAAGTACTTTAATTAAATAGTCAAACTGGTTGCTCGAGCTTATGGTCAAGTTACAAATATACGCCACGCAGGGCGAAACTTATTAAGAGAGAAATAATAGCAGCGGAAAATAAGATATCATCGTGGCGCCATCCAGTATACCACAGGCAACTGATTGGGCTCGCTCCCTAAGTAGATGGTTCCCCTTGGAGCTCCTCCTCCAAAGCTGGTGTAGTCTCCTCTTCAACTGGTGTTGTATTGTGGCAAGGGTGAGTACTTGGTACTCAGCAAGTCATGCACAGAATGCAGCTAATATACTACATGCATGGCTTAATACAAAGGAGTGGCTCAAGGTATTTTTGCGATGTGACATTTAACAAGTATCATAAGTAGATTCGAAAGCAGTAGTAACAAGTAAAGCATAGATAACTTTTCAAGGAGTTTAGTAAACATCTTTCCCATCCTAGTCCACATTTCTATCAACATCATTATTAATCCAAACCCAACCTTTCAAGTCCAAGTTATTTTCAAGAAAGTCTAACCCTTGACTGTAATTCCCGAGCGATGTCCAATACCGCGGACACGGCTATTCGAATAGATTCTACACTCTGCAGAGGTTATGCACTTTACCCACAAGATACAGTCAAACACCACAAAGGCGAGTTCCCGTAACAAAGTCTTTCGGAAACTTCTAACAATACAAGTGAGCCTCCCCGGTTATTGCACACTAACCCTTCCCTTAGCTAAGGCGAAGTTTAGGCCAATCAACCGTTAGATGGGTACCTGGCCTCAGCCCCGGTACGCTCCCCCGTACAACTTACACAAAGGGTGTAGTTGACCTCCTGAGGTCCCACAGGTACGTTATTAGCAACTTAATCAACTAGGTCCGTCCCATTACAGACATGTGGTTGCAAGATTGACTCAATTCAAAGGCTTGCAAGGTTAAGTCCTTAAGGTGACCAGGGCAAGACTACCCGAAGAACCAAAACAACATTCCCAGTGCCACAATGCCCACTGATCATTCTTGCCACATGCCTACGAAAACTATTTATCAAACCCCAGTTGATTACCATGCACCACGTGCCATCAACATCACATGATACCTTTCCAAAACAGGTTCAATATATCATTAAGTCAATATTAACATTTGATTGTCCAAAATCATGTCATGAGCACGTAGCAGGTCTAAGCAACATACTACAACGATCTAATTTCCCATGTTGACAATTTAATAATGTCCAACTAGTAAACCACAACTAGGGTGACAAGGGTCATGACACATATTTAATTAATCAAGGTGTCATACAGCAATTTGGCATTTATCTAATTTCCCATATTTAAATAAAGTATTTTCTAATTGAACTAGCATGCAATAATTTGAACCAAAATAGGTTTCAAAATAGGATCAACATGGTCAAAGCACAACTTGCCTTCAAAAAGTACTTGTTCTTGGTCTTGAGTTGGATCCTGAGTCAATACTTCTCTTTCGAATCCCTCCGGCACTTCAACGTCTACTCGTAAAGCGTGCAAATAGCAATACACGAATAAACAATAGGCAAAAAGTGTCCAAACATCCAAATAAAATCCATAAACAGAGAGAACATAATTTTATGAATTTTTAGAAACTGGAATCGTCAAATTCGGAGTTAAAATGCAAAAGTTATAACACTTCGAAGTTTAAATAATCAATTAAATAATATTACAGAGGAAAACTTTAGTCCAAAAATTAAATAAAATTCATAATTAGGTAGATCTCAATTTTATACAAATTTAGAAATTTGAATCACTCAAATCGGAGTTGAAACGCAAAAGTTATAAGCGTTTGAAGTTTGAAACAAAATCTGAAATCATTATTTCGAATTAATAAATCATTTTCTTTTGAAAATTAATTGTGCGTCGGCGAGGACACGTGGCAGCCTCGATTGGGCGGTGGCGTCGGCCGGTCCATAGGCGTGGTCCATGGTTTGGCTTGGTCCACCGTGGACTCGGTCCACGGCTCTACGTGTCGGCCAGCGGTGTGACCACTTCGGGTAGCGTCATTCTTTGGCGTAAGCGGGGCTCGGCCACGGTCTGGCAGTGGGACCCATTGTGGCGTCATTCTTGGCGTCGGCGGCCTCTTTGGGATAGCGGCCCGACATGCGGGCCCGCCATGGCGTCGGCGGGGCGTCATGGTGCGGCGTGGTGGGCGGGCCCGACATCACGGGCCAGCGTGTCGGCGTCACGCACGCGCTGGCGTGGGCCCGACGCGGCGGTCGATCTCCCGCTGCGTGGCTAGATCTTGGCCGTTGATTTGAAAATCAACGGCCCAGATTGGATCTGGACTCACACGTTTGGGGTGGACGCGTTTGATCTGGACCGTTGGATCTAGATCCAACAGTCGAGATTGGATCTGGGATTTTTGGACGGAATCTCACCGTGAGATGACGTGGCGTGATCTGGGACGTTGGATTTGGATCGAACGGCTGAGGGAGCTCGAAGTCCGGCGATGGCTCACGGCGGCGATGGCTTGCCGGGGTTGGGGACGACGACCACGGCAACGGCGATTCGGGCGTGCTCCGGCGATGTGAGTGGTCTCCTCGGCGGCTTGACCTCCGGTTACGGATCGACCTCAACGGCGGAGGATGGCGGAGGCGGCGGCAATCGGCGAAGAACTACGGCGAACGCTACGGCAACTACGACAGCGATTGCGGCTAGGCAGCGGCGGCTCGAGCGGCGTTGTCTAGGCTACTGGTGCGCAATGAAGCGGGCTTCCGCGATGGCGGCGGCGGCGCAATAAATAGGGGCCTCGGCTTCGTGTATCGCGGAGACCGAGGTCGACACCTGGCGGCGGAGTCCGACGGCGACTTCGGATTGGGTGGCGTGGCGCGCGCCTGCGGCCGTTGGATCGAGATCCAGGTGCGTGGGTTTGGGTTCGAAGTCGGACTCGAGCGAAATGGCCGGCTCGGTCGGGCTCGAGTCGGCGGCGTGGCTCAATCATGGCCGTTGGATCAAGATCCAAGCGCCTTGAGTTTGGGCTCGGCCGAGCGGGTTAATTTGGACCAAGCTGGCGTAGTCGGACTCGAGTCGACTCGGACTCGGTCGATTGGAGGAACGATAAAACCCACTCGCATTTAAATAATCCAATTAAATTCCCGAAATTCAATTAAATCATTAAAAATAGCAAAAGACTCGGAAAAATTCGGAAAAATTGAAAATATTTTAGGGTATTTGGGACTCAAATAAAATATTTCCAACAGAATTTTATTTGCAAAGTTAAATTCTTTAATTCTTTTAAAATGGAATAAATTCAAATAAATTCCAAATAAATCCAAATAAATTCCAGAAAAATTCCAAAAATTCACCAAAGTGCCAAATCACACATAGATTTAAGAAAAGCAAAATTTTGGGGTGTTACAATTCTCCGCCTCACCATGACCCTGAATCGAAGCCATATAATCATCAAAGACAAGAAGAACCTTCACATAGCATTTCACAAACAATAATATGCAATTAACCATTCACAAGAAAAATATTGCATTAAATTTAGTTTATCTCTCGCAAACAAAGTAGGCACTACCGCTTTTGACTGAAACATCTCAAATTGCTTCAAATTGAAAACCTAATTCAAATCCAAACTCAAACCTGAGCAATCCAAGCTTGAATAGTATCAAATACTCATCACAAACACTGATGGACCTCCACATGGTCCTTCAGATTGTAATGTCTTTTGCCAGCTATGTGGACTCTAATCAAGAGTCGCAACCAACTACTGATACATCACAGCAACCAACTACTGATATATCATTGCACCTATATCCCTATCTAATGTATAAACAAGCAATGATAGAGACAATAGTAAAATAGTAGTAGAAGCAACTAAAAGTAGGGTAAATTCAATCATGAAAGATAATTAGAGAGCATTAGACAACGACAAGAAGATACATGATTGACTTACATGCCAAAATTGTAGCTCCAGGCGCTCGGGTGCTAATTAGAATTATCCCTAATTAGAGGCTAATTAAAACCCTCTCTAATTAGAGAGGATAATTAGAACCATAATTAGTTGAGTCAATTAGCCCTCTAATTTGATTAGACAGGCTAATTAGAGCCTTCTCTAATCCTTAAACTAATCAATTACTAAAAAACATGGTTATGCGACTAATGTATTACCATCAGGATTTTAAAATCGTTGATTTTCGTCCGATTTTCGAAATTTTTGCCCGTATCAGCGGGGTAAGATATCCAAAATCGATTGATAAATCAGTACAATTTAAAAAAATTTAAAATTCAAAATATTCGATAAATTTTATATGATGTAAACCGGTGGAAAATCAATTATTTTAGATGAAAATCTGTGGAAAACCGCTCAAAAATCGACAACCCTAAAATTTCAAATGCTCGTTTGATTTTTGCTAGCAATCGCTCGATTTTTCATTTTTTCCGAATTTTTTTCACCACTGAGTTCAAAGTTTTTTATTTCGGCATTCATGCGATTTCTAGCGATTTTCGATGCCAATCTAGTAGCAATTTTTGAGTTGAAATCGATTTTTTAAACCCTGATTATCACAAAACATGGTTTCGGTTTCGCGAGAGCTATGAGTTGAGAACTTCGCAATTAGACATCGATGTATGGCAAACAGTGTGTCTCTAGAGTCCTATTTAAATGCAAAGGGGCTGGATGGTTGTGGCTTAAAAGCGGTAAAGTTGAAAACAACCAGGATATAAAATTTGAATTCTAAATCTCCTTTGTATTCGATTCGGTTTATACCTTCATTTTTTGCAGCAAATCTTCCGAAGGCCATATATTGATATTCCAAACTCCAAATCATACGATTTTTGACTTCTGGAAATGCCGCATTCAAAGTATGAAACGTTTTGGAAGTTGCATGTATTGTGGACTCTAATTCTTTGCACAGCCTGCTTTGGAAGACCCATATCTTTCATGTAAGAACTCCAAATTAGGTTCGTGAGGACTCTAAATTAAACTTCTCAAAGAGGTCTACAAATTTATAGTTCCTTTTACATTGGATGTTATTTTGGTTGCTAAAATCGCATTGCAAGGGGATTTGTTGGTGTGGTAAATATAGAATCTTTCAAAATCCTTACCTATTTGGCTTTTGTTTCTTCAAGAATTTTGTGAAAGCACACAAAAGTAAGAGAATAAGTTTCCTTACTCAATTATCGATCACACTTGTGACACCCCAGAATATGACATTTTAGAATTCGACATTTTGGTACGACTTTATAGCGTGTTTTTGGGCCGTTTTCGGGTGTTTGGGCCTCTCCGGGGGACTTGGGCCTTGGGGGTTGAGTTAGGCCTCCGGTGGAAGGGTTTGGGCCCAAGGGGGGACTTTTGGGCAGCCAAATCTGGCCCCCACCCCTTGGTGCGCCCCCCACTCCCTTTCACAACCCTAGCCGCCACCCCCTAGCCCCCCCCATGCGCCTCCACCCTTCTCCTTCCTCTCCATCTTCCCACATGGCGCTTCCACCTCTCCCCACCCCTCTCCACCTTCCTTGCTGCCCTAGGGGAGCCCCTCACCTCGCCAACCCGCTGTTTTCACCATTGGAGCGCTCCGCGACGAGGAGATCCGGTGGATTTGGAGTGAGGAAGGAGATCGCATGAACCGGGAGGAGATTCGTCGGTTCATCGTTCGTCGGGCGAAGGTATGGCTAGGGAAATCCTTGGGGTTGGTCTAGGTGCAGTGCTATAGGGTATTTGGATGCTTTTAGATCAAGTGGTGGTGCAGTGATTAGGTAGATTAGATGAAAACTAGAGTTTGCCACGTTCTCTGCTTCGGGCAGATTGTGCAGTCAACCTAGGGTTTGAGTTTTCGCGACCTTAGAGTCAGAATTTAGTTGGCCGCCTGTTGAGAAAGTTGTAGGTAACTTCAATACCTTTCAATGGACATAAAGAACGTCCAATTCCACCCAGCCGTTTGAAAGTTATGGTCGTTTTACCAAATGTGTTCAAAACTGTGACGAGATTGGAACAGATTACGTTGGTCTGTAGATTAAACAATTTTAGAGGCCGAATCAGCTTTTCCCAATACTTAGAAAAAGCTAGGAAATGTCCTAAGATTCGCGGTGATGTACTCTTTTACTTGATTTGGAGTCCTATAACCCAAGTTATGCTAGTTTGAAGCTTGCTGTCCCGGCGGGACAGATTCTCTGTTTTTCAATTTTGGGAGTAGTTTGCGAAGTCGGGGCAGATGAGCGAGTGGGTACTGTTTTGTGGGCACGTTTTGAGTGTGTGGTCTCTATGTGCTGGTGGTGTGACCCCGGGAGTGCCCTCAACCTCTCACCAATCCGTCGCAATGGGTAGCGTGTTGAATGTTGATAATTGAGACTAGGTGCAAATTATTTACATGATGTGCTATCTTGTCATGATTACATGTTGTGATATCTTGCTATGATTAGTGCTTGCCCATGTCATGATGAAAATGGATTAATATGATGCTATGCCATGTTTAGTTCGGTTTGATGCAAGTTGTTTATGTTTATGGCATATGTTGCATACATGGCATGAAAGGCGGCGATCGGTGAGAACGTCATAACTAGTCCGGTTAGGTCGGTGAGAAAGTTATGACTAATCCGGAGCGCCATGGTTGTAAGACCTACCTCGTGATTCCACCCATGTGGTGAGTGGAAGCGATGCGTAGGCACCCTCCATCTACGGGATGGAAGGGGGAAGAGGGTGCACGCCGACGGGTGTGCACTCAGCAATACCGGTATATGCTTCCAGGAGACATGTGCATCGCATTGCATTGCATACATGATGATGAAAATGAGTTGTGAACAATGTGCTTGGTCATGGCTATGATGTTGTGGAAGAAATTATGATTTTGATCATGATGTTAAAGTATGGTATGTATTGTTGTTGGCCTTGATTTATTCTTTATGACCTATTGTGATATACTTGCTGAGTGATGAACTCACGCTTGTGTTTTATGTTGTTTTTAGGTACCATGAAACTGACATGCGGGAAAGGGTCTTAGTGGCACATCATCACAAAGTTTCACTCATTAAGATATATACAATTTTGCCATTCGTAGTTATGATTATAAGTTAATGCGTTGAGAACTTGGAGTATGACTTATTTGTGTGCTTGGTCATATTATTTACTTCGTTTTAGATCATGGAGTGATTAAATTCATTATGCTAGACTTAAATAGTTGCTATGTTACCTGTTATTGCTGCTTTAGATGCTTCCCATTATGATATAACTTGTGATATTATTGTTGATGCTCTGTACCATGGAAAAACAAAGGAGATGCTGCCGAAATTTTCGGTTTTTGCATGTACTCCTTTGCTGTAATTTACCTTTAGACATGGTATTTAGATGTTGTTTAGTCTATATTTGGTGACATCCAGGGCATACTAGATGCCGGGGTGTTACAACACTAATGATTTATTCTCAGGAATTAGCATGCACATATTGCTCATCGACATCATCATATATCATCGACCTGTCGAAGGCTCGATGTTTCCATCATAACACTTTTCTGTTAAAACTTTGAATTGGACAAATGATATATGCGTTTTGATTGTATCAACGGGAGCATAATCTTAAGAGCCTCAAAATTAGGATATGAAGATGTCTTGGTCATTGAAAGGTCCTAGAAAGGATCTTGGAACCCGTCGATTTGCCGGTGCAGGAGCGGACTTCTCCAAATGAGTGATGTGGCATGAAAAGAACTCGAAAAGTTATGTTTTTCTATAAGACAACACTTTTGCACGTATATCTTGAATATGGATGATTAGTAACATAACATGTATCACTAGCGATACCAAATACAGGAAATGACGTTGTGGAAGAATATAAATATATGTAGAAACAACATCAATAGTTTCTATGTGCAAGAACTTGCGGAAATTTTTTTAATAATACAAATTTTAATCAAAATTGCAAAACTAAACGTCCGGGAAATGAAATTATAGAAACATACGTCTGTCGCTCGTTGGTTGGGCGACATAAGACTATCGCCCAACCAACGGGCGAATGAGGCTCTTCGGGTCTCTGTCGCCTTTTCAACAGGCGATAGTATAAAAATCCCCTGATGGACAGGTGACAGAGCGCGGTAAGGGTTTATGTTGCCCGATGAACCCTAAACCCTAAACCCGATGATCGGGCGACAGAAGCCGTAATAAAAAGCGCTGTGCGTTCGGCCGTTCCGCAAGCCAACCGATCGAAAACCAAAAACGAGAAAAAGAAAGAGAGGAAGAAAAGAGAGGAAGAAGAGGGGAGAAAGAAAGAGAGGAAGAGGGGAGAAAGAAAGAGAGGAAGAGGGGAGAAAAAGAGAGGTGCATTTGAGCCAGCGCGACCATTTGCAGGTAATTGCTCGTTGTTTAATTTTTGTAGCTATAGATCTAGCAAATCTAGTTAGATTTAGGTAGGTAGATCTAGCAAATCTAGTTAGATGTAGGTAGATCTAGCAAATCTAGTATGACATAGGTAGATCTAGCAAATCTAGTATGATGTAGTTAGATCTAGTAAATCTAGTTAGATGTAGGTAGATCTAACAAATTATTCGTCGTTTAATTTTTTTAGCAGTAAATTATGATTGCGTAGAAATAATTTTAGATCTAGGTTTGTGTGTGTTGATCTAGCGAATGTAGATGTTTTATACCGATAGAAGTACGTCCATATATATTCATTTCTTAGGAATGTAGTTGGGTAGATATAGCGAATGTAGTTAGATGTAGGTAGAGTAGAAATTAATTGTAGAGAATGTAGCTAGAGTAGTAATTATTTCGTTGTTTAATTGTTTAGCAGTAAATTATGATTTAGTAGAAATAATTTTAGATCTAAATTTATGTGTGTAGATTTAGCGAATGTATACTTTTTATACCGATACAAGTACATCCATATATATATATTGATTTCTTAGGATTGTAGTAGGGTAGATATAGCGAGAATTGTAGTTAGATGTACGCAGCTATGTATTTTTTACGAAAAGTAATTAATTCGTTGGTGAATGAATGGATTCGCAGATATGGCAGAACGAGTTCCATTTAGAATCTATTATGGAGAAGGGGTTGTAATGCATGGTTTGGAGGGTGCGGATCTAAGTAACTTCCAGTATGTGGACAGAAGTTTGAGTAGGGTCGAAGAGCGCACATTTTCTTCTGTGTTGAAGTGGCTATATTATACTTTTCGGATGGAACAAGAGAAGTGGCAGCTGAAGGTATTTTGCCTATTTAGTATGCAGAACGGCCCTATTTGTTGGGAGTTAGTTGAGCTGAAAGGAACCGCATCGTGGAGATCATATGTGAGGGGGACAGAGCAATGGGGATGGAATCGGGTGCTTTTAGTATAAGCATATGCCAGGGATGTTGCCCCCTAGCAGCAGTTGGACGGCAGTGAGTGTAGTCAGCCTCAAAATGAGTTCAGTTTTGGTGGCACCAAAATTGGGGGATCTAGCCGTGAGCAGTATGTTCAGGCACGCAACAAGGACATCATTTGCCAAAGTGGTGAACAATCTGAATTTGGGGAGGATGAAGAAAATGTTGGACAAGTAGCGCGGGGACAAGTAGACGAACGTGAGCAAATTGATGAAATAACAGTTAGGGTGGAAGAGGAAGACCGTGAGTAAAGCATAGCAGAAGTGGAAGACGACCACGATGAGTCGGATGAGAAAGATGGAGGTACGGAGCTGCTTGTGCCAGCCGAGTGGAGCACGCATCAATTTAATAGGTTGGTTGTCAATGAAAGCAACGATATACCTTGGCAATATAGCGACAATGAGGTTAGGCCTAACAGTATGTACGCGACAAAAGAGGTTGTGTAGGATGCTGTGAAAGATTGGACCTTATCATTAAGAAGGACTTTCAGGGTTAAGAAATCCACCCCGACCTACTACAACGTGGTGTGTGAAATCCATGGGTGTCCGTGGAGAGTGCACGCGTACAAGCCCAAATGGGGCACCAATTGGTTATGCTCGAAGGTTGAGCGACATAGCTGTATGATTGAGGAAACAATGATGGCTCACAGGAACCTGTCATCCGGGTATGTCGTGAACATCATGTACGCAGAGGTAGTGGAGAACCTGAGTTTTGAGCCCCGTGCTATTATCCGAGCAATCGAGAATAGATATCAGTACACAATTAGCTATGGGAAGGCATGTAGGGCGAAACAGAAGGCCTTAGAAATGAGGTTTGGGGCGTTTGAAGACTCGTACCACAATCTGCCCGCACTACTTAGTTGCATTCAGGGAAGAAATCCTAGCACTTACTATGATTATCAAGACTGTCTGTCAATCAAGTGGCCAACTAAAAGGCATCTGAGAAGAGTGTTCTTCGCATTCGGAGCTTGCATCAAGGCGTTCTATCATTGTCGTCCATTGTTGTGCGTGGACGGCACATTCTTGACCGGAAAATACAGAGGGCAAATATTGACAGCTGTGGGCGTTGATGGAAACAACCAGATTCTGCCTGTTGCATTCGCCTTTGTAGAAAGCGAGAACTATGAGAGTTGGCTATGGTTCCTACGGAACTTGAAGATGGGGGTGGTCAAAACTCATCAAGATGTGTGCGTCTTTGCTACTTGAGCATCTTTGATACGCTTAGTGCAATCAACCCGATTTGCAAGCGAGGCGAGCCATTTCCATGACCTGACTTGCAGAGCCGATGGTGCATGAGGCATTTTGGCGCAAACTTCTACAAGCAATTCAGGAACAAGGAACTCATGAACATGTTCAAAAGACTATGTAAGCAGAACCAGGTGAGCAAGTTCCAGACTCTATGGAAAAATATTGATGAGCTGACAAGAAAACACAAAGAGGAGCAGGCGAACAAGACTACTGGCAGTGAAACACACGATGAGGTGGCACTTCTTTCCCCCTTGCCAACAGAAGATGATGCGACTAATCGTCGTCGAAGGCAAAGGCCAATCAAATGTTTCTCGGACTGGATCAAGCACAAACCAAAAGAAAACTTGGCATTGTTACATGACACACATAGTGCCAGATACGGTGCGATGACCAGTAACTTTGCATAAGTTTACAACTGGGTAATGAGAGGGATGAGGTGTCTCCCATTGGTGGAAATTGTTGAGGGAGTGCTGCGGGGCACAATAAAGCATTTCGTCGACATACATCAAGCTGCTGAGATAGTGATGAGAGATGAGAAGTTCCTGTACTCTTCCATGATCAGTAAATACATGGATGAGAAGAGTCAGAAGGCGGACAAGCATAGAGCTATAAAAGTTGGTGCACGAACACTGCGCTTCGAGGTGATCTGCAAGGATAAAGGACGGCGTGGAACAAACCAGAAGGTTGTCATCCAGGAGTGCATAATACAAGCTGATTGCAAATGCTCATGTAACAAGCCCCACCTTTTGCATAGGCCGTGTTCTCATGTGATAGCCGCATGTGCTTTATTTGGAATGCAACCTGGTACATATATATCTGAATATTTTAGGAAGGAAATGGTGATGGCAACTTGGAGCGAGGAGCTTTATGGTTATGGTGTTGTGGGTTCTTTCACCACAACTCCTAGTGCTGATGAAAGGTTCTGGGTCCCTGATTTTAATGCAAGAAGATGGAAAGCAGGGCGTCGGAAGACAAGGTGTATAAGAAATGGCATGGATGAGTCAGAAGCTGGCAAACGCGTGAAGAAATGTTCATTGTGCAAGGAAACAGGACATATTGTCGGGACCCGAATTTGCAAATCCGGACCCTCTGTGTATTCAGCACTAGTCCAGGCTCACGCTAGTGCACACAGTCTCAACATTGGTAAATATCACAATCATACACATCGATAATAATAAAGTACTTTAATTAAGATAACCAAACTGGTTGCTCGACCTTATGGTCAAGTTACAAAAGTACGCCTCGCAGGGCTAAGACTTATTCAAATAAAATCCGCACCGGAATATATAAAGAAAACACGTGGCGCCAACCAATATGCCACAGGCAACTGACTGGACTCGATCCCTAGTTCGACGGCTCCTCGTGAAACTCCTCCTCCAAAGCTGGTGTAGACTCTTCTTCAACTGATGTTGTATTGCGGCAAGGGTGAGTACTTGGTACTCAGCAAGTCATGCACAGGATGCAAACTAATATACTACATGCATGGCTTAGTACAAGGAAATGGCTCATGGTATAATTGTAGTAAAACAGCATTTGACAAGTATCATAAGTAGATTCGAAAGCAGTAAAGACAAGTATAATATCAATAACTTTTCCAGGAGTTTAAATAAACATCTTTCCCATTCCTAGTCCACATTTCCATCAACATCATCAATTAACCAAACCAAACCTTCCAAGTCCAAGTTGTTTTCACGAAAGTCTAACCCTTGACTGTAATCCCCGAGCAATGTCCATTGCCGCGGACACGGCTATTCGAATAGATTTTTACACTATGCAGAGGTTATGCACTTTACCCACAAGATACAGTCAAACACCACAAAGGCGAGTGATCGTAACAAAGCCTTTCGGATACGGCTAACTACACAAGTGAACCTTTCCAGTTTTTGCCCAACACCATCCCTTCCCTTATCAAAGGCGAAGTATGGGACCGACATACCGTTGGACGGGTACCATGCCTCAGCCCTGGTACGCTCCCATTTCAAGCTACACAAAAGGTGTAGTTGACACCCGAGGTATCACATGCAAGTTATTAGTAACTTACTCAACTAGGACCGTCCCATTCCGGTCATGTGGTTGCACGATTGACTCAGTTCAAAGGCTTGCAAGGTTAAGTCCTTATGATGATCAGGGCAAGACTACCCGAAGAACCAAACCAACACTTCCGATGCCACAACTGGCCCACCCGATCATTCTTGTCACATGCCCCGGTCGAAATCTATTTATCAAAACCCCAGTTGATTACCATGCACCACGTGCCATCAACATCACAACACATGATACCTTTCCAAAACAGGTTCAATATATCATGAAGTCAATATTAACATTTGATTGTCAAAAATCATGTCATGAGCACGTGGCAGGTCTAAGCAATATACTACAACGATCTAAATACCCATGTTGGCAATTTAATAATGTCCAACTATTTAATCCTCAACTAGGGTGACAAGGGGTTCATGGCATACAATTGTTTATGTCAAGGTGGCATACAACAACTAGGTAATTAACTAATCTCCCAAAATTAATTAAAGCATTTTATAATTGAACTAGCATGCAATAATTTAAATCAAACTAATTTCAAAATGGGATCAACATGGTCAAAGCACAACTTGACTTCAAAAAGCACTTGATCTTGGTCCTGAGCTGGCTCCTGGGTCAACACTTCACCTTCGAAGCTTTCGGGCACCTCAACGTCTACTCGTAACGCGTGCAAATAGCAATAAATGAATAAAACAGTAGACAAAAAGTGTCTAAACATCCAAATAAAGTCCATAAACAGAGAAAGCATATTTTTATGAATTTTTAGAAATTGGAATTGGCGAAATTGGAGTTAAAACGCAAAAGTTATAAGCGTTTAAAGTTTAAATAATCAATTAAATAATATTACAGAGAAAAACTTTGGTCTAAAAATTAAATAAAATTCACCATTAGGTAGATCTCAATTTTATACAAATTTATAAAATTGAATCACCCAAATCGGAGTTAAATTGCAAAAGTTATAAGCGTTTGAAGTTTGAAATCATATTTGAATTCATTAAATCGAATTAAATAAATTATTTCTTTTCGGAAAACGATTTATTGCGTCAGCAGTGACACGTGTCTGCTTCTTATTGGTCGGCTGGCGTCAGCCAGTCCATGGACTCGGCCCACGGTTCGGCTCGGGTCCACCGTAGACTCGGCCCACGGCTCCACGTGTCGCTGACACGCGGGCCCCATCAGGTGACGTCAGCGCTGACATCATCGCGCGGTTCGGCCGAGCGAGCTAACACGCGGGCCCCGCCATGATGCCAGCATGACGTCACGGCTGACGTCATGGTGCGGTTGGCCATCCGGCCCACGCGGGCCCGATGGCGCCACGCGTGGCGTCGGCCGCGGCCATGGTGGCCGCTGATTCGGCTCCCGGACACGTGGCGTGATCTGGACCGTTGATTTGAAAATCAACGGTTCCGATTGGATCCAATGCCGCACGTTGTGATACAACGCGGCTAATCTGGGCCGTTCGATTCGGATCGTACGGTCCAGATTGGATCGGGTTTTCGCCTCACCGAGGGTGGCGTGGCATGTCCCAGCGTGCGACACGTGGTGCGCCCTATGCCGTTGGATCTAGATCCAACGGTTGGGATTGAATCTAAAACCGTAACGTGGATTCGCTACGGGGTGACGTGGACGAACGTGGGCCGTTGGATCTTGATCCAACGGTCCAGATCTAATCTGGTTTCTACGGGTCCCGGGGAAATGTGGTCTCACCTTGGCGGTCGGATCTTGATCGGACGGCTGTGCGGGCTCGAGGGCGTCGATAGCGCGCGGCGGCGGTGGCTTGGCCGGAGAGGAGGAAGACGACCAACGCGCCGGCATTTGCTGGCTTCTCCGGCGAAGTGAGTTCTCCCTTCGGATGCGCCTCGGCCTGGGGGTCTCGGGACTGGGCTCAGCCATGGTGGAGAGCGACGGACGGCGGCGGAATCCGGAGTTAACCGCGGCGGAAGGCTTCTCCAACTACGGCGAGCTTGTGCGGCCGAACGGCGGCGGCTCAGGCGTGAAGGGTTAGGGGTACGGGTGCGCACGGGAGTCGGCTTCTCGGTGGCGGTGGCGGCAGTATAAATAGTGGCCTCGGCTTCCGTGAAAAGCGCGGAGACCGAGGCTCACACGCGGGCGGCGGCGGAGTCCGGCGAGGACTCGGATTAGGTGACGTGGCTCCACGCGGGCCGTTGGATCTCGATCCAAGGGTTGCGGGGTTTGGGCTCGGGTCCGGCTTGGGCGACGTGGTTGGCTCGGTCGGACTCGGGTTCGGGTGACGTGGTTCAACCTCAGCCGTTGGATCGTGATCCAACGGTTGCGACGTTAGGGTTTCGGTCGACTGGGTTCAGCTTGACCGGGTGACGCGGTCGGGTTCGGGTCGGACTCGGACTCGAGTCCGACTCGGGCTCGGTCGCATGAACAGTAAAACCAACTCGGTTTTTCCAGCGATTTAAATAACCAAATTAATTTCTAGAAATTCATTTAATTCAAGAAAAATAACAAAATACTCAGAAAAATTCCAGAAAAATTCTAGAAAATATTTTAGGGCATTTGGGACTCAATTAAAATATTTCCAACAAAATATTTTTTGCAACTTTGAATTCTTTAATTATTTCAAAAAGGAATAAATTCAAATTTAGTCCAAATAAATTCCAGAAAATTCCAAAAATTCACTAGAGTGTAAAATAACATCTAATTTCATGAAAAGCAAAAATTGGGGTGTTACACATATGTTCAAGAATTGCTATGCACAAAAATGAAGAAGATGAAGGAGGAGATGGCAATCCGACGGTGGGGGATGGATCGTCCTCTGCGAGGAGTGTTGCACGACACCAACGTACCACACGAGAAGCAATTTAATCGATGTACTGTATGTTGTGTGAATCCTGTGTGTAAGCCTGTTGCATGTGGCTGTGAGTGTTGTGCATTGACAAATTATTGTAACTGGTTCATTATATTTATTGTCGGGACCCCGAATTTGCAAATCCGGACCCTCTGTGTATTCAGCACTAGTCCAGGAACGCGCTAGTTCACACAGTCTTAACATCGGTAAATATCACAATCATACAACTCGATACTAATAAAGTACTTTAATTAAATAGTCAAACTGGTTACTCGACCTTATGGTCAAGTTACAAATGTACGCCTCGCAGGGCGAAACTTATTAAGAGAGAAATAATAGCAGCGGAAAAATAAGATAACTTCGTGGCGCCATCCAGTATACCACAGGCAACTGACTGGGCTCGCTCCCTAAGTAGATGGTTCCTCGTGGAGCTCCTCCTCCAAAGCTGGTGTTGTCTCCTCTTCAACTGGTGTTGTATTGTGGCAAGGGTGAGTACTTGGTACTCAGCAAGTCATGCACAGAATGCAGCTAATATACTACATGCATGGCTTAATACAAAGGAGTGGCTCAAGGTATTTTTGCAGTAAACAGCATTTAACAAGTATCATAAGTAGATTCGAAAGCAGTAGAAACAAGTAAAGCATAGATAACTTTTCAAGGAGTTTAATAAACATCTTTCCCATCCTAATCCACATTTCCATCAACATCATTATTTAACCAAACCCAACCTTTCAAATCCAAGTTATTTTTGAGAAAATCTAACCCTTGACTGTAATTCCCGAGCGATGTCCAATACCGCGGACACGGCTATTCGAATAGATTCTACACTCTGCAGAGGTTATGCACTTTACCCACAAGATACAGTCAAACACCACAAAGGCGAGTTCCCGTAACAAAGTCTTTCGGAAACTTCTAACAATACAAGTGGTCCTCCCCGGTTGTTGCACACTAACCCTTCCCTTAGCTAAGGCGAAGTTTAGGCCAACCAACCGTTAGATGGGTACTGGCCTCGGCCGATGCGCTCCCCGTACAACTTACACAAAGGGTGTAGTTGACCTCCCGAGGTCCCACAGTACGTTATTAGCAACTTAATCAACTAGGTCCGTCCCATTACAGACATGTGGTTGCACGTTAGACCCAGTTCAAAGGCTTGCAAGGTGAAGTCCTTAGGGTGACCAGGGCAAGACTACCCAAAGAACCAAATCAACATCCCTAGTGCCACAACTAGCCCACCTGATCATTCTTGCCACATGCCCCGGTCAAAAACTATTTATCAAAACCCCAGTTGATTACCATGCACCACGTGCCATCAACATCACATGATACCTTTCCAAAACAGGTTCAATATATCATTAAGTCAATGTTAACATTTGATTGTCCAAAATCATGTCATGAGCACGTAGCAGGTCTAAGCAGTATACTACAACGATCTAATTTCCCATGTTGGCAATTTAATAATGTCCAACTAGTAAACCACAACTAGGGTGACAAGGGTCATGGCACATATTTAAATAATCAAGGTGTCATACAGCAAATTGGTATTTATCTACTTCCCCATATTTAAATAAAGTATTTTCTAATTGAACTAGCATGCAATAAGTTAAATCAAAATAAGTTTCAAAATAGGATCAACATGGTCAAAGCACAACTTGCCTTCAAAAAGTACTTGTTCTTGGTCTTGAGTTGGATCCTGAGTCAATACTTCTCCTTCGAATCCTTCCGGCACTTCAACGTCTACTCGTAAAGCGTGCAAATAGCAATACACAAATAAACAATAGGCAAAAAGTGTCCAAACATCCAAATAAAATCCATAAACAGAGAGAACATAATTTTATGAATTTTTAGAAACTGGAATCGTCAAATTTGGAGTTAAAATGCAAAAGTTATAGCAATTTGAAGTTTAAATAATCCATTAAATAATATTATAGAGGAAAACTTTAGTCCAAAAATTAAATAAAATTCATAATTAGGTAGATCTAAATTTTATACAAATTTAGAAATTTGAATCACTCAAATCGGAGTTGAAACGCAAAAGTTAGAAGCGTTTGAAGTTTGAATCAAAATCTAAAATCATTATTTCGAATTAATAAATCATTTTCTTTTTCGGAAATTAATTATTGCGTCAGCCTGGACACGTGGCAGCCTCTGATTGGTTGGCTGACATCAGCCGGTCCATGGACTCGTTCCACGCTCGACTCGGGTCTACCGTGGACTCGGTCCCACTCCGCGTGTCAGCGACATGTGGGACCACTCGGGTGACGTCATTCTTGGCGTCGGCGGGACTCGGCCACGGTCTTGTGGTGGGACCTTTGTGGCGTCATTCTTGGCGTCGATTGCTCGGTGGGACGGCCCGACATCTTGAGCCCGCCATGGCGTCGGCGTGGCGTCATGGTGCGGTTTAATCACGTCGGCCGACACGCTGCGGGCGGCGTGTCGGCGTCACTACCTGAAGCTGACCGCGGCGGTCAGGCTTCCCGACACGTGGCGCAATCTCGGCCGTTGATTTGAAATTCAACGGCCCAGATTGGATCTGGGTCTCACGCGTTTGGGTTAACGCGTTTGATCTGGACCGTTGGATCTAGATCCAACGGTCGAGATTGGATCTTGAGATTTTTGGACGGGATCTCACCGGTGGGTGACGTGGCGTGATCTTGGACCGTGCGATGAAGATCCAACGGCTCACAGTGCTTGCGGACGGCGATGGCGACACGGGCGAGCAGGCCACCGGAGACGAACGACGAAGCCCGACGGCGCTTGGCCTCTCCGGCGAGTGGGAGGTACCGCAGTGCGCCTTGGCTTGAGGACTCGGAGGCCCAGGCTCCAACTCGGCGGAAGACGGCGGGACGCGGCAAGGACCGTGGCGAAGGCTTCTCCAACTCCGGCGAGCACTAGCGAGTCGACGGCGGCGGCTAGGGCTAGGGCGCTTGGGGCAACCGACGCACGAGACAAGGGCGAACCTCGGCGCGGTCCGGCATTAAATCTGCCGGCAACGCCGAGATCCCAGCGAATCCGTGGCGGAGCGGTAAGGATGGCGAGTCCGTTCGAACTGGCGAGATGACGTGGACGCACGCGGGCCGTCCACGTGGCGCGATCGACGGCCGAGATTGGCTCGGGCGCGGCCATGCCTAGCGCGGATTGATCCTGACCGTTGGATCTTGATCCAACGGTTCGGATCTGATCTGGGGTTCAGACGCGGTTGGGTCAAGTCAAGTGGCGCAGCTGGCTCGGGTCGGACTCGAGTCCGACTCGGTCGGATGAATAGTACTTGACCCAACTCAATTTCCAGCGATTTAATAATTAAAAAAATAATTTCCAGAAATTCATTTAATACATTAAAAATAGCAAAAGACTCAGAAAAATTCCAGAAAAATTCTGGAAAATATTTTAGGGTATTTGGGACTCAAATAAAATATTTCCAACAAAATTTTATTTGCAAAGTTTAATTCTTTAATTATTTCAAAATGGGATAAATTCAAATAAATTCCAAATAAATCCAAATAAATTCCAGAAAATTCCAAAAATTCACCAAAGTGCCAAATCACACATAGATTTAGGAAAAGCAAAATTTTGGGGTGTTACATTTATGATGTTTGAACAATTTTATGTGTGTATTTGTTTGAACATATTGTTGTGATGCTTCTACAGTTTTTCGGACGCTTTTGTTTCTATATGCATTTTAATTATAACTCTCATTTTTGTAATTTGCAGGTATGGCTGACCAGCCCGAAGATGACGAGTGGCCCTTCGAGTTGCTGGATCGGGTCGTTGGTGGTCGTCACCGTGCCCACTTCACCACTGCTTTTCCAAAGGAAGGAGGCAATGCTGTGCAGCTCGGCGTCCTTTGACCGAGGACACCGCAGTACGCCTAGGCGCTCGATCCACGTTGGATCCCCAGGTAACATATTCACATTTAGATTTCTTAATATGTTTGTGGTGGTATCGTTATTAGTGTTGTACTGATATTAATTTCATGTTTTTTCTTCCGTAGGCTTCGAGATCTAGGATTGCTGCCATTCGCCCGGATGGTGGAGGATGTGGGTTGCCGGTTCCCATTCGACAGGTCCCCGATCACCGCTCTGGTGGATCGGTGGAGGTCGGAGACCCACACCTTCCATCTACCCGTCATGCAGCCTTTCACAGAGGGTGACAAGTGCTGCAACTATGATGATGGGTGACACGTCATGCAGCTTTTCACAGAGGGTGATAGGTGCTACAGCTTTGATGATGGGTGACACATCCTGTAGCCTTTCACAGAGGGTGACAAGTGTTGCAGCTTTGATAGACATAAAGAGACAAGTGTTGTAGTTAAATGAAGAAGCCCCTCACCAGCATTATAAAAACCGGCCGAGGGAGGGACAGATGCATCACACTCTCAAACCAGCAAGAAACTTCAGCCGACTTTACACAAATAGGGCATGATGTCGTTCTATCGTCGCCTCTTCAGCAAGCGAAACTTAACCCCCTGCGAATACCCGGATGCGAGTTGCATTGATGCCCTAGTTCTACCGGAGTTGCCCCGGCCTAAATGTGACTGCACACTTCTGGCGAAGATGATGCAGTCTACGCACGGAGATACGGTCTCCCGTGCTCACTACTGTTGTGGCCATGGCTACGAGGTAAACCAATTGGTGTCCATTCAAATTAGGGTAACACTACCATTTCATGTATCGTTCTTTATTTTTTTAGCACGAGGACCGATGTTGCTTCTTCCAATGGATCGACGGCCCGGAACGACGTGACTACGAATTTATCTATAACTGCCACGACGCCTACCCCACGTCACCCGAGAACTTCAACCAGTGGGAGAGGCCGCCAGGATATGTCCCCTATCTAGATCGACCGGAGTCAAGGGCCGGTGGGCAAGGGACCGACCAATTAGTGAGTTTCATGCGACATGCTCATGTTTCACTCATAAAGTAGTAATTCTAAACCAGTTCATCGCATACAGGACTTCAAAAAGAAACTTGCAAAATTCCTCAAGTCAAAGGAGATACCTCCTGCCCCCGAAAGCCCCAAATTGTGCGAACACGGCCTGCAGGCAGTCGTTGATACCTACCACGAGGATCTAGCAGACCGAAGATTCTACCGGTGCCTTTTACCCGAGGATGAATGGTGCTGGCACTCCAACTGGGTGGACCCGGAGACGTACCACCCACCTCTCAAACTTCTTGTCTCGGATAACTGGGGGAGCAACCCTCGCTGTGGTGCTACTACCTCCCAGAAAAGCCAGACCCCGAGTACGCCTACGGTATTATTCAACAACCACAGCGGGCATATTGCATTGACTGCAGGGCACGCTTCCGGTTGTATGACAACAAGCCCAACACACACCTCCTGCACCATATAGTGGAGTGCGAGCCGAAACAGAGGAGGCGTCTCGGCAATTCTCCGGAAGTGCAAGAGGGTTCTTCCTCTCGAAGAGAAAGGGATAAGGGGAAGCAACCGGCCGAGGTCCGCACTACGCAGCAAATCCTTGACGGATTACAAAGACCATCCGGGAACCCGGGTGGTATTAACATAGGGGACGCGGGTAATTGGGAGGGAAGAGATTCACATAAAAAGACAAAAAAATTATGTTTTATACCCCCGAGACGTTCGGCATAGGTTACCCATTCGGCAACAGCTGGGAGCACTGTGCACCCCCATGGAGCTCTTTCATAAGACAGATTGAGCGGTGCCCAAGAACAAATCGCGAAAAATTAATGGGTGATGTAATATGTAGAAAATGTGGCGCGTCATTCCCACTCTACGAACATAGGTGGAACGATCACTTGTTCCACCATGACAATCAGTGTTATCGTCGATTCTTCTAGCAATGTCGTCGCTGTTGTAATGCCCTTGTAATAAAATATGTTGCTTATGTCATCATCTGAACTTTCGTTGTATATGTCCTACTAAGGTTGCTGGCTGCATCTACACGCTTTTCACAATGACCGTAATGACTTAAACACTTTGGCTATAGTTTTCTTGGGCTACACTATTCATATCATGGGTTGTTGTCGACTAGGGTAATTGCACTAGTAGAATTTAGATGCAAAGAAAGGTGTAAATAAAATATTTTTTCAGAATATGGTAGTCCATATACCAAAGAGCAAATCTGGTCCCTTCTTCCTAAAAATTACGTTTAAACTTCATATTTTACGGCCAGCCGAAAATGCTAAACTGTTTCGTGTAAGAGAGGTTTTTTATAGTTATTTGGTTTATTCAACTGATTTTAGAATTCATAAATATTTTTGGAAAAATGGGACATCTAAGACCCTACGAATAAGTGATATTTATTTCATGATTTTTTGAGTCATGGTTTGTATAGTTCCTTCGTAATACATTTATGGATCTTTAATTAAACTTCATTTAAACAATTTTAATTTGCATGGAACATAGTAATTTTTATTACATAATCTGGATCCTTAGAGTTTAATAAAAATTTAGAAATTTATTTCGTTCGATTTGGAGCTTAATAAAACTTATAAAATTATCCCCAAGTCTGTGTTGCCCAATGATAGAGCCACACTTATTTTATCGCCAATTGATACGGCGGGTTTCCTTACGTCGCCCGTCTGTTAGGCGAGATCTTCTCCTGTCGCCCGTTGGTTGGGCAATAGTCTTATGTCGCCCAACCAACGGACGATAGATGTATATTTCTGTAATTTCATTTTCCGGACGTTTAGTTTTGCAAATTTGATTAAAAATTGTATTATTAAAAAAAAATTCAGAACTTGCGAATGTTTTTTTTAGAGGTCGAATGCCACACATTGCCTGGTCAGTGTGGGTCGTATGTGTGGGGACGGGGATGGGGAGAGAGTGGTTTATTGTTTGGTGAACTTTCAACTAAAAACAAATGCTGAACGGATACGCGCTACCCCTTGTTACCAGCTTGTAGTTCCGCTACGTCACACATCTTTCTTTTGAGAGCAAGGTAGCAAAGTTATTAGAGGAATTATTTTTTTAAATAATATCTTTTTAAAAAAAATTATTGAAATCAAAAATTCGCAAAAATACCTACATATAGTCATTTGAATTGGCGACACAGACTCTGTCGTCATTTGAATTGACGACACAGACTTGCATCCGTTGGCAACAAACCTTTGTAATCATCCGTTTGAAATGGCGACAGAGTCTCTGTCGCCATTTCAAACGGCGGCAAACACCTATCGCCAATTCAAATGACTACAGGCAAGTAGTTTTGTAATTTTTTGATTTGGTGTATTATTTTTCTTAATTATTTTTAAAAATGTATTATTTAAAAAAATCAGTTATTAGAGTGTCTACGACTTACCCAACACAAAGAGCTTACATGATATCAAAGCCTAAATAATCGACGTGAAATGAGATGGGGATTTCATACCCTATAGTCGGGCGGTGGGCGTGGGGCCGGGGGCTGGGCGCGCAAGGTAAGGGGGCGGCGGCTGCCAGGTGCGGGGCCCAATCTTGTGGCATGGTCTTGAGGCCGAACTGGCGAAGCGGGCAAGGGCAAAGGCGGCGAGGGTGGGCCAGTAGGGGGCCACGCCAGGCCAGACGGGCAGTCGAAGAGGCGCGGTAGCGGACACAATGATGGGAGCTGAGGCGGCGGGAGCTGAGGGGCGGGCTTTGGAATTTTTGTTAATGCCCGCGGCCTAGGTATATCCCACTTATTTTTGTCGGCAACTAGGCCGACGAAAATGGGGTTGCATTTTCGTCAACCAACACAATCCGACGAAAATACATTTAAGTTTTTGTCGTCTTACACCCACGCCGACGAAAATATATGATTATGTTCATTGGCTCCACCTAGGCAAAGAACAATACTTCTATTTTTGTCGACTAAACTTAAACCGACGATAATGTGGTTCATAATCGTCGGCTTGAAAAAACCCGACGAAAACAATTTTAGGCGGACAAAAAATTAACGTTTTGCTGTAGTGGGGCAACCCATTGTGGGAATCAAACTCTTAACTCTTGGTCGAATACTTGAGCACCGCATAGGCTGGATTAGCCAATGGCTTAGTGTTACACATCTCTCTCTCGCTGTATATATACACACACCGAAAAAAAGAGTTGGCGGTACATGGCACGTTCTTCCTTTCAACTCCTTCGGCTTCTCTAAAAATCTCTAACAAAAACATAAAAAATAATCTTAGAACAAACAAATTCTACGCCCTTAAAAATTCTCTAACAAGAAAAAAAAATATAGCTCTAATTAGCACGCGACGAAGACAAGGGCGTTCAGACGGAGCTGAGACTAGAGGTGGGCTTCGTGCCGTGCCGTGCCGGCCCAGCCCAGGCCCATCGTGCTTCGGGCTGAAACCGTGCCGTGCCACGACGGCCCATCGTGCCCACCGTGCCGGGCCGACTCACCTTTGGTGAGCCCAAGCCCGGCCCATTTGCGCTTTGTGCCTGCTTCGTGCCGTGCCGGTCCAAGCCTGACCCATTTTTACTATTGTGACGAACAAAGAAATAAAAAAAATCACTACTACTAAACTACCTATTTTAATTACATAAGAGACTAATCACATCAACAAAATGTCAAACATAAATGCAATGCTTGAAGATGTCCTGAATCAACTATATCTGTCAACTTTTAGGCTTTAATCTGTAATTTCGTGCCCGTTCGTGCCGTGCCGGCACGGGCCCGGCCCAAACTGCCGTGCCACCCGTCGTGCCTGGTTTCACCCGCACGTCCGTGCTACTGATTGCGTGCCGGCCGGCCGACGGAATCGCGTCTGCGCCGTGCTTTGCACTGTGCCATCCCATCGTGCTTCGGGCCGGCCCAAAAGAGCCTGGCCCAAGTGCCCACCTCTAGCTGAGACTGAGAGCGTGGGTTGGGTGGTCTAATCATGACGATATTGACTCGACGGAGTGGGGTAATATACTACTCTTTTTATTCGCAGCAAAAGTAAAGGCATTTAGCTAGTTTATTACAATCACATGTGCGTGACATGCCTGTTAACAGAGTAATCTCTCTTTTTTTAAGAAATTCATAAATAACCCTATAAGTCACTGCCTTTTCAATTTGCTCCTTATATCTCATTTTTGTTTAGTTTGTCACTCATATGTTAAGTTGGCTTGCTAATACCACTCTAGATCGCATGTTCACACTATTTTCTCTTGGTTTAATTATCTTTTGAAACTTGTTTAAATAGTTTTAGTATTATTTGAGTTATATTAATACTTGTTTCAATGATTTGAGTAATTTTGATATTTGTAAAGCATGATTTCACCATTGAAACATTAGTATGAAATGGAATATCACAAGTACTTAAATGACTGAAATAACTAAAATAGATATTAAAATCATTGAAACAAGTTTTGACACCACCAAAACAAGTGCCAAAGATAATAAAAACTACAAGTAATGGTGCTAACTTGTGGCCTAGAGGGTTATTTACATGCCAACTTTACTTTGGGAAAAGTAAACAATAATTATGTGCGGTGAACAAATTGAAAAATAGATGACTTCCAAGGGTTTTTATAGATTTTTGTTTTTAGGAGATTTTCCTTTTTTTTCCTTACAGATGACATATGGAGTACTTCCTCCGTTCAAATTTATAAGGCTTATTTTTTGAATAATCTTGTTTATAATATATGGCTAATTTCATATTTCAATACAAAATTAGTGTGATGTTTCATTTATATCCCTAATAAATATTAATCTTTAATTTATATTTTCTACATGCATACAATAAGTATAGTATTTGATGTAATAGTTAAAGGTAATCTAGTTATTTTAATGTCTTTTTGGTTTTGTGCTAAAAAGAAATACGATTTATAAGGGTGTGTTTGGTTCACGGGATGAGGTTGAATGGGATGGGATGGCCCTGTACCATTTAGTTCTATTATCTTGGGTGAATGAGATGGTTCAGCATCTAAAGGGAATATTCCTTAAATTTGTATCACTTGATTCAGAATGGGATGGTTCCATTCAAGCAACCAAACGCATGAATGATTTTGTTTCTTAAACCATCTCGTATTGTCATACATGTACCGTTTGGTTTACTACAGACAACCAAACGCATCTCTTTTTTTTTAGAAAAACACCCACAGAGCTTTTATTAACTAACTCATAACTGGGTTTACAATTGAACTAGCAGCCCAAAAACTTGCCCACTTGACTAAATCGACCCAAGGGATCGGCACCGATCCATTACAGAGCATCTCTACGTATCTATTCGGAAGCTTCGGGTTAGTGTCACTCCACTCCCCCGACTCCTTCGCCAAAGCTCCCCAACGAGCGACCCTGCGCACCGCCTCTACAACTTCACGCCTCCAAAAGCTCACAGAGAACTCCGGGGACTGTCGAAGCCTCCGCTTCACCTCTCTCACCATCGCACCTCACCGAGATCGGTCCAGATATGTGTTTTGAATCCCCCCAATGAGATTTATGCAATCGGTCTTAAAGCATGCTTCATTCTTGCTTAATGATTGGGTGAAATCCATGGCAAAAATCAACACCTTCCATTCTGCTTCCTCTGGATCTGAAATCTTTACAGATAACGACTTGGCTAGGTGGACAATTAGTTTTAAGGCTATTCCACCAAGCAGCAGCAACACCTTAAGGACAGAATGCAGCAAAACGCACCTTCTCATCGTCTGTGCACTTCAAGAGATCGAGTTTGAACTCAAAGCCGCGAAGCCAATCATCAGCATCCAAAGGATCGGCTACTGACGAAAAACTCGGCGGATGAGTTCGCTGGAAATCCAACAGACAAGATCTTGGATGCATAGCTGCCAAATTATCTGAAATTGCAGCCTTGGAACTCTCTGCACTTGGCACCAGCCTTTCTAGCAGAAAGTCCGCATGGTCAGGACTTGTGCTACGGACAGAGAAGACTGCGATTCAACCTTCAGCGCTTCTTGCCAAAATTGCGATCCACTAGGACCACTCAATGGCGCGCTAAAATACTGAGCTTTAAAGTTTGCGACTCCCAAGTGCGGCAAAACTAAACGCACCGGATTTGACACTTCAACAACTCAATCGTGGCGTCCTTGAACAAGGCCACTCGCCAACGGTGCACTCTTGGCATCTCGTTGCACATAGGTGCTAAACCGTCATGCACAACAAAATGACCAAGCTCAAAGGCAAAGCAGAATCAAATCTGTACAAGGGACTTGCATTCAAAACAAAAGCAATCTGAGAATGCAATTACAAGGATAGATTTGCCATTGCGATAGATTTTATAGATGACAACTTAGTACAGCCTGGCGTACTACAGCAGGTTAAATTACAAGTGTCATCCACAACCACCGCATAATCCCAAAAGGTTCTTTACAAGGCAAAAGTACAAAGGCAACTGGCTCAAATTTACAACAAAATGAGCACCAAAACTACTTTCCCTCATAATGAACATTGGGGTTGAACTGGCTCTTCAGATTTCGGATCGAGCGACAGACGGACAGTCTCTAGCAATATGCCCTTTCTGACGGCAGGCATAGCAAGTGACTGAAGCAGCTCAGTCCCGGGCTCTAGAAGTTCTTCTTTTGCGACTATGCGACTGAGCCACTTGAGGAGAAGGACGTGGAGGAGCAGGCGGCGAAGCTGAATCAATTGGCATCATCAACAAGTACTCCTGGTTCTCGAAGATGATGTTCCGCCCGTGATTCACACTCGAGGATGCACTGGGATAAGTCATCGCAGAGCGAGACCCACTACTTTCCACCGGCGTCCAAGTGCGACGAGCAACTCGACGGTAATTACCATACGGCTGCGGGAGTTCCTCTGCTGGCTCAAGGGCATCATGCTCCCCGTACACGATTTCTATCGTGAAGAAGCCGTGATTGAGGAGTGGCGCCATATGACTCTCAAGCACAAAGTTACGGTGACGAGCAGACAACAGCTCATCCCGGAGACGTCGAAGATATCGGTCAAGGGGCCCCACTAGCTTGATCTGCCAGGCAGACGCAGGATCCATTGACGCATCCAACGTCACATATGTGCTCTTCGAGCTGTCCGACTCAAGAGAGGGACAATTGGGAAACAGCTGAGCCATTTCTGGAAGATCATGACGGAGACAAAAAAAGGCAACGTAGGCTCCGTCAAGCACTGCAGCTAGCGGACTGGAAGCCAATCCGACATAACGACGAGTCGGCTCCCCACCATGGCGACCATGGATAGACACTTCCATTGCAAACAGTGAAGAAGCTGGGCTGGTTCCGGCGCGAGAGATCAGATACTCCGGTCGCTCCGAAAAACTGGCAAGCTGTATCATCTCACAGAGGGCTGCTTGAACAGAACCCTCCAAAATCGCGTTAGTGAAATAGCACGGCTCCCAACGACCCGACATCTAAGAATGAAGAAATGACACAGTTAGCAAGACCTTATGTGGATAGGATTCAACCAACCCTCAGATGAACGACCAACACCCAACAAACACGCCTAACACACCAACTCCTATCTCCTTACCTTAACTTCTATTCCATACGTATCTAGCATTTGAAAGTGGATGAGCCTTCCAAAATTTATCTCACAAGGAGATCGTTCAGAGGAGATAAGAAACAAGACCTTTAAACCAATCCTTAATCCTTCAGGTTTTAACTTTTCTTTTGTCAAAATGCCTCAGGTTTCAAAAGTTACTCCCAAAATTTTGAATAGCGAAAGGAATAGAATAACTCATTTTCTAGACCTCTCTTTTTTTTCAGAGAAACCACTGTTTGAAGTTTAAGGTAAATCCAAATCATTTTGAAGAATAAATAAGATAAGGAACTACAGACAGATAAGATCAGCAATCTACATTTTCGCAATTAAGAGTTTTATAGCAAACATACTTTTTCAAGGAAAAGCATGCCCTTAGTCACATCGACCCATCTATCTAAGTCTTCCCTACAGTCGACAACTCGAGCCTACTCTGATACCACCTCTTGTGGGGGCTCTGGTCTTTGTAACAGAGATTCGGGTACTCACTGTTGCGTCGGACTGGAATTAACGCAACCCGTTAGTAAACCGAACCCCAATTACAAACCGTACCCGGATTGAGGCCAATCAATAGGCACGACACATCTGGCACGTGGTCATATGCCAACTGATTGATTCCAACCCGAGCTTCCCTGAGATATGTGCCTAGTGCTAGTTCCCTGGATCAGTAGCCTAGCACCCACATATTTCCACAATGAGTTGCATCAAAACACTTACATTAACAAAATGGTTACAGTAGTACAGGTTTGATTACATCGAGATAGTAATACAACAAAGAAATTCTGCCAAATGGCTACAAAAGCTAAAGAGAGACTTAGAGTACAGCAACGGCAGCAGAGTGCCTTCCCAAACCCAAAGGCAGTAGCTGAGTTGCGACCGAGAGAAAACCTAATCTACAGCTGCAAAACCCGACGATCTCTGAATCGAAGCGATCCTCGCCTAGCTCGCCTTTTCTCACTTGACTCCGTCTTCTGAGCTTGGTAAATAGTTTTAAAGCAAACGGTGAGTACACGTATGTACTCGCAAGACTTTAGTGTTTGCAAGTATAATAAATATGCAGGTTATCCAATGAAAAAGGCTGCTAAATCAGTTCCGAGTTGCATATAGCTAATTTTTTTTGCAATAGACTAATAGATTCGAAATGCTGCACAGTTTATAAAGCATTTAGTAAAAGGAAGTAATTTAACATATGATTCAACATACAAAATACAATTCATTCCACACTCAATTTTCTCCAATTTATCCAACACCACCATCACATGGCATCAAGAATCACCACCAGCACAATTGAATATCCAACATACCATCATATGGCATCAAGAATCACCACCAGCACAATTGATTTACCAATCCAATCAGTCTCTGAGTCCAACGACTCAACATTTTGCATATTACAACCCAACATTTAAAAGATCTACCGGTTCCAAAATATTTTCCAAAACAAAACCAAAAATACTATACTTGACAATAATTATCCAAGCTGCTCGTGACCGTGAGCACGGATAATCGATTAGATTTATTCTCTGCAGAGATTGTACACTTTACCCACATGACACACTCTAGCAATCATGTCAACCATGCCACGCGATACGAAACGCATCCGTTTTGCTAGACTGTGACGGAACTGTTCCACTTGCAAGTTTCTAGTCTTGCGTCAACCCCGGTGAAGTGCACCCCTTGCTATGGCGGGTGATCAGCCCCACACACAAAACATTTACAACTTTGCGATGGTTTACGATTACCGTCCATCGCCTCACAACCCATAGTAAGGCCCTCACCGTTGTAACGGTACCATATTGAGACGGTATACTCCAACACCTGTGCGAGGTGAGGGAGACCCTTAGACAAAGACCAAAGACGCTCGGTGACTGTCCAACTACTTCGACCTACCACGGCGCAAGACCAGTCACTCACTCCTGTACTATGTTCAGGTCATCCCATACTAACACATGCGGTTGTACGATTTGACTCAGTTAACACCATCAAGTTCAGTCCTTAGGGTTGCACAGACGAGACCTCCACCCGTCCGTCCGGCATAAAACCACCTTTCACTTTTTTCCTTTTTCTCTTTTTACCAACATAGCTTTTTCCACCAACCACCATTTCAAAATCCTAATTAAGTTTCCAAAAGAATTTGATTGACTGGGTCCACCGGTCAACAATCAATTGTACTAACGCTGGGCTAAGCGTATGCAATTATTAGACATATAACCCAATTGACACCTAATACGGTGTCTACCATTATCCTAGGGATTTACAAGGATCACTACGTAACTGATAATCGAGGAAAACCATTCAATCCAGGTTTAACTACCAAAGCCCACAATTTATCATTTGTACCAACTCTAAAGCATGCATAATAGTTTTGGCAATTCAAATTAAATTTACAATTATGGGATCAATATGGTCAAAGGAGGTGCTTGCCTGTTTGCTTTGTACTGATTACACTTCCGGGAAAGAGATCAAGAACCGCGCAGGCGCCCACCACCGTGTCAACGTCTACGCGAACGAGCGACAACAAAACAACAACAAAAGAACAAACAGGGCGAACAAGAATCAATTAAGACAATTAAGAAGCAAAAAGAACAACTAAACCGATCAGAGAAACAACGGAGAAAAAGGGACCAAAGGAGACCTAAATCGGAATTGGTGAGTCAGCGTCTGGCGGTAAAACCACGTAAGTGCCGCCCTCAAGCCCGGCAATCTGACCCGCAGGCCGGTAGTCTGGGTGTTGGCACGACAAAGAGCGCTCTACTGGAAAAAAGTACGGCGTTAAACAGCGGTAATCTGGGTACCGGCGATGCTCCCGGCGAGGAGGCGGTGAAGGGTTTAAGTAGCATGGAAAACAAAAATTTTCCCTCGATTGCAACCCAAACACCAAGATCATATCTAGGAGATGCAAGTAAGCTTGGTTTGAAGGACTCACCCTCGTGAGCTGGCGGGAATAACGTTCCCAAACAAAGCGTCGTTGATGTAGAAATTACCTCCACGACTTCAAAGTCCCAGATGGCGCCACAAGCGGCGTATCTCAGTACTTGGTCACACGTCACGGATCAGCGATGACCTCCAATCCCTCGTTCAGCGGGCAGCGGAAGTAGTGGATCCCGGAAAACTCAACAACACTACTGACTTAGTGGTGGTGGTGGTGAAAAATAATTTCAGCGCTTCGCAAGCCACGGCTCGAAAAGCGGATCGGCGGAGGAGGGAGAATGGACCAACCAAAGGGTCATGGATGAACACCAAAGAGAGGAGCTCCTCCCTCCCTTTTATAGGGAGGAGGAGGAGGCATGCCAAGGGTGGGGTGGCGGCGCATGGGGGCTGCCCCTTGCCTCCCTCTCTTCATGTGAGTGATCTCTCCACGCTCACAAATTAACCACTTTGATTTCCATTAAAACCCCACTCAAGAAAATGAAAGGTTTTCTCCCATAAACATTTTATTTCCAGATTTAATATTTGTTAATTCTTTTAATTAACAAACATTAACATATACCCCCTTTAACTATTCCAGATATCCGAAACTATTAAATGATACTCAAAGCGATCACTGTCTTGTCCATATTTTTCTCAGGTGTTTGATATCCACTCAAATGCATCGATGAACCTTAAGTGTGTCACCCTACGGTTCGTGAATAAAATGGACATGATTGAGACTCCTCTCGGGATCAATAATCATCGGCGGGATACGGAGATCCTGTGGACTCCCATTCACTCAGCGATGAACTAGTGATCGTAAACGAGCGACATAAATTCCTTTTGTCTCACGATATTTTACTTGTCAGGGATCCGATCATCAGTATCAACTATACCTAGTTCGATCCCGTTACCGACAGAAGTACTCTTTGCTAGTTCCGTGATATAACATTCTTGTGACCTAGTCACATAGCACAGCGATGTCAATGTGATATCACCGAGAGGGCCAGTATATCTCTCCGTCATCTGGATGGACAAATCCCACTCTTGATGCATGAGCCTCAACTAATACTTTCATAGTACCCAAATCCATCTTTATAGTCACCGTGTTCAGGGTGGCGTTTGATGTCATCAAAGTACTCTTAGGAATTAGTGATTGACATCATCTCATGGTCTAAGGAAAAGAGCTATTTCGAATGTGTTTGATCTGACAGCAACAAACTAAATGACGATCGTGTTGCTATACCAACTTAGGTGTGTGTTCATCACATCATTCTTCTAATGACATGACCAGGGTTATTAATAACATCCAATGTTCATGATCGGGAAACCTTGATCATCAGTTAATCAACGAGCTAGTTTAAAGAGGCTTTACTAGGAACCTTTTTGTTTATTAAACACATGTATAACGTTGATTAATACAATTTTAGCATGAGAAATAAACATCTATTATAAACATGGAATATGATAATAAACAATTTATTATTGCCTCTCGGGCATATTCCCTTGAGTCTCCCCTTGCACTAGAGTCAATAATCTAGATTACATTGTGATGATTCTAACACCCATTGAGTTACAGGTGTTGATCATGTTTGCCCTTGGGAGAGCTTTAGTCAGCAGTGCATACATTGGAATCCGTGTGCACTTTGCAAATCTTTATATCGCCATCCTTGACATGTTCACGGATGGAGGTGAAACGGCAGCTTAATATGTTTGGAATTCTTGTGTGACCTTGGTTCTTTAGCATTGGCTATGGCACCATTGTTGTCACAATAGATAACTCATCGGGTCCAACGCACTTTTCGGAACCACACCTAGTTAGGATATGAACATCTTCATCAAACCGCTTCTGCTTGCTTACGAAAGCGACAATATATTCCTTCTGTTGAAGATCACGCCACCACAGATTGCTTGGAACTTCTCCGACTCACTGCTCCTCCATTCATTTCAAAAAATGTGCCGGATTGAGACTTAGAGTCATCAGGATCGATTAATCAAAGCTAAGCGTCGGCGTAACACTTTGCGGCAGGCTCTTCTTCACCACCATATATGAAAACATATCCTTAGTTCTTCTTAAGTACTTAAAGATATTCTTGACCTTGCCGTCCAGTGTTCAAAACACGGATCAGTACACAACTAGTCAAACTAATAGCATGTGCCACATCAGGTCTTGTACACAACATAGCATACATGATAGAGCCTATGGGTGAAGCATAGGAATCTTATTCATTACTTCTCTATCTTCTGTTTGTATTGGACTCACGAAGTCTTACTCAACGTCTTGCCTTGCATCATAGGTAAGAACCCTTTCTTACTTTTCGTCCATTCTAAACTTCTTTAGAATCTTGTCCAAGATATGTACTTTGTGATAGCCCAATTAAAGCGTCTCGATCTATCTCTATAGATTTTGATGCCTAAAATATATCTTGCTTCACCAAAGGTCCTTCATTGAAAACTTCTTTGTTTAAGTAATCTTTTACACTTTTCAAAAGTTCTATATCATTTCCTATCAACAATATGTCATCCACATATAATATCGGAAATGCTATAGAGCTCCCACTCACTTTCTTGTAAACACAAGATTCTCAGTAAGTTTGGACAAATCCAAAACCTTTGATTACCTCATCAAAGCGGAGATTCCAACTTAATGATACTTGCTTGTCCATAAATGGATCGCTGAAGTTTGCATACCTTATTAGCATCCTTAGGACCAACAAAACCTTTGGGTTGTATCATATACAACTCTTCCTCAATGTTCCATTAAGGAGCATGATTTTGACATCCATCGCTTGATTTCATAATCGAAAAATGCAGCAATTGCTAACATAATCCTATGACTTTAGCATCGCTCTACGGGTGAAAAGTCTCATCGTAGTCAACTCCTTGAATTTATGAAAACCCTTTGCGACAAGTCGAGGCTTATAAACGGTCACATTACCATCAGCGTCTATTTTCTTTTTGAAAATCCATTTGTTCTCATGCGGCCTTACGGTCATTGGGTAGGTCCACCAAAGTCCATACTTGGTTTTCATACATGGATCATTCCGGATTTCATGGCTTCTAGCCATTTGTCGGAATCTGGGCTCATCATCGCTTCATCATCGTCGCGGGGTCATTATTCTCAACTACCATGACATTCATAGTAGGAACATAAAGTCGGGGCGATGTCGCTCTTGTTGACTGCGAGTGCGGTAGTGTTCTCTTCGGAGTTTCATGATCCTTATCATTAGTTCCCTCTTCATTTGGTGAAGTCAACTCAGAGAAACAACTTAAGTATTGCTGCTGCCATTCCATGAAGAGAAGGTTCAACAACCTCGTCGAGTTCTACCTTCCTACTACTCACACCTTTGAGAGAAACTCTTTTTCCAAAAGGATCCATTCTTGTAGCAAAAGCCTTGCCCTCGGATCTGTGATAGAAAGGTGTACCCAATTGTTTCTTTAGGGTATCCTATGAAGGCGCATTTTTCCGCTTTGGGTTCGAGTTTATCGGGTTGAAGTTTCTTCACATAAACATCGCATCCCCAAACTTTTAGAAATGACAGCTTAGGTTTGTTGCCAAACCATAATTCATACTGATGTCATTTCAGCAGTTTAGATGGTGCCCTATTTAAAGTGAATGCATTTGTTTCTAGTGCATGACCCCAAAATGAAAGTGGCAAATCTGTAAGGGACATCATAGATCGAACCATATCAATAAAGTGCGATTCTGGCTCGGATACACCATTCTGTAGTGGTGTTCAGCGAGTGGTTGTGAAACTATTCCACATTGTTTCATGTGTGTGCCAAACTTCGTAACTAAGATACTCTCTCCTCACGATCGGATCGTAGAAATTTGATCTTTTTTGTTCACGATGATTTTCTACTTCACTCTGAAATTCTTTGAACTTTTCAAATGTTTCAGACTTGTGTTTCATTAAGTAAATATATCCATATCTACTCAAATCATCCAGTAGAGAAATGCAAATGCTTGATATCCACCATGTGACACACTCATTGGACCACACACATCGGTATGTATGATTTCCAATAAGTCGGTTGCCCGCTCCATTATGCAGGAAAGCAGGGGTTCTAGTCATCTTGCCCATGAGGCATGGTTCACATGTCTCAAATGATTCATAATCAAGTGATTCTAGTAGTCCATCGAATGGAGCTTCTTCATCGTTTAACACCAATATGACATAAGCGGCAATGCCACATATATGCAGCAATATCATCATTCAACTTAATTCTTTTGGCATTCACATTATGAACATGTGTACTATTATCAAGATTCAAAATAAACAAACCATTCTTTTAGGTGCATGACCATAAAGATATTATTCATATAAATTGAACAACCATTGTTCTCGGACTTGAATGAATAACCGTCTCGCATTAAACAAGATCCGGATATGATGTTCATGCTCAACCAGGCACTAAATAACAATTATTTAGGTTTATAACTAATCTGATGGTAATTGGATAGGTAGCGTCGACGGCGATCACATCAACTTTTGATCCATTCTTGGCCAGCGCATCATTACCTCATCCCTTGCTAGTTGTAAAGCTTATTCCTTAGCTCTGTTTGAGTTACATATGTTAGCAACCGAACCGGTATCAAATACCGAGGCACTCTGCCGAGTACTAGTAAGGTACACATCAATAACATGTATATCATATATACCTTTGCTAACTTTCCGTCCTTCTTATCAGCCCGAGATATTTTGGCGATTCTTCAGTGCCAGTGCCCTTACAATAAAAACATTGATTCAGTATCGACTTAGGGCCGGCCTTGGTCTTCTTCTCGGATGTAACAGCAGACTTGCCCCTTCTTCTTGAAGTTTCCCTTAGACTTACCTTTCTTCTTGAGCCCGATAGTCTTTTGGACCATCAACATTGATGTTCCTTCTTGATCTCCACTTAGTGATTTTAGCATTGTGAGAAGTTCGGGAGAGACTTCTTCATGCCTGCATGTTGTAGTTCATCACAAAGCTCTTGTAGCTTGGTGGCGAGAGGCCCAGAGAACACGATGAATTCCTAGCTCAATGGGGATCGTTATTCCCAAAGCTATGAGTTTATCGGCGTACCCAGTTTTTATTTAATGCGATGCTCACTAACGGATTGTTTTTCCTCCATCATGCAGCTAAAGAACTTTTACGGAAGCTTCATGACTCTCTCTTCTTGCGGCATGGGTGTCGAAGATCATTTTCAACTCCCTCATTGTATCAAAAGCATTCTTGTGCTCGAAGCGTTTTAGCATTTCGGGCTCAAGCCATACAAAATGCCGCATTGAACTAAGCGTGGTCCTCCTTGCGAGTCAAGAAAACATTTTCTCCTCCTCAAGGGGGCATCATCGTAGGCGGGTCACCTAAGCGGTGCTTCTAGCACATAGCTCCTTTGGCGTGAGGAGAATCCTCGAGGTTAAGAGGCTTGATTGGTAAAGTTGCTACCATTGGTGGCTAGTTTCTCTTTCTCCATGAGCAGTTGAAATTGAAAATAGGGGTGCCATCTACAACATATTTGCAAAGTTATTTAGACTAAGTTCATAATAGATTAAGTTCAATGTTAATTCAAAATTAATACGAGAACTCCCACTCAAAAACAACATCCCTCTAGTCATTTTTAGTGATTACATGAACCAAATTCACTATCACGAAACCGATCATCACGTGAGGCGGCATAGTTTCAAAAGGCGAACATCAATATGTTCATCATATCATCCATATGACTCATGCTTTACCTTTAGGTTCGTGTTAGAGGCCATGCATGCATGCTAGGCTGTAAGTAGAACCAAAGTATTTGCATGTGTAAATCGGCTTACACCGTTGTATCGCGACGTGAGTCTATCACGCCCCGATCATCACGTGGTGCTTGAAGCAGCGAACTTTCTTAACGGTGCATACTATGGAAGAACACATTATTATCTTGATATTAATTTGGAGGGGATCATCTTATAGTGCTATCGGCGTGATCATAATCAAAGCAAGATAAGATGCATAAAGGATAAACATCACATGCAATCAATATAAGTGATATGATATGGTCCTTTCAGCACATGATCTCCATCTTGTGCGACATGGTATGATCTCCATCATTCCAAGGCATGGCACCAAGGTCCATGATCTTTGCCATCTTGATTGTCTTCCTCCATTACAATATATCACATGGACATATATTTTTGCTTACATGAGCCATAAAGAAAAACAACCAAATGGCTCACTGCGGTTGTTTAAATTTACAATAAATTTCATTTCATACAACAATCTTTGTATCAATGACCATATCACATCACAAGCCACTGCCAAAAACAAGTTAAACGCCTCTAATTTATTTTTGCATATTTTCTACGATGGTTTTGGGCTTTCTAGGAAAAACTATTCTTACCTCTACGAACAAGAACCACAGCGGTGATAAAAACATTATTAGCAAACCGTTGTAAATTAGATCATGACTATAGTGGGAGAAAGCTGACACCCGAAGCCATATGCAATACTAGTTGCATGTCGGCGTGGAACAAGTCTCATGTGCGAGGACATGTAAGGTTAGTCAGGGGCCGCTTCAAATCACTATGCCACCATGATCCAAAATACACAGTATGCAATAACATGATCATCAACGCCCACATCCATGTGTTTTAAGCCAGTACAAAACATCTACGCATAAACCGGCTCGATACCCGAAGGGTTTAGTAGCATGGAAAACAAAATTTTTCCTACGATTGCAGCAAACACCAAGATCATATCTAGGAGATGCAAATGCGGTTTGAGAAGGACTCACCCTCGTAGACGAAAGCGGGAATAACGTTCCCGCAAACAAGCGTGGTTGATGTAGAGTACACTCCAGGCTTCAAAGTCGCGAAGATGGCGCCACAAGCGGCGGCGCCTCAGTACTTGGTCACCGCGTGCGGATCAGCGATGACCTCAATCCCTCGTTCCAGCGGGGCAGCGAGTAGTGGATCCCGGAAGAACTCCAACAACACTCGACTTAGTGGTGGTGGTGGTGAAGAAATAATTTCGTGGCGCTTGGCAAGCCACGGCTCGAAAAGCGGATCAGCGGAGGAGGGAGGAATGGACCAACCAAAGGGTCATGGATGAACACCAAAGAAGGCTCCTCCCTCCCTTTTATAGGAGGAGGAGGAGGCATGCCAAGGGTGGGAGTGGCCGGCGCATCAGGGGCTGCCTTGCCTCCCTCTCTTCATGTGAGTGATCTCTCCACTCACAAATTAACCACTTTGATTTCCATTAAAACCCCACTCAAGAAAATGAAAAGGTTTTCTCCCATAAACATTTTATTTCAGATTTAATATTTGTTAATTCTTTTAATTAACAAACATTAACATATACCCCCTTTTAACTATTAGATATCCGAAACTATTAGGCGATACTCGAAGCGATCCTATCTTGTCCATATTTTTCTCCGGTGTTTATTATCCACTCAAATGCATCGATGAACCTTAAGTGTGTCACCCTACGGTTCGTGAATAAAATGGACATGATTGAGACTCCTCTCGGATCAATAATCATCGGAGATGCGGGAAGTCCATAATGACTCCCATTCACTCCAGCGATGAACTAGTGATAGCGTAAGCAGAAAGCGACATAACCAATTCCTTTTGTCTCACGATATTTTACTTGTCAGGGATCCGATCGCTTCGATTATCAACTATACCTAGTTCGATCCGTTACGACAAAGTACTCTTTACTCGTTCCGTGATATAACATTCTTGTGACCTAGTCACATGTTTGCAGCGATGTCAATGTGATATCAGAGAGGGCCGAGTATATCTCTCGTCATCTGGATGGACAAATCCCTCTTGATGCATGAGCCTCAACTAATACTTTCATAGTACCCAAATCCATCTTTATAGTCACCGTGTTACGGAGTAGCGTTTGATGTCATCAAAGTACTCTTAGGAATTAGTGATTGACATCATCTCATGGTCTAAGGAAAAGAGCTATTTGAATGTGTTTGATACTGACAACAAACTAAATGACTTGATCGTATTTGCTATACCAGCACTTGGTGTGTGTTCATCACATCATTCTTCTAATGACATGACCGTTATTAATAACATCAATGTTCATGATCGAAACCTTGATCATCAGTTAATCAACGAGCTAGTTTAAAAAGAGGCTTTACTAGGAACCTTTTTGTTTATTAAACACACATGTATTAACGTTTCTGATTAATACAATTTTAGCATGAGAAATAAACATCTATTATAAACATGGAATATGATAATAAACAATTTATTATTGCCTCTCGGGCATATTCCCTTCAGGCGGTAGTGCCGGATTTCCAGAGACCAAAGGAGGAGCTCACTGGAAAAAGCTGCCGACGTTGTGGTTACGGTAGTGCCGCTCGGGCGGCAGTACCGGCCCGATAACGTCGGTAGTGCCGGCCTTAGGGAGAAATCAGGGTTTCGCAAAATGGGATTTCGCGCAAACGGATTCGAAACTTCGTGACGTTCGCATAGTTAGGTTTCTAGTGATGCCAGAGACCCATCCATGCAGGTCTCACCAAGTTTCGAGTTAGTTTAACCTAATTTCCACTTTTTCGAACTCGATAACCCTAATTACCGTTAGAATTCGACTTTCGATCCAAATCAAGTCCAAACATGATTCTTTTCGCGAGGGTCGACTTCTAACGACATCAGATATATTCTAGAGTCATATCCTTAGCTTTTGGAGCTAGGGTTCAAGGAAAACTCCAAAACTCAAGAATTTGACTCGGCTTGCGAACAAATCCGATAAACTCCGAATCAGGGTTTTCGACTCGATCTTTTTCCAGAAATAGAACCATTAGGGCACTAAGAACCAATACGAGTCACTCTCGGAATTTTTGGAGCTTCGGAACTCGAAGATTCTCCAAAAAGCTCGATAATGCGCTTTTCGCAAATCGAATCGAAATGAAGGATTTGCGACTAACGTATTAATTCTTTTTGCACGTAAGGGTTCCACAGGGTCTAACTCGCACTCAAAAACTCTTCGCACGACGATCGAACCATCCGAACTCAAAACCCTCAATTGGAACTAAATTCGATTCCAGATCCGGATCGAGTTCGAACTCAAATCTTTTCGCAGGAATCGAACTCAGACAACATCTCAAATACTCGAAGGTTAATTTCTTGACTTTTCGAAGTTAGGGTTCAAAGGAACTCCAAAAATTCGGGAAAACGGCTTTTGGGCGAATAAATCCAACAGAGAACCGATTAGGGTTTTCAAATCGAATCGTCCACGCTAACTTATTCTACTGAGCTAACCTAGGTCTAGCAACAAAGAAACACGTCGATGCACTTCTAGGGTTAGGGTTTCAAGACTAAACCAAAAGAGAAACTAATAGAGAAGAGAGGGGGACTTAGGGTTTAGCTCAAAACCTCAGGGATCGAACTGGAACTCGATTCCTCTGGTCTTGAGGCTACTCTAGGGCTTGAGGAAGATCCTCCACGTCTCGCGGCTTGTCCTCTTGCTGCTCCTTGAGCTCCTCATGCACTAGAGAGGAAGAGGGAGAGAGAGAACTGAAGGGAGAGAGAAACCAAGAGAGAGAGAAATGGAGAGGGAGAGGGAGGGAGAGAGCTCCCGAGGGGGAGAGAATGAGTGAGGGAGAGAGGAGAGTGAGGGGTGAGCCGGCTGGGGCTTTATTAGAGGAGAGGAAGGATCAAGAAGAGAGCTGAGGTGGCCGGGCAACGGGCAGCGACGGCCGCTCCAACCCCTGCCCGCACGACTCGGCGGCCGCGCTCTGCCGAAGCGGTAGTGCCGCCGACCGGCAGCATCGCCCTAGCTAATCTGCGATCTGCCGCTCCCGCAAAGAAAACTCTGAGTTTCTTCGCAAACTTCTCTCCAATCTTTGGGTTTAACCTCGGGAAACTTAAGGGAAGAATTTTGGGACCTCAAAGGAAGGTTTTAGGACTTAGGCTCCTACGGATTTTGAAAGATTTTGACCGGCTTCGAACTCAAAGTTTCGAAACAAAATCAGTCGAAACTACTCGAACGACGAAACACCGACGCAACCAAAACCAACTAAGGGCCAAATTGAGATCCAAAAGCACTCAACACACAAACAAGCACACAAATAGCTTAATTAAGCTTAGTTAATCCTAATTAACCTTAATTACAAATTTCAGGATGTTACAACAGGCCCAAATCCTTTGCTGAAATTGCCACTATTTCCCTTCTTAGATTCAGAATCACCGCTGCTACGAAGCTAGATCGAGTGTTTGGGTCAAAAGCTGCATCCACCAGACAAGTAACACCCCTATCCGGCATGTCAAAATGGACTGTCCCATATTTCGGATTCTCTTGCGGTTTAGTCGATAAGTCCTCATACAACCTTTTGATTTTGCAAGACATGGCTTTTACTGGATCTAGTAGCCCCTGAAACACAACCGCGTTTCGGCGCTGCCACAGCTTCGAGCATCCCAAAATGAAAACCAGAAGGTTGTCATAAGCCATATCCTCTATACTCTGAAGCATCAACTCACTGAAAGGTAAAATTTCTTGCTTCTCCGCTTTGAATAATTTAAAATCCACAAATATGTCTCGAATACTTTCCCACAGTTTGACAGCCACTGGGCATTCAAGAAAAATATGTTTGTCTGTTTCCACCATGGTGCAATTTTTACACAAAGGATTATCTGCGATTCTTCTGAAAATAAGATTTCTCCCTACTAGAAGATTATTCTTGCACATTCTCCACAAAAAATGTTGTAGTCTGGGAGGTAATTTCAACTTCCAGATCTTCTTCCACACCCCATTTGACCTTGCCACAGAGGTACTTCCCTTTCTGCTGCTATCCCTCATCTGCTCTTCAAGCCGTCTGTGTAATTGATAGCCCGACCTGACTATATAATAACATGTCTTTGTAATGCCCACGCCTGAAAATCATGAGTCTTGTAATGTGGAAGTGGGATACTCAGTATGTCTTGCACATCACAATGGCAAAAAAATTCTCGAACCTTTTCTTCATCCCAAGACTGGAGCTCTTTATCAATAAACATTGAAACTTTCACATTCGGCTCATTCCTTCTAATCGGCTTTAGCATTCCTTCCCGAGGTATCCAATTGTCTGACCAAACATTCACACTTTCGCCATCTCCAATTCTCCAAATCAACCCCTTTTTCAGAAGGTCCAGACCATACATAATATTACGCCAAGTGGTTGAAGCTTGAGAGGGAACCCCCGCGGAGTATAAATCCCCCCTTGGGTAATACCTCGCCTTAAGGACTAAAGAACAAAGAGACCCTGGAAATTCAATCAACCGCCAAGATAGTTTTGCCAGCATTGCCTGGTTAAAAGCCACTAGGTCCCTGAATCCCAATCCTTCCTCTGCCTTTGGCTTCATAAGACTCTCGCACACTGTCCAATGAATCTTTCTCTGCCCACCTGAACTCCACCAAAAATTAGCCATGGTCCTCTCTATCTGTCTACATAATGTAGTTGGCAATTTGAAGCAACTCATAAAATAGGTAGGGAGAGCTTGCACCACTGACTTGATAAGCACCTCCTTCCCTGCTCTGGACAGAAACCTCTCATTCCAAGTATTCATTCTTTTCTTAACTCTCTCTATCAAAGATTTGAAGCACCCATTTCTTCTTGAACCCAACATAGCCGGCATTCCTAAGTAGGTTTCATTTTGGGCAATTTTATTAATTCCCAAAATTCCTTTAACTTTCTCCTTATGCAAGTCAGACGTCCCTCTAGCCATAAAAAAAGAAGATTTTTGTTTGTTAATACGTTGACCAGAACCCTCAGCATAGGTCTCCAACACCTCCTCCAAATTTTCCAATCCTCTTTGATCCGCTTCCAAGAAAATAATCGAATCATCAGCAAACAGCAAATGATTAATTGAAACTACATTTCTCCCAAACTTTATGCCTTGGATCAGATTTTGCTCTTCTTTCTTTCTGAGTAACGCCGAAAAACCTTCCACACACAGAACAAAGAGGTAAGGAGAAATAGGGTCACCCTGACGAATTCCACGACTTGGAATAAAAGTTTGAGACAACTGACCATTAATTTTAACTGCGAAATTTGCAGTGGTAACACACCTCATAATCATCCTCACCCAATGGTCTGAGAAACCCAACTTAAGCAAAACACCTTCAAGATATTCCCACTCGACCCTGTCATAAGCTTTCATCATATCTAACTTGATGGCACAAAAGGGGTCCCGTCTGTACTTTCTTTGCTTAATAGCGTGAATACACTCAAAAGCAATTAAGACATTATCTGTGATCAACCTCCCTGGCACAAATGCACTCTGCTCTGGAGCTACAATCTCATTAAGGATTTTCTTTAATCTATTAGCCAACACCTTTGTGCAGATCTTGTACAACACATTACAGAGAGAAATAGGCCTGAAATTGCTCAGCTCCTTGGCATCTGGGACTTTCGGGATAAGGACTAGAGTGGTCCTGTTCATCCTCGAAGCATCCCCCTGACCATCCAAAAACTCCCTTACTGTATCACAAATATCCTCCTGTAAAAGATCCCAGTTCTTCTGGAAGAAAATAGCAGGAAGTCCATCCGGCCCCGGAGCCTTTAAAGGACCCATTTGGAAAAGAGCCTTCTTTATTTCTTCATTTACAAAAGGAGCACATAACTCTTCATTCATTTCACTAGTCACCTTAGGACTGATCAAATCCAGAAGCTCCCCACACCTAGGCACCCCATCTGATTCAAACAATTTTTTGTAAAAAGCTACAGCCTCCTGTTTCTTCTCTTCCTCCTTGACTGCCCAACTTCCATCTTCCCTCAGCAACATTTTGATCTTATTTTTACGTTTTCTGTTCGAAGCCTTTTCATGAAAGAATTTTGTGTTCCTATCCCCCTCCTGCAACCAAACCTGTTTGGAACATTGCCTCCACATCACCTCCTCTCTGAATACCAATCCAGTAGTTCAGCTTTTAGGTCTTGAATGGCTACATTACCCATATCCTCCCCATTCTTAATTTTTTGTTCAATTTGCAACTTCAACCGCCTTATATTTGCAGTAACCGACCCAAAAATAGACCTTCCCCAAATACTTATTTTTTTCGTCAGTCTCCGACCTATTCAAAAAAATCATCCCTCTGCCCCGCCTGATCTGTTTGCAATCATCCCAAGCCTCTTTCAAGAAAGAACTAAACATGTCATCCTTCAGCCACATTGCTTCAAACTGAAAGTGTTTATGTGTATTTTTAACCTGATGGTTTCCTTTACATATCCGCATGCGGATAGCAAAGTGGTCAGAGCTCCCTGACCATTCGTGAGTGAGATCAATAGTAGGAAAGATCAGTTGAAAAGAAGAGTTAATGCACGCCCGATCCAACCTAACCTGCACATTCCTCTCATTTTTCTAATTGTTATTGAAAGTATATGGGTATCCAGAAAAGCCCACATCAAACAACCGACAGTCCGCTAGGCAACTCCTCATTTGCGACATATGGCTATCTGATCTAGGGTTAATACTAGTATGTTCTATCTGCGACAAACATTCATTCCAATCACCCATAACAACCCAAGGCAGATCCATCTTGTCTGCCAAATGATTCAGAAGAGACCAAGTCTTACCTCGCCTACATGGATTTGGTTCGCCGGAAAAACCTAATGGGTTCCACTGTTCATCCGACCCGAGTCAGACTCGAATCTGACTCGAGTCCGACTGAACCACGTTTGAGCCAGACCCGAGCTGGACCAAACCCTAATCAACGCGACTGTTGGATCAAGATCCAATGGCCAGCGTTGAGCCACGTCGCCCACGTGGGGTCCGGATCGAACCCGCTCTCGCCCAACGCAATCGTGGCCGTCGATTGTGGACACATGGACGGCTAGGATGGAGCCACGTCGCCCTGTCCAAATCCTCGCCGGATTCTGCTGCCGCGCGCGTGTAGGCCTCGGTTTCCGCGGTTTTCACGGACGCCGAGGGCGCTATTTAATGCGCCGCCACCCGTGCCGTGTTCCCCCTTTCCATGCGCGCACGTTGCCCTAAGCCGCCGCCGTCCTCCCGCGATTGCTCGCTGAAGTTGGAATCGTGCTTCGCCGCGGTCTTCCGCCGTTTCCCGCCGCGTCCGCCATTCCCCGCCGCCATCGAGCCCAGATCCAGACTTCCCGCATTAAGGTGCATCGAGGGGTACCACTCACCTCGCCGGACATCGCGCGAAATGCCGTTGGCCGTGTCGTCATCTCCAACTCCGGCCACCACAGCTCCGTCGCGACATTGTCGGATCCGCAAACTCCCACAGCCGTCCGACCGTAATCCAAGGACCCAGGTTCGTCCACGTTGCGGTTTTAGATCTAATGTCGACCTTCGGATCTAGATCCAACGCTTTAGATTAAGCCACGTAGCCCCTAGACCGCACCGTGCTAGATTGTATCTCAGCCGTTAGATCTAGATCGTACAGTTAGATTCGTCCCACGTTGTAGCGTTAGATGCGATCTCAACCGTTCGATCGAGATCGAACGGTGTAGTTTGTGCCACGCGTCTCACGCCGGGACATGCCACGTCACCCCCATGACGCGGTGGAACCCGATCTAATCCTAACCGTCCGATTCGAATCGTGCGGTCCAGATCAAGTCACGTTAACCCAAACGTGCGAGATCCAGATCCAATCCCGACCATCGGATTTCAAACCGATGGCCCAGATTGCGCCACGTGTCTGGAAGCCGAGCCGACGCGGTCCACGCTGGCGCGCCCGGTCGTCGCTGACGTCAGCACGGGCCCGCGTGTCAGCGTCTGGCCAAACCGCACCATGACGTCATCTGTGACATCATGATGACGTCACGGTGGGGCCCAGCTGTAACACCCCAAAATTTTGCTTTTCTTAAATTCATGTGTGATTTGGCACTTTGGTGAATTTTTGGAATTTTCTGGAATTTATTTGGATTTATTTGGAATTTATTTGAATTTATTCCATTTTAAAATAATTAAAGAATTTAACTTTGCAAATAAAATTTTGTTGGAGATATTTTATTTGAGTCCAAAATGTTCCAAAATATTTTCCAGAATTTTTCTGGAATTTTTCTGAGTCTTTTGCTATTTTTAATGATTTAATTGAATTTCTGAGAATTTAATTGGATTAATTAAATCGAGTTGGTTTTATCGTTTCCTCCGATCGACCGAAGTCCGAGTCGACTCGAGTCCGACTTCGCTAGCTTGGTCCAAATTAACCCGGCGAACCCAAACTCAGCGTGGCCGGATCGTTGGATCTTGATCCAACGGCCACGATTGAGCCACGTCGCCGGACCGAGCCCGACCGAGCCACCAGCTCGCCTCCGACCGAACCCTAGCCCGTGGCCGTTGGATTGAGATCCAACGGCTCACGCTGATCCACGCCACCCAATCCGAATGGGATTCGACTCGCCGCCCGCAGCCGTGTCGACCTCGGTCTCCGCGCGATACACTAAGCCGAGACCCTATTTATTGCGCTTCGCCGCCATCGTGAAGCCCGCTTCATTGCGCACCGTAGCCCTAACTCACCTACTTTGAGCCGCCGTGGTTGCGCCGCTAGAGCTCGCCGGAGTTAGGAGAAGGTGCCGCCGCGGTTTTTCGCCGATAGCCGCCGTCTCCGTCGTCCTCCGTCGCCGTTGACCCCAGATCCGGAACCGTGAGAGCAAGCCGCGTCGGTGAGCACCACCCACGTCGCCGGAGCGCGTCCGAAACGCCGTCGGCTAGGTCATCGTCCCCTGCGGCGGTGACCCAGTGCCGCCGCTCGCCATCGCCGGACTTCGAGCTCCCTCAGCCGTCCGATCCAGATCCAACGTCCCAGATCACGCCACGTCATCTCACGGTGAGATCCCGTCCAAAATCCCAGATCCAATCTCGACCGTTGGATCTAGATCCAACGGTCCAGATCAAACGCGTTCACCCCAAACGCGTGAGTCCAGATCCAATCTGGGCCGTTGATTTTCAAATCAACGGCCGAGATCTAGCCACGTGTGCGGGAGACTGACCGCCGCGGTCAGCGCCGTCCACGCGCGCGTGCGTGTGACGCTGACACGCGGGGCCCGCATGTCAGCGGCCCAGCCACACTGCACCATGACGTCACGCTGACGTCATGGCGGGCCCGCATGTCAGCGACCACCCCAACCGTGCAGTGACGTCACCCATGACGTCACAGTGGGTCCCACCTGTCAGCACCGTGGGCTGAGCCCCGCTGACGTCAGCAATGACGTCACCCGAGGGGACCCACCTGTCAGTGACACGTGGAGCCGTGGACCGAGTCCACGGTGGACCGAGCCAAACCATGGACCACGTCCATGGACCGGCTGACGTCAGCCGCCCAATCAGAGACTGCCACGTGTCCTTGCTGACGCAATAATTAATTTCCGAAAAAGAAAATGATTTATTAATTCGGATTAATGATTTCAGATTTTGATTCAAACTTCAAATGCTTATAACTTTTGCGTTTCAACTCCGATTTGAGTGATTCAAATTTCTAAATTTGTATAAAATTGAGATCTACCTAATTATGAATTTTAATTAATTTTTGGACTAAAGTTTTCCTCTGTAATATTATTTAATTGATTATTTAAACTTTAAAATGCTATAACTTTTGCATTTTAACTCTGAATTTGACGATTCCAGTTCCTAAAAATTCATAAAATTATGTTCTCTCTGTTTATGGATTTTATTTGGTTGTTTGGACACTTTTTGCCTATTGTTTGTTCGTGTATTGCTATTTGCACGCTTTACGAGTAGACATTGAAGTGCCGGAGGGATTCGAAGGAGAAGTATTGACTCAGGATCCAACTCAAGACCAAGAACAAGTACTTTTTGAAGGCAAGTTATGCTTTGACCATGTTGATCCCATTTTGAAACCTATTTTGGTTCAAATTATTGCATGCTAGTTTAAATTAGAAAATGCTTTACTTAATTATGGGTAATTATATAAATGCCTAATTGCTGTATGACACCTTGATTACTTAAATATGTGCCATGACCCCTTGTCACCCTAGTTGTGGATTATTAGTTGGACATTACTAAATTGCCAACATGGGTTGGTAGATCGTTGTAGTATATGGCTTAGACACGCTCGTGCTCATGACATGATTTTGGACAATCAAACGTTAATATTGACTTAATGACATATTGAACCTGTTTTGGAAAGGTATCATGTGATGTTGATGGCACGTGGTGCATGGTAACCAACTGGGGTTTGATAAATAGCTTTTGACCGGGGCATGTGGCAAGAATGATCAGGTGGGCCAGTTGTGGCACTGGGGATGTTGTTTTGGTTCTTCGGGTAGTCTTGCCCTGGTCACCCTAAGGACTTAACCTTGCAAGCCTTTGAACTGAGTCAATCTTGCAACCACATGTCTATAATGGGACGGACCTAGTTGATTAAGTTGCTAATAACGTACCTGTGGGACCTCAGGAGGTCAACTACACCCTTTGTGTAAGTTGTGCGGAGCGTCTGGGGCTACGGCCAGGTACCCATCTAATGGTTGGTTGGCCTAAACTTCGCCTTAGCTAAGGGAAGGGTTAGCGTGCAACAACCGGGGAGGACCACTTGTATTGTTAGAAGTTTCCGAAAGACTTTGTTACGGGAACTCGCCTTTGTGGTGTTTGAGTGTATTTTGTGGGTAAAGTGCATAACCTCTGCAGAGTGTAGAATCTATTCGAATTGCCGTGTCCGCGGTATTGGACATCGCTCGGGAATTACAGTCAAGGGTTTGACTTTCTTGAAAATAACTTGGACTTGAAAGATTGGGTTTGGTTTAATAACAATGATTGATGGAAATGTGGATTAGGATGGGAAAGATGTTTATTAAACTCCTTGAAAAGTTAGTTATGCTTTACTTGTTTCTACTGCTTTCGAATCTACTTATGCTACTTGTCAAATGTCAAGCATCGCAAATATACCTTGAGCTATCCCTTTGTATCAAGCCATGCATATAGTATATTAGCTTGCATTCTGCAGGCATGACTTGCCGAGTACCAAGTACTCACCCTTGCCGCAATACAACACCAGTTGAAGAGGAGACTACACCAGCTTTGGAGGAGGAGCTCCAAGAGGAACCGTCTACTTAGGGAGCGAGCCCAGTCAGTTGCCTGTGGTATACTGGATGGCGCCACGAAGTTATCTTATTTTTCCGCTGCTATTATTTCTCTCTTAATAAGTTTCGCCCTGCGAGGCGTATATTTGTAACTTGACCATAAGGTCGAGCAACCAGTTTGACTATTTAATTAAAGTACTTTATTAGTATCGAGTGGTATGATTGTGATATTTACCGATGTTAAGACTGTGTGCACTAGCGCGTTCCTGGACTAGTGCTGAATACACAAAGGGTCCAGATTTGCAAATTCGGGTCCCGACACCAGCTATCAGAGCCGTTCGGCCGAGCGCAATGACGTCAGCAATGACGTCATCCGAGTGGGTCCCACAAGTCAGCGACATGTATACCCGTGGACCGGATCCACGGTGGACCCGAGCCGAGCCGTGCGCCGGGTCCATGGACCCGAGGCAACGTGGCGGCTTCTGATTAGTCCACGTGTCATGATGACGCAATAAACCGATTTTTCAATAGAAAAATAAATGAATTAATTCGGTTTATTCTTTTATTTGATATTTTAAACTTCAAATGCTTATAATTTTTGCGTTTTAAGTCCAATTAGGGTGATTCCAATTTCTAAAAATTTATAAAATTGTGCTCTTTCTGTTTATGAATTTTATTTGAATTTTTGGACACTTTTTGTCCACTGTTTAATTCTTTATTGCTATTTAAACACGTTACGAGTAGACGTTGAAGTACCCAAAGGCTTCGAAGGTGAAGTTTTGACCCAGGAGCCAGCTCAAGACCAAGAACAAGTACTTTTTGAAGGCAAGTTATGCTTTGACCATATTGATCCCACTTTGGAAATTACTTTGATTTAAATTACTGCATGCTAATTTAATTAAAAGATGCTTTGATTAATTCTGGAAATTATTTAAATGCCAATTTGCTGTATACCACCTCGACATAAATAATTGTAAGCTGTGACTCCTTGTCACCCTAGTCTGGTTTAAGTAGTTGGACATTATTAATTCGCCAACATGGGTATTTAGACCGCTGTAGTGCAATGCTTAGCCCTGCCACGTAGTCATGACATGATTTTGGATAATTATATGTTAATATTGACTTAATGAGATATGGAACCTATTTTGAAGAAGTGTTGTAACACCCCAATTTTTGCTTCTCATGAATTTAAATGAAATTTTGCACTTTTGAGAATTTCTGGAATTTTCTTGAATTTATTTGGATTTAATTTGAATTTATTCCCTTTTGAGATAATTAAATAATTAAAAGTTTTAAATAAAATTTTGTTGGAAATATTTTATTTGAGTCCAAAATGTCTCAAAGTATTTTCCAGATTTTTTTGGAATTTTTCTAAGTATTTTGCTATTTTTATCGATTTATTTGAATTTCTAGGAATTGATTTAATTATTAAATCGCTGGAAAATACGAGTGGGTTTTACTGTTCATCCGACCGAGCCAGACCCGAGTCATACTCAAGCCTGACCCAAGCCGGACCGAACCACGTTCGCGCCCGCCGTTGGATCGAGATCCAACGGCCGGGAGTGAGCCACGTGTACACGCGCGTTGGACCGTTGGATCGGGATCTAACGGTTGAGTTTGTGGTCGTGTGTGCACGTGACAGTGGCCGTCGGATCGAGCCGCGTGGACGGTTCAGATTGTGCCACGTCGCCTCTCTATGTCCGAGCCAGACTCCACCACCCAGTACTGGCCTCGACGCGGAATCCGCGCGTATCTCGACGTCCGAGCCGGTATTTAATGCGTGGGTGCGTGCCCAAGGATCGCCTTCACCTTGAGAAACTTTTGCCCTAACCGCCGCCGCCCGTAGAGCTCCAGCGCACCCACGATTGCTCGTCGTAGTTGATTAGGGTTAGCTTTGGGTCTTTTCTTCGTTCCGCCGCCGTTCTCCGCCGTGTTGAAGCCCAGATCCGAGACCGTCACGACGAGGCGCATCGGGGAGTACCACCCACTTCGCCGGAGAGCCACACAAACGCCGTTTGGTTGGTCGTCGTCTTCATCTCCAGCCACCTCAGCTTCGCCGCGCCATCACCGGAATCACGAGCTCTGTCAGCCGTTAGATCTCCATCGCACGGCCCAGGTTCGTCCACGTTACCCCCGTTCGATTTCCACGTTACGGTTTTAGATCTATTTTCAACCGTTGGATCTAGATTCAACGCACATGATTGAGCCACATAGCCTTGGATCGCACCGTGCTAGAGGTAGATCTCAGCCGTTAGATCTAGATCGTACGGTTAGGGTTAATCCACGTAGCGTTTGATGCGTTCTCCACCGTTCGATCGAGATCGAACGGTGTAGATTGAGCCACGTGTCAACGCCGGGACATGCCACGTCGCCCCCATGACGCGGTGAAACCTGACATAATCCTAACCGTCCGATTAGAATCGTGCGGTCCAGATCAAGCCACGTTAACCCAAACGTGCGAGATCCAGATCCAATCCCGACCGTCGAATTTCAAACCGACGGTCCAGATTGCTCCACGTGTCCAGGAGCCGAGCCAACGCGGTCCACGCGGGCGCCGCTGACGTCACGCGTGATGTCAACGTGGGGCTCGCGTGTCAGTGGCTCAGCCCACTTTGCGGTGACGTCATCCGTGACGTCACGCTGACGTCACGGTGGGGTCCAGCTATTAGAGCCGTTCGGCCGAGCTGTGATGACGTAAGCAATGACGTCATCCAGTGGGTCCCGCGTGTCAGCGACACGTGTAACCATGGACCGAGTCCACGGCGGACCGAACCCGAGCCGTGGACCGAGCCCATGGACAGATGACGCAATGCTGACGTCATAATTCGATTTTTCAATAGAAAAATAATTCGGTGGAAATTCAATTTCCATGCTGACGTCAGCTGACGCAATAAATCGATTTTTCAATAGAAAAATAAATGAATTAATTCGGTTTATTCTTTTATTTGATTTTTGAAACTTCAAATGCTTATAACTTTTGCGTTTTAACTCCGATTTGAGTGATTCCAATTTCTAAATTTTTATAAAATTGAGCTCTACTTAATGATGAATTTTATTTCATTTTTGGACATGAGTTTTCCTCTATTTATATTTATTTAATTTATTTTTCAAACTTTAAACGGGTATAACTTTTGCATTTTAACTCCGATTTAGACGATTCAAATTTATAAAAATTTATAAAAATGTGCTCTCTCTGTTTATGAATTTTATTTGAATTTTTGGACACTTTTTGTCCACTGCTTGATTATTTATTGCTATTTACACGCGTTACGAGTAGACGTGGAAGTACCCGAAGGCTTCGAAGGTGAAGTTTTGACCTAGGAGCCAGCTCAAGACCAAGAACAAGTACTTTTTAAAGGCAAGTTATGCTTTGACCATATTGCTCCTATTCTTGAAAATTAGTTTGATTTAAATTATTGCATGCTAGTTAATTAGCAATTGTTTTTAATTATTTTTGGGAATTAGATAAATGCCTAATTGCAGTATGACACCTTGTTTAATTAAATTATGTGCCATGAACCCTTGTCACCCTAGTTGTGAATATGTAGTGGACATTATTAAATTGCCAACATTGAGTGTTTAGACCGTTGTAGTATATTGCTTAGACCTGCTACGTGCACATGACATGATTTTGGACAATCAAATGTTAATATTGACTTAATGAGATATTGAACCTGTTTTGGAGAAGTATCATGTGTTGTGTTGATGATGATGGCACGTGGTGCATGGTAATCAACTGGGTTTGATAAATAGATTTAGACCAGGGCAAGTGGCAAGAATGTTATGGTGGGCCAAGAGTGGCACCGGGGATGTCGTTTTGGTTCTTCGGGTAGTCTTGCCCTGGTCATCCTAAGGACTTAACCTTGCAAGCCTTTGATCTGAGTCAAACGTGCAACCACATGTCTGTAATGGGAAGGACCTAGTTGAGTAAGTTACTAATAACTTGCATGTGGTACCTCGAGGTGTCAACTACACCTTTTGTGTAGTTTGAAAGGGGAGCGTACACTACTACAGATTCATACATCACAATCGGTTCTTTTTTGTCATCACAGTCGGTTTTTGTTGCGATAGAAAGTCTAGCGACAGTGATAAGGTAGATATATCATAGTCGGTTTTAACCCGACAGTAATAATCTATCATCACTGTAAGTTCTTTGTCGGAACTGACTGTGATAATAAAATTATCACAATCGGTTCTCTCTTAGAACCGATTGAGATAAGAATAATATCACAATCGGTTCTACCTTAGAACCGATTGAAATGATTACAGTATCACAATCGGTACGAATAAAAAACCGATTGGGATGAGGATATTCCCCATCAGTTCTATCTCAGAACCGATTGAGATAAGAATAATATCACAATCGGTTCTATTTTAGAACCGATTGAAATGATCACAGTACCACAATCGGTACCAATAAAAAACCGATTGGGATGAGGATATTATCACAATTGGTTCTAACAAAGAACCGATTGTGACACTATACCTATCCCAATCTATTCTAACAAGAACCGATTGTGATACTGTACCCATCCCAATCGGTTCCTACAAAGAACCGATTGTGATGTTGTTACTGTCCATCGTCCGAAATTTGCTTCTCATTCACAATATGACATTCATCACAATCCACAATATCACGGAACATATACAATCACAAAACAACACACATTACATTCACATTAATATTGTTTACAATCTATAACAGATCACATTCACATAAACATCCAAGCATAGCATTACACATGACATTCACATTAATTTTGTTTACATTTATGGACTAGTATTTGCCTGACTGGTCTCTATATCTACCATCCTCCGTTATAACTTCTGTCCAGTACCACTGGCACAAATGGTCTCGTAATCTCTTGAGATCAATGTTGGTTAGGCTCTTCCGAGGATATCAATGTCCAGCAAAATAGATATATAGTAGTGCACTAATATATTTAAGTCTTATATTTTGATTGTAAAAGGCTGATAGTATTATGCTTGTAAACAAATATCACATTGACAATAGTGCAAATAATTAGCTCTATACCTTAGGGAAACGATCTGCGCAACCAACCAAAATTAGCATGTGCTGCATCACGTAAAAGCCACACAGATCATCGCACCCTTGTTGATGACACTGTGAACAAAGAAACTTAAATTAGGAGATGAATTAATAATAGGTGTCAGAAAAAAATCCTATGATAGACATTTGTACCTTGAAGCGCTTCCACTCCAGTTTGGTGCCTAGTTTATCATTGTGTCGGCCACGCTCAGCAACGTAAGACAAGAAAGCCCTACATACATTGGAGAGATGCCATTAAGGTAAAAAAATATCTAACGTAGTTCAATATGTAAAGTGTTAGGTTAGATGAATGTACTTACTTCTGCAAAACAGCCTCGATCGCGTAGTCCATTGGTCTATTTTCGAGTGAGTTCAATGTGTAGACTTTGTTTTGACTCGGAACAACCGCAAGTAGAACCCAATGGTTGCTTATTAAATGGTACATAGTGCAAGAAAATAAGTTCATATACGGTTGAAGTGTGTACATGTAATTGAATTGTATAGTAGTACATACTCCTGGTGGTACGGGAAGAGAATGAAGTCCTTTTTCGCCTCTTCATGCAATGACTGCTTAATGTATCCTGCAAGGAACTCCGGTTGATACCTAGCCATGGTTGCAGACACCATCTCAGGGTCGACAAACCCGACAGGGTGTCGACCTATCACGGCTCGCTGCCTCATGATCCTGCAATTCATGTCAATTGTTAAAAAATATAATACAAAATCAGTAGAATCATAGGAATGAGTATGGTGCGATACTCACAGCGTCCAGGATCGTATGGTAGAAATATCGATGGCTTTCAAGCTGTACATAAAGTACAAATCCTCAAAACTGACTGGGAAGGTCCCATCCTCATTGCAGTGGAATTGTCCCCCTCGATACTTCACTATGAAATCGTGGCGAGGCTCAGCCTCATGTGACTTATCAATGTACCATCCATGTAGATGGTGAGTGAACAAGCCTAAAGCATTCAATTCATCGCTCGCGAGAAAGGGCTTTCCATGTATGTACCGCTTGTGATCATCAGGGTGCTATGTGTCCTCTGACAACTTGCCTTCTTCACGGAGGGACTCTCTGAACTCTGCTTTGGATCTTTCGTCAGCGCGGTAGAAGTCCTTTTGCGCACCACCTGTGCACCAGCAATTGTAGCTGCAGGCGTAGGTGCAGGAGGTGCAGATGCAGGCTTAGGTGCAGGTCGTGAAGCAGGGGCAGGAGCAGGTGCAACAGCAGTAGCAGGAGCAATACTAGTAGAAGGAGCAGGTGCAGCAGTAGTAGCAGGAGCAGGAGTAGGAGCAACAGCAGCAGCAGCAGTAGTACCAGTAGCAGTAACAAGAGCAGGTGCAGCAGCAGCAGTAGTAGCAGGAGCAGAGTGAGTAGTACCCGAATAGAGCAGCAAAGCAGTGAGTAGCAGGAGCAAAGTAAAGAAGTGAGAAGTAGTAGCAGAGCGTGAGCAGCAGAGAGTAGCAGCAGCGATTTAGCGAGCGATGAGCAGCAGGAGGAGGAGGAGGTGCTTGCAATATGACACTCGTCGCGGGCCACTTGATGAACGACATCCGTGCTTGCTCGAGAGTGGTGATATCTTCGTTCAGGGGTTACTCCAGGGCATGAGACAGGAAAACATCGTGGACATAGTCCACCTGCACCCTCATATAGCCCATGCACCATGTCATCCTCCTTGCTTGGAAATGCAACCCCGCGCCCAGCCTCAATTTGTATTCCGTCGTCGATCAGGACTAGCTGGCACTTGGCAGGATCCTGCAAGAAATGCTCATCTTCATCATAATCTTTGTTAAGCATACTCATGTACCTTTTAGTTCGAAACAGTTATTACCTTGAGGTGTGGAATGCACAGTTCCTTATTGGAAGTGCAGCTGCTAGGGCGTAGCATAGGCGATGGTTCAGAACTCTGATTCTGGGAGAACATCGCCATCATCTTAGCCTTTAGGCGCTCCTCACGTGCCAGCACCTCCACCATCACCTCCTGCCTCACCTCCTCCTTCAACTCCTCCTTCATCTGCGCCCTAATCCGCGCCACACGTTCTTCCCATGATCTTGCCCTGGCACTGGAAATGCTCTCCTCTACAAAGAAGGACCTCTTCGTATGCCCCGCACCTGCGGCAAGCACCCGACCCTTATGATCGGGCTTCCCGATTGCCGAAGACAGGATGTCCCTTGACCCTTGGCTTTGAAATGCTCCTTGCTCTTTCTACTGGCTTACCTCCTCTTGCAGGATGCAAATATAAATTATTGCTAAAATACAATGGGAAGGGTCAGCTGCAATGTACTATGTTAGATATCTTATGATGGTCGTGACGATTTGTGCGGTCGCGAGGTTTGGAACGACAATCTGACCGTCAGAGGTTTTCTTCGACCTCGCTAATACCCAGTCGTGTGTCCGCTCCTCACATATGTGGGAGTAAGGCATCGTTGTCCCAGAGGTTGCACACTCCTTGGCTAGTCGCGCCCACTCTGCCTTCTTCCCTACATACCCACCGGAACTGAGGTGGTGTGCGTGTGTGTTACGCCTTTGTATAGCGATATTCTTCTCTCTCAGCTCCTCCACCTCGGGCGTATTCCTCATCCTTGTTGTCGGCGTATTCTACACGAGGGTACCCACTCCCCCGCAATAAACACAGTCGTCGGGCGGGCAGGGCGCGTCCGAGCCCCACTGCCACGGCGAGCAGTAGGGCCACAAGGTGGTCGCCCAGTGGACAGGTGGCGATCAGGCCACGCCACTGGGCGCTCAGTAAGGTGGTCGCCCAGTGGACAGGCGGCGATCAGGCCACGCCACTGGGCGCTCAGTAAGGTGGTCGCCCAGTGGACGGGTGGCGATCAGGCCACGCCACTGGTCGCTCAGTAAGGTGGTCGCCCAGTGGACAGGTGGCGTTCAGGCCCCGCCACTGGGCGCTCAGTGAGGTGGTCGCCCAGTGGACGGGTGGCGATCAGGCCACGCCACTGGTCGCTCAGTAAGGTGGTCGCCCAGTGGACAGGTGGCGTACAGGCCACGCCACTGGCGCACCACCCCCGAGGCTGCAGCGCCAGGATCAAGGAAATTTAATGCGAATCGTGCGCATTAAATGCTAAGCGTGGAGGCTACAGTATGGCGGCGCGCGTTCCCCAGGCGCGCATTAATTGCGCGCGACGTCACGACAGCACCCCTCCCCCTGACGGAATGGGCGGGGTTGGTAGGCGTGGGGCCCTAGGCAGGGGTGTGACGGCTACGGCAGGCATTAAATGGGGTATAAGGACAGTGACGGGCGCATTAAATGGGGTATAAGGACAGTGACGGGCGCATTAAATGCGCCCGTGGCAGTGTAATGAGTATGGGAAGACCATTGTAACTCGTGCACCTCAGTCAGCCGGGCTATAAAAGGGGGCTGGGGTGCATCGGAGAGGGGGGTCCATTCTCTGAAGCCCGGTTCCAGTTTCAGCTCCGGCTCTGATTCCGGACTTGGCTCTTTGGCCACAACACAAGCAATCACAAGAAAAGCAGGACTAGGGCTGTTACTCTTCGGAGGGCCCGAACCTGGGTAAACCCTAGCGTCCCCATTCTTCCAAGCTTCCCCGGCACTCCGGTTTCTTTTCCTCCGGCGATTGCCCCGAAAGCCCCCCGTCTGAACCTTACAAGCACCCGATTCGGAGGTGCCTGTTGGCTAGAAAGCCAACAGTGGCGCGCCAGGTAGGGGCTCTTGGTGATTAGATTGCCCTCTTCCTTCCGTTTCCTGTTCGAAGCTTAGAAGAAGTAGGGACGATTGTCTGCATGGTGGAGTCGCACTCCAAGCGCAGCAATCTACCCGAGGAGAGCAGCGCCCGTAGCCAGTCCCGGCGCCCGGGAAAGGACCCAGCCCAGCCGGGTCCCTCCATCTTGGGAGGGGCACGTGTGGCTCCCACGCCAAGGGGCCAGCCCGTCCAACGGCGTTTGATGCTGGGGGACGATACTCCCGCGCTGAGCCTTCATGTGGCTCGGCTACTCCTCGACCATCCTCCAGTTCCGCTAGGGGGTGACACCCCAGCCACTCCGTGGCTGCAGGACATCACCCGCCTAGTCGATGCCGCTCAACATCAGGTTGAGGCGGCAACCCAGCCGGGGGCTTCCGGCACAGGGCGGCAAGGGACGCGTGCGACTGATGCGCGGGGTTCCAGCCGCCACACAGCAACCTCTCCCTGTGTCAAGGGCCGGGAAAAAGGAAAGGGAGTCCCAGTTGCAGCCCCCTCCGACACAGGGGGACATGCACGTGATTCCGCTTCCTCTCGCGGTCCCCCCGAGTCAAGGGGAGATCGCGAGGATCTGAGAGCACGCCTGGACGAGAGGTAGCTCCAGCGCGACGGCGACCTACGCCACGTTCTTAGGAGGCGTTGCGAACGCGCACAGCGGCGCCCCAACCCCCGAGTACCAAGTGATCGACATGGGGCTCCCCCCTCTGGCTCCGGGGAGAGCGCAGACTCGCACTCCTCGACCTCGTCTCAGGGTCAAGGGGCTGGCGAACGACGCTCCTCCCCCTACAACGTTGGATGACAGGCATTTTCCCTCCGTCTGCGACAAGCTGCGTGGCCGGAGAGATTCCGCCCCGCCTCCATCGAGAAGTACGATGGTACTACTAACCCGGAGGAGTTCCTGCAAATCTACACCACGGTGGTCCGTGCTGCGGGAGGGTCCGAGAAGATTATAGCCAACTACCTCCCGACGTCGCTGACGGGCTCCACCCGGTCTTGGTTACTTAACCTCCCGCGAAGCTCTGTGCATTCTTGGGAGGAGCTGTGCGACATTTTTGTCGCCAACTTCCAGGGCTCCTACACTCAACCAGGCGTGGAGGATGACCTCCACGCTCTGGAGCAGATGAAGGGGGAGTACCTGAGGGAGTTCATCCGGTGGTTCAGCCACTGCCGCAACACGATCCCCTGGATCTCCGAGCAATCAGTGATCATTGCGTTCCGGAGGGGGGTCCGGGACCAGAAGATGCGGGAGAAGATGGCTACCCGCACCGTCACAACCACTTCCGAGTTGTTCTCCCTGGCGCACAAGTGCGCCAGGGCGGCGGAGGCCCGGGAGTGCACAACGGGGCCTTCCGGCCCCAGTGACACCGGTACCTCGAAGTCCTCCGACCGCAAAAAGAAGAAGAAGCGGAACGAGATTGCCGCCAGGGAAGTCCTGGTTGCCGAGCCGGAAGCCAAGTCCCGGCGTCGCGATGATCAGGACCGAAGGGGTGAGCGTTGGGACCAGCGCGGTGACCGCAGGAACCGCCGCTCGCCCCATGGCGAAGACGATGGGGGCAAACCTTAATGCCCCATCCATCGAACGAGTGGGCACGACTTGGAGGACTGCCAAGTTGTGTCCAAACTGGTAGATAGGCGGCTCAAGAAACGCTGCGAGGTAGATCATGGAGACGACAACGATGAAGACCCAGCTTCGCTGGCTTTCCAGCAGGCGGAGCATACGGTGGCGTTCATCCACGGTGGCTCGGCCACCTACTCATCGAACTCGCAGTACAAGCGGGATATGAGGCAGGTTTGTGCCACGATACCGGCCTTCGGGGCGGGCAGGCCGCTGAAGTGGTCGGAGCAACCGATCACTTTCAGCCGGGCCGACCACCCGGAGAATGTTTCCGGCCCGAGCCATCTCCCGATCGTGGTTTCTCCCACGGTTCGCAACGCGAAGCTCGGGCGGGTTCTTATTGATGGAGGTAGCACCATCAACCTGTTATCTGTCGGGGCGTACCAGGCGCTCCAGATACCGTATGAGGAGCTGCGCCCGGCCCCACTTTTCTACGGAGTTGCCCCCGGGGTGGGCCTCTTGCCCCTGGGGCAGGTCCAGCTGCCTGTTACATTCGGGAGTGCGGAGAACTTCCGGACGGAGCTTGTCAACTTCGAGGTCGCCGACTTCGACCTCCCCTATAACGCCCTGCTTGGCCGTCCAGCTCTGGTCAAATTTATGGCGGTCGCTCACTACGCCTACATGCTGGTAAAAATCCCTGGGCCTGGGGGCCCAATCACGGTGAAGGTGGATAGACTGGAAGCTCTGCGCCTCGACAAGCAGTGCGAGGACTGACCGGCACCACACCTTTCGTAGCGATAAGGACGACAGCCCGAGCATCCCCTCGGTCAGGGCCCGCGCTTCGTCCGGACCTTCGGGCGAGGTAAAGGCGGTCCCCGTGGGCGAGGACGGCTTTGGCAAGGTCGTGAAGATCGGCACCGACCTCAACGCCAAATAGGAAGGCGCGCTCGTCACCTTCCTCCGGTCAAATCTAGATGTGTTCGCCTAGGAACCGTCAGAGATGACTGGGGTCCCTAGGGAGGTGATCGAGCACCGATTGGCAACGCTCCCTGGAGCGCACCCGATCCGACAGAAGGTCCGGCGGCAGGCGCCGGAGCGGCAGGATGCCATTCGGGATGAAGTGGAGAAGCTTTTGTGTGCTAAGATTGTGCGGGAGGCCACCTACCCAGAATGGTTGGCCAACCCCGTGCTCATAAGGAAGTCCAACGGGAAGTGGCGAATGTGCATCGACTTCACCGACCTCAACAAAGCCTGCCCCAAGGACCCGTACCCCCTGCCGCGGATAGACATTGTCGTCGACTCCACGGCAAGGTGCGAGGCTCTGTGCTTCCTGGACGCCTACTCCGGTTATCATTAGATCAGTATGGCGCGGGAAGACGAAGAGAAGACTGCTTTTGTGACTCCTCTCGGTGTATATTGCTATACCCGGATGCCCTTCGGGCTGAAGAATGCTGGCTCTACTTATCAGCGGGCCATGCACATTGTGTTCTGGCCTCAAGTAGGGAAGAACGAGAAGGTGTCCAGTGGCCGGTCTACTACATCAGCAAGGTGCTACACGACGTGGAAACAAGGTACCCTCAGGCTCAGAAGATGGTGTATGCCGTGCTGGTGGCGTCAAGGAAGCTGCGACACTATTTCCAAGGAAGGGAGATCACGGTGGTCTCCTCCTACCCCCTGCGCGAGATTCTCCACAATCGTGAGGCTGAAGGCCGCATTGCAAAGTGGTACGTTGAGCTGGGGGAGTTCGACGTCAAGTTCGCTCCTCGTACCACCATAAAAAGTCAAAGGCTGGCGGACTTCATCGTCGAGTGGACCCCAACTGAGTTCGAAGCAGATGAGGTCCCCGCGCCCTCCCCCTGGACACTTTTCTTCGATGGATCCTTCAGGCTCGAAGGCGTGGGGGCTAGGGTCCTCCTGGTCTCCCCGACCGGGGACCTCCTCAAGTACGTGGTCACCCTCGACTTCAAGGCCACCAATAATGTTGCCGAATACGAGGGCTTGCTGGCGGGGCTTGGGCGCGCGACCATCGGTGTTCGGCGCCTACAAGTGAAGGGCGACTCCCTGCTGGTCGTCAATCAAGCAAGAAAGGACTTCTCCTGTCCTGACCCTGTCATGGCAGCGTATCTGGCGGAGGTCAGAAAAATGGAACGACACTTCGAAGGGTTGGGGTACACCCATATCCCCCGATGTGACAATCACTTGGCGGACGAGCTCGCGCAGCTCGCCTCAACAAGGGCCCATGTTCCGGTCGGAGTCTTTGAAGAAAGGCTTCCGCGACCGTCCATCATGGCCCCCGTCCCCGGTGGGGAAGATGGTGATGCTGCTTCAGCCCTCACCCCCGGAGGAAAGGTAGTACCGGTGGAAACGCCCGGCCAGGCGGAGTACCCGGGCGGCCATCTTGTGGTCGCCGCACTTGACCGGGAAGGCACGTGGATGGATCCGATCCTGGTCTACCTGCGGGATCAAGTGTGCCCCGACGATGATGCGTCAGCAGAGAAGATAGCACGAAAGGCCAAGTGCTATACCCTGGTGGGCGGGGACCTTTACCGCCGGGGTAAAAACAGGATTCTCCTGAAGTGCATCACTCGGGAAGAGGGGAGCACTTTGCTCTCTGATATCCATGGAGGTGTGTGCGGGAGCCATGTGTCCGCCAAGGGTTCTATTGGCCAACCGCCCTCCAGGATGCTTGCGAGCTGGTGAGGAGGTGCGAGGCGTGCCAGTTCCACGCCAAGCAAATCCACCAACCAGCCCAGGCCCTGCAAACTATCCCGCTCTTGTGGCCCTTCGCGGTCTGGGGTCTGGATATCCTGGGCCCGTTCCCGCGGGCTACAGGGGGCTACACCCATCTGTTCGTCGCCATCGACAAATTCACTAAGTGGGTGGAAGCCGAGGCGGTAAGAGCCATTACCGCCGCAGCTGCAGTGAAATTTATGCAAGGGATCTTCACTCGCTTCGGGGTCGCCAACCGCATCATCACCGACAACGGCACGCAATTCACTAGTGCGGCTTTCCTGGACTTCTGTGAAGAGATGGGCACCAAGGTCTGTTTTGCCTCGGTTGCCCATCCAAGGAGCAACGGCCTAGTCGAGCGGGCCAACGCGCTGGTGCTGAAGGGCCTCAAGACCCGGGCGTTTGATCGACTCCACAAGCGTGGGGCCCAATGGACTGAAGAGCTCTCGGTGGTGTTGTGGTCGCTTCGAACCACCCCTAACCGGGCCACCGGGGAAACCCCTTTTTTCCTGGTCTATGGCGCGGAAGCTGTCCTCCCTTCGGAGCTAGCGCTGGGATCACCACGCGTCACGGCGTTCACGGAAGAAGGTCAGGAGGATCTGTGCCAGGACGACGTCAACCTCTTGGAAGAAGCGCGGGACCGGACGGCCTTGCGCGCCGTGCGGTACCAGCAGAGTCTCAGGCGGTACCACGCCTCCTGGGTCAGTAAGAGAACACTGGCAGTGGGCGACCTGGTCTTGCGGAGAATCCAGTCACATGCTGGGTCGCATAAACTATCTCCCCAGTGGGAGGGCCCCTTCAAGGTGGTCTCAGTCTCTCATCCCGGGGCGGTCAGGCTGGCCACTGAAGACGGCGAAGAGCTGGCGAACTCACAGAACATAGAGAATCTGCGCAAGTTCTATCCCTGATTGATTTGCCAGGGCACTTGCCCTTGGTACCCTATGGCCTTGCAAGAGCCCGGTGGCAAAGGCGGAACCACTAAGTGAGAGCGGCATGCAGGGGTGGGCGATCGGACGGCTAGTTCAGCACGATCCCCGGCACGGTCATGACACTCAAGGTGTCCCCGTGGGGATCGGTGACTTGAACACCGTTGTCGAAAACCTAAGGCCCTGCCACGACTCACTAAGTGTTCGTTCCCTGGAGGTTACCTGGGTGGCAATATTTTGCTAAGTCAAAGGGTTCAAGGGAAGTGACTCCCTGGCACAAGGCCTTAAGTCGTGCTCCCCTTCCGAGTCCTTAAGCGGTCATGCGCTTGTTCGTGCGGAACCAGTGGAGTAGAAGTAAAAACAGACACTGGGTGATATAATGGGAAGCTTGTGCTTCCGTTTCATTTAAGTTGATTCGCATCGAGGATCTTTACAGGTGGAAGCAAAAAAGAAAAAGAAAAAGAGAGAACTACGCTCATGGGGCCTCCTCCTCATCCTCCGCTGCCGCTTCTGCGGTCGCCACGTCTTCATCAACCGGCCCAAGGTCCAGCCTCAGCGCCACGTCTTCATTCTTGCCTCGGTGAGGTTTCTCCATCTCCAACAGTGCGGCAACTTGCTCGGGCGTCTTGGACCCGCTCCTCCGCTGCGCTTGATCACCTTCAATCCCTCGGACGGTGGCCACGGATCGGTTGGCATCACGGCCGGGCGCAGCGAGCCAGACGTACTTCACCGTGGCGCCGCTGCGAATCGCACGCCTTCCCGGGCGGAGGCGGTCGAGCAGCGGGTGCGTGAGGAAGTCCGCGATCCGGTGAGGCGAGAATCGTAGTCTTTGCGGCTTCGCTCCGCGAGATGGCTGCACCAATCTCAGTGGGGTAAGGCTGGCCACCATCCGGTTGAAGGCATGACGCAGCATCCCCATGGTGTCCGCCTCCGACTGAAGCCGATCGCCCTTCTCCGCATCCAGCTCCGTGGAGAGCTCCTTGGCGCGACGGGCGCTCTGCTCCCGCTCCCTCAGCAGCTGCAGCTCCAGCCTCGCCTCCCGGTCGCGCGAGTCCCCCACTTCCTTGCGAAGGCAGCTGATCTGGGCTCCTGCCTCCGTCAGCCGTTCCTTGCTCGATGCGAGGCGGCTGCTCGTGCTGGAGTAAAGCTCGCTAAGAGCCGCCAGCAGAGCATCTGCGTCCGCTGAAGGGATGGAGGCGGTGGGGGGTTCCGGGGTGGGCAAAGGGCCCAGCGTGCCTGGGGCCTGAGCGGCGGCGGCGGGTGGAACGACTACTTGGGGGTCGCCCCCCTCAACCCGCTCACCCTGGAGCTCGACTGCCTCAGGTAGCACAGCCTCTGCAGCAGCGGCGCCCTGGTCGTTCTCATCTTGGGTGGTAAGGACATCCGGAGCAGGCACCCTGAGGAAAGGAAAAAACGATGGTAAGACGCAATTTGAAGGGACTTGACTATTTTTTGTGCGTTTTTGAATAAGTACCTAGGTGGCGGCCTCTGGAAGTGGGGCACACCCGGGGCAAGGACAAGCCCCCCGCGCGGTGCTGGCGGTGCCGGTCCTGGCGGCCTGAGGGCCGGCACCGGTGGCGGAGGGGGGAGAAATGCCGCCACAGGCGGCGGCGGCGGCATCGTCGTTGGAGCTGGCGACGGCGGTGGCTGTAGCATCGTCGTTGGAGCCGGCGGCGGCGGCGGCCGTAGCGTCGTCGTTGGAGCCGGCGGCGGTGGCGGCGGCGGAAGGAGAGTCGGCGACGGAGGGTCCAACATCACCACCTCAATGGCGGCGAGGGAAGACGAGGTCGCGCCGGCCGTCGAACTCCCCGCCGCCGTTGAGGAGCCCGCCATAGCAGCAGAAGAGCTCCCCACGGCTGCTATGGAGGACCCCGCCCCGGCCGAGCTCAGCAGCACAGGCGAAGGCGCCGTATTGACCGCCGAGAGGCGTGGTCTTCAGGAAGTCCCGCCGGCGGCATCGTCGTCGACTGGGCGCCTGCGCCTCCCCTGGTCGCCCCTCCCCTGGTTGCCGATGGGAGGAGGGTCTCGGATCGTCAGGGGCACCTGGTGTGTTGTATCGGGCGTTCCCATGGCGTCCATCTTCGGCATAGCGCGAACTATCACCGCACGCTCCCTGGGCTCTAACCGACAGAGTGGGAGCGCGCCTGCCGGGAATGGCGGGACGAAGCTGGGCACACCCAGCTGCCCCATCCACCTGTCGACCGCGGTGGAAGACAAGTTCCCAGCGGCTGACAAAAACCCAAAGAAGAAAAATGCCGTCAGAACCGGAGTAGGCCAAAAAAGAAAAAAAAGGGGGGGAGGGCGATCAAAGCGTAGCAGTTTACCTCCAGGGATCGTCCGGATCCCATCATCCTGGCCCATGTACTGCCAGGCCGGGCGGACGCGGCGGCGCAAGGGGCTAATCCTCCGGGAAATGAAGTCCCGGACAACCATGCCCCCCGTTAGGCCCGCCGTCCGCAACTGGTCGACGCGGGCTAGCATCGCCTAATGCTCGGGCGTCTCACTGACGTGAGCCCCCCAGTTGGGGTTGCTGACCGCCGGCCCGGTTGGAAGCTCTAGCACTTCAATGCCGCTATCGTCCTCGACGTACACCCACTCATCGCGCCACGTCCTCCAGTTGGACCGCGATCCGATGGGATGTAGCGCGACACGGTCCCGTCTCGGAGCCGCAGGTGGCAGCTCCCGGAGACAGGAAAGGTGGCGCCGGCGGAGCGAAGGGCGTAAAAGAAGCGAAAAAGGAGGAGATTAGGCAGCACTCCTACGAACATTTCGCAGAAGTGGGCGAAGACAGCAAGAAGGATGACGGAGTTAGGAGGAAGATGGATGTGGTGAATGGCGTAAAAGTTGAGGACGGAGAGATAGAAGTCAGAAACCGGTGGCAGCAGGCCGGCTACCAGTTGCCACCCAAAGAAGACCACCTCCCCGGGATGGCAGCGGGGCACGACGGTCCCGGGGCGAATGCGGAGGGTGCCCGCAGAGATGTGCTTGGAAAGCTTGGCGGCGCCCTCCTCCTCGACAGACGAAGGGGGCAAGATCGTGGCAGAGGGAGTCGGAGGAGCCATCGAACGCGGAAGAATGCCGAAGCACGTCGGGAAAGAAGAAGCAAGGGGCTCTAAGATGACGAGAGAAGACAGGGCGAAGGGAGCTTGAAAGAAAAAGAACCACTCTCCCTCATGGCCGGCCTTTTTATAAGGACGCGAGGGAAGGCTAAGCGGGAAAACCAAAAAGACGCGGCGGCTCGCAAATGGGAAGTTCAAAAACCCCATAAAAGGGGGCGCATCCCAAGGGTCGCGCGACGGTTACGAGGCGGGAATAACTGCACAACCCGCCTTGGGAACCGGAGAAGCCAGAAGATCTTTAAAAAGCTGCGGGACGCGTGGGCATTTAAGGGGCCCCACCCGGGAGACTGAACAGTTCCCCGAAGGGCATTTAAAGAGGAGAGAGAAGAAAAAAGGAAAGTGGAAGGCCAGAAGGCGCTCCAGGGTGGGCCCGGGGGCTACAGTCGGCGTATTCTACACCAGGGTACCCACTCCCCCGCAATAAACACGGTCACCGGGCGGGCAGGGCGCGTCCGGGCCCCACCGCCACGGCGAGCAGTAGGGCCACAAGGTGGTCGCCTAGTGGACAGGTCGTGATCAGGCCACGCCACTGGGCGCTCAATAAGGTGGTCGCCCAGTGGACAGGCGGCGATCAGGCCACGCCACTGGGCGCTCAGTAAGGTGGACGCCCAATGGACGGGTGGCGATCAGGCCACGCCATCGTCGCCAAGAAGGTGGTCGCCCGGTGGGCGAGTGGCGTTGAGCCCGCCATCGGGCGCTGATGAGGTGGTCGCCCGGTGGGCCGGGTGGCGATCGAGCCACGCCATCGTCGCCAAGAAGGTGGTCGCCAGTGGGCGAGTGGCGTCTGAGCCACGCCACTGGCGCACCACCCCCGAGGCTGCAGCGCCAGGATCAAGGAAATTTAATGTGAATCGTGCGCATTAAATGCTAAGCGTGGAGGTTATAGTATGGCGGCGCACGTTCCCCAGGCGCGCATTAATTGCGGGCAACATCACGACAGCACCCCTCCCCCTGACGGAATGGGCGGCGTTGGTAGGCGTGGGGCCCTAGGCAGGGGTGTGACGGCTGCGGCAGGCATTAAATGGGGTATAAGGACAGTGACGGGCGCATTAAATGCGCCCGTGGCAGTGTAATGAGTATGGGAAGACCATTGTAACTCGTGCACCTCAGCCGGCCCGGCCATAAAAGGGGGCTGGGGTGCATGGGAGAGGGGAGTCCATTCTTTGAAGCCCGGTTCCAGTTTTAGCTCCGGCTCTGATTCCGGACTTGGCTCTTTGGCCACAACACAAGCAATCACAAGAAAAGCAGGACTAGGGTTGTTACTCTTCAGAGGGCCCGAACCTGGGTAAACCCTAGCGTCCCCATTCTTCCAAGCTTCCCCGGCACTCCGGTTTCTTTTCCTCCGGCGATTGCCCTGAAAGCCCCCCGTCTGAACCTTACAAGCACCCGATTCGGAGGTGCCTGTTGGCTAGAAAGCCGACACTTGTGAACTCCTCCCAAACCTCGGGAGTAATAAATGGATACCTTTGGAAGGGAGTACGGCTTTTCAACACGAACTCAGCATGCATGCTAACCCTGAAATGCCTCAAAGCCACACCCATTTTCTTCAAGGCTTATCGTCTTGCATTGATTTCATCTTCCTCTAGTATAATCCATTTCCCCTTAACTTCGTCCCACAGTCGGTTCTTCTGCTCGTCGCTTACTTCCTTCCTCCAGTCCTTAACTGTGATCGGCACTCTCTCCCTCACCAATTGGCCGAGAAAAGAGGAGTAGCGCCCCTTAAACTTGCTAGGACCCGTGCAAACCCCCGTGGCATTGAAGTGGATCATCTGCGGCGTTCTCCCTGTGGCCCCTTTATTCGGCCCTCTACCCTTTCTGACCTTCCTCGATGGGGTAGCAGGACCTTCTTCTCTCTCTAGCGTTGAGCCGGTGTTCTCTCTTTGCGACATTTTGAACTAAGTACGTATATGTATAACCTAAACTTCATGAGAGAAAGCAATTCAAATATCTGACATGATTATCATCGGACATAAGCGAAAGCATATTATAGAAAATTAACAAATTAAGCGAAAGCATATTATGATCTTCAAGAAATGTCTATCTGTAGACCAACTAAGTACATAGGTACCAACGATGACTCCTGATCTCTAATTAGGTTAGGCCCTAATCCCATTCGAGGATATGTGGTTCGGGCAAGTTCCTAAGCTGTTGTACAACTCCAGAGAAAATTTCGACAGCATCTCCCCGCTGTTCTCCAAATACACGTCTCAACAACAGCTCAAGAGGGTGTGTACTCGGAGAACACCAGGGAGATGTTGCCGAAACTTTCTCTAGAGTTTGTACAACAGTTTAAGAACTTGCCCGAACCACATATCCTCGAACTGTCCAAAAACATGGACAATTTGAGACGGTTTGCTTATAAATATGCCATTTTAGCATATTTATAAACAAGCACCCTCGAACGGGAGACGCATAGGTTACGCAACTAAACTCGATAATAAATTGCGATAATATAGCAGATTTTACAAGTTTCAAATTGCAATGAAAATATAATCTGCACATATTGATATAGAAGGGTTGCTAAATTAATTAGCCGTGATGGATTAGCATATTTTAACCGAGATTGATTGCTCTCAGTTTGCTATAGAAGGGTTGCTAAATTAATTAGCCGTCCAACTTCTAGATGGCCAATATATCACAGGTTATTACATCTGAAAATTTCAGGATTACAACCCTAGAACAAGATCTTGCTCTAGCACGAAGGAATAAGTACAAAGACAACACGTATGAATAAGCACAACACTGCTTCTAACCCTAGAACAATGCATTAAGAGCAAGTGCCACCAAATTGTCGACTAAGAGCGTAAATGAATAAGCACAAGATCGCTTTGCTCTAACCCTAGAACAATGCATTAAGAGCAAGTGCCACCAAATTGTCAGCTAAGAGCATAAATGAATAAGCACAGCACTGCTCTAACCCTAGAACAATGCATTAAGAGCAAGTGCCACCAAATTGTCAGCTAAGAGCAGTACTTACATAGGTCTAGCAAGTTCCTTTAATGATCAGATTAATCAAGCCTCAATTTTAAGCAATCATCATCGAGTTATTTACAACTAATTAAAGCCCACAGTCCGAGATGTTCTTACAGTGCGCCGAACCGAGTCGCAATGGGGGAGGACCCCAAGGGGGTCGCCGATGGGGGAGGAGCCGGAGGGGGATGCGCCGATGGGGGAGGAGCCGGCCGGAGGGGGACGCGCCGATGTGGGGAGGAGCCGATGGCGGACTCGCCGATGGGGGACGCGCTGATGGGGGAGGCGCCGGAGGGGGAGGCGCCGGTGGGGGAGGTGATCGAGCTAGGGTTGTGGAATGAGGACGAAACAAAATCAATGCGCGCCGAAATGAATTGAGTGCGCGTGCCGAAATGTATGTAGTGCCCGCCATGTGGGGTTTTATCACGGTCGGTTAACCAAAGAGACCGATTGCACTACTATCTGTGTCGGCTCTTTAACAAAATCGATCGCAATATATAAACTATTTGTGTCGGTTCACCCGAAAAACCGATCGCAATTTGAACACTATCTGTGTCGGTTCTGTGCCAAAACCGATCGCAATATATAAACTATCTGTGTCGGTTTCCTAAATGAACCTATTGTGATGACTATGATCCAATTTCTATCATTTTTTGAAACAGAGTCTTCATTCAAAAGAGTCGAAAAGTCAATTTTTTTCAAATTTGCTATACTATCAGATCCATTTGACATGGAAATCTTACAACTTTATTTACAAAATGCTACATTATCTAGCTACATGGAATCTTACAACTTTATTTACAATACAACCCTTCTTGATGATCTACACGCATGTAATTTGTTCCATGTATGCCGTCGTCACCACTAAGACATGCCCCATCTGCAAACGGAGGTGTTTCATCAAATTGGTTGTACTCTTCTTCATCTATGACATTTTCAACTCCAACAATCCTCCTCTTGCCATGAAGTACAACGTGCAACCTCGGATTGGCCGGATCACGCACGTAGAAAACTTGAGTTGCTTGCTTCACGAGGACGAACGGTTCATCTCTGTAGGCCAGTCTATTCAGATCAACAAGAGTAAAACCTGTCTTGTCGACCTTAACTCCGTGAGGAAGTCTCACCCACTTACATCGGAACAATGGAACTTGGTATATTCTGTAGTCGAGCTCCCATATTTCTTCGATCATCCCGTAGTAACTGTTCATTGCTGTTGAGGATCCTCTTTTCGAGTGATCATCGGACAAAGCATCTATGCTCACACCACGGTTTTGCACTATACTCTTTGCATCTTGACTTTCAGTATAAAATGTGTAGCCATTAATATCATAACCTTGCCATGTATGTACATTAAATCTTGGTCCGTCATCCAACATTTGACAGCCTCAATACTAACGGAGACCTTCACCTTTTCTTTGAACCATGTGAGGAATCGATCGTTGTGTTCTCGTGTGATGGAAAGCTCATCCATATGTGGATTCTCTTCCCGTAATATCAACTTGTGCTGCTGGATGTATGGATGAACTTCTGCGCTGTGTTGCAAGACTATAAAATGCGCTTTACAGTACATATCAAACTGTGGGCTCATTAGATTTGACCCAATGGTTCCTTTGCCACAAAGTCTGCCCTCATGATGAGATATAGGAACACCAATCGGTTGTATTTTACATAGATAGTCCACGCAGAAATCAATAACCTCTTTGTGAAATCATGTGCTGAAAAATTGGCTTATATTTGAATTTGCGAATATTATTTTAGTGCTCGTGCGTGTTTGAATTCAGAAACAGAGAGTCTTCCTTTGGCGCCGGACTAAATTTCGCCTTGCGCCGGACCAAATTTTTTGGTCCGCCATCATCACATGTTTTTGGCAACCTTATTTTCCCATGCACGACAAACCAAGTTTTTTGGTCTGTCGTAAACATGTTTTTGGCAACTTCATTTTCCCATGAACGACAAACCAAGTTTTTTGGTCTATCGTAAACATGAATCTGAGTCCTTTTGTGCTAGACCAAGTTCTTGAAAAACAGTAAGTTTTACATGTACGCCGGACCAAATTTTTTGGTCCGTCGTGAATGGGTTTTTGAGTGACTTTTTCATGTGTACGCCAGACCATATTTTTTTGGGTCCGGCATGAATGGTTTTTTTCTCGATTAGGGTTTTGAGCGATTTGGAATTGAGTTTTTGGTTTGACTTTGAGATTATGAAATTCATGTGATGCTTGTTTTGAAATGGATTTTATGCAATGCTCGTGTGAGTAGTTGCATGGATTGACCTTGAATCAAGTCGTGGACTTGTGCTCGAAATCGTTTTGTGGTTTGTTCATGTGCAGGTATTGCTCGAGGGCGAACGTAGTCGATGACGGGACCGGAACTTGGTTCATGGAGGAACTGAGGTTCGGGACTAGGTTCAGGAGGAACTAAGGTCTTGGTGGTCAAGGATGTCATGCGGGATGTTCGGGCTAAGAGAATGGTGCACATGGTTAGTCACGTGAGTATGGCAGGTGGCCATACGCGTGCAAAGTGTTAGTCACATTAGTATGGTGGGGTTGCCATACGCGTGCAAGAGTTGTACTTGGCCAGATTGAGCCAAGTGGAGTTGTGTTGAATACATACTCTTTCTAGGATTAGGAGTGGGACTCCTACTAGGATTAGGAATTGTATTCAGGACTCCTTGTGTTTTGCTCTTTTAAATAGGAGGGGTGTCTCCTATTGAAGGGCATCAATTTTTGAGCTGAGCGCATTGAGAGCCTCAAGCTCAGTTTTAGGGTTTGTACTTTTTTGTATTTTAGACAAAAGAAATAAAGATCAATTCTTCCAAAATTCTTGCGTGCTACAGTAACCACGTTGCTACAGTGTTTTCTGTTTTGGTTCTTGTTTGCATGCTTGTTCTAATTCTAGATTGGTTTTTGATCCTTGAGTTTCATCTTGATTTGATCCATCAAAAACCTTTCTATGGTATTGTTTTAGAGTTCCTCAAAGTCTAGTTGATTAATCTTTTGAAGATCTTGTTTAATCTTGAAGTTTTGATTAGATTGATTTTCGTCAAGTTCTGGAACAGCAAGCTAGCGAAGCTCATAACTTTTTATTCGTAAGTCCGATCGAGCTTATGCTTTTTGAGTTCGATTCGTATTGGAATCTAGTTTCTTGTGTCCACATTTCAGATCGATCTAACGGTTGGATCTCCGGTAATTCGCATTTTACCGAACCTCTATCATTCTATTTTTGTCTAATACGAGGCAATTATTTGGTTCCGTTTTGGGGTGAACTTTTAGTAGATCAAGAATTTGATTTTAGCTTCCGCACAATCATTCACCCCCCCCTCTGATTGCTATATTCATATACTTCGATCCTACAAGTGGTATCAGAGCGAGGTTTTTCTAATCTATCTTAACCGGTAATTAGATCAATGGATCGTTATTTGACAAAACCATGTGTGTTCGATGGTGTTGATTTTCAGTCTTAGAAGGCCAAGATGGAGGCGTTCATCCAAGCACAAGGCTTCACAATTTGGGAGAAGGTCTACAAGCCATATGAAGTCCCTGCAAACGACAACGTCAACGACACCAATCGCACACATGTTGAAGCAAGCGACAAAGCGCGCAACTTGATCATCCAAGGTTTGGGACGCAGCGACTTTGACCGTGTGATCCATCTCAAATCCGCATATGAGGTATGGAAATCTCTTTGTGATTACCATGAGGTTTCTAACACTATCAAAGAGGTTCGTCAAGATCTTTACAAAAAAGAATACATGCGATTTGAGATGAAGCCTGGTGAGTCACTAGATGATTTCTTTGCACGCTTTAATAAGATTCTTAGCAATTTGCGTGCTGTTGGAGTTAGCTTTGATGATGCTGCTAATGCTAGACAATTGCTTGGTGCATTAGACATGTCTATTTGGGAGATAAAAGTTACATCCATTAGAGAATCTATTATCATGAGTACACTTACATTAGATGTTCTGTATTCTAAGTTGAAAACTCATGAGTTGGATGTTCTTGCCAGGAAGGGTAATATTAAATCAATTGCTTTGATCTCTAACCCTATCATGTCAAAAGCAAATTCTTCTTCTAGCTTTGCCCTGTCCTCCTTGTCTTCTTTAACAGATGAGCAAATTGAAGAATTTCCTGAATAAGACTTGGCACTACTCTCTTCTCGCTTTAACAAAGCTTTGCAGAATGTGAGAATGAGAAAGAGAGGTAGTCCTCCAAGGTGCTATGAGTGTGGTGATCTCAACCACATGAGATCAAATTGTCCAAAGCTTGCAGGTAAAACATCATGGGAGGAGAAGGACAACGACAGAAGAAAAGAGAAGAAGAAGTTCCCTTCAAGTGATAGAAAGAAGAAGAGCTTCATCAACCGCAAAATTGGTCCACTGAGTTCTTTCCGCTCTTGAACAAGTCAATTTGAGCGATGTGGATTCAGATATCAGCGAGGACGATGCAACTTCAAGCAAACATGACTTGACAGGGTTGTGTCTCATGGCAAGCAGCAAGGATAGCTTCACAGAGGACAATCAAGACAGCGACTTCAATGAGGTAGATCCTTCTTATGATGAATTAGCTATTGCTGTTGCTTGTCTTGGAAAATTGCTTGACAAACGTGATAGAAAAATTAAGAAACATGATATTCTTGTGGAGTCATTGAATGCTGAAATTGCTAGACTTAAGACCTTGATTCCTGATTATGATACTTGCAAATCATGTGACTTAATTTACAATGAGCTCACCTTGCTTAGGAAAGAATATGCTCTTCTGTTACATCTAAAAGAGAAAAATGAGAAACATGTTAAAAATGCTAGCTGTTCCACTGATGAATTGCATGGTTCAACTTCTTGTTTTAAATGCTCAACTCTTGAATTGAAGTTAAAAGATGCAAATGCTAGGGTTTCTCAAATAACTGATAATCTGCTCACACATGAGGTTCTTTCATGCTCTACTTGTCATAAGAAAAAAAGGGAAGGTTGATGTTCCTTGCAATAATTGTTTAACTCTTGCTAAGAAAGTTGATTACTTGCAAAATTCTTTGGAATGGTTCACTAATGGCAAGAAAAATTTGAACATGATTTTGGATCAATCTAAGGTTAGCTCAAACAAGAAAGGTTTAAGTTTTGATCTTCATGATTCATTTGAAACTAAACCTCACACTGTTGTTCATGCTCCTTGCAATGATAAAATTGAGATTCTTAATGAGCCTAAAAAGATTGCTTTTAAATCTGCTGGTTTTCTTTCTTCTACTATGATAAATGCAAAATGTGCTTCTACTGTTAAAGCAAAACCTCATGTTAAGTACACTTGCACTCATTGTGGTGGAGATGGACATCTAGTAGATTTTTGCTTTAGACTAGCCAAACAACTAAAGAAAGAAAGGACAAAGGCTAGGTCTAATCTCAGAAAGGCACACCTTGCTTCTCAGTATGTGCCTAGGGTGAAACAAGCACCTTTTGTTGCTAAAAACACGGGAAAAGGTAAACCTGATTTTGTGCATAAGAATACTCGTGTTGTGCCTACTATTGTGCGTCGTGTGTCTCAGTACTGGATTCCCAGAAGTCTCATTTCTAACCCCAGTACTGAGACCTCGACATGTTTTGCTATGTAGGCTTCTCGCACGAGGAAGGAGAGCATATGGCTAGTGGATTCCGAATGCTCACGCCACATGTCCGGTAATAAGAATTGGTTCTCCTCCCTCACTCATGCATCTCGTGCTGAAAGTGTTACTTTTGGAGATGCTTCTTCCTCTTCTGTTGTGGCAAAAGGTACAATAAAGGTAAGTGACAAGTTTATGTTCAAGGATGTGGCTTTGGTTGAAAACTTGAAATATAACTTGCTCTCTGTTTCACAAATGATTAATGAAGATCTTGAGATAAGCTTTAAGAAAAATGAATGTAAAGTGTTAAATGCTTCAGGTGATCTTGTGTTCAAGATTTCTCATTTTGGAAGAGTATTTAAAGCTGATTTTGATGCATCACCTTCCTCTAAGCATAGGTGTGTAGTTGCCAATGTTTCTAAAGATTTATTCTTGTGGCATCGTAGACTTGGTCATGTTGGTTTTGATCATGTTACTCGTGTAAGTGGTTTAGATATCATACGTGGCTTGCCTAAGCTTAAGGTTGATAGCAATCTAGTATGCTCTTCTTGTAGACATGGTAAGATGATTGCAGGTTCACATCCACCTCTTACCATGATGATGACAAACGCTCCAGGACAGCTACTACATCTTGACACGGTTGGACCATCTCGAGTTCAATTTTTTGGAGGCAAATGGTATGTGCTTGTGATTGTTGATGACTTTTCTAGATACTCTTGGGTATACTTGATGGCATCTAAGGATAAGGCTTTTAGTCATGTTAGAAGTCTTGTTCTTAGGCTTTCTGTTGATCATACAGGAGCTCTTAGAGCGATTAGAAGTGATAATGGAACTGAGTTTAAAAATGCTTCTTTTGATCTCTTTTGTGCTGAAAGAGGAATTGATCATCAATTTTCGTCACCTAGAGTGCCTCAACAAAATGGTGTAGTTCAAAGGAAAAACAGAACGTTGGTTGAGATGGCGAGAACCATGCTAGACGAACATCACACTCCTATAAACTTTTGGGCTGAAGCGATTTCAACTGCATGTTATGTTTCAAACCGTGTGTTCTTGAGATCAAAATTGGGTAAGACTCCATATGAGCTTCGGTTTGGGCATAGGCCTACTGTTTCTCACTTTAGGGTTTTTGGATGCAAATGTTTTGTCTTGAAATCTGGAAATCTTGATAAATTTGAAGCTAGATCAATGGATGGCATTTTTCTTGGATATCCTGCTCACACTCGTGGCTATCGTGTGCTTGTTTTGGAGACTAACAAAATTGTGGAAACTTGTGAAGTTACTTTTGATGAGGCTAGTCCAGGCACTAGTTCAAGTGATGCAGGTACAGACGCATATGTTCAGGGGGAGAAAATATTTGAAGACAATGATGATGTTGGTGTTGAAGATGAGGTCTTGACTCTTCCTAATGCACAACAAGCTGTAGCACCATTGGCACCTACTTCGACATCACCTACAGCTAATCATCCTCAAGCTACAACATCATCTGTACATGCTGAAAATGAAGAAGGAGAAGAAGAAGTTTCAAAAGCCAAAGCTCCCTTGCATATTCAGAAAATGCATTCATCTGAACAAATGATTGGAGACCTAAATGAGAGAATCACCCGATTCAGGTTTATTCATTCTGACACTCATGCTCATTCTGCTTTAGTTGCCTCTTTTGAACCCAAAGATATATCTCATGCATTATCTGACGAATCTTGGATCAATGCCATGCATGAAGAATTAAAGAATTTTGAACGAAATAAAGTTTGGAAACTAGTCTCACCACCTCCTGATTTTAATGTAATTGGAACTAGATGGGTTTTCAAAAATAAACAAAGTGAGGATGGTGTTGTTGTTAGAAACAAGGCTAGATTGGTTGCTCAAGGTTACACTCAAATTGAAGGATTGGATTTTGATGAAACCTTTGCTCCTGTTACTAGAATTGAAGCCATTAGAACCCTTTTAGCTTTTGCTGCATCCAAAGGTTTCAAATTATATCAAATGGATGTGAAAAGTGCTTTTCTTAATGGCTACATAAATGAGGAGGTTTATGTCAAGCAACCACCTGGTTTTGAAAATCCGAAGTTCCCAAATCATGTGTTCAAACTGTCAAAAGCTTTGTATGGTTTGAAACAAGCCCCTAGAGCATGGTATGATAGGCTAAAAACCTTTTTACTTGAAAAGGGGTTTTCAATGGGAAAAGTTGACAAAACTCTCTTTTTACTTAAGCAAGGCAATGATCAACTGTTCGTTCAGATTTATGTTGATGATATTATCTTTGGTGGTTCCTCTCATGTTTTAGTATCTGAGTTTTCAGAAATCATGAGAAAGGAATTTGAGATGAGTATGATGGGTGAGTTGACATACTTTTTGGGATTACAAATCAAGCAAACGAAGGATGGTACTTTCGTGCATCAAAGCAAATACACAAAGGACTTGCTACATCGTTTTGGGATGGAAAACAGCAAACCAATCATGACACCCATGGAAAGCAATTGCACACTTGATCCGGATGAAGATGGTGAACCGGTTGATCAAAAGGAATATAGAAGCATGATAGGTTCACTTTTATACCTCACTGCATCAAGGCCAGATATTCAATTTGCTGTGTGCTTGTGTGCTCGGTTTCAAGCTTCCCCATGTGCTTCACATCGATAAGCTATCAAAAGAATTTTCAGGTATCTCCATGGTACTCAAGTTTTTGGCATTTGGCTTTCTGCTTCCTCATGCATTAGTTTAAGAGCTTTTTCTGATGCTGATTTTGGAGGATGTAGAATTGATAGAAAAAGCACATCTGGTACATGCCATTTCTTGGGTAACTCTCTTATTGCATGGTCATCAAGAAAATAATCTTTTGTTGCACAATCAACTGCTGAATCTGAATATGTGGCTGCTGCTAGTTGTTGTTCTCAAATTCTTTGGATAGTAGCTACACTTAAAGATTATGGGATTAATTTGGATAGTGTTCCTCTTTTGTGTGATAACACTAGTGCAATTTGCATTGCTAAGAACCCCGTGCAACACTCTAGAACAAAACACATTGACATCAGATTTCACTTTCTTAGAGATCATGTTGAAAAAGGAAATATTGTGCTTCACCATGTGGATACTTAACATCAATTGGCAGACATTTTCACAAAACATTTGTCCTCTTCTCGTTTTGCTTTCATTCGGGGAGAACTTGGGATTGTTCATCCAATGGGTTTGTTTTGAGGGGGAGTTTCCTTGCCAAGTTCTTTCACTTGATGAGCTTACTTTATCATATTTCTTTATATATTATGTAATTGTGCTAATATATGATAATCTAAATTGTTCCACTTGAACTAAAAATGACATTGCGGAATTCCTTGGTCTGATTGCCTATAGCTAAATACTCTATGGTATCTTACTCTTCTAGGCTTGATATTGAATCTTCTTGACAAATTTGGGCTATGAAGCAAGTGTGTTTTCAACTTTACTCTTTCATAAGACCTTTAATCACTTTTGCATGTTTACAATCAAAGAAAAAGGAAAAGGGAATCAATATAAGAAAAGGATTGTTAAAAGCAAAAGCTTCAAGTTATGTGCTTCAGGCTTGCTTTCCCTAAAAAGATAAGATGTATGCTTCAAGCATGCCATTCCCTCAAGATAAGATGTATGCTTCAAGCATGCCACTTCTGGAAAACAAAAGAAGTATGCTTCAAGCATGCCAATTCTAGAAAACAAAAGAAGTATGCTTCAAGCATGCCACATGCAGTTTACTGTTTAAAGATTAAATTGGTTTACTAAATTGGAGTTGAAACTACTTGCTCGCCCAGAGTTGTTAGTTGCTTCAATTTTGAGCCTTTGTTTTTCTACTAAGATCTTGTTTAGTACTTGGCTATAGTTGACTGTATTGAGGTTGAAATGCATGTCATTCCCTAACTTGTTAAAATCACATTAAGATCATGTATTTTGCATATTATGTGATATATAAGATTATATGATCGAATGAGCTCATCTTTTTCTATCTTGGCACTCCCTTATTTCTCCTTTGTGAAATCATTGCTACAGGGAAAATTTTTGAACATATTCTCTTTTTATTTGTACTCTTGATGAATCCATTGTCAAAGGGGGAGAAGTTTAAGAAAGAAGGGGGAGAAGTTTTTGGCAATTCTTGAGAACTTTGGAAGATTTGGACACCCTTTGAGAAATTAGGAGAATTTGGACCACATTGCACATTCATTCACATGTTTCTTGTTAGAGGGAGTTTTTCTCTGTAGTTTTAGTCAAAAGGGGAGATCTTGTGTTTTTCTTTTACTTCTGTTTCTAAACCTCTTGATTTCAATTTCTTTTGAAATGAATGCCAATGTTCAAATCCAAGTGGTGTTGCCAATGTTTTCATCAAGGGGGAGATTGTGAAATCATGTGCTGAAAAATTGGCTTATATTTGAATTTGCAAATATTGTTTTAGTGCTCGTGCGTGTTTGAATTTAGAAACAGAGAGTCTTCCTTTGGCGCCGGACTAAATTTCGCCTTGCGCCGGACCAAATTTTTTGGTCCGCCATCATCATGTTTTTGAGGATTCAAGTTAATTCAGAAACATCGTTTTTCCCATGTACGACAAACCAAGTTTTTTGGTCTGTCGTAAACATGTTGTTAACAACCTCATTTTCCCATGCACGACAAACCAAGTTTTTTGGTCTGTCGTAAACATGTTTTTGGCAACCTCATTTTCCCATGCACGACAAACCAAGTTTTTTGGTCTGTCGTAAACATGAATCTGAGTCCTTTTGTGCTAGACCAAGTTCTTGAAAAACAGTAATGTCAACGATTGGAGAACGGGCTCCCGCCGAGCTTGTTGAACGAGGGATCAACAGGGCCCCGTCGTACGAACCGGGGCGATCGTCCGAGCAATGCGAGATCGGGAGAAAGACACGCGGTGTTTATCCTGGTTCGGGCCTCTCACTGCCGAGATAATAGCCCTACTCCAGTATATTGTGTTTATGTGATTTTGCTTGCCCCCCCCCCGCAGATGTTCTTGGGGGGTTTAAATACAGGGGTTGAGGATACATAAAAGGTAACTACCCCCTAGATTTATGCGATGCGCCCATATCCGTGGCACCCACGATCTGTCGTCCTTGATCCGTGCGTTTTTTGAATTTCCGGTATGTCTTCCCCCTTGATTCCCGGCAGATTGATCGCTACCTTCCTTCTTAGTGGAATGACCGAGTCCCTCGACCACCTACCTGGGTACCACGGTCTTTTATCATATAGTCAATCCCCGACAGCTAGCCCCCGAGGTTCAAGCGGGGAGCCATCTGAGCTCGGGCTTCCCCTTGAGCCTAAAAAGACTCGAAGGAGGGATCAGACTCCTGTAGCGTCGTTTGCCCGCCATTCACGACCATCTCGTTACAAGGAGCGGGCTTGTCGCTATGGGGCGAGCATCGACTTGCTCGGCGCCCGAACAACCGTGCTATGGTTAAGTTATTCCTGGTTCCTTCTCCAAGAAGCCTTGTCGTAACGGTCTGGCAGTTTCTTGGGAGCCGTGCTTTTACTGGATGATTTTTACCATAACGGACAAGCGCCGTTTCGCGAACAGTCGCAGCATCATTAAATGCGCCTTTTTTCGGCCCCTTTTTTAACCCCGTCCGTCGTAAGAGAGCAGAGCTACGTTGCACATTGCTCGTTTCTTGCCCAGAATTTTCCAAAGAGCCTCAGAACCCTAGAACCCTTCTTCGTTCCCCTCCTCCCCTCAGCAATGGCACGTTTTGGAGATAGCCAGATGAACCAGAGGAGGCTCCAGGCGCTCGTGGACGACGGTCACGTCGACCCGAGCACTGGTCGAGCGCCTGGGGGTGATGAGACGCCGGCGCCGCGGGAGGGAGATATCGTCTCCTGCGAGCTATACGCCATCAACGGGCTTCGCTTGCCCGAGAGTGAGTTCCTTGTCTCCGTGCTCGCCTTTTGCGGGTGCGAGATTTCCCATCTCCACCCTAACTCCATCCTTGCCCTCGCGATCTTCTCCCACCTTTGCGAGGCGTTTGTGGGCGTGATCCCCACCGCCAGCCTTTTCTTCCACTTCTACTCCCCCTTCCGCACCGACCAGGACGGTCCCGCCGGCTGTGTCTACCTTCGTCTCCGGCCCAACCGACCATACGAGTACCCTCTCATCTCCATGAAGGACTCAGTGTCGGGCTGGGCCGACCTTTGGTTCTACCAGAAAAAGGGGGAAAGGAGCCAGTTGGTCTACACCGGGGAGGCCGCCCCGCCTACCGAGACGGCGCGCCCGCCCGTGCAGCCTGAGGAAGAGAGGATCCTCAGGACAATCAGTGAGCTCGCCCAAATGGGGCTCACTGGTCGGGACATTGCCCGGGATTTCACTTTCAACCGGGTGTCCCCCCTGCGGCGCCGTGAGCACCCGTTCTTCGAGGTGACCGGGTGGCAAGACATCACCCGTGAGGACAACGCAGGTATGCTCTTTGATTTCCCCTTCGAATGTTGCTGCTTCCCGGCAATTGGTCCTACTCTTTCTTTAAAACCTTTGGCCGTGTTGCAGCCCCGAGGACGGACTGGGTTGCCGAGAGGGTCACCGAGATGTTCGGCGCCCTAAAGGAGAAGGAGCTGAACCCCAATCGTCAGATCCCCAAGAACGTTTTCGACCGCAGTGACACGGTAAGTACTTCTGCATGCTTTTTGTCCGAGGAACGCTTCCCGAGCTTATGCTGCCCTGTTTCTGTTCGTAGGAGAAGGTCGCACTTGAGCTCGCCGTGTCGAGCGCAGAGCCGCTACCGCAAGGCGACACCCCAGCCAGGGGTGCACGCAAGATGACGGCGGGTCGAAGCCGCCGACCATCCTCCTCGCCTCCTCATGCTAAGCGCTCGAAGCGCCAAGCTTCGGCCAGGACCCCCACCACGCGACATTTGGAGTATGCCGACCGGAGGGAGGTAAGAGAGCTTCGAAATTGGTTTGCTGATTTCAAGCGAAAGAAACTGGAGCTGATGGGGCGACTGCAACAACTGGCCGAGCAGGCGAAAAAGGCCGAGGAGGCAGCCAGGTCCACCACGAGCAAGGAGCAGCTGGAGAGGCAAATCAAGGCCCTCCAAGATCAACTCGCTCAGGTCGTCGGGGACTCTGAGGATGTCGGGACCCGAATTTGCAAATCCGGACCCTCTGTGTATTCAGCACTAGTCCAGGAACGCGCTAGTGCACACAGTCTTAACATCGGTAAATATCACAATCATACCACTCGATACTAATAAAGTACTTTAATTAAATAGTCAAACTGGTTGCTCGACCTTATGGTCAAGTTACAAATATACGCCTACATGAAGAAACTTATTAAGAGAGAAATAGTAGCAAATGAAAAATAAGATAACTCGTGGCGCCATCCAAGATACCACAGGCAATGGCGGGCTCGCTCCCTAAGTAGACGGTTCCTCTTGGAGCTCCTCCTCCAAAGTCGGTGTAGTCTCCTCTTCAACTGTGTTGTATTGCGGCAAGGGTGAGTACTTGGTACTCGAGAAGTCATGCATGTAATGCAAGCTAATATACTATATGCATGGCTTGATACAAAGGAATAGCTCAAGGTATATTTGCGATGTGACATTTGACAAGTAGCATAAGTAGATTCGAAAGCAGTAGAAACAAGTAAAGCATAACTAACTTTTCAAGGAGTTTAATAAACATCTTTCCCATCCTAATCCACATTTCCATCAATCATCATTATTAAACCAAACCCAATCTTTCAAGTCCAAGTTATTTTCAAGAAAGTCTAACCCTTGACTGTAATTCCCGAGCGATGTCCAATACCACGGACACGGCTATTCGAATAGATTGTACACTCTGCAGAGGTTATGCACTTTACCCACAAGATACTAAACACCACAAAGGCGAGTTCCGTAACAAAGTCTTTCGGAAACTTCTAACAATACAAGTGGTCCTCCCGGTTGTTGCACGCTAACCCTTCCCTTAGCTAAGGCGAAGTTTAGGCCAACCAACCGTTAGATGGGTACCTGGCCGCAGCCCCGGTACGCTCCCCCGTACAACTTACACAAAGGGTGTAGTTTACCTCCTGAGGTCCCACAGGTACGTTATTAGCAACTTAATCAACTAGGTCCGTCCCATTACAGACATGTGGTTGCAAGATTGACTCAGTTCAAAGGCTTGCAAGGTTAAGTCCTTAGGGTGACCAGGGCAAGACTACCCGAAGAACCAAAACAACATCCCCAGTGCCACAACTGGCCCACCTGATCATTCTTGCCACATGCCCCGGTCAAAAGCTATTTATCAAACCCTAGTTGGTTACCATGCACCACGTGCCATCAACATCACATGATACCTTTCCAAAACAGGTTCAATATGTCATTAAGTCAATATTAACGTTTGATTGTCCAAAATCATGTCATGAGCACGTAGCAGGTCTAAGCCATATACTACAACGATCTACCAACCCATGTTGGCAATTTAGTAATGTCCAACTAATAATCCACAACTAGGGTGACAAGGGGTCATGGCACATATTTAAGTAATCAAGGTGTCATACAGCAATTAGGCATTTATCTAATTACCCATAATTAAGTAAAGCATTTTCTAATTTAAACTAGCATGCAATAATTTGAACCAAAATAGGTTTCAAAATGGGATCAACATGGTCAAAGCATAACTTGCCTTCAAAAAGTACTTGTTCTTGGTCTTGAGTTGGATCCTGAGTCAATACTTCTCCTTCGAATCCCTCCGGCACTTCAACGTCTACTCGTAAAGCGTGCAAATAGCAATACACGAATAAACAATAGGCAAAAAGTGTCCAAACATCCAAATAAAATCCATAAACAGAGAGAACATAATTTTATGAATTTTTAGGAACTGGAATCGTCAAATTCGGAGTTAAAATGCAAAAGTTATAGCATTTTAAATTTAAATAATCAATTAAATAATATTACAGAGGAAAACTTTACTCCAAAAATTAAATAAAATTCATAATTAGGTAGATCTCAATTTTATACAAATTTAGAAATTTGAATCACTCAAATCGGAGTTGAAACGCAAAAGTTATAAGCGTTTGAAGTTTGAATCAAAATCTGAAATCATTAATCCGAATTAATAAATCATTTTCTTTTTCGGAAATTAATTATTGCGTCAGCAAGGACACGTGGCAGTCTCTGATTGGGCGGCTAACGTCAGCCGGTCCATAGACGTGGTCCATGGTTTGGCTCGGTCCACGGCTCCACGTGTCGGCGGTGGCGGCTTCGGGTAGCGTCATTCTTTGGCGTCGGCCGAGGCTCGGCCACGGTGCTGACGGGTGGGACCCACTGGTGACGTCATCGCCGACGTCACTACACGGCTGGGGTGGCCGCTGACGTGCGGGCCCGCCATGACGTCATCGTGACATCATGGTGCGGTTTGGTCGCGTCGCTGACACGCGGGCCCGGCGTGTCAGCGTCACACGCACGGGTGCGCTGACCGCGGCGGTCAAGCTCCCCGTCACGTGGCGCAATCTCGTCCGTTGATTTGAAAATCAACGGCCCAGATTAGATCTGGACTCACGCGTTTGGGGTGAACACGTTTGATCTAGACCGTTGGATCTAGATCCAACGGTCGAGATTGGATCTGGGATTTTGGACGGGATCTCACCGTGAGATGACGTGGCGTGATCTGGGACGTTGGATCTGGATCGGATGGCTGAGGGAGCTCGAAGTCCGGCGATGGCGAGCGGCGGCGCTGGGTCACCGGCGCAGGGGACGATGACGTAGCCGACGGCGTTTCAGACGCGCTCCGGCGACGTGGGTGGTGCTCACCAACGCGGCTTGCTCTCACGGTTCCGGATCTGGGGTCAACGGTGACGGAGGATGACGGAGACGGCGGCTATCGGCGAAAAACCGCGGCGGCACCTTCTCCTAACTTCGGCGAGCTCTAGCGGCGCAACCACGGCGGCTCAGGCGAGGTGAGTTAGGGCTACGGGTGCGCAATGAAGCGGGCTTCACGATGGCGGCGACGGCGCAATAAATAGGGGCCTCGGCTTCCGTGTATCGCGCGGAGACCGAGGTCGACACGGCTGCGGCGGCGGAGTCCGAATCCCATTCGGATTGGGTGACGTGGATCAACGTGAGCCGTTGGATCTCAATCCAACGGTCACGGGCTAGGGTTCGGGTCGGACTCGGGCGAGCTGGCTGGCTCGGTCGGGCTCGGGTCCGGCGACGTGGCTCAATCGTGGCCGTTGGATCAAGATCCAACGGTCACGCGGGTTTGGGTTCGGCCGAGCGGGTTCGGCTGGACCAACTGGCGCGAGTCGGACTCGAGTCTGACTCGGACTCGGGTCCGGTCGGAGGAACAGTAAAACCAACTCGATTTAATTAATCCAATTAAATTCTCAGAAATTCAATTAAATCATTAAAAATAGCAAAAGACTCAGAAAAATTCTGGAAAATATTTTGGAACATTTTGGACTCAAATAAAATATCTCCAACAAAATTTTATTTGCAAATTTAAATTCTTTAATTATTTTAAAATGGAATAAATTCAAATAAATTCCAAAAATTCACCAAAGTGCCAAATCACACATGAATTTAAGAAAAGCAAAATTTTGGGGTGTTACAAACCTCCCCCTTAACAGAATCTCGTCCCCAAGATTCAGGGCTAACTAAGGAATAGGTTCGGAAACTCTTTCTTCAAATCCTCTTCTCGTTCCCAAGTTGCTTCACTCTCCGCATGGTTGCTCCATTGAACTCTACAGAAACGGGTTGACTTGTTCCTCGTCTCTCGATCCATTGTGTCTAGAATCTTCACGGGATGCTCCTTGTAAGTCAAATCTTCTTGCAACTCAATTGACTCTAGCGGTGTCTGTTCCTCAGGTACTCGGAGACACTTCTTCAACTGGGACACGTGGAACACGTCATGCACTCCTGCTAATGACTGCGGTAACTCCAGCTGGTAAGCAACTTCGCCTCTGCGGCTCAAAATCTTAAATGGTTCAACATAACGGGGTGCAAGTTTCCCTTTGGCATGGAACCTCTTAACTCCCCTGAGAGGCGTAACTCTGAGGTATACAAAGTCTTCTGGTTCAAAACTCAAATCCCGGCGACGATTGTCAGCATAACTCTTCTGTCGTGATTGGGCTATCTTCAACCTTTCCCTAATCATGGCAATCGCTTCTTCACTTCTTGAAGAATATCAGGCCCGAAGACACGGCGCCACCGGTCTCATTCCAGCTTTAATGGCGTCCGGACAGGTCGACCATACAAAGTGCCTCAAAAGGTGACATCTCAGAAACTAGCCTGGTAACTATTGTTGTAATCGAACTCCGCGTCACGGCAAACTCTTATCCCAAGAGGTAGCATAAGCCAATGCACATGCTCTTAGCATATCCTCTAGAATCGATTGACTCTTTCGATTGCATCCGTCCGTGCGTGGATGATAGGTCATCAAGTTCAAACGAATTCCCATGGCTTCATGCAACTTATTCCAGAACCTTGAGGTAAATTGGGTACCTCTGTCCGATACAATCCTTTTTGGCACTCCGTGCAAACAGACGATCCTGATCATATACAACTCTGCTAACTTATCCCCCGAGTAAGTTGTCTTCACAGGAATAAAATGGGCGACCTTGGTCAAGCGATCCACTATAACCCATGTGGAGTCATAACCTCCTTGAGTCTTAGGCAAACCGGTAATGAAATCCATTCCGACTTCCTCCCACTACCACTCAGGTATTTTCAGCGGTTGCAACAATCCTGCTGGTCTCTGATGCATTGCCTTGACTCTCTGGCATACGTTGCACAATGCAACATGCTCGGCAACTTCACGCTTCATGCTCGACCACCAGAATCTCTCCTTCAAATCCTGATACATCTTGGCACTTCCTGGGTGAATTGAATACTTGGAGTCATGGGCTTCCTCCAAAATCAGTTGCTTTAATTCCTTCTTGTTGGGCACGCAAATCCGATCCTTCATCCATAGCGTGCCCTGCTCATCTAGCTTGAAGTCCTTTGCCTTGCCTTCCCCCATTTTGGACATAATCCTGCAGCTCTTGTCATCATCCTTCTGTCCTTCCCGAATCTGATCCTCCAGGGTGGGTTTTACTTCCAATGCGGCCAAGAATCCGCTAGGTACCACCTCAATCTTCATTCTCTGAAATTCCTAGCATAGCTCATCCTGAGTCGTGGCTATCAACATATTCACGGTATGGCTTTTTCGACTCAAGGCATCGGCAACTACGTTTGCCTTCCCTGGATGGTAATGGATTCCAACATTGTAATCTTTAATCAACTCTAACCATCTCCTTTGCCTCATATTCAGATCCGACTGGGTGAATATGTACTTAAGGCTCTTATGATCCGTGTACACTTCACATCTGTTCCCGATCAGATAGTGACGCCATATCTTCAAGTCATGCACTACGGCAGCTAACTCTAGGTCATGTGTCGGGTAATTCTCCTCATGCGGCCTCAACTGCCTTGATGCATAGGCAACAACCTTTCTGTTCTGCATCAGCACACATCCAAGTCCTTGGCGCGATGCATCACAATAGATATCAAAGCTTTGATTGACATCCGGCAGGACTAACACTGGTGCTGATGTCAATCTCGTCTTCAGTTCTTGGAATCCTTTCTCGCACTCTGGCGTCCATGCAAACTTCTTCTCTTTTTTCAGCAATTGCGTAAGAGGTCTCGCAATTGTCGAAAAGCCTTCAATGAAACGGCGGTAGTAACCTGCCATTCCAAGGAAAATCCGGATCTGGGTCACAGTCTTCGGCTGCTCCCAATGTAACACAGCTTCTACCTTGCTTGGATCAACGGTGACCCCTTCTGCGGTCATTACATGTCCGAGGAACTCCACCTTGTCCTTCCAAAAATCACACTTGCTGAACTTGGTGAAGAGTTGCTGTTCCCTCAGCTTTTCCAATACTCGCCTCAAGTGTTCGGCATGCTCATCCTCTGTCTTGGAGTAGATTAGGATATCATCTATGAACACAACAACAAACTTGTCCAAATATTCCATGAACACCTTATTCATCATATTCATGAAATATGCTGGCGCATTCGTCAGACCAAAGGACATAACAGTAAACTCGTAATGTCCGTATCTTGACGAGAATGCGGTCTTCAGGATATCTTCTGATCGGATCTTCAACTGATGGTATCCCGATCTTAGATCAATCTTGGAGAAAACTCCGGCTCCTCTCAGCTGGTCAAACAAATCATCAAACCTGGGTAGCGGATACTTATTCTTCACGGTGACTTCATTAAGTGCACGGTAGTCAATGCACATCCTGAAACTCCCGTCCTTCTTCTTGACAAACAAAACTGGCGCTCCCCATGGCGACGAACTCGGTCTGATAAATCCTTTCTCCATTAACTCTTCAAGTTGCTTTTTCATCTCTACCAATTCTTCGGTGGACATCCGATAAGGTCTCTTTGCTATCGGTGCTGTACCAGGTACAAGCTCTATCACAAACTCTATATCCCTGTCCGGTGGCATACCAGGTAGATCTTCAGGAAAAACATCTGGGTACTCATTCACCACCGAGACATCTTCTATGCTGATTGCCTGGGTACTGTTAACCATCAACTGTCCATCTCTAACTGCAGTAGCTTGAAATTCCACTTTCTTTCCACACGGGCTCTCAACTGAGATAGTCCTTTGCCCACAATCCAACACGGCTCTGTGCTTGGATAACCAATCCATTCCCAAAATAACATCTAAGGTCTGGGTCTCCAAAATAATAAGGTTCGCTAGGAACTCTATCCCATCTATTAATATTCTTACCCCAGAACATCCTACTTTCGTTCGGAGTTCGGAACCAGGGGTTTGAACTAAAAGCATGCATTTAAGTCTTGCAATCTCCAAATCATTTTTAGCAGCAAAGCCTTGTGAAATAAACGAATGCGAAGCTCCAGAATCAAACAAAACTGTTGCAGGTACTGAGTTGACTAGCAACTTACCCAGTACGACGTCCGTGGCATTTTGCAGTGCATCTGCGGTGACATGGTTGACTCGGCCTCTCACCACAGTCTGGGGTGTGGCTCCTGATGCTGGCGTCCTGGCTGGTGTGGATCCCAGATTTAAGCGGACTGGGGTCACTCCTGCTGTCTTCTTTGGACAACTGTTGGCAAAGTGTCCTGGCTCGTTGTAGTTGTAGCAGCGTCTCACTGTTCTTGCCGACGCTCGAGCGGCGTTTCGGCTGGCCGGGTCTGATAGTTACGATTGATGGGTCTTGGTGCTTTGGTGACGGTGTCCTTGTTGCATTCTCGTGGCTGGAATCAAAAACTGAGTTGGCACAACCTCAAACGTTGCTGCGCTTCCTCGACGCGATCACGATGCCGCATCCTGCGCTTCTGTTCTCATCCAGTTCCTTGCGCTTGTCCTTAAGAATAAGCGCCTTATTCACCAGCCTCGGAAATCTGAAAGGTGTGGGTGATCAATCTCACCTGCAATCCCGAGTTAAGTCCCTTCATGAAGCGAGGACTGCGGCTTTATCTGTCGCTACATCCTCATGTGCGTAGCGTGCAAGCTGTGTGAACTTGTTCAGGTATTCGGCCACTGGCTGATTACCTTGCTTCAGTGCTCTGAACTCCTCCTTCTTGAGATCCATGATTCCTTCCGGCACGTGATACTGAAGGAACGCAACTGTGAACACCTCCCAAGTGATGTCCTGAAGGTTCTCTTGTGTGGCACAGAAGTTCTCCCACCATTCAGCGGCTGTTCCTTCCAACTGATGGGAAGCGTAGAGTACCTTCTCATTTCCCTTGCATTGAGCGATGTGTAACTTCCTCTCAATTGACCTTAACCAATCATCGGCTTCCAATGGATTGGCATTCCCAGAGAAAGTGGGTGGGTGAGTCCTCATAAACTCTGACAGTCTTGTATTCTGGCGTTGTCCCTGATTAACTTGATTAGCAGTGGCCTGAGCAGTGACGTGTTGCATCTGTTGCATCATAGCATGCATCAACTGAGTCTGAGCAGCAAGAAATGCTCCAAAATTCTGCATGTCTAGTGGCGGTGCTGGTGCTCCATCATTGGGGTTTTCTGCTGGGCGAGAACCACTTCCATTGCCTCAAGGTTTCCGCGAGTGTTCACCATCTGTGGTTTGCTCTAGGTTTTAGAGATGAGAGGGAAACAAGAATAGGCAAGTAATATGGAACTTATGCGGGGCGAAAGGTGTAACTTAAAGTCCAACTTTATTATTTTAATCAATAGTAACTTGGTATGGTTGCTTACAATGCCTAGGGGCCTTGCAACACATACTGCACACTCAGGAAGCAATGAAAATCCAAATCGAACTAACACTGGAGTCTAACGCCTAAAGGGTGACTCTTTATTCTATGACGCGACTCGGCGAAGGAGTCTCACTATAGAACCTACGCTCACTCATCGAGAAAACCTCCACGGCCTGGGTACGGATGCTGCGGCATAGGCGCGAAACGATTGCCATGTCCAGCAACTGTGTCATCTGTGGTAGTCGAAGAAGCAGTGTCCTCCTCAAGCTCCGACTCCTCCGGGTCTGGCTCGTGCAGCTCGAGCATTGGCTCTGGCTCTGGTGCGGACAATACCGTCTCTAACTCTCCAATCCTTTGCAGAAGGTGTGACACATACTCTTGAGCTTCCCGCCATCTGTTCTTCTCTGTCGTGATCTCCTTGCGGGCCTTCTGTAGCTCCTGGCTTGTATCATCGAGTACATCCTCCTGGGCGACAACAAGTCGTGCCAACTGTGTAACCATGGCATTCTCATCCTGAATCGTCTTCAGGTCAAGAAGATTATTACTGCGCGGATGATATCGGAACACCGTGCTCTCCAACTCTCTGGCGTAGATGCGGGTAATGTGCCGCATTGCTCGTCGCGACACCTCCTGGATACCCATCTGCATTGTAGACCTCATGGCAGTGCAGTGTATCGGGCGATTGCCTGGGCCCTTCTTCCTAGCAGGTACCACAATCCTCACGTCACAAGCCTTCCAAGATCAACTTTACCCACAAGCAAGGAGGCAGCCAGGTCCACCACGAGCAAGGAGCAGCTGGAGAGGCAAATCAAGGCCCTCCAAGATCAACTCGCTCAGGTCGTCGGGGACTCTGAGGATGTCGGGACCCGAATTTGCAAATCCGGACCCTCTGTGTATTCAACACTAGTCCAGGAACGCGCTAGTGCACACAGTCTTAACATCGATAAATATCACAATCATACCACTCGATACTAATAAAGTACTTTAATTAAATAGTCAAACTGGTTGCTCGACCTTATGGTCAAGTTACAAATATACGCCTCGCAGGGCGAAACTTATTAAGAGAGAAATAGTAGCAGCGGAAAAATAAGATAACTTCGTGGCGCCATCCAGTATACCACAGGGAACTGACTGGGCTCGCTCCCTAAGTAGACGGTTCCTCTTGGAGCTCCTCCTCCAAAGCTGGTGTAGTCTCCTCTTCAACTGGTGTTGTATTGCGGCAAGGGTGAGTACTTGGTACTCAGCAAGTCATGCAATGTAATGCAAGCTAATATACTATATGCATGGCTTGATACAAAGGAATAGCTCAAGGTATATTTGCAGTAAACAGCATTTGACAAGTAGCATAAGTAGATTCGAAAGCAGTAGAAACAAGTAAAGCATAACTAACTTTTCAAGGAGTTTAATAAACATCTTTCCCATCCTAATCCACATTTCCATCAATCATCATTATTAAACCAAACCCAATCTTTCAAGTCCAAGTTATTTTCAAGAAAGTCTAACCCTTGACTGTAATTCCCGAGCGATGTCCAATACCGCGGACACGGCTATTCGAATAGATTGTACACTCTGCAGAGGTTATGCACTTTACCCACAAGATACAGTCAAACACCACAAAGGCGAGTTCCCGTAACAAAGTCTTTCGGAAACTTCTAACAATACAAATGGTCCTCCCCGGTTGTTGCACGCTAACCCTTCCCTTAGCTAAGGCAAAGTTTAGGCCAACCAACCGTTAGATGGGTACCTGGCCGCACTCTGACGCTCCCCCGTACAACTTACACAAAGGGTGTAGTTGACCTCCTGAGGTCCCACAGGTACATTATTAGCAACTTAATCAACTAGGTCCGTCCCATTACAGACATGTGGTTGCAAGATTGACTCAGTTCAAAGGCTTGCAAGGTTAAGTCCTTAGGGTGACCAGGGCAAGACTACCCGAAGAACCAAAACAACATCCCCAGTGCCACAACTGGCCCACCTGATCATTCTTGCCACATGCCCCAGTCAAAAGCTATTTATCAAACCCCAGTTGGTTACCATGCACCACGTGCCATCAACATCACATGATACCTTTCAAAAACAGGTTCAATATGTCATTAAGTCAATATTAACGTTTGATTGTCCAAAATCATGTCATGAGCACGTAGCAGGTCTAAGCCATATACTACAACGATCTACCAACCCATGTTGGCAATTTAGTAATGTCCAACTAATAATCCACAACTAGGGTGACAAGGGGTCATGGCACATATTTAAGTAATCAAGGTGTCATACAGCAATTAGGCATTTATCTAATTACCCATAATTAAGTAAAGCATTTTCTAATTTAAACTAGCATGCAATAATTTGAACCAAAATAGGTTTCAAAATGGGATCAACATGGTCAAAGCATAACTTGCCTTCAAAAAGTACTTGTTCTTGGTCTTGAGTTGGATCCTGAGTCAATACTTCTCCTTCGAATCCCTCCGGCACTTCAACGTCTACTCGTAAAGTGTGCAAATAGCAATACACGAATAAACAATAGGCAAAAAGTGTCCAAACATCCAAATAAAATCCATAAACAGAGAGAACATAATTTTATGAATTTTTAGGAACTGGAATCGTCAAATTCGGAGTTAAAATGCAAAAGTTATAGCATTTTAAAGTTTAAATAATCAATTAAATAATATTACAGAGGAAAACTTTACTCCAAAAATTAAATAAAATTCATAATTAGGTAGATCTCAATTTTATACAAATTTAGAAATTTGAATCACTCAAATCGGAGTTGAAACGCAAAAGTTATAAGCGTTTGAAGTTTGAATCAAAATCTGAAATCATTAATCCGAATTAATAAATCATTTTCTTTTTCGGAAATTAATTATTGCGTCAGCAAGGACACGTGGCAGTCTCTGATTGGGCGGCTGACGTCAGCTGGTCCATAGACGTGGTCCATGGTTTGGCTCGGTCCACCGTGGACTCGGTCCACCGTGGACTCGGTCCACGGCTCCACGTGTCGCTGACAGGTGGCCCCCTCGGGTGACGTCATTCTTGGCGCCAGAGGCTCACCACTGCCGACGGGTGGGACCCGCGGTGACGTCATCGGCGTCACTACATGGTCGGGGTGGCGCTAACGCAGTGCGGGCGCCATGACGCCATCGCGGACGTCATGGTGCGGTTTGGTCGCGTCGGCCGACACGCTGCCGGCGTGTCGGCGTCACACGCACGGAGTGCGGCCGATCGCGCGGTCAAGCTCCCCGTCACGTGGCGCAATCTCGGCCGGTGATTTGAAAATCAACGGCCCAGATTAGATCTGGACTCACGCGTTTGGGGTGAACGCGTTTGATCTGGACCGTTGGATCTAGATCCAACGGTCGAGATTGGATCTGGGATTTTGGATGGGATCTCACCGTGAGATGACGTGGCGTGATCTGGGACGTTGGATCTGGATCGGACGGCTGAGGGAGCTCGAAGTCCGGCGATGGCGAGCGGCGGCGCTCGGTCACCGACGCAGGGGACGATGACCTAGCCGACGGCGTTTCGGACGCGCTCCGGCGACGTGGGTGGTGCTCACCGACGCGGCTTGCTCTCACGGTTCCGGATCTGGGGTCAACGGCGACGGAGGACGACGGAGACGGCGGCTATCGGCGAAAAACCGCGGCGGCACCTTCTCCTAACTCCGGCGAGCTCTAGCGGCGCAACCACGGCGGCTCAGGCGAGGTGAGTTAGGGCTACGGGTGCGCAATGAAGCGAGCTTCACGATGGCGGTGACGGCGCAATAAATAGGGGCCTCGGTTTCCGTGTATCGCGCGGAGACCGAGGTCGACACGGCTGCGACGGCGGAGTCCGAATCCCATTCGGATTGGGTGACGTGGATCAACGTGAGCCGTTGGATCTCAATCCAACGGTCACGGGCTAGGGTTCGGGTCGGACTCGGGCGAGCTGGCTAGCTCGGTCGGGCTCGGGTCCGGCGACGTGGCTCAATCGTGGCCGTTGGATCAAAATCCAACGGTCACGCGGGTTTGGGTTCGGCCGAGCGGGTTCTACCGACCAATCAAGCGCGAAGTCGGACTCGAGTCCGACTCGGACTCGAAGTCCGACTTCGGACTCGGTCCGGCCGAGGAACAAGAAACCAACTCGATTTAATTAATCCAATTAAATTCTCGTAAATTCAATTAAATCATTAAAAATAGCAAAAGACTTAAAATTCCAAAAATTCTGGAAAATATTTTGGAACATTTTGGACTCAAATAAAATATCTCCAACAAAATTTTATTTGCAAATTTAAATTCTTTAATTATTTTAAAATGGAATAAATTCAAATAAATTCCAAATAAATCCAAATAAATTCCAGAAAATTCCAAAAATTCACCAAAGTGCCAAATCACACATGAATTTAAGAAAAGCAAAATTTTGGGGTGTTATAGAGGAGGAGGAAGAGGATGAGGGCACCTTTGCCCTGGTTAGAAGGAGCAGAAGGTCGTCGCCCCGACCAACTTCGGCGCTAGAGGGGGTCAACATGGACGAGGTCGACCCGGCGATGGCACGAACTAGTGACGCTACCGCAGAGCACGCCATGGCCATCGCCGAGGCCTACGAGGCCGCCGCGGGCAGGACGCCTGTGGCTCAAAGCGAGGAAGCCGAGGGTGAGGACGCTGCTCGCCGAGCGGAAGGTAAGCCTCGCGTGATTTCTTTGCTGAGTTTCTTTGTTTTTGCTGCGGTTTTTCCGGGCAAACCCCACTCCGCTTGGTGTGGGTGTGATAGCTCGAATGCTGTCCTTGGACTTTCATCAAATGGCTGAAAGCATTCTCGACTCTGTAGTTGACGCCGAGCTCGACCGCATCCTTGATCAAGTGATGGCCGAGGATGAGGGGGAGCCGGCGCCGGCCGCGCTCCCGGAGGGAAACGAGCTTCGTCCGGCGAACGTTGAGTCTCCTCCGGCCGCAGAGGAGCAAGACCCGCAAGGGGCCGAGGACCAAGGGGCCATGGCCTTGGTCCCTTGCGAAGGGACCGGCGTGGTGCCAAGCACGGGCGAGGCCCAGACGACGGGCTCCGAAGGCCAGGAGTTGGTCGTGCTCGACCAGCCGTCTCTGGCCACGGGCCAAGGAGAGGAGGAGTTGGTCGTCGCCGACCAGCTGCCTCTGGCCGCGGGCCAAGGAGAGGAGGAGTTGGTCATCGTCGACCACCTCGCCGCGAACCTGCGGCGAGACGCTCGCGGTTACGCCCGCCCAGCGCGCGGCCGGCAGGGGAAGGTGGCTATGAGCCGCAAACCCTCGGGGAGGATCAGCCTCAGGGCAACCGAGAGATGGTCGAGGAAGAGGCCGCTGCCGGCCTCTTGGGTGCGCCGGGTGCCCAGGAGAAGCAGGACCTTGGTGTGGCCGTTCGGGGCCAGGATGACTCAGAGTGGGTCAATCCTTTCTTCCGAGCCGGTGCGACCGACCGCCAGCGGCTCCAGGACAAGTTGGTTAGCCGTGCTCTTCTAGTGAGTACTTCACGCTCCTTTCTTTCGTACGAAGAAAAGCTTTTGAAGGTGTCTGTAACCCATCTTTTTGCTCGCAGTTTGCTGCCAAGGCCATGGAGGACATCGACGCCTCCACGGTTTCCGCAGAAGAGTACTGGAGGTACCACCACGACCAAGACACCAAGATCGCCGATCTTGAGTGCCGGGTCTCCGAGGTGCACGCCTCCGACCAGAAGGAACTGGAGTCGGCGAGGAGCCTTATAGCCGAGCTTCGGGACCAACTCCTCCAGAGCGAAACAACAAGGAGCACATCAGCGCGAAGGTGTGCCGAACTCGAGGAGGAGCTGGTGAAGCTACGGCAAGAGGTCCCTGACCTGCACCGCGATGCCCAACGAGCTCAGGAGCGCGAGGAGGCCCAGCTCAAGGAGGCGCAGCGTCTTCGGGAAAGCGCGGCCGAAGGTCGCTCGGCCCGGCGGAAGGTTTTGGACCTCGAGGCTGAGGTCGACTCCCTTAAGGAGGAGCTTGCTGCCCTCCAGGCCGAACGTAGGAATTAGTTTTTAGATACCCTTCTTTTTCCTTTTGCTCGTGCAGACCTGTAAAAAACTTTTTTGGTTGTTTGAACAAGATCAAGAAAGGTTAGAACCTTGCTTACTTTTTCCCGACCTTGCGTGGTTGTTCGAAGTTCGCCCTGCAGAAATAATGACAACAGGAGAGATCAAGGTTCCTGCACGGAGGCAAGACACTTTAAGCAAAGAATCGAAAGAATCAGATCAAGAGAAAAAACCCCGTGAAAAGGATGAATCGTCCCTACTGCACGGAGCCCCCGCTATGGACAAAGGTCATGCCCTAAAAGTTGTGGGCACGAGTTTGTTCATAGGAGAGTAAAAAAACTTTGAATACGATTCGTCGGAAAAGGTCGGGTAGGTGGTCGAGGGAGAGAATTGATGCGCGCGAGCATTGTTACGCGCGCAGGGCAGACAGGCTCGTACCGAAAATACGTAGAGTCACCAAAAACCGAGTAGGCACTGTTCTGGACTTAGAGGATGTTCGCGACCGATCGTTCATGCAGTGAAGAGCTACTGCGAAAGGTGATCGGACGGGCGAATGGCCAGCCGGTGCCCAAGAGGGATGGTGCGTACGTATTGTTGGCTAAGCTCGCTTGCCACAACGGCAGTCCACGAAGCTCTCGGAAAGAACGAGGAAAATGATAGAGGGGAAAAGAAACTGTTTTGGTAAAAGAAGCGCAGCGGGTGCGAGATAGAGATACACGCTTAAACATAGAATTTACACAGTTGATCAATGTTCCAGGTGTTGGTGAGCTCCCGACCGTCTTCCATCGCAAGGCGAACAGCCCCCGGGCGTGTTGCGGATACGACCGTGTAGGGGCCCTCCCATCTTGGGGTCAGCTTGTTGGCTTTTGACAGGTCTTGAACTCTTCGTAAGACCATGTCGCCAACTTGCAGGCCCTTGGTCGAACCGATTTGGCCGCATGCCTACGAAGAGCCTGTAGGTAAACCGCAGACCGGAGCAACGCCCGTTCTCGTGTTGCCTCCATGAGGTCTAGGTCGACGAGCTGCTCGACCTCCTGATCGATGGAATCGACCAGTTGCACCCTTGGGGAACCCAGCACAATTTCTGCAGGCAGAATAGCTTCTGAACCATAAACAAGTTGGAAAGGGGTTTCGCCCGTGGCCCGACTTGTCGTGGTGCGAACTGACCAAAGAACAGCGAGTAGCTCGTCCACCCACTGCTGCCTGTGCTAATTGAGGCTCTTGAAGACCCTCTTTTTTTATGCCTTGAACTAATTGCCCATTTGCTCGTTCGGCCGCTCCGTTGCTCTGTGGATGCGCCATAGAGGCGAAACAGACCTTGGTCCCGATCTAATCGCAGTAACTTTGGAACAATTCACTGGTGAATTGGGTTCCGTTGTCCGTGATGAGTCGGTTGGGTATCCCAAACCGGGTTACCACATTGCTTCGGAGGAACCTCTTGGCTGCTTGAGCCGAGATGGTTGAGACGGGTTCGGCCTCTATCCACTTGGTGAACGTATTGATGGCCACGAGCAAGTATTTGCAGCCTTTCCGACCCCGGGGGAAAGGTCCGAGGACGTCGAGTCCCCAGGTCGAGAACGGCCATGAGAGTGGTATGGTTTGCAGGGCATACGCCGGTTGACGGACTTTGCCAGCATGAAACTGGCATGCTCGACAGGTCATTACGATCGACCGTGCATCCGTCAAGGCCGTAGGCCAATAGTAACCCAATCGGAAGGCCTTGCTCACAAATGTTCTGAACGACGAGTGAGCTCCGCACATTCCTTCATGGATGTCATGAAGAAGGTACTGGCCTTCCTCTTGAGAGATGCACTTGGATAGGATTCCTAATGCACCTTTTCGGTATAGGTCGCCTTCGATCAGTTTGTACTGAGAAGATCACCTTGTTAGCCGGGAACGCTCGGCTTCTTCCTCGGGCAATGTCCCATGCGCAAGATATTGGACGAATGGCGTCATCCAACTTGCATTTTGCTTGAGGAAGGAGACCCTACCGTCGGCCTCTGATGCCTCCTCTTCAGAGGGAATGGAGGGCTTATATAGGTGCTCGATAAGCACCCCCACCGGGGCGGTAATTTGAGTGGAACTGACCTTGGACAACTGATCGGCCAGGGAATTGTCCTTCTTGGGGATGTAGAGTACTTCGAAATTCCTGAAGTACTTCTCCATCTTCCTTACTTCGACCAGGTAAAGCGCCATTGAGGTATCAGAACACTAATACTCCTTGTTGACCTGGTTCACGACCAACTGTGAATCGCCCATCACAGTGAGCTGTTGGACTCCTAACGATTTACACGCTCGAAGTCCGGCCAAGAGGCATTCATATTCTGCCGCGTTGTTGGTCGCAGCGAAATGCAATTGGACGGCGTACTGAAATTGTTCTCCATCTGGGGAGACCAAAACGAAGCCAGCCCCTGAGCGCTCGTATGCTTGGGACCCGTCGAAAAACATGGTCCAATGGTTTTCCCTTGATCCGGTGGTCTCGCTGGCTAGTGGAGCTGGAGCCGACCACTGCCACGAAGTCGGCCAGAATTTGGGACTTAATCGCCGTTCGGCTGGAGAATGCTATCTCGAATTCGGCTAGCTCCATGGCCCACTTAGCAATACGACCACTGGCGTCCTGGTTTTTCAAGATCTCCCTGAGCGGGAAACTGGTTGGTATCACGATTTTGTGTGCTTGAAAGTAATAGCGCAGCTTTCTGGAAGCCATTAGTAATGAATACAAGATCTTTTGGACTTCGGGGTAACGCTCCTTTGGCCCGTGTAGTACTTCGTTAACATAATAGATGGGACGTTGGACACCGTCCCTCTCCACCGTTAGTACTGCACTTACAGCCTATGGGGTTGCCGCTAGGTATAGCAGCAATTCTTCCCCCGTTTGAGGCGTGACCAGGACGGGCGGTTTGGAAATGTACTGTTTCAGCTCTTAGAAAGAGCGATTAGCTTCTTCCGTCCACGTAAAGCCATCGTGCTTACAAAGGGCTTTAAAGAAAGGCAACCCTCGCTCCCTGTCAGGACCCCGAATTTGCAAATCCGGACCCTCTGTGTATTCAGCACTAGTCCAGGAACACGCTAGTGCACACAGTCTTAACATCGGTAAATATCACAATCATACCACTCGATACTAATAAAGTACTTTATTTAAATAGTCAAATCAAGTTACTCGACCTTATGGTCAAGTTACAAATGTATGATTTCGCAGGGCTAAACTTATTAAGAGAGAAATAGTAGCAATGAAAATCAAATAACCGTGGCGCCATCCAGTATACCATAGGCAACTGACTGGGCTCGCTTCCCTAAGTAGACGGTTCCTCTTGGAGCTCCTCCTCCAAAGCTGGTGTAGTCTCCTCTTCAACTGGTGTTGTATTGTGGCAAGGGTGAGTACTTGGTACTCAGCAAGTCATGCACAGAATGCAAGCTAATATACTATATGCATGGCTTGGTACAAAGGAATAGCTCAAGGTATTTTTGCAGTAAACAACATTTAACAAGTATCATAAGTAGATTCGAGCAGTAGAAACAAGTAAAGCATAAATAACTTTTCAAGGAGTTTAATAAACATCTTTCCCATCCTAATCCACATTTCCATCAACATCATTATTAATCCAACCCAACCTTTCAGATCCAAGTTATTTTTGAGAAAATCTAACTCTTGATCAGTAATTCGGCGATGTCCAATACCGCGGACACGGCTATTCGAATAGATTCTACACTGCAGAGGTTATGCACTTTACCCACAAGATACAATCAAACACCACAAAGGCGAGTTCCCAGTAACAAAGTTTTTCTAAACTTCTAACAATACAAGTGGTCCTCCCTGCTATTGCACACTAACACTTCCCTTAGCTAAGGCGAAGTTTAGGCCAATCAACCGTTAGATGGGTACCTGGCCTCACCCCGACGCCCCCCGCATAACTTACACAAAGGGTGTAGTTGACCTCCGAGGTCCCACAGTGCGTTATTAGCAACTTAGTCAACTAGGTCCGTCCCATTACAGACATGTGGTTGCACGTTAGACCCAGTTCAAAGGCTTGCAAGGTTAAGTCCTTAGGGTGACCAGGGCAAGACTACCCGAAGAACCAAATCAACATCCCCAATGCCACAATTGGCCCACCTGATTATTCTTGCCACATGCCCCTGTCGAAAAACTATTTATCAAACCCCAGTTGATTACCATGCACCACGTGCCATCAACATCACATGATACCTTTCCAAAACAGGTTCAATATATCATTAAGTCAATATTAACATTTGTTTGTCCAAAATCATGACATGAGCACGAAAGCGTGCTCTAAGCGATTTACTACAACGGTCTAAAACCCATGTTGGCAAGTTAATAATGTCCAACTAGTAAACCACAACTAGGGTGACAAGGGGCCATGGCACATATTTAAGTAATCAAGGTGTCATACAAAGAAATTGGTATTTATCTAATTCCCCAAATTTAAATAAAGTATTTTCTAATTGAACTAGCATGCAATAGGTTAAATCAAAATAGATTTCGAAATAGGATCAACATGGTCAAAGCACAACTTGCCTTCAAAAAGTACTTGTTCTTGGTCTTGAGTTGGATCCTGAGTCAATACTTCTCCTTCAAATCCTTCCAAAACTTCAACGTCTACTCGTAAAGCGTGCAAATAGCAAATACACGAATAAACAATAGGCAAAAAGTATCCAATCATCCAAATAAAATCCATAAACAGAGAGAACATAATTTTATGAATTTTTAGAAACTGGAATCATCAAATTTGGAGTTAAAACGCAAAAGTTATGATTATTTAAAGTTTAAGTAATCAATTAAATAATTTTACAGAGAAAAACTTTAGTCCAAAAATTAAATAAAATTCATATTTAGGTAGGTCTCAATTTTATACAAATTTAGAAATTTGAATCACTCAAATCGGAGTTGAAACGCAAAAGTTATAAGCGTTTGAAGTTTGAAACAAAATCTGAAATCATTATTTCGAATTAATAAATCATTTTCTTTTCGAAATTAATTATTGCGTCACCTGGACACGTGGCAACCGCTGATTGGTTGGTCGACGCCACCGGTCCATGGACTTGGTCACGCTCGGCTCGGGTCTCAGTGGACTCGGTCCGCGGCTCCTTGTGTCGCGGCGGTGGGTCCCCTCGGGTAGCGTCACTGGCGGCGTCGGCGAGGCTCGGCCACAGCGGTGGGACCTGCTTTGTGGCGTCATTCTTGGCGTCGGCGCTCGGCTGGGCGGCGGCCGACATCTTGGGCCGCCATGGCGTCGGATGTGGCGTCATGGTGCCAGTGGGTGGGCGTGACATGCGGGCCCAGCGTGTCGGCGTCACGCCGCAGCGTGGGCGGCGGCCGCGGCGGTCGGCCTTCCCAGGCAGCGTGGCGCAATCTCGGCCGTTGATTTGAAAATCAACGGCCGGTTAGATTCGGCTCTCACGCCGTTTGGGTTAACGCTGCGTTTGATCTGGACCGTTGGATCTAGATCCTACGGCCGAGATTGGATCTGGGATTTGGATTGGGATCTCACCGTGAGATGACGTGGGCGTGATCTGGGACGTTGGATCTTGATCGGACGGCCGAGAAGCTTCGAAAGCGATTTCCGCGATGGCGCGGCGGCGAGCTGGCCGGGCCGAGCCGGGACGGCGACACGGGCAACGGCGTTTGCGGGCTCCTCCGGCGAGGTGAGTGGTCCCTTCGGGTGCGTCTCGTCGCGGTGAGTCCGGGTCTGGGGTCAACGGCGGCGGGGGACGGCGGACGGCGGCGGAACGAAGCAAAAACCGCGACGGAGAAGTGCTACAACTCCGGCGAGCGATTGCGGGCGCGTCAGGGGCACTGCGGTGGCGACGGCTAGGGCAACGACTGCGCAAGGTCAAGGTGGTCCTCGGGGTGTGATCCGGGCATTAAATAGCCTCGTCTTCCGCGCGGAAAACGGAAACCTAATCCCTCACGGCGGCGGGCGCGGCGGCGGAGTCCAGCTCGGACTCGGGCGGAGACGACGACGGAGGACCGTCCACGTGGCGCGATCAATGGCCACGATTGGCTCTGGCACGCACGGATCCGGATCGGATCCGATCGAACGGTGCGGCGCGGATCCTGACCGTTGGATCTTGATCCGACGGTCCACAATGGTTAGGGTTTGGGCCAGTTCGGCCGAATCCGCGTGGCTCGGGTTGGACTCGAGTCCGACTGTTCCACTTCGATCGGATGAACAGCACTTGACCCGACTCGATTTTCCAGCGAATTAATATTTAAAATAATTTCCAATAATTCATTTAATTCATTAAAAATAGCAAAATACTCAGAAAAATTCCAGAAAAATTCTGGAAAATATTTTAGGGTATTTGGGACTCAAATAAAATATTTCCAATTAAATTTTATTTGCAAAATTAAATTCTTTAATTATTTTAAAATGGAATAAATTCCAATAAATTCCAAATAAATTCCAGAAAATTCCAAAAATTCACCAAAGTACCAAATCACACATGGATTTAAGAAAAGCAAAATTTTGGGGTGTTACAAACCTCCCCCCTTAATAGAATCTCGTCCCCGAGATTCAGGGCTTACTAAAGGAATAGGTTTGGAAACTCTTTCCTCAAATCCTCTTCGCGTTCCCAAGTTGCTTCACTCTCCGTGTGGTTGCTCCACTGTACTCTGTAAACGGGTTGACTTATTTCTGGTCTCTCGATCCATAGTGTCCAAAATCTTTACGGGATGCTCCTTGTAAGTCAAATCTTCTTGCAACTCAATTGACTCTAGCGGTGTCTGTTCCTCAGGTACTCGGAGGCACTTCTTCAACTGGGACACGTGGAATACGTCATGCACTCCTGCTAACGACTGCGGCAACTCCAGCTATAAGCAACTTCGCCTCTGCGACTCAAAATCTTAAATGGTCCAACATAACGGGGTGCAAGTTTCCCTTTGGCATGGAACCTCTTAACTCCCCTGAGAGGCGTAACTCTGAGGTATACAAAGTCTTTTGGTTCAAAACTCAAGTCTCGGCGACGGTTGTCAGCATAACTCTTCTGTCGTGATTGGGCTATCTTCAACCTTTCCCTGATCACGGCAATCTGCTCTTCAGCTTCTTGAAGAACATCAGGCCCGAAGACACGGCGCTCGCCGGTCTCATTCCAATTCAATGGCGTCCGACAGGGTCGACCACACAGTGCCTCAAAAGGTGACATCTGTAAACTAGCTTGGTAACTATTGTTGTAACTGAACTCGGCATACGGCAAACTCTTATCCCAAGAGGTAGCATAAGCCAATGCACATGCTCTTAACATATCCTCCAGAATCTGGTTGACTCTTTCTGGCCTGGTCCATCCGTCTGTGGATGATAGGTCAGTACTAAAGTTTAAACGGGTTCCCATGGCTTCGTGCAACTTATTCCGTAACCTTGAGGTAAATTGGGTACCTTCGTCCGATACAATCCTCCTTGGCACTCCGTGCAAACAGACGATCCTGATCATGTACAACTCGCTAACTTATCTCCCGAGTAGGTGGCCTTCACGGGATAAAATGGGCTACTTTGGTCAAACGATCCACTATAACCCATATGGAGTCATAACCTCCTTGAGTCTTAGGCAAACCGTAATGAAATCCATTCCGATTTCCTCCCACTTCCACTCAGGTATTTTCAGTTGTAGTAATCCTGCTGGTCTCTGATGCATTGCCTTGACTCTCTGGCATACGTCGCACAATGCAACATGCTCGGCAACTTCACGCTTCATGCTCGGCCACCAGAATCTTTCCTTCAAATCCTGATACATTTTGGCGCTTCCAGGATGAATTGAGTACTTGGAGTCATGGGCTTCTTCCAAAATCAGTTGCTTTAATTCCTTCTTGTTGGGCACACAAATGCGATCCTTCATCCATAACGTGCCTTGCTCATCCAACTTGAAGTCCTCTGCCTTGCCTTCCTCCTTGATGGACTTAATCCTATGGATCTTGTCATCATCCTTCTGTCCTTCCCGGATCTGATCCTCTAGGGTAGGCTTCACTTCCAATGCGGCCAAGGACCCGCTAGGTACCACCCCCAATCTTCATTCTCTGGAAATCCTCACATAGCTCATCCTGACTTGTGGCTAGCAACATCCTCACAGTATGGCTTTTCCGACTCAAGGCATCGGCAACTACGTTGGCCTTCCCGGGATGGTAATGAATTCCAACATTGTAGTCCTTGATCAACTCTAACCATCTCCTTTGCCTCATATTCATATCCGACTGGGTGAATATGTATTTAAGGCTCTTATGATCCGTATACACTTCACATCTGTTCCCGATCAGATAGTGACGCCATATCTTCAAGGCATGCACTACGGCAGCTAACTCTAGGTCATGCGTCGGATAATTCTCCTCATGCGGCCTCAACTGCCTTGATGCATAAGTGACGACCTTTCCATTCTGCAGACACACATCCAAGTCCTTGGCGCGATGCGTCACAATAAATATCAAAGCTTTGAGCAACATCCTAGAACTAACACCGGTCTTGATGTCAATCGCTTTTTCAGCTCCTCAAATCCTTTCTCACATTCTCGACGTCCATGCAAACTTCTTCTCCTTTTCAGCAATTGCGTAAGAGGTTTCGCAATTGTCGAAAAGCCTTCAATGAAACGGCGGTAGTACCGCCATTCCAAGGAAACTCCGGATCCGGTCACGGTCTTCGGTTGCTCCCAATGTAACACGGCTTCTACTTTGCTTGGATCAACGGCGACTCCTTCATGGTCATTACATGTCCAAGAAACTCCACCTTGTCCTTCCAAAAATCACACTTACTGAACTTGGCAAAGAGTTGCTGTTCCCTCAGCTTTTCCAAAACTCGCCTCAAGTGTTCGGCATGTTCATCCTCTATCTTGGAGTAGATTAGGATATCATCTATGAACACGACAACAAACTTGTCCAAATATTCCATGAACACCTTATTCATCATATTCATGAAATATGCTGGCGCATTCGTCAGTCCAAAAGACATAATCAGAACTCGTAATGTCCATATCTTGACGAGAATGCGATCTTCGATATCTTCTCGATCGGATCTTCAATCGATGGTATCCCGATCTCGCATCAATCTTGGAGAAAACTCCGCTCCTCTCACCTGATCGAACAAATCATCAATCCTGGTAGCGATACTTATTCTTCACGGTGACTTCATTGAGTGCACGGTAGTCGATTCTCATCCTGAAACTCCCGCCCTTCTTCTTGACAAACAAAACTGGTGCTCCCTACGGCGACTAACTCCTGGCCTCGATAAATCCTTTCTCCATTAACTCCTCTAGCTGTTTCTTCATCTCTACCAACTCCTCGGTGGACATCCGATAAGGTCTCTTTGCTATCGGCGCTGTACTGTACAAGCTCTATCACAAACTCTATGTCCCTGTCTCGCGGCATACCTGTAGATCTTCGTGAAAAACATCTGGGTACTCATTCACTCTTGAGACATCCTCTATGCCGATTGCCTTGGTGCTGTTAACCATCAATCGCCCTTCTAACGGGCAGAGCTTGAAATTCCACTTTCTTTCCACACGGGCTCTCAATCGAGATAGTCCTTCGTCCACAATCCAATACGGCCTTGTGCTTGGATAACCACCCATTCCCAAAATAACGCCTAAGGTCCGGGTCTCCAAAATTATAAGGTTCACTAGGAACTCTATTCCATCTATTAGTATTCTCACCCCGAACATCCTACTTTCGTTCGGAGTTCGGAACCGTGGGTTTGAACTAAAAGCATGCACTTAAGTCTTGCAATCCCCAAGTCGTTTCTAGCAGCAAAGCCTTGCGAAACAAACGAATGCGAAGCTCGAGTCAAACAAAATCATGCAGTGTACTGAGTTAACAAGTAACTTACCCAAGACGACGTCCAGTAGCATTCTCGCAGTTGCATCTGCGGTGACATGGTTGACTCGGCCTCTCACCACGGCCTGGATGTGGTTCCTGGTCTTTGGCGCCCTAGCTGGGTGGTTCCCAAGTTAAAGCGAGCGGGGTCACTCTCGCTGTCTTCTTTGGACAACTGTTGGCAAAATGTCCTGGCTCGTTGCGATTGTAGCGGCGTCTCACTTGTTCCTTCTTGTTGCCTCGAGCAGCGTTTCTAAGCGGTCGGGTGCAGTAGTTCGATTGACGGGTCTTGGTGCCGTGACGGTGTCCTTGTAGCATTCTGTGGCTGGAATCTGAAAAATTGATTTGGTGCAACTCTCAGACGCTGTTGCGTTCCCTGGCGTGATCCCTGCTGTTGCATTCTGCGCTTCCTGTTTTCATCCAGTTCCTTGCGCTTGTCCTCAAGAATAAGCGCCTTATTCACCAACTCTTGGAAATCTGGAAAGGTGTGGGTGATCAATCCCACTTGTAGTCCTGAGTTAAGTCCCTTCATGAAGCGAGACTATCTTGCTTTATCTGTCGCTACATCCTCAGGTGCGTAGCGTGCTAGCTGTGTGAACTTGTTCAGGTAGTCGGCCACTGGCTGATTACCTTGCTTCAGTGCTCTGAACTCCTCCTTCTTAAGGTCCATGATTCCTTCTGGCACGTGATAATCGATTTTAATGCAGCTGTGAACTCTTCCCAAGTGATATCTTGAGGGTTCTCTTGCGTGGCACAGAAGTTCTCCCACCATTCGGCGGCTGTTCCTTCCAACTGATGAGAAGCGTAGAGTACCTTCCCATTTCCTATGCACTGAGCTATGTGTAGCTTCCTCTCAATTGACCTTAACCAATCATCGGCCTCCAATGGATTGGCATTCCAGGAGAAAGTGGGTGGGCGAGTCCTCATGAACTCTGACAGTCTTGTATTCTGGCGTTGACCCTGATTGACTTGATTAGCTGTGGCCTGAGCAGTGACGTGTTGCATTTGTTGCATCATAGCATGCATCAACTGAGTCCGAGCAGCAAGAAATGCTCCAAAATTCTGCATATCAATCAAGCGGTCTTTGGTGCTCCATCATTAGGGTTTTCTCTGGCGAGAACCACTTCCATTGCTTCCAAAGTTTCCGCGGTGTTCACCATCCGGTCGATTTGCTCTAAGTTTTAGAGATGAGGGAATCAAGAATAGACAAGTAATATGGAACTTATGCGGGCGAAGGTGTAACTTTAAGGTCCAACTTTATTATTGATATTAATAACTTGGTATGGTTGCTTACAATGCCTAAGGGCCTTGCAACACATAATGCACACTCAAAGAAACAATGAAAATCCAAATCGAACTAACACTGGAGTCTAACGCCTAAAGGGTGACTCTTTATTCTATGACGCGACTCGGCGAAGGAGTCTCACTATAGAACCTTTGCTCACTCATCGAGAAAACCTCCACGGTCTGGGTACGGATGCTGCGGCATAGGCGCGAAACGATTACCATGTCCAGCAACTGTGTCATCTGTGGTAGTCGAAGAAGCAGTGTCCTCATCGAGATCTGACTCCTCCGGATCTGGCTCGTGTAGCTCGAGCATCGCTCGCTCTGGTCCGTATAAAGCCATCTCCAACTCGTCAATCCTTCGCAGAAGGTGTGACACATACTCTTGAGCTTCCCGCCATCTGTTCTTCTCTGTCGTGATCTCCTTGCGGGCCTTCTGTAGCTCTTTGCTTGTATCATCGAGTATATCCTCCTAGGCGACAACAAGTCGTGCCAACTGTGTAACCATGGCATCCTCATCCTGAATCGCCTTCGGGTCAAGAAGGTTATTGCTGCGCGGGTGATAACGGAACACCGTGCTCTCCAACTCTCTGGCGTAGATACGGGTAATGTGCCGCATTGCTCGTCGTGATACTTCTTGGATACCCATCTGCATTGTAGACCTCCTGGCAGTGCAGTGTATTGGGCGATTGCCTGGGCCCTTCTTCCTAGCAGGTACCTCAATCTTCACGTCACAAGCCTTGATCAATCCTGCTTGTCTGATCACTTACACTTGGTATTGCGGCTTCTCAAAATCTCCGAGAGTCTGAAGCATATGCCAAAGTTCCGCGGCGTGACCAACCTCCAGATCGACGTAGTTGAACTCTCCCTCCATCTGTCACAAGAGTGCTCACGTAAGAACTCGAAATTTTAAATCGTGACAAGGTAAGGGAATATTCAGCAAGAGACAAGGAAAGAGAGAAGGAGTAAGTCGAGATGTCATTTCTTATCTTGACAAATTTTTAGCTTTAGAAAATAGGTTTTATCCTCACTACGACCATTCTAGCTTAGGGTTGAGCCTACGGTCAACCTGGCTCTGATACCACCTCTGTCGGGACCCCGAATTTGCAAATCCAGACCCTCTGTGTATTCAGCACTAGTCCAGGAACGCGCTAGTGCACACAGTCTTAACATCGGTAAATATCACAATCATACCACTCGATACTAATAAAGTACTTTATTTAAATAGTCAAATCAAGTTACTCGACCTTATGGTCAAGTTACAAATGTATGATTTCGCAGGCTTAAACTTATTAAGAGAGAAATAGTAGCAATGAAAATCAAATAACTCGTGGCGCCATCCAAGATACCACAGGCAATCGATCGGGCTCGCTTCCCTAAGTAGACGGTTCCTCTTGGAGCTCCTCCTCCAAAGCCGGTGTAGTCTCCTCTTCAACTGGTGTTGTATTGTGGCAAGGGTGAGTACTTGGTACTCAAGAAGTCATGCACGTAATGCAAGCTAATATACTATATGCATGGCTTGGTACAAAGGAATAGCTCAAGGTATTTTTGGCAAGAAACATTTAACAAGTATCATAAGTAGATTCGAGCGAGAAACAAGTAAAGCATAAATAACTTTTCAAGGAGTTTAATAAACATCTTTCCCATCCTAATCCACATTTCCATCAACATCATTATTAATCCAACCCAACCTTTCGGATCCAAGTTATTTTTGAGAAAATCTAACCCTTGATCAGTAATTCGAAGCGATGTCCAATACCGCGGACACGGCTATTCGAATAGATTCTACACTCTGCAGAGGTTATGCACTTTACCCACAAGATACAGTCAAACACCACAAAGGCGAAGTTCCCGTAACAAAGTCTTTCTAAACATCTAACAATACAAGTGGTCCTCCCGGTTATTGCACACTAACCCTTCCCTTAGCTAAGGCGAAGTTTAGGCCAATCAACCGATTAGATGGGTACTGGCCTCACTCTGCAGACGCCCCCCGCACAACTTACACAAAGGGTGTAGTTGACCTCCGAGGTCCCACAGTGCGTTATTAGCAACTTAGTCAACTAGGTCCATCCCATTACGTACATGTGGTTGCACGTTAGACCCAGTTCAAAGGCTTGCAAGGTTAAGTCCTTAGGGTGACCAGGGCAAGACTACCCAAGAACCAAATAAACATCCCCAATGCCACAACCGCCCACTGATTATTCTTGCCACATGCCCTGTCGAAAAACTATTTATCAAACCCCGCTTGATTACCATGCACCACGTGCCATCAACATCACATGATACCTTTCCAAAACAGGTTCAATATACCATTAAGTCAATATTAACATTTGTTTGTCCAAAATCATGTCATGAGCACGTAAGGTGTCTAAGCGATTTACTACAACGGTCTAAAACCCATGTTGGCAAGTTAATAATGTCCAACTAGTAAACCACAACTAGGGTGACAAGGGGCCATGGCACATATTTAAGTAATCAAGGTGTCATACAAAGAAATTGGTATTTATCTAATTCCCCAAATTTAAATAAAGTATTTTCTAATTGAACTAGCATGCAATAGGTTAAATCAAAATAGATTTCGAAATAGGATCAACATGGTCAAAGCACAACTTGCCTTCAAAAAGTACTTGTTCTTGGTCTTGAGTTGGATCCTGAGTCAATACTTCTCCTTCAAATCCTTCCCAAGACTTCAACGTCTACTCGTAAAGCGTGCAAATAGCAAATACACGAATAAACAATAGGCAAAAAGTATCCAATCATCCAAATAAAATCCATAAACAGAGAGAACATAATTTTATGAATTTTTAGAAACTGGAATCATCAAATTTGGAGTTAAAACGCAAAAGTTATGATTATTTAAAGTTTAAATAATCAATTAAATAATTTTACAGAGAAAAAATTTAGTCCAAAAATTAAATAAAATTCATATTTAGGTAGGTCTCAATTTTATACAAATTTAGAAATTTGAATCACTCAAATCGGAGTTGAAACGCAAAAGTTATAAGCGTTTGAAGTTTAAAACAAAATCTGAAATCATTATTTCGAATTAATAAATCAGTTTATTTTTCTGAAATTTATTATTGCGTCGGCTGGACACGTGGCAACCGCTGATTGGTTGGTCGACGCCACCGGTCCATGGACTTGGTCCACGCTCGGCTCGGGTCTACCGTGGACTCGGTCCACGGCTCCTGTGTCATCGACAGCGGTGGGTCCCCTCGGGTAGCGTCATTCTTGGCGTCGGCGGGGCTCGGCCACAGCGGCAGGTGGGACCTGCTGTGACGTCATTCTTGGCGTCGGCGCCGGTTGGGGACGGCCGGCCCGACATGCGGGCGCCATGACGCCGTCGGTGTGGCGTCATGGTGCAGTAGTGGGCTGGCCGACATGCGGGCCCTGCGTGTCGGCGTCTACGCCTGCGTGGGCCCGACCGGCGGTCGGCCTTCCCGACGCGTGGCGCAATCTCGGCCGTTGATTTGAAAATCAACGGCCCAGATTAGATCTCGCTCTCACGCCGTTTGGGTTAACGCGTTTGATCTCGACCGTTGGATCTAGATCCTACGGCCGAGATTGGATCTGGGATTTGGATTGGGATCTCACCGTGAGATGACGTGGCGTGATCTAGGGCGTTGGATCTTGATCGGACGAGTAAGCTTCGGCGGCGGCGATGGCGTCGCGGCTGGCCGAGTAGGGCGACACGAACAGCGTTTGCGGGCTCTCCGGCGAGGTGAGTGGTCCTTCGGTGCGTCTCGTCGCGGTGAGTCCGGTCCGGGGTCAACGGCGGGGACGGCAGACGGCGGCGAACGGCAAAACCGCGGCGGAGAAGTGCTACAACTCCGGCGAGCGATTGCGAGCGCGTTAGGGGCACCGCGGCGGCGGCAGCTAGAACGCAGCTGCGCAAGGTCAAGGTGGTCCTCGGTGTGATCCGGCATTAAATAGCCTCGGCTTCGCGGAAACGGAAACCTAATCCTCACGGCGGCGGGCGCGGCGGCGAGTCCGGCTCGGACTCGGGCGGAGACGACGACGGAGGTCCGTCCACGTGGCGCGATCAACGGCCACGATTGGCTCGGGCGCGCACGGATCCGGATCTGATCCGATCGAACGGTGCGGCGCGGATCCTGACCGTTGGATCTTGATCCGACGGTCCACAATGGTTAGGTTTGGACGCTTCGACCGAATCACGTGGCTCGGTCGGACTCGAGTCCGACTTCGTTCGACTTCGGTCGGATGAACAAGATTTGACCCGATTCGATTTTCCAAATGAATTAATATTTAAAATAATTTCCAGAATTCATTTAATTCATTAAAAATAGCAAAATACTGAAAAATTCGAGAAAAATTACGAAAATATTTTAGGGTATTTGGGACTCAAATAAAATATTTCCAACAAAATTTTATTTGCAAAATTAAATTCTTTAATTATTTTAAAATGGAATAAATTCCAATAAATTCCAAATAAATCCAAATAAATTGCAGAAAATTCCAAAAATTCACCAAAGTACCAAATCACACATGGATTTAAGTAAAGCAAAATTTTGGGGTGTTACACTCCCCTAGCCGGGAAATGAAGCAGGTTAAGGCAGCCATTCATCCAGTCAGAGCTTGCACTTCCTTCACACAAGTGGGCGGTCTCATATTCTCAATGGCTTCGATTTTCTCTGGGTTTGTCCCGACGCCTTGTGGACCGACCATGTAGCCGAGCACCTTGCCGGCTTTTACGCCGAACACGCATTTCTCTGGATTTAGTTTTATTCGGTGCTTATTGAGATTACAAAATGTTTCCTCCAAATCAGCGACATGACCCGAGGCGAACTTGCTTTTGACCACTATGTCATCAACATAGACTTCCAAGTTCCGACCTACTTGGTCCGTAAAGGTTTTCTGCATGAGGCGTTGAAAGGTTGCTCCTGCGTTTCTTAGACCGAAAGACATGGTCGTATAGCAGAAAGTACCGAATGGGGTGATGAAGGAGGTCTTCTCTTCGTCTCCGCGTGATAAGCTGATCTGATGATATCCTGAATAAGCATCCAGGAAGCTCATGGTCTGCGATCCCGCCGTTGCATCAACCAATTGGTCTATGCAAGGTAGCGGGTAGTTGTCCTTCGAGCATGCTACGTTTAAGCCCGTGTGATCGACGCACATGCGCCACTTGCCTCCTTTCTTCTTGACTATGACCGGATTAGCTAGCCATTCAGAGTGCTCGACTTCTCTAATGAAGCCAGCATTGAGGAGCTTGTCGAGCTCCTCCCGTATGATCGCTTGTTTTTCCGGGGAAAACCGTCTAAGTTTTTGTCGCACTGGTTTTTTCTCAGGTTGAACCGCTAGCCCGTGCTCGATCACCTCCCTAGGGACCCCGGGCATGTCGGATGGTTCCCAGGCGAACGCATCCGAGTTTGCTCGGAGGAAGGTGATGAGCTCGAGTTCCTATTTGGGATCTAAGATCCCAAATGCACGACCTTGGCCGGTTCCGACTCGTTGAGCGGAACGGCCTTGGTCTCTCCTCCGGGTTGGAGGGAAACTTTAGGCCGGGAGTGCTTTGGCTTTTGGTCGGGGCCGCGAGTGGGTAACTGGCCGACAATATCCAACGCCCTTTCGTCGCAATTCAACGCAGACTTGTGGTTCCCCTTTACGGTTATGACCCCGTTTGGCCCAGGAACCTTCAGGCATTGATAAGCGTGATGCGAGGCAGCCATGAACTTGGCCAAAGCTGGTCTGCCGAGAATGGCATTGTAGAGCGATTCGAAGTCTACCACCTCGAAGGTGATTAGCTCCGTTCGGAAGTTACTCGGGCTGCCGAAGGTCACGGGCAGAACGACCTGGCCGAAAGGCTTGATCGAGGAGCCCGGGACTATTCCGAAGAAGGGTACCGCTATACTTTTAATCTTGGAGCGAGGGATCTGCATCTCGTCTAAGACCTTAGCCGAGATCAGGTCCAAGGAGCTTCCGGAGTCGATAAGGACCCGGCCAACAACAGTATTGCTGATGGTGGGGCTCACGACCATCGGAAGCTTATGTGGTTTGGTCATTCCAAGGGGACAGTCATTCTTGGAGAAAGTGAGGGATAGCTCGGACCACTTGAGCTACTGCACGGGAGGCTTACCTTGGGCAACATGGTGTACCTCCCTCGCAGCGTCCTTTAAATCCCGGCGGGATTTGTAGGCGGAGGAGCCCCCGAAGATAACCGCAATGTGCTTCTAGGGTTCTTGATACTCCATGTCATCCTCGTTTTCTTCGACGGGCTGTTTGCCCTTGCCATTCTCGCCCTGTTCTTTGAGTGATGGCATGGGGCCCTTGCCGTTGTAGAACTGCTCCAGGCGGTAGGTCCATGTTCGGCAATTCCGTAGATCATGCCCGTGCGCCTGATGTAGCGAACAGTAGAGGCCACCCCGTTGATCTGCCTGGTCGCCTCGATCGCGGGGCCGGGGCTGTTGTCCTCTTCCCCGAGCATTAAACCCCTGGCACGGCTGGGATTCTCGGAGCTGTTGCTGTTCTACCGCGGCAACCATGCCCGACGAGGGCAGCTTTTCTTCTTCTTCTTGATCTTCTTGTCTACAGAGTTCAAGCCCTTTTTGCTGGCGGAGGTTTCTAGTCCGGGCTGAGGTGGTATCTTCCCCTCATCCAGCATTTTCTTCCACTAGACGGCCTCATCCGCTTTGGCATACCAGTCGGCCATCCGGAAAAGCTCGTTTGCCGTTAGGTCTGGGTGGATCTCCAGATCCTGCGTAAAGCGTACGTCTCGTACCCCGAACTTAAAAGCTCGGACGACAGCCTCGTCCGATATGTTTGGGATCGAGTTTCGGACTTGGATAAACCTCTGGACGAACTGTCGCAGGGTTTCTCCTTCCGTCTGGATCAAGCGCTCAAGGTCGCGCTCCTTTCTCGGGCGAATGTAACAGCTCTGGAAATTTGCTCGGAGCGCGGCGCTGAGCTGTCCCCAAGATTGTATGGATCCCTCCTTCTGGTTGAAGAGCCATGTACGAGCAGCCCCGTCTAAGACTGTTGGCAAATAGTTCGCCATCACCCCTTCGTCGCCCTCGGCAGCCAGAATGGCGGTGGTGTATATCGATAGAAATTCGTCCGGGTTCTGAGTCCCGTTGAACCTCTCGATGTGCCCGGGCTTGAACTTGCTCGGCCATGTGACACTCCGAAGAGAGCTCGTGAAAGCCTGGCAGCCGAAGCTCGGGGTTTCACGATGAAACTCGCGACCGTGGCCAGGTCGAGATGAAAGACCGAGATGGCGATCAGAGGGGGGGTGAATGATCCCAAATAAAAATATCCCCTACTCAACGTACTCCAAACAATCCCGCAAAGAAAACCGATGCTCCTTAAAATCGCGAAACCCACAAAAATCGGAACGACTTGACAACTATGTGTATCCCTAGCTTACATGGATAGGAACCATGAATCATGTGAGGGATATTTAAATCACAAATTCTGGTTGTCAAGTGTCCAAAGCAAGGAGGAATCAATTCAAATACTTCTTTTCTAAAAGAGATCAAGCCAAAACACAAAAGCCTCTTTTTAGAAAAGCAAAAGCAGATTTTCAGGAATTGTCCTCAATTAGAGCAGGTGGATGGTGGACTTCTGTTGCTCCAAAAAATTTGGGAATTTTTCAGCCTGTGAGCTGTTGAGTCGTGAAGCACTCCACCAAAAATCACCACCAAACACCTTCTACAAAAACAGGAAAAATCAAGAACTACGAACAGTCAGGATTTTCAATCAGGAAATTTGGGGCTCGGTTTTCACCTCACAGCTCCCAAATGGTGCATCCAGTGGACTCCAAAATTTTTCCACAGATTGGTATATGAGTCAAGCACCTTCTCCAACAAGAATCAATCAAGAAAGATTTTTCTATATTTTTCTAAAAATCAAAGACTGACTGCTGCGCGAAGAACAAGTTCAGGACAGATTTGCAATCTTGATAGAAACTTGATCTCTAGTCTATCCTAGGGTGCAAGAAAGATGTAAAACCAAATGAGCACCCTCAAGACCTCCTTGATCAACAGCATTTAGAAGGAGAGGAGCAAATCCAATTATAGAAAGTAAATTGCTAGAATTTACATGCGGGAAAGTAAATGCTGAATTTAAATTGCGTAAAGTAAAGACATAATGTAAATGCGAATTTAAATTCACAAAAAGTAAAGAAAATCTTTGTATTTTCTGGTTGGAAGGTTTACAAAGCCTCACTTCATGTGGGCAAAGCTCAAAGGAGCAACTCAAACCTTCAAGTGAGGGAGGACACCCCTCCCCCTCTATTTATACTACTCTAGGGCCACCTACCACCCTTGGATGAGTCCCAAACCCTAGGGCATTCCACCAAGGGCTAGGATTAACCCTCTCATTTCACCCCACACATGGGCTTTACATGGGCCACATTGGCCATACATGGGTTTTACACAAAACCCGGTCAACCCGATGCAACGGGCCTTCATCCGCCGGACTTGACCGCTCAGTTTCCTCCTCTTCGAGCCTCCAACCCGAACGGAAACCTTGAGCCACCTCAAGTCCATTTCCATGACGTCCAAGTGAACCTGGTTTGAGCCCAACCATCTCGTCGGCATCCTCGACCGCTCTGGACCTCGGTTCTCCCAACCTAGTCCCGGTACTCACCAACGACCATAGCTGCCTCAAGAACCTGTACCACAAGGAACAAACCATTTTGCACATACCACAATGCACATACATTTTCTTCCTGCATGTTAGTCCACAATTATCATTAATTAAAACATGCAATACCGAGTCAAATCAAACTCAAGCCTGAGCACACCTTGCTCAAATAAAGTCAAATACTCATCACAAACATGGATGGACCTCCACATGGTCCTTCAATCTCCCCCTTGATGAGTATATTGACAAACCACACAAAAGGCATAAATTTGAGTTTGTAAACAAAGGAAGAAAAGCAATTTGATTGCAAAAATCATATTTGGTCCAATAAAAAGAGAAAGAAAGCTCATGACCAAATAGATGAGAAGATTTTTAGAGCTCAACACTTGAAAGGACAATTTTTCAACAAGAGCTCCAAAAACCAAGAAATATCTCAAAAAGCTCAATATTACTCATGATCCAAATGCAAGGACAATTGTTCATCATGATCATGAGAAAGCATTTTTTTAATTCTCTAAGATGTCTTTTCTATGTTTTCTCCCCTTTTTGGCAATATAGGCATCAAGAGAACAATTTTTGCATGAAATGCAACCTAGAAGAGCTTTGAGGATTATGCAAGTGACCACTTAGACAAAGTATGACACCAAGCTACTCAAGTTCAAATTATGTCATCCTAAGTCATATCCAATGGCATATTTCAATTTTTGCTAACTAGCTCAAAAGAAGTTATAATACTTTGGTATGATTTCAACAATAGCAACACTTAGCATAACTTCAATACTAGAAGCAAAGCCAACCAAACGAGCAAATGAATATACTAGAGTTCAACCTAGTCAACACTTTGGGAAACTACAAGTCCATAAGAGAAGCCTCATGCTCAATCATCTCTTTAAATGCAAATTTTTAGATTAAAGCTCATAAAGCGGTATGAGAGAGTTAGGCTTAGTGAAGCACATCCTCGACTAGGAGCCATCGACAAAGGCCTCCTAAGCTTCACTCTCCTCCACAAACCTTCGAGGGTTTAGAGAGTTTATCCTAGAGAAACACAACCTCGACTAGGAGCCATCGACATAGGTCTCCTAGGCATCACTCTCTTCCTCTAGTTATTTTTGCATTTTTCGATTGTATTGACTCAAGCCATTAGCAACCATCTCAAGCAAGAAGCTTAAAAGAGTGGTTTTGGTCATACACACTTCATTCCAAGTTCATCCCAAGTGCAATGGGAAGCAGTCTCGTGAATGAATAGTGTTGAGTTCAATTTTAGCACAAAAGAGTCAATTTATATTTTCAGCACTTAGATTCATGAGCATTATTGAGGATTCTAGAATGAAACAATGTAGCTAACCCAAGTTGCTCTAGGGACTCTAGTAGAAACCCACTATTTCAATAAGCATGGCATAAGCATCTAGTGAAGAAGTATAGCAAGTAAAAGCCATGTTTCATCAACTTTTCAGGAAAGCTCAATTTTAAAATGTTGGCTAGTTTCACATGTTATACCAAATTGGATATGACCTAGATTAGCAAATATCTTCAGAAAAGTAGCTAGGTGCAACATATCTCAATTTTACAATTGCATAATAGACAAAGCTCGTAAATGAAAAACAAGTCTATATGCAATGCAAAAGAATCAATTCCAAGCTCCCCCTCAACAAGTGAGTCGATTAAGCACAAAATCTGATTGAAGTTGAGTTATTAGCAATTTTAGATTCAAAAGGATGAATTGAACTCAACTGAAACCAGAAAGACAGAAATGATGAGAAGGAATCAAGAAATGACACAAGGGTAGTCTAGGAGCATAGATAACATGAAGAGAAACACTAACACTCATACTCGCTCTCACCTTCCCCATATGACTTATATAGGAAAGCTACATCTCAACTCCAACCCAGAGCAAACACAGACCCTGTCTACCCAGGGGCCCAACACTGCTAGACCTAAAAGGCGTGAGTGAGCTCAACCGAGGATAAGAGAGGAATAGCACCCTAAAGCATAAGGTGAGAGGTCCATGCCGAAGCATGCCGTAAGTCTAGGTGAAGTGGGCTCAACCAAATGAAAACCATCCCAAAGATACCTAAAGAGAAAGAAAGGCTGAATATACATATGAACATATAATACAAGCCAGCTCCCCCTCAAGATATGCCATATGGGCTCATAATCCCAAGCTCTCCTCTCAGGAAACAAACACAGAGCTATCCAAAGGCTTGGTGAAAATGTCGACCAATGGTGGTCACTCTCCACAAATCGAGCACTATGTCACCCTTCTCCACATGGTCTCTAAGGAAGTGATAGCGAATGTCAATGTGCTTGGTCCGAGAGTGTTGCACCGGGTTCTTAGCAATGTGAATGGCGGACGTGTTATCACGAGAAAAGTGGAACACAATGCGCTACTAACCCAAAGTCCCGCAAGGTCGATCTCATCCAGAGAACACAGCTACAAGAATCGGCCAAGAAGAACATACTCGGCCTCGGTGGATCAGTGCAACACCGGATCGCTTCCTAGGCGACCAAGAGACAAGAGAAGTGCCAATGAATTGGCAAGTGCGAAGTGCTCTTCCTATCTATCCTACACCGCGAAGTCTGCATCGGAGAAGGCTCTCGAGAGATAGACAGAGGAAGAAGAGTACCAGATACCATAGTCAATGGTAGCTCGAAGGTACCTAAAGATGCGCTTCACCGCTCGACGGTGAGAGACGCGGAGAAGCCTCAAACTGAGCACAAAGACATACAGAGAAATGTATGTCGAGTCTCGAGGCGATGAGATACAAAAGGGAGCCGATCATGCTCCGAACTCCTTCGATCAATCGGCTCACCATCCTCGCTCGAGGCTCGAGGACAAAAGTGGCCATAGGAGTCATAATCAAGCTTTCCATCGGACATGTCAAAGCGCTTGAGGAGGTCTCGAGTGTACTTGCCTTGATGCAAGAATGTACCCTCCCGAGTCCGCTTAATCTGGAAGCCAAGGAAGTAGCTCAACTCGCCCATCATGCTCATCTCGAACTCGGTACTCATCACATCCGAACCGAGTAACGAGCGAATCTGAGGAACCAAAATGATGTCGTCGACATAGATTTGGACTAGGAGAAAATCCGAATCAGAATGTCTCGACGAGCAGTCTTGTCCACTTGACCCATATGAAAACCATGACTCAAGAGGTAGGACTTAAGCCTCTCATACCAAGCTCGTGGAGCTTGCTTAAGTCCATACAAAGCTTTGGAAAGCTTGAAGACATGGTTTGGGTACTAGGGTTCTCAAATCCTGGAGGTTGTCTCGACATACACCTCTTCTTCAATGAAGCCATTGAGGAATGCACTCTTGACATCCATTTGAAAAAGCTTGAAGCCCTTGGATGCCGCGAATGCGAGCGGGATCCGGATGGCCTCGAGTCTAGCTACGAGGGCAAAAGTCTCCTCGAAGTCGAGACCCTCGACACGAGAGAAACCCTGAGCGACTAACCTAGCCTTGTTTGAACTACAACCCCATCCTCACTCTGCTTGTTTTTGAACACCCATTTGGTCCCAATGATATTGTGACCGGAAGGGGCTCGACAAGCTTCCAAACTTTGTTCCTCTCGAAGTTTTCAAGTTCCTCATGCATAGCATTAATCCAAGATTCATCGAGATAATGCATGAGAAACATCCTTCGGCTCAAAAGAGGCAACAAAAGCGAGTGAAGGCAGAAAGTGGACAAACTGACTTAGAGCGAGTGACTCGCTCAAACAGATCTCAATGATCCGGTCGGGTGGATGAGCCTCTTTGAATGTGGCGGGAGGTCCGAGGCAGTGACCTCTACTCCTCGCGTGGGAGAAGTAGGAACAGAGCCACTAGGCTGAAGAGTCTCGAGGGTAAGGGTGATCTCCCGAGGTGCGAGATATGGAAATGGGAGGCACCTCGGGAGCAGGAATGGTGACTGGATCGTGCAAGGCGCCTTCATCTCCGTCATCAACTTCCTCTGAGAAGATAGGCGGGAAAGAGGAGAAGAGCACTGAAATGTCTGGTCTAGCACCGGGCTAGCCTCATCAAAAAGTCACCTCGCAGTCTCTATGATCCTACCCAAATCTACACCCCAAATCCTATAGCTACGGGCGAAGTCGAGTAACCCGTAAAGATCCCATCGTGAGCGTGACTCGAACTTATCTAGGTTCCTGCACTTCAAGAAGAAGCACTTGCAACCAAAAACACGAAAATGAGATACACTAGGCTTTCGCCCATATCTCAACTCATAAGAAGTGCAATGCAAGTGTGCCCTAAGAAAACTCTCTGTTGGCAACATGGCATGCCGTAGCTACGCCTCACCCAAAACTTCCTAGGAGTATTGTACTCATCTAGCATCGTCTGGCCATCTCAACCAGGGTCCTGTTCTTCCTTTCCACTTCGCCATTTTGCTGAGGGACGTATTGAGAGGTGTACTGATGGTCTAAGCCTAACTCCTCACAGTTGGTGCTAAAGTAGGAGTTCTTGAACTCCGTGCCATTGTCATCTTGCGGATCGCTCGTAAGGCACCTGGGAGCTCAAGCAGACAACCTACGGACCAAACCCCTGAAGTGTGAAAAACACTCATCCTTCGAGGCCATGAAAAACACCCAAGAGTACCTCGAAAAATCATCGACAATGACAAGAATATACCACTTCCCACCTGGCCGATCGAAATTTCGAGCCGACCAACAAAGGTCCATGTGTAGCAATTGTCTGTGCATCGATCATCACTTTCGGGTGGTGGAGGATGGGAGGCAGCAACCATCTTGCCATGTCGGCAAGGAGAACATACAACATCTTTGACCATCTTGAGTTTAGGCAGGCCACGAATGAGATCATGGCCGCTAACTCGAGTCAAATGATCAAAGCCAATGTGACCAAGTCTCCTATGCCAAAAGGAGAGATCACGGGACTCGAAGCAATAAGGCAATGGAGAGAGTCTCTAGAGGAAGAAGAAAAATCAGCACGAAAGACTCTCCCAAAGCGAGAAATCCCAAACAAACTCCCCCTAAGAATCGAGGATCCTACAAGAGCTCCTCTTAAAATTGACCTCGAAATCGTCATCAAGAAGCCGAGAGGCGAAAGCAAGTTGAAATGCAGCTTACTGACTAAGGCAACGTCCTTAAGAATGAAATGATCGTTAATGCAGACGGTACCTTTAGCAATGACTCTACCCGACGCAGCATCCCCAAAGGTGATTACCTCATCACCGGGATATCGGTTCAGGGAAGAAAACCAGCAAGTCTCCAGGTCATGTGGCGAGAACAGTGAGTCTACGATCCAAACCTCCCCCTTCCCTATCCTACGGACCTGAATCAAAGAGAGTGAAAAGCAGATGTCTCAATACCAGGATAGATCAGTGCAGATCTAGGAACCCAATCTTTTGAGTCAAGCATGCGATGAAGGCAGAAGCTTGATCAGCGAGGTAGAAGAATGCAATCTGGCACCTCTCCGTGACTCGACTCTCACAAACTCAGACTCGCTCCGGTAGGATGTGCAGGAGGCATTTGCGAGGTTGGTCCGGCCCAGGTGCAAAGGCGGACCATCCCGATCTTCTTTGCCCGGTTCTCTATTTGAGGAAAGCAAACTCACGCCGCGATATCTACCTCGATGGGAAAAAGCGAGGAATATCAAGAGGCAGTGGAAAGACTGACTCGGGACAGCTGGGCGAAAACCAGTAGAAGCACGAAAACCAAGCCCCATCGCTGTCCAAAAGCAGGAGACTCTCTAGCTTGTTTATCTTGTCTAGAAGTGTGTGCCTTAGGCGCACTCAGTCTGAGGATGACCCTGAATACCCCTAAGAGCATGGACACGCTCACGCCGAGAAATCTTGGCGCGTCGAAGCCAATCAGCTATATGTCCATCCTTCGGCTGGAAGGTGCATGTATACTTCGCCTTGGGGGTGAAGTAGCATGAGAAGCACCCTTCTCGTCGGGCGTCCCGTGGACAATCCTGCTGATCTAAACAGTGGTGCTCACCTGTGGAGCCACCACTATCTCTCCGCTCTTGGAGGCACGCTGATGGGCGGATGCGCCTGTATGCTCCAAGGCATCAAACCCTAGACCTTGATTGAATCTGCTAATCTTGGGTGATCTAGGATAAGATTGAGCTTCTTCTTACCTCCAACAAACTTCTCGAGAGTGCTCATAAAATCTTGACACTCTCGAAAAAGTGAGCACAAGAAGAGCAAGGAAGGAGTAGCAGGAAGAGCCGAGATGGAGAAGAAGCGAACTAAACGATCAAATCTCTCCCTATAAAGAGCAGCCTCAATCTTGAGGGACTCGCAAGAAACACATGGAGAGTCTCTAATCCTACCCACAGGCTTTGAGCTTCTTCCTAAGCTCTACATGAATTTGATTCATGTCCTCTGCTACTCCCAACACAGCATGCAACCATTTTGTGACTTAGCTAGTAGATCCTTAGCATATTTTGAGTTTTCAAGCACCAAGTCATCATAAGCATTTTTTAGTTGCATACAGCCCTCACATGAGCTGATTGGGTCCTTAGAAGCATGCTTTTCAAGTTCATCATTTCTAGCGAGATAGCTTCCTAAGGTGACAACTCATGGCATCAATTTCACGAGAAGCTTAGGGCAATTAGCACATGAAGCATTTGTGTGAGTGTGAAGAGAACTAGCATCAACGAGAATAGAAGCTCTTTGGACATGTGCTAGCATCCTTCGACCTAAGTGACTCAAGATCGAAAGCACACTATCATGTAGAGTCCTTAGATTCTCCAACTCCACAAGCAAAGCATCACACAAAGTACATTTATCAGAGTCTCGGGAGGAACAAGATCTAAGTGAAGCTAACTCCCGAGATAAGGTACCTACTTCCTTCTCTAGATCAACACACTTAGCTCTAGACTTGGAATGAAATTTTCCTAGTTTGATAAAAGCATCATGGAGCTGGTCATAAGAAGGTACCTCCTCCGTGTCATTTGTCTGACTCGGTGTCGGGTACTTCCATGGCATTGGAGGCCATGAAGCACATGCCGGAGAAGTCATCGCCGCCCTTCACCTTCTCTTGCGGTTCATCCTCGTCCTCGTCGCTCCATGTCTCCGTGTCGGAGAGGTCAAGGTCGTCGAGCGCGGCAAGGACGCGGTGAAAGAGCTTCTTGCCCTTGGCGAACTTGCGGTGTTTCTTCTCTTGCGCCGGCTCGCGAGCTGGAGGCTTCTTGTTGCGGTTCTTGTTGATGTAGTCGTTCTTACCCGCACCGCCTTGTTCATAATTGCCCTTCTCCGGCTTGGGGCGGTTGTCCGAATGTGGTTGGGGCCACCACACTCAAAGCAAGTGAACTTGCCACTCCTCTTTCTATCTCTCACCCTTTTGTAAATGTTCGAAAATTTTCGAGCGACAAGAGCAAGCCTGCCTTCTCGAAATTGTTCCAGAATGTCATCGCCACGTCGCAAAGAGCGGGAGAGAAAAACCAGAAGAGAAGTCAAGAGGGGGTCGAAGAGGAAGACCCAGTGGGATCGGTAACCAATGCCATCGTTTGGGACTTCGATCTGCGAGCGGCGATGTCGAGCTCATGAGTCTTGGCGGGAATACAACCCGTCAAGAGTCAAGGTCGACAAGTCCGTATGGTCCGTGATGGTGGTTACCTTCATCTCCCAAATCCTTAGATCGAGTGCTCGAAGAAAATGCCTGCGCATTCTCCGAATCGATGTATGAACAACCCATCGACCGAAGATTGCCGAGAATCTTTGCAAACGAGCAAAGCACTCATCAAGGCTCTCACCGGCGTCTTGCTCAAACTTGTTGTAGTCACGCTTAAATTGATCCTGTCTCACGGACTTGATCTCGAGTGGTGCCCTCATGGTAAGCATTGAGGGTCACCCAGATCTCGTGAGCCGATCGTAGGTGAGAGACGCCGATCATACTCATCGCGGCTAAGTCCCTGTATGAGGAGGTTCTTGGCCTTAGCGTTTGCCTCAACGTCGACCATGTTTGCGGCGTTGACGTTCTCATCGGCCGGAACCTCATACGGGTGCTTCACCTTCTGCCATAAAGAAAAGCCCCTGGCGTGATGTATGTCTCCATCCGAACTTTCGAGCGGATAATCAACTCCAGCAAAAATTGGAGGCTTAGTTGAGTACTTGTCCGTCGCCATGGCTCTTGAGACCGGTCAAGATCTATGAAAGAGCAAAACCGGCTCGATACCAATTGAAAGACCGAGATGGCGATCAGAGGGGGTGAATGATCCCAAATAAAAATATCCCCTACTCAACGTACTCCAAACAATCCCAAGAAGAAAACCGATGCTCCTTAAAATCGCGAAACCCACAAAAATCGAACGACTTGACAACTATGTGTATCCCTAGCTTACATGGATAGGAACCATGAATCATGTGAGGGATATTTAAATCACAAATTCTGGTTGTCAAGTGTCCAAAGCAAGGAGGAATCAATTCGAATACTTCTTTTCTAAAAGAGATCAAGCCAAAACACAAAAGCCTCTTTTTAGAAAAGCAAAAGCAGATTTTCAGGAATTGTCCTCAATTAGAGCAGGTGGATGGTGGACTTCTGTTGCTCCAAAAATTTGGGAATTTTTCAGCCTGTGAGCTGTTGAGTCGTGAAGCACTCCACCAAAAATCACCACCAAACACCTTCTACAAAAACAGGAAAAATCAAGAACTACGAACAGTCAGGATTTTCAATCAGGAAATTTGGGGCTCGGTTTTCACCTCACAGCTCCCAAATGGTGCATCCAGTGGACTCCAAAATTTTTCCACAGATTGGTATATGAGTCAAGCACCTTCTCCAACAAGAATCAATCAAGAAAGATTTTTCTATATTTTTCTAAAAATCAAAGACTGACTGCTGCTTGAAGAACAAGTTCAGGACAGATTTGCAATCTTGATAGAAACTTGATCTCTAGTCTATCCTAGGGTGCAAGAAAGATGTAAAACCAAATGAGCACCCTCAAGACCTCCTTGATCAACAGCATTTAGAAGGAGAGGAGCAAATCCAAATTGCGAAAGTAAATTGCTAGAATTTACATGCGGGAAAGTAAATGCTGAATTTAAATTGCGTAAAGTAAAGACATAATGTAAATGCGAATTTAAATTCACAAAAAGTAAAGAAAATCTTTGTATTTTCTGGTTGGAAGGTTTACAAAGCCTCACTTCATGTGGGCAAAGCTCAAAGGAGCAACTCAAACCTTCAAGTGAGGGAGGACACCCCTCCCCCTCTATTTATACTACTCTAGGGCCACCTACCACCCTTGGATGAGTCCCAAACCCTAGGGCATTCCACCAAGGGCTAGGATTAACCCTCTCATTTCACCCCACACATGGGCTTTACATGGGCCACATTGGCCATACATGGGTTTTACACAAAACCCGGTCAACCCGATGCAACGGGCCTTCATCCGCCGGACTTGACCGCTCAGTTTCCTCCTCTTCGAGCCTCCAACCCGAACCGGAAACCTTGAGCCACCTCAAGTCCATTTCCATGACGTCCAAGTGAACCTGGTTTGAGCCCAACCATCTCGTCGGCATCCTCGACCGCTCTGGACCTCGGTTCTCCCAACCTAGTCCCGGTACTCACCAACGACCATAGCTGCCTCAAGAACCTGTACCACAAGGAACAAACCATTTTGCACATACCACAATGCACATACCTTTTCTTCCTGCATGTTAGTCCACAATTATCATTAATTAAAACATGCAATACCGAGTCAAATCAAACTCAAGCCTGAGCACACCTTGCTCAAATAAAGTCAAATACTCATCACAAACATGGATGGACCTCCACATGGTCCTTCACGAGAGAAGACTTCGTGCGGAGGGCGTGCTGATGACCGTTCGGTTGTGGAGCGTTCGGAACGCTCGTAATCCGGGTGGTTGTAGACACGCCGTTCCGAAGTCGCTCGGGAGCTATTCCGAGATTTCTCGCGGACCGGGTTAGCAGCTTGGGGCAGCCTCCGAGCATAGCTCCGAGATTCATCCCTGTGCGAGTGGACAGGTGTATGTCCTCGATGGTCCCGGGAAACACTCCGGGTGCCCTGGTCACGAGGAGGATCTGGGACTTTTAGCTCAGCGGCAAGCCTCTCTAGATCCTCGGCCACAACCGTCCCCACGGCCTCTAGGTCCACTTGATCGGGGAAGCTGCGAAGGTCACGCACGACCGCCGCCAAGGCCTGTAGACGCTCTTGGTTCTGGCGAACAAGTGGCGGCGAGCTTCGACGGCGTTCTGGGATGCGATCAGGGGTCCGACACCCACGAGAGTTTCTTTCCCTGGATGCTCTCCTCTCTCTTGCTTGGCGGCGTATGCTCGCAAGGGTCTTTCCCAAAGATGCTTCTAGGTAGAGTCTGGCCGCCTCATAATGGTCGCGCCTAGCAGCCTCCGAGGATCGAACCTTAGGCTCGGCACGACTGCCAGCCATATTGACATGGCGAGAGCGGGACGAGTGTGACGGGGACATCATCGTCTCCCCTTGTGATGCTGTCTCTCGGTCGAACTCGAGATCGTCTGGTATATCCAGACCATCGTAGAGTCCGTCGTAATCATCCTCGTTGTCACCGAGGGCAATTGCGGGGGAACGGAGGACCTGTCCCCGCACTTCAGAGCCCGGGGTAAAGCTCACGGACCCGGTCTGACCGGCAGGATTGGTCACACCGACCACGCCGTCGCCGACGTAGTACATGTCGTCGTCATCAACGTCGTTGAAGGTGCAGAGGCTCCTAGTATCTCCCGAATTCGGCATCCTCGAGGATCCCAATTCGTACGGGAATCACGCTATCGTCCCCACGGACGGCGCCAGCTGTCGACGATTGGAGAACGGGCTCCCGCCGAGCTTACTTGTTGAACGAGGGATCAACAGGGCCCCGTCGTACGAACCGGGGCGATCGTCTGAGCAATGCGAGATCGGGAGAAAGACACGCGGTGTTTATCCTGGTTCGGGCCTCTCACTGCCAAGATAATAGCCCTACTCCAGTATATTGTGTTTATGTGATTTTGCTTGCCCCCCCACCCCCGCAGATGTTCTTGGGGGGTTTAAATACAGGGGTTGAGGATACATAAAAGGTAACTACCCCCTAGATTTATGCAATGCGCCCATATCCGCGGCGCCCATGATCTGTCGTCCTTGATCCGTGCGTTTTTTGAATTTCCGGTATGTCTTCCCCCTTGATTCCCGACAGATTGATCGCTACCTTCCTTCTTAGCGGTATGACCGAGTCCCTTGACCACCTACCCGGGTACCACGGTCTTTTATCAGATAGTCAATCCCCGACAAGTAAGTTTTACATGTACGCCGGACCAAATTTTTTGGTCCGTCGTGAATGGGTTTTTGAGTGACTTTTTCATGTGTACGCCAGACCATATTTTTTTGGGTCCGGCGTGAATGGTTTTTTGCTCGATTAGGGTTTTGAGCGATTTGGAATTGAGTTTTTGGTTTGACTTTGAGATTATGAAATTCATATGAATTTCATGATGCTTGTTTTGAAATGGATTTTATGCAATGCCCGTGTGAGTAGTTGCATGGATTGACCTTGAGTCAAGTTGTGGACTTGTGCTTGAAATCGTTTTGTGGTTTGTTCATGTGCAGGTATTGCTAGGCGAACGTAGTCGATGACGGGACCGGAACTAGGTTCATGGAGGAACTGAGGTTCGGGACTAGGTTCAGGAGGAACTGAGGTCTTGGTGGTCAAGGATGTCATGCGGGACGTTCGGGCTAAGAGAATGGTGCACATGAAGAATGGTTAGTCACGTGAGTATGGCAGGTGGCCATACGCGTGCAAAGTGTTAGTCACGTGAGTATGGTGGGGTTACCATACACGTGCAAGAGTTGTACTTGGCCAGATTGAGCCATGTGGAGTTGTGTTGAATACATACTCTTTCTAGGATTAGGAGTGGGACTCCTACTAGGATTAGGAATTGTATTCAGGACTCCTTGTGTTTTGCTCCTTTAAATAGGAGGGGTGTCTCCTGTTGAAGGGCATCAATTTTTGAGCTGAGCGCATTGAGAGCCTCAAGCTCAGTTTTAGGGTTTGTACTCTTTTGATGGGAGTACTTTAGACAAAAGAAATAAAGATCAATTCTTCCAAAATTTTTGCGTGCTACAGTGTTTTCTGTTTTGGTTCTTGTTTGCATGCTTGTTTTAATTCTAGATTGGTTTTTGATCCTTGAGTTTCATCTTGATTTGATCCATCAAAAACCTTTCTAGGGTATTATTTTAGAGTTCCTCAAAGTCTAGTTGATTAATCTTTTGAAGATCTTGTTTAATCTTGAAGTTTTGATTAGATTGATTTTCGTCAAGTTCTGGAATAGCAAGCTTGCGAAGCTCATAACATTTTATCCGTAAGTCCGATCGAGCTGATTCTTTTTGAGTTCGATTCGTATTGGAATCTAGTTTCTAGTGGCCAAATTTCATATCGATCTAACGGTTGGATCTCCGTTAATTCGTATTTTACCGAACCTCTGTCATTCTGTTTTTGTCGAATACGAGGCAATTATTTGGTTCCGTTTTGGGGTGAACTTTTAGTAGATCAAGAATTTGATTTTAGCTTCCGCACAATCATTTACCCCCCCTCTGATTGCTATATTCATATACTTCGATCCTACACTCTTCAGTCCCATAACCTTCAATAATACTACCCTCAGGCTTCGACCTGTTCCTTACGTATGACTTTAATACACTCATGTACCTCTCGAACGTATACATGTAACGCAGGAATGCGGGTCCACAGATCTTAATCTCCCTAACAAGGTGAACAACGAGGTGGACCATGATGTCGAAGAACGACGGGGGAAAATGCATCTCAAGCTGACAAAGAGTCTGCACCAACTCACTCTGTAAGTTGTCCAGTATATCGGGATCAATAACCTTGCAAGAAATCGCATTGAAGAAATAACATAGCTTCGTGATTGCCAACCTGACATCATCTGGTATAATATTTGTTATTGCAACAGGGAGCATTTGGGTCATCAAGACATGATAGTCGTGAGACTTCATACCAAGCAACTTCAAATCATCCATAGACACAAGCTTCTTAATGTTTGCGTAGTAGCCCGATGGAACTTTAATATCGTGGAGACACTTGCAGAGGTCTTCTTTCCCCTTCTTCGATAAGGTGTAGCATGCAGCGGGGATGTATGGCCCTTTTCCATCCTCCTCCATCACTGCAAGCTTGGGCCTGATTCCCATTTAGGTCATATCGCGGCGAGCATTCACACCATCATTGGTTTTCCCAGGTATGTTCAGCAGGATGCCTACCAAATTATCACAAACATTTTTCTCAACGTGCATGACATCAATACATTGACGGACATCTAACTCCTTCCAATATGGTAAGTCCCAAAATATCGACCTCTTCTTCCAAATGGTCCTAGGACGAACAGATTTACGGCTCTTACCATACTGAACATCGATATCCTCTACGCGTGAATATACTTGCCTTCCACTCATAGGCTACGGGGTCGCACGAACTTCCCTCTTTCCATCAAATTTGTCATCCATCTTACGATATCGATGACTTTGAGGTAGAAACCTACGGTGACCCATGTACACCGTTTTCTTCGAATTCGGTAGCCACAAGCTATCAGTGTCCTCACAAATTGGAGAAGCTTTGTCTCCCTTCGTTCTATAGCCTGCCAAATTACCAAGGGCTGGGAAATCATTTATGGTGCAAAATATCATAGCCCGTAGAGTGAAGTTCTCTCTTTTGTATGCATCCCACACCTCGACCCCCTCATTCCACAATTTTACCAAATCCTCAATTAATGGTGCTAGGTACACATCAATATCATTACCCGGCTGTTTGGGTCCTGAGATTAGCAACGACATCATAATATACTTCCGCTTCATGCATAACCAAGGAGGCAAATTGTAGATACACAACAAAACTGGCCACGTACTGTGTCGACTGCTCATATTACCAAACAGATTCATTCCATCTGTACTCAATCCAAATCTTATGTTCCTCATCTCGCCACCAAACTCCTCATGTTGCCGATCAATGTTTCTCCATTGAGCCGAATCAGCGGGGTGTCTCAATTTGCCATCTTCCTTTCGAGATTCATAATGTCAACGCAACAATTTTGCCTCTTTGGGATTTGCAAAGAACCGCTCTAAACGGGGAATGATGGGCAAATACCACAACACCTTGGCTGGTGCCCCTTTTTTCACATCTTCACCGTCGTCAGTTCGGCTCTTACGCTTCCTGCCATTACGCTTCTCATTTTGTTTGTACCGGGGTACACCACAAACTGGACAAATGCGTAGTTCCTTATGGACGTTGCGGTATAGTATGCAATCATTTGGACATGCATGTATCCTTTCTATTTCCATTCCCATGGGACATAATAGCTTCTTCGCTTCATAAATACTTGTTGGCAACTCGTTTCCCTCTGGAAGCATATCCGATAGAAGTACTAAAAGTGCATTAAAACTTGTATCTGTCCAACGGTGTTTCGCCTTCAGTTCAAACAATGCAAGGACCGAACCCAACTTGGTGTAATCGCCTTTGCAACCCGAAAACAATGGTTTGGCATCGTCATCCATCAAGCTTTTAAATTTTTCGAACTCTCTTTCCGTGTAATTTCCCTCCACATCCCGCAACATTTGATCTAAATTATCCTCATCAAACATATCAAGCTCCAATTCGTGATCGGCTTCCAGCATGTCTTCGTTGCATATCACAGGGGTACTACCTGTCTCCCCATGATGGATCCAACACGTGTAATTCCTCCCGAAGCCACATCAAATCAAATGGCCTTCAATTTGAGCTGAGTTGTTAAATCTCTTGAGATTGGTGCAATCAATACAAGGATAATATATGAACTTTACACCCCTTATAACCATATATACATTTGTAATTCTTATGAACTCCTTAACTCTCCTCTAAAATTCAGCACTCACACGGCTTTTTTGATACATCCATTCTTCACGGTCCATCTACATTTAAACCACAAACAATAAATTAATAATGCCCTAATCAATGAAATAAAAGAAGGGTTGAAGCATTAACAAAGTTGAGAAATTGAATAATCTTCAAGAAACATCTATCTATTGACCAACTAAGTACGTACGTACCAATGACGACTCCTAATTTCTAATTAGGTCAGGTCCTAATCCCATTCGAGGAGATGTGGTTCGAGCAAGTTCCTAAGCTGTTGTACAACTCCTGAGAAAATTTCGGCAGCATATAGAATATACCTGTTAGCCTATCCTTTGTAACAAGCCATGCATATAGAATATTAGCTTGCATTCTGTGCATGACTTGCTGAGTACCAAGTACTCACCCTTGCCACAATACCAACATCAGTTGAAGAAGAAGCAACGCCTGCACTGAAGGAGGAGTTCCAGGAGGAGCCAGCGAACTAGGGGAAGAGTCCGGTCAGTTGCCTGTGGCATATTGGTTGGCGCCACACGTTTTCTTTACATTCCGCTGCAATTGATTATTTTAATAAGTTTTCGCCCTGCGAGGTGTACTTTTGTAACTTGACCATAAGGTCAAGCAACCAGTTTGGCTATTTAAGTAAAGTACTTTGCTATTTCGTTGAGTATGATTGTGATACATACTAATATTAAGACTGTGTGCACTAGCGTGATCCTGGACTAGTGCTGAATACACAGAGGGTCCGAATTTGCAAATTCAGGTCCCGACAGTGGGGCAGCCACGCAGCCACCGCCCCTTCGCCATCCACTCTCATTTTCTTACTTGAAGAACTATCTCCTGAGCTATTGCCAGATACAGAGGTTGACTGACAGTAAACAAGCTCCTTCCTGTTTTTTAGACAAGCACCATTTTGATCCTCTTCCAGTGGGGTTGGAATTATCCTGTTCTTCAGGGGCGAAGTCACCTCTAGTTCTTCTCTCCTGGACCCTGGAGCAAACAGAGAACTATTCATTCCTCCCCCACCACTTTTCCCTCCCCTGCTGGTATTTTCAACTGACCTTCCCCCCAACCTTCTGCGTTGTCGAAGCTCAACCAGGGCTCTCAAAAAGGTACCATATTCCAAATCATTGTCACTGGCTGGTCTCTTCACACAAAATTTATGATCATGTCCAAGCACCCCACACACAAAACAGAAAGAAGGTAAATGTTCATATATCACCCTACATCAGGGGCGGAGCCAACCCAGGCCCAAGCCCCGGGCTGGACCAACTGGTCTTAAATTAAATCTATGTTTTTAATCATTTTTCAATAGTTTTTTAAAAAAAATTTAATGGGCTTTCGGTACTAGGCCCCGGGCTGCAGCACGGGCAGCCCGAGGCCTGTATCCGCCCCTGCCCTACATTGTTTATCCCCTTTACCCCTCAAAGCAATAGTGAAACTCCTTCTTAGCAGTTTAGAAATATCTATCAAAACTCTAAACCTCAAAAAATCTGACCATCCCACTCCATCTTCATCCACATCCACCTCCAACAACAGTCCCATCTTCTCTCCCAATTGTTTTGCACATTTACCTGTAAGCCATTTAAAAGGGAGATCATACACCCTAACCCAAAAAGCCAGTTTATCAAAAACCATCTCTTCCGGTTGCTTATTTTTATCAAATCTCTGAAAAACAATGGCTCTAAAATTCACAGCCCACGGTCCCCCCTGAAGCACCCTGTCCAGATCGAGGGCCGAAGGAAAAGTCACCAAGAAAATGTTGTCGCCCAAGGTTTTAGCCTCTAAACCTCGGGGAATCATCCACATCTCCTTCAACGCCTGCAAAATGACTCGAGTAGCCATAATCTTCTGCCCAAAGATCTTACCAATGAGAGCATAAGGATGATTCAGGATTCCTTCTTCATCCTCTTCCTCAAAAACAATTGGATCTTCTTCTTCTATTGTTAACTGCATATGGTCTAATCTTGCTGCCAGATTTGATGTCATTGACGTCTGAATAATGCGCCCATCCACCACCATCTCATCCATTACCCTCCTCCTCCCCTCCCGCCTCCACCATCAGACGAAAACTCCTGAGTAGCCATGGGCACACACTCTGTGGGAGGATGATGACAAGAGTAAAATCAAGGACGCCCAGCGAAAGCCCGAGGCTCCTGGGTTGCTCGTTCCGAATTTTACAAACGTCAGATCCCCAGATCGTGCCAGCGGAACCCTCAAACTCTCAATGCTGAAACCAAACTGCCTGGAGAGAAGACCAACTAGCCCTAACAAGAAGGATACCGATCCTCTCCCGAACACCTAACGAATCCCAAATCTCACCACTAGGGATATGTTAAAAGTACCCTAGACGAAGTCTTCGCACACCGAGTAAGTTTTAATTAGTCGTAGTAGTACTGGATTTACACCATGGCGTGTGCAATTAAGGGTTTGATTGAGATGCCTTTTCTTCCCACATTTCAGTTACTAAACGCATCTTAAATGTACTAACTTAGGTCGTAGCCCGTTGGGGCCGGTTATGACCGAGAAGTCCGAGTTTGCATACGTGGGCCCACCAGATCCGATTACGGCGACATGAGCAGTATAAGACCATCTCCAACTATATTCCCTTCATTTCATTCACTTTCATGTTCTCTTTCCTCATTCTCATTTCTTTTATTTGCCTTTATCTCCAATAGATTCCCTTTAAAGGGAATTGTATAGGGAAAGGAGAGATAATTCCTTGTTAGAGGAATGGGAGAGAGAATCCATTCATAAAGAGAATGCTGAAGGGAATCCGTTTGAACGCTGAAGGGAATGAGAATCCTTCGCGAAGGGAAAAGGAGAAGGAAAGAGCCATGGTCTAACTCCGCCACCGGCCCACCACTTCCTCGCGTCTCCTCTACTTACGAACCAACCAACGCGCGTAGGCGCGTAGCCCCCTCTTGGTCTCTCTCTCTTCCTCGCCGCCTCCACCACCAAGACACCACCGAACCCAAGCCCGGGCCGAGGAGGAGGAGGCCGCCGCCGGCCACGTATCCGCGAACGATCGCATCCTCCGCCTGTACCCGCCGCCCTCTCGCCCCGGAGGCGGCGCGCGCTCGGCCGTCGCGGATCCGGTACGGCCTCCCGAAACCCTAACGCGCGACCGCAATTAGCGTTCGGCCCAGGCTTGGCGGCTGTATGGTTCCGAGCTCGCGCGATTGCCCTGGTCGCTTTGGAGTTGGGGGTTGGGTTTTGAGGTTGTTGCGCGCGTGTTGGCTTGGTTCTAGCGTGCGGACTCGTGAGGGTGGACGCGATGCGATGCGATAGGGCGCGTCATTTCGATGCCGAGATGGCGTCCGATTGCTATGGCGGTAGTATGATGTTGCGTGTGATCTGCTTGATTGGCTTTTCTAGAGCCCAATTTTTCTATTTTAGATGTGGCTTCGAGGGTTCATTGCTACGATGCTTTGATGAACTAGATGCCCTGATTAGCCAACAACCCTACTTTGTGCTAGATGAACGCATAGCAAGTAACTGATGTAATTCCACATGGGCAAGGTGATGTTTGACAATCCCTTGGGTTGTACCTAGCTGGTACTGGCTGGATATACTCACCAACTTTGGGCAAATGATCAAATGCCCATCAACTTCAGGGCAAATTATCAAATATTCCCTGGATATAATGTATTACCCGCCTCTGTCAAGATGCTTTACGGTGGTTATTATAACAGAAATGGATCGTATATAAAAATTCGATTAATTCTGATTGAGCTCTCTTAAGTTTTGTTTGTTCGATGGCTTTTTCATGGCAACTTGGTACAACAGGGAACTTAATAAAAAGGAGTGTATATACAATAGCTAAGCGGTTGGACCTGAATTGATCTCAACACGTTGTGACACTAGCCGATTCATCCTATCCCAATGAACTTTCTTGTCTACATACACACCATTTGTTTACCGTTTTTGTAGCCTGGGTTTTACTCGGAAGACCAAAGTAGACAGTTGGTCCACCTTTTTCTCCTGTTTAGTTGTCTCTATCCATTCTTTTTGTTGTTATGCCTATTACTTACGAGCATGTTGTTTTTTAGATGGATCTCAAGGATAGCCTCTCCAAATTTAAGCAGCAGCAGGAGAGGTGCCAGTCATCATTGGCCAGCATAGCTGCAAGCCAAACTTCGACCTCAAAACCAAAGCATAGGGCCCAACCGATTAACGCTCCATCTGCTCCAGCAAGGCCACCACAACCTATTAAATTTTCAAATGATACAGAAAGGCTACAACACATTAATTTGGTTAGGAAATCTCCTGTTGGAGCACAGATCAAGCTTGTCATTGAACTGCTTTATAAGGTACTTCTCGCTAAGCTACAACCTTATTTGATTTTTACTTTCCATACTAGTATAAGCTGGCAAATGAATTGCAAAGTGCTCCATTGATCCTGCAAATACATCTTAAGACAATATCATGCTAATTGAGATTGTATGACAGAACTGTTATGATTCTTCATGTGGAATTAATGATCATATAATTACTATTTTGGTTTAAATTTGCCCTAGTTTAGTGGGTATATTTCTGTTTATTGAAGCCCTAGTTTGGTAATATTGATGTCTTTCCTCACATGTGAGATGCTCAGTCCGGACATGCATAATAACCTGCAATTCTGAATGTGCAAGATTTTATCCAAGCCTTGCTGCTTACTCCGCGTTCAGCCCAGGCAAAAATAGAATTTCCAGAATAGATAAAAAAAAACTGAGAATTGGCACTATGTTGTATCTGGTGAAAGGTGCAATGATCAATGATGTATTGGGCTATTGGCTATTATGAGCTGTCATATGCGGAACATACCTACCATTTGCATTCACGCTGCACATCAAGTAGGAGTGTAGGACTATGTGGACTGTTTGGCTTGATGAGTGCTGTTAGTAGACATAGGAATTTCAACCAATGAAAACAAAGATTACAACTGCCCCACGATGATTTTCCCGGGTTCACCTTTTGCACTTTAGCAATCTTTGGCTAATGGTAGAATTTACCAACATCTTCACCATGGATAGCAAAATGAGCATTATGTGAACCTCTTTAGAATGCATTGTTGTGTCTTGTTCGTTGAATTATATTGCTTTTGAATTTGTAGACAAGACAAGCTTTTACTGCAGAGCAAATAAATGAAGCAACTTATGTTGACATCCATGGTAATAAGGCTGTCTTTGACAGTCTGAGGAATAACCCCAAAGTAAATTATGATGGGAGGCGTTTCTCTTACAAGGTAAAGGAGTTAGTTCTTCCTAATCATGTTGTCAATACTTAACTTGAATTGTTAATATTAGTGCCCATTTTGTTGGTAAAATCACCCAACTGTTAACCCTTCCTATCTGAAATGGCTTTCATTCCATGTTCTCTGTAACCTTAGGTAATTCAGAACCTTCTCATAAATGTCCCCTCCTTTTACTATCATGGACGGAAATTAAAGCATCTTCATTTTGACATGGCCTATTTTCGCTGTACCTTCCTATCAATTCAGTGAACTGCCATATGGCAATTCAACTATTAAGCATTAACTGCTGGTGTGGCAAGCTAAACCCTTCATGGTTAATAGATAAATAATTGATGATGAAATATCTATTTGAATGTTAGTTTGAGTTGAAAAAGGAGATAATGATAATTATGATTACTGAGTAACATCAGAAATGTTTAATCTCTGGTCTTCTCTTCTTCTTTGAAGTTTAGTTAGTTCTATGTTTTCATTTGTTATTCCACTGTTGACACTGCAGTCCAAGTATGATCTGAAGGGAAAAGATCAACTACTTGTTTTGGTAAGAAAGTACCCAGAGGGTCTTGCTGTTGTGGATGTGAAGGATGCGTACCCAACTGTAATGGAAGATTTGCAGGTGCCCTAATTCTCCTGGTTTGATACTTTGAGATGTTTATCTTGGATAGCATGTGCTACTAACACTGTTCTGCATGCTACCCAACTAGTGAAATGTTTGAATCATGCAGTCATATGTTCTTAAGCTTGGCATACTGTTAATTATGTTCTGACTTCTGGCATCCCTTCCTTGCACACTTCTGTAGAATTAGACACCGTGTCAATTGTGCACTCACCAATTCACCATTTTACTTGGATATTTGTTGTTCGTCCACCTACTGATGCTGAATACTTTTCTCTTTTTTACCCTGGACTTCTGGAGTACCACACCGAGCACAATTAATGGTGACCCACGCCTGGATTAATGTGCACGAGTATTGTTTCTAGCATCAATACCTGGGTAAATTTCCATTGGCATATAATTGTTGAAATGTAGTTATGGTCCTTCTGGATAAGTTTTGAGGTACTATGCTTTGTTGTAACCATGAGAATGATTCATCTATGAAGTTCCCAAGGATTTCCTTACGACGGTTAAATAGCAAAAATACTATAAGAGTGGGTTCAAATCAGCCTTGCAAGCTCTAAATACAAAGGTGTTTCGTTAAATAGGTGTGATTCTCATTAAAATACAAGAGCATGACTATGACCAAGCAAAATGTAATATTCAAGGGTGCATTTGTTGCTGTTTCAGTCCATATATAATCAATGGTGGGTAATCTTGAGTACTGCTGTTCTGTAGGCTCTGAAGGTGGCAGGTGAAGTGTGGCTGTTATCAAACATGGACTCCCAGGAGGACATTGTGTATCCTAATAATCCAAAAGCGAAGATAAAGGTTGACGATGACCTGAAGCAGCTGTTCCGAGAGATTGAGTTACCGTGCGACATGATGGATATTGAAAAGGAGCTCCAGAAGAACGGCACCAAGCCCATGACCAACACTGCCAAACGGCGAGCAGCCGCCCAGATCAATGGGGTGCAACCCAAACCTAAGCCCAAGAAGAAGCAGCGTGAGATCACCCGCCGGACCAAGCTCACGAACGCCCATCTGCCTGAGCTGTTCCAGAATCTCAACCCTTGATTGTGCTACGATTATTTTATCGGCAAATCGAGATATTTGGAGTCGTGCTACCCCTAATTATTGCAATATTTTGTATACCTGTGTTAAGGAACCGTACTACCAAGTAGTCCATGGTTTCTAAACAGATGTAAAAGTGGATAACAGAGAGAGACACAATATAAGAGGAATAAATTGATTTATTATTCTTTATGATTGCTTGTATAATGGGGGATCTCTCCTCCTTTTATAGCCTACAATTATTGTTTCGATAAGAGACTATTGGGCTTTCATGAGTAAGATAGTTTCTCAACACTCCCCCTTGGGTCCTTTGTCGCGATATGCATATCCCTTATCAAAACTCTAAAAAACTCTGCGGGAAAAATACTTGGAGAAAAAGCATATAGCATACGTGTAACATCCCAAAATTTTGCTTTTCCTAAATTCATGTGTGATTTGGCACTTTGGTGAATTTTTGGAATTTTCTGGAATTTATTTGGATTTATTTGGAATTTATTTGAATTTATTCCATTTTGAAATAATTAAAGAATTTAACTTTGCAAATAAAATTTTGTTGAAAATATTTTATTTGAGTCCAAAATGTTCCAAAGTATTTTTCCAGAATTTTTCTGAGTCTTTTGCTATTTTTCTTGAATTAAATGAATTACTGGAAATTATTTTGAATATTTAATTGCTGGAAAATCAACTCGGGTCGAGTACTGTTCATCCGACCGAGTCGGAACCCGAGTCGGACTCGAGTCCGACCCGAGCCACGTGACTCGACCGAACCAGCCCTAAACCTAATCGATCCCGACCGTTGGATCGAGATCCAACGGTCAGGATTGGGCCGCACCGTTCGGCCGTCCGGCTCGGACCGTCTTGTGGCGCTGTCGTGGCCGTTGATCGGACACGTGGGCGGCCGCAGTCATCGTCTCCGCCGAAGTCCGATACGGATCGCCGCCGCCCTCCGCCGGGTTCGTTAGGGTTCCGGTTTCTTGCGCATGCCTAGGCTATTTAAAGCCGGACGGTCCCGAGGTTGCCCTCTTCCGTGCGCCCGTTTGCCCTAGCTATTAGAGCTCAAGCGCCGCCAAGCCGTGCCGATCGCTCGCCGAAGTTGGGCGGAGCCGCTACGGTTTCCTCGTCTTCTCCGGCACCGATAGCCCTTCTCCGCCGTGTTGGAGCCCAGGTTCGGAACCCCCAAGACAAGGCGCACCTGCGGGACATCTCAATCACGCCGGAGAACGCCCGTAGCGCCGCGCCCGTGGTCATCTTCCCTAGCGCCGGCAACCCAGCCCTGCCGTGACGCCATCTCCGTCCACGAGCTCTGTGCACCGTTGGATCTTCATCGAACGATCACGGTGAGTCCACGTTTCCCCGAAACTTTAGAAAACCAGATTGGATCTGGACCGTTAGATCAAGATCCAACGGTCCAGATGTAGCCACGTAAGCCACATCGCACCAAGCGCTGGATAAGGATCAACCGTTCGATCGAGATCGAACGGCATAGGTAGCGCCACGCGTCACCCGCCAGATTATGCCACGCCACCCACGGTGAGGCAAAAATCCGATCCAATCTGGACCGTTCGATCTGAATCGAACGGCTCGGATCGTGCCACGTAGCCTAGGCGCGCCGCACCTTGCGAGCGCACATGGGCCGCTGACATGCGGGCCCGCATGTCAGCCGCACCAAGCCGTGCGCCGGATCCACCATGGACCCGAGCCGCGCGTGGGCCATGTCCATGGACCAGGACACGCGTGGCGGCGCGGGTGGTGCCACGTGGCCGATGACGTCATGCTGACGTCATCGGTGGGTTCGGCCGGCGCTGACGTCAGCAAGTCCACGTGGACCAATCCGGTGCTGACACGTGTCACCCATGACGCAATAAATAATTTCCGAAAAAGAAAATGATTTAATAATTCGGTTTAATAATTGATTTGAATTTCAAAACTTCAAACGCTTATAACTTCTGCGTTTCAACTCCGATTTGAACGATTCAAATTTCTAAAAATTCATAAAATTCATATCTACTCAAATATGAATTTTATTTAATTTTTGGACTAAATTTTTTCTCTGTAAAATTATTTAATTGATTATTTAAACTTTAAATAATCATAACTCTTGTGTTTTAACTCCGATTTGAGCGATTCCAATTCCTAAAAATTCATAAAATTATGTTCTCTCTGTTTATGGATTTTATTTGGATGTTTGGACACTTTTTGCCTAGTGTTTATTCGTGTATTGCTATTTGCACGCTTTACGAGTAGACGTTGAAGTGCCGGAAGGATTCGAAGGAGAATTGTTGACCCAGGAGCCAGCTCAGGACCAAGAACAAGTACTTTTTGAAGGCAAGTTATGCTTTGACCATGTTGATCCCATTTTGAAACCTATTTTGATTTAATGTATTGCATGCTAGTTCAAATAGAAAATGCTTTACTTAATTATGGGAAATTAGATAAATGCCAAATTGCTGTATGACACCTTGATTAATTAAGTATGTGCCATGACCCCTTGTCACCCTAGTGTGGATTACTAGTTGGACATTATTAATTTGTCAACATGGGTAGTTAGACCGATGTAGTATGCTTAGCCTTGCCACGTGACATGATTTTGGACAATCAAATGTTAATATTGACTTAATGAAATATTGAACCTGTTTTGGAAAGGTATCATGTGTTGTGATGTGGATGGCACGTGGTGCATGGTAATCAACTGGGGTTTGATAAATAGCTTTTGACCGGGGCATGTGGCAAGAATGATCAGGTGGGCCAGTTGTGGCATTGGGAATGTTGTTTTGGTTCTTCGGGTAGTCTTGCCCTGGTCACCCTAAGGACTTAACCTTGCAAGCCTTTGAACTGAGTCAAGCGTGCAACCACATGTCCGTAATGGGACGGACCTAGTTGATTAAGTTGCTAATAACGTACCTGTGGGACCTCTGGGTGTCAACTACACCCTTTGTGTATGTTGTACGGGGGAGCGTACCGGGGCTGCGGCCAGGTACCCATCTAACGGTTGGTTGGCCTAAACTTCGCCTTAGCTAAGGGAAGGGTTAGTGTGCAACAACCGGGGAGGACCACTTGTATTGTTAGAAGTTTCCGAAAGACTTTGTTACGGGAACTCGCCTTTATGGTGTTTGACTATATCTTGTGGGTAAAGTGCATAACCTCTGCAGAGTGGAAAATCTATTCGAATAGCCGTGTCCGCGGTATTGGACATCGCTCGGGAATTACAGTCAAGGGTTAGACTTTCTTGAAAATAACTTGGACTTGAAAGGTTGGGTTGGATTAATAATGATGTTGATAGAAATGTGGACTAGGATGGGAAAGATGTTTACTAAACCTTTGAAAAGTTATTTATGCTTTACTTGTTACTACTGCTTTCGAATCTACTTATGATACTTGCCAAATGCTCTTACTGCAAATATACCTTGAGCCACTCCTTTGTATTAAGCCATGCATGTAGTATATTAGTTGCATTCTGTGCATGACTTGCTGAGTACCAAGTACTCACCCTTGCCACAATACAACACCAGTTGAAGAGGAGACTACACCAGCTTTGGAGGAGGAGCTCCAAGAGGAACCATCTACTTAGGGAGCGAGCCTAGTCAGTTGCCTGTGGTATACTGGATGGCGCCACGAAGTTATCTTATTTCCGCTGCTATTATTTCTCTCTTAATAAGTTTCGCCCTGCGTGGCGTATATTTGTAACTTGACCCTAAGGTCAAGCAACCAGTTTGTTTATCTAATTAAAGTACTTTATTAGTATCGAGTGGTATGATTGTGATATTTACCGATGTTAAGACTGTGTGCACTAGCGCGTTCCTGGACTAGTGCTGAATACACAAAGGGTCCGGATTTGCGGTCGGGTCCCGATAGAGGTGGTATCGAGCCATACTTGACCGTGAAGCTCAACCCTAGCTAGAAAGGTCGTAGAGAGGATAAAACCTATTTTCTAAAGCTAAAAGTTTGTCAAGACAAGAAATGACATCTCGACTTATCCCATTCTTTCTTTTCTTGTCTCTTGCTGAATTTTTCCTTACCTTGTCACGATTTAAAAATTTCGAGTTCTTACGTGAGCACTCTTGTGACAGATGGAGGGAGAGTTCAACTACGTCGATCTGGAGGTTGGTCACGCCGCGGAACTTTGGCGTATGCTCTGAGACTCTCGGAGATTTTGAGAAGCCGCAATACCAAGTGGACGTGATCGACAGCGAGGATTGATCAAGGCTTGTGACGTGAAGATTGTGGTACCGCTAGGAAGAAGGGCCCAGGCAATCGCCGATACACCTGCTTGCCAGGAGGTCTACAATGCAGATGGGTATCCAAGAGGTGTCACGACGAGCAATGCGGCACATTACCCGTATCTACGCCAGAGAATTGAGAGCACGGTGTTCGATATCATCCGCGCAGCAATAACCTTCTTGACCCAAAGGCGATTCAGGATGAGAATGCCATGGTTACACGATTGGCATGACTTGTTGTCGCCAGGAGGATGTACTGCGATGATACAAGCAAGGAGCTACTGAAGGCCCGCAAGGAGATCACGGCAGAGAAGAACGAGATGGCGGGAAGCTCAAGAGTATGTGTCACACCTTCTGCAGGGATTGGAGAGTTAGAGACGGCATTATGCGCACGAGCCGGAGCCGATTCGAGCTACACGAGCCAGACCCGGAGGAGCCAGAGCTTGAGGAGGACACTGCTTCTTCGACTACCACAGATGACACAGTTGCTGGACATGGCGATCGTTTCGCGCCTATGCCGCAGCGTCCGTATCCAGGCCATGGAGGTTTTCTCGATGAGTGAGCGTAGGTTCTATAGTGAGACTCCTTTGCCGAGTCGCGTCATAGAATAAAGAGTCGCCCTTTAGGCGTTAGACTCCAGTGTTAGTTCGATTTGGACTTTCATTGCTTGCTGAAAGTGCAGTATGTGTTGCAAGGCCCCTAGGCATTATAAGCAACCATACCAAGTTACTATTGATTAAAATAATAAAGTTGGACTTTAAGTTACACCTTTCGCCCCGCATAAGTTCCATACTACTTGTCTATTCTTGTTTCCCTCTCATCTCTAAAACCTAGAGCAAACCACAGATGGTGAACACTCGTGGAAACCTTGGAGGCAGTGGAAGTGGTTCTCGCCAATGAAAACCCCAATGATGGAGCACCAAAGCACCACCGGTTGATATGCAGAATTTGAGCTTTTCTTGCCGCTCAGACTCGGTTGATGCATGCCATGATGCAACAGATGCAACACGTCCTTTGCCAGGCCACTTTGCTAATCAAGTTAATCGGGGACAACGCCGAGAATACAAGACTGTCGAGTTCATGAGGACTCATCCACCCACTTTTTCTCGGGAATGCCAATCCGTTGGAGGTCGATGGTAGTTAAGGTCAATTGAGAGGAAGCTACACATTGCTCAATGCATAGGAAATGAGAAGGTACTCTACGCTTCTCATCGGTTGGAAGGAACGGCCCGAATGGTGGGAGAACTTCATTGCCACGCAAGTGAACCCTCGTGACATCACTTGGGAGGAGTTCACGGCTACATTCCGTCGAGATCACGTGCTGAAGGAATCATGGACCTCAAGAAGGAGGAGTTCAGAGCATCAAGCAAGGTAATCGGCCGGTGGTCGAATACCGAACAAGTTCACACAGCTTGCTCGCTACGCACTGAGGATGTAGCGACAGATAAAGCCGAGCAGTCTCGTTTCATGAAGGGACTTAACTCGGGGAAAGTGGGATTGATCACCCACACCTTTCCAGATTTCCAAGAGTTGGTGAATAAGGCGCTTATTCTTGAGGACAAGCGCAAGGAACCGGATGAGAAACGAAGCGCATGATGCAAAGATCGTGGATCGCGTCAGGGAGCGCAGTAACGTTTGAGGGTTGCGCCAAATCAGCTTTTCAGATTTCAGCCGCAGAATACAACAAGGACACCGTCACCAGCACCAAGACCCGTCAATCAGAACTATCAGACCCCAGCCCCAGCCAGAAACGCTGCTTCAGGCAGTCAACAGGGGACAGTGAGACGCTGCTACAATTGCAACGAGCCTGGACACTTTGCCAACAGTTGTCCTAAGAAGACAACAGGAGTGACCCCAGTTCGCTTCAATCTGGGATCCCCACCAGCTAGGACGCCAAAGACCAGAGCCACACCCAGGCGTGGTGAGAGGCCGAGTCAACCATGTCACCGCAGATGCACTGCAGAATGCCACGGACGTCGTACTGGGTAAGTTACTAGTCAACTCAGTACCTGCAACAGTTTTGTTTGATTCCGGAGCTTCGCATTCGTTTGTTTCTCAAGGCTTTGCTACTAAGAATGATCTGGAGATTGCAAGACTTAAATGCATGCTTTTAGTTCAAACCCCTGGTTCCGAACTCCGAACGAAAGTATGATGTTCTGGGGTGAGAATACTAATAGATGGGATAGAATTCCTAGCGAACCTTATTATTTTGGAGACTCAGACCTTAGATGTTATCTTGGGAATGGATTGGTTATCCAAACACAAGGCCGTATTGGATTGTGGACGAAGGACTATCTCAGTCGAGAGCCCTTGTGGAAAAAAAGTGGAATTTCAAGCTCATCATCGAGAGATGGGCCAGTTGATGGTTAACAGTACCAGGGCAATCAGCATAGAAGATGTTCCAGTGGTAAATGAGTACCCAGATGTTTTTCCTGAAGATCTACCGGGCATGCCGCCAGACAGAGACATAGAGTTTGTGATAGAGCTTGTACCTGGTACAGCCCCGATAGCAAAGAGACCTTATCGGATGTCCACCGAGGAATTGGTAGAAATGAAGAAACAGCTTGAAGAGCTGATGGAGAAAGGATTTATCAGACCGAGTTCGTCGCCGTGGGGAGCGCCAGTTTTGTTTGTCAAGAAGAAGGACGGAAGTTTCAGGATGTGCATTGACTACCGTGCACTTAATGAAGTCACCGTGAAGAATAAGTATCCGCTACCCAGGATCGATGATCTGTTTGATCAGCTGAGAGGAGCCGGAGTTTTCTCCAAGATTGATCTGAGATCGGGATACCATCAGTTGAAGATCCGATCGGAGGACATTCCGAAGACCGCATTCTCGTCGAGATATGGACATTACGAGTTTACTGTTATGTCCTTTGGTCTGACGAATGCACCAGCATATTTCATGAATATGATGAATAAGGTGTTCATGGAATATTTGGACAAGTTTGTTGTTGTGTTCATAGATGATATCCTAATCTACTCCAAGACAGAGGATGAACATGCCGAACACTTGAGGCGAGTTTTGGAAAAGCTGAGGGAACAGCAGCTCTTCGCCAAATTCAGTAAATGTGATTTTTGGAAGGACAAGGTGGAGTTCCTCGGACATGTAATGACCGCAGAAGGAGTCGCCGTTGATCCAAGTAAAGTAGAAGCTGTGTTACATTGGGAGCAGCCGAAGACTGTGACCCAGATCCGGAGTTTCCTTGGAATGGTAGGTTACTACCGCCGCTTCATTGAAGGCTTTTCAACAATTGTGAGACCTCTTACGCAATTGCTGAAAAAGGAGAAGAAGTTTACATGGACGCCAGAGTGCGAGAAAGGATTCCAAGAACTGAAGACGAGATTGACATCAGCACCAGTGTTGGTTCTGCCGGACGTCAATCAAAGCTTTGATATCTATTGCGATGCATCGCGCCAAGGACTTGGATGTGTGTTGATGCAAAACGGAAAGGTTGTTGCCTATGCATCAAGGCAGTTGAGGCCGCATGAGGAGAATTACCCGACACATGACCTAGAGTTAGCTGCCGTAGTGCATGCCTTGAAGATATGGCGTCACTATCTGATCGGGAACAGATGTGAAGTGTACACGGATCATAAGAGCCTTAAGTACATATTCACCCAGTCGGATCTGAATATGAGGCAAAGGAGATGGTTAGAGTTGATTAAGGATTACAATGTCAGAATCCATTATCATCCCGGAAAGGCTAATGTGGTGGCCGATGCCTTGAGTCGGAAAAACCATACCGTGAATATGTTGATAGCCATGAATCAGGATGACCTATGCTAGGAATTTCAGAGAATGAAGATTGAGGTGGTACCTAGTGGATTCTTGGCCGCACTGGAGGTAAAGCCTACCCTAGAAGATCAGATTCGGGAAGGACAGAAGGATGATGACAAGATCCGCAGGATTAAGTCCAAAATGGAGGAAGGCAAGGCAAAGGACTTCAAGCTAGATGAGCAGGGCATGTTATGGATGAGGGATCGCATTTGTGTGCCGAACAGGAAGGAACTGAAGCAGTTGATTCTAGAAGAGGCCCATGACTCCAAGTATTCAATTCATCCGGGAAGCGCCAAGATGTATCAGGATTTAAAGGAAAGATTCTGGTGGCCGAGCATGAAGCGTGAAGTTGCCGAGCATGTTGCGTTGTGCGACGTATGCCAGAGAGTCAAGGCAATGCATCAGAGACCAGCAGGATTGTTGCAGCCGCTGAAAGTACCTGAGTGGAAGTGGGAGGAAATCGGAATGGATTTCATTACCGGTTTGCCTAAGACTCAAGGAGGTTATGACTCCATATGGGTTATAGTGGATCGCTTGACTAAGGTCCCCCATTTTATCCCTGTGAAGACCACTTACTCAGAAGATAAGTTAGCAGAGTTGTATATGAACAGGATCGTCTGTTTGCACGGAGTGCCAAAGAAGATCGTATCGGATAGAGGTACCCAGTTTACCTCGAGGTTCTGGAATAAGCTACATGAAGCCATGGGAACCCGTTTGAACTTCAGTACAGCTTATCATCCACAGACGGATGGCCAGACTGAAAGAGTCAATCAGATTCTGGAGGATATGTTAAGAGAGTGTGCATTGGCTTATGCTACCTCTTGGGATAAGAGTCTGCCGTATGCGGAGTTCAGTTACAACAACAGTTACCAAGCAAGTTTGCAAATGTCACCATTTGAAGCACTATACGGTCGATCTTGTCGGACGCCATTGAACTGGAACGAGACAGGTGAACGCCATGTCTTTGGGCTAGATATTCTTCAAGAAGCTGAAGAACAGATTGCCATGATCAGGGAGAGATTGAAGATAGCCCAATCACGACAGAAGAGTTATGCTGACAACCGTCGCCGGGAATTGAGTTTTGAACCAGAAGATTTCGTGTATCTCAGAGTCACACCGCTCAGAGGAGTTAAGAGATTCCATGCCAAAGGAAAACTCGCGCCGAGATTTGTTGTACCATTTAAGTTTCTCAGCCGCCGAGGTGAAGTTGCTTATCAGCTAGAGTTACCGCAGTCATTAGCAGGAGTGCATGACGTGTTCCACGTGTCCCAGTTGAAGAAGTGTCTCCGAGTACCTGAGGAACAGACACCGCTAGAGTCAATTGAGTTGCAAGAAGATTTGACTTACAAGGAGCACCCCGTGAAGATTCTAGACACAATGGATCGAGAGACGAGGAACAAGTCAACCCGTTTCTGCAGAGTTCAATGGAGCAACCATGCAGAGAGCGAAGCAACTTGGGAGCGCGAAGAGGATTTGAAGAAAGAGTTTCCAAACCTATTCTGTAGTAGGCCCTGAATCTCGGGGACGAGATTCTGTTAAGGGGGGGAGGTTTGTAACATCCCAAAATTTTGCTTTTCCTAAATTGATGTGTGATTTGGCACTTTGGTGAATTTTTGGAATTTTCTGGAATTTATTTGGATTTATTTGGAATTTATTTGAATTTATTCCATTTTGAAATAATTAAAGAATTTAACTTTGCAAATAAAATTTTGTTGGAAATATTTTATTTGAGTCCAAAATGTTCCAAAGTATTTTTCCAGAATTTTTCTGGAATTTTTCTGAGTCTTTTGCTATTTTTCTTGAATTAAATGAATTACTGGAAATTATTTTGAATATTTAATCGCTGGAAAATCAACTCGGGTCGAGTACTGTTCATCCGATCGAGTCGGAACCCGAGTCAGACTCGAGTCCGACCTGAGCCACGTGACTCGACCGAACCAGCCCTAAACCTAATCGATCCCGACCGTTGGATCGAGATCCAACGGTCAGGATTGGGCCGCACCATTTCGACCGGGTCCGGCTCGGACCCGTGCGCGCCTAGCAATCGTGGCCGTTGATCGGACACGTGGACGGCCGCGGGTCGTCGTCTCCGCCGAGTCCGATACGGACTGTGCCGCCGCGCCCTCCGCCGGGTTCGTTAGGGTTCCGGGTTTTGCGCGCATGCCTAGGCTATTTAAAGCCCGGACCGGTCCCCGAGGTTGCCCTCTTCCGTGCGCCCCGTTTGCCCTAGCTATTAGAGCTCAAGCCGTCGCCAAGCCGTGCCGATCGCTCCCCGAAGTTGGGCGGAGCCGCTACGGTTTCCTCGTCTTCTCCGGCACCGATAGCCCTTCTCCGCCGTGTTGGAGCCCAGGTTCGGAACCCCCAAGACAAGGCGCACCTGCGGGACATCTCGATCACGCCGGAGAACGCCCGTAGCGCCGCGCCCGTGGTCATCTTCCCTAGCGCCGGCAACCCAACCCTGTCGTGACGCCATCTCCGTCCACGAGCTCCGTGCACCGTTGGATCTTCATCGAATGATCACGGTGAGTCCATGTTTCCCCGAAACTTTAGAAAACCAGATTGGATCTGGACCGTTAGATCAAGATCCAACGGTCCAGATGTAGCCACGTAAGCCACATCGCACCAAGCGCTGGATAAGGATCAACCGTTCGATCGAGATCGAACGGCGTAGGTAGCGCCACGCGTCACCCGCCGGATCATGCCACGCCACCCACGGTGAGGCAAAAATCCGATCCAATCTGGACCGTTCGATCTGAATCGAACGGCTCGGATCGTGCCACGTAGCCTAGGCGCGCCGCACCGTGCGAGCGCACGTGGGCCGCTGACATGCGGGCCCGCATGTCAGCCGCACCAAGCCGTGCGCCGGATCCACCATGCACCCGAGCCGCGCGTGGGCCGTGTCCATGGACTAGGACACGTGGCAGCACCCGGGTGGTGCCACGTGGCCGATGACGTCATGCTGACGTCATCGGTGGGTTCGGCCGGTGCTGACGTCAGCAAGTCCACGTGGACCAATCCGGTGCTGACATGTGTCACCCATGACGCAATAAATAATTTCCGAAAAAGAAAATGATTTAATAATTCGGTTTAATAATTGATTTGAATTTCAAAACTTCAAACGCTTATAACTTCTGCGTTTCAACTCCGATTTGAACGATTCAAATTTCTAAAAATTCATAAAATTCAGATCTACTCAAATATGAATTTTATTTAATTTTTGGACTAAAGTTTTTCTCTGTAAAATTATTTAATTTATTATTTAAACTTTAAATAATCATAACTCTTGTGTTTTAACTCCGATTTGAGCGATTCCAATTCCTAAAAATTCATAAAATTATGTTCTCTCTGTTTATGGATTTTATTTGGATGTTTGGACACTTTTTGCCTAGTGTTTATTCGTGTATTGCTATTTGCACGCTTTACGAGTAGACGTTGAAGTGCCGGAAGGATTCGAAGGAGAATTGTTGACCCAGGAGCCAGCTCAGGACCAAGAACAAGTACTTTTTGAAGGCAAGTTATGCTTTGACCATGTTGATCCCATTTTGAAACCTATTTTGATTTAATGTATTGCATGCTAGTTCAAATAGAAAATGCTTTACTTAATTATGGGAAATTAGATAAATGCCAAATTGCTGTATGACACCTTGATTAATTAAGTATGTGCCATGACCCCTTGTCACCCTAGTGTGGATTACTAGTTGGACATTATTAATTTGTCAACTTGGGTAGTTAGACCGATGTAGTATGCTTAGCCTTGCCACGTGACATGATTTTGGACAATCAAATGTTAATATTGACTTAATGAAATATTGAACCTGTTTTGGAAAGGTATCATGTGTTGTGATGTGGATGGCACGTGGTGCATGGTAATCAACTGGGGTTTGATAAATAGTTTTTGACCGAGGTATGTGGCAAGAATGATCAGGTGGGCCAGTTGTGGCATTGGGAATGTTGTTTTGGTTCTTCGGGTAGTCTTGCCCTGGTCACCCTAAGGACTTAACCTTGCAAGCCTTTGAACTGAGTCAAGCGTGCAACCACATGTCCGTAATGGGACGGACCTAGTTGATTAAGTTGCTAATAACGTACCTGTGGGACCTCTGGGTGTCAACTACACCCTTTGTGTATGTTGTACGGGGGAGCGTACCGGGGCTGCGGCCAGGTACCCATCTAACGGTTGGTTGGCATAAACTTCGCCTTAGCTAAGGGAAGGGTTAGTGTGCAACAACCGGGGAGGACCACTTGTATTGTTAGAAGTTTCCGAAAGACTTTGTTACGGGAACTCGCCTTTGTGGTGTTTGACTGTATCTTGTGGGTAAAGTGCATAACCTCTGCAGAGTGGAAAATCTATTCGAATAGCCGTGTCCGCGGTATTGGACATCGCTCGGGAATTACAGTCAAGGGTTAGACTTTCTTGAAAATAACTTGGACTTGAAAGGTTGGGTTGGATTAATAATGATGTTGATAGAAATGTGGATTAGGATGGGAAAGATGTTTACTAAACCTTTGAAAAGTTATTTATGCTTTACTTGTTACTACTGCTTTCGAATCTACTTATGATACTTGCTAAATGCTCTTACTGCAAATATACCTTGAGCCACTCCTTTGTATTAAGCCATGCATGTAGTATATTAGTTGCATTCTGTGCATGACTTGCTAAGTACCAAGTACTCACCCTTGCCACAATACAACACCAGTTGAAGAGGAGACTACACCAGCTTTGGAGGAGGAGCTCCAAGAGGAACCATCTACTTAGGGAGCGAGCCCAGTCAGTTGCCTGTGGTATACTGGATGGCGCCACGAAGTTATCTTATTTCCGCTGCTATTATTTCTCTCTTAATAAGTTTCGCCCTGCGTGGCGTATATTTGTAACTTGACCCTAAGGTCAAGCAACCAGTTTGTTTATCTAATTAAAGTACTTTATTAGTATCGAGTGGTATGATTGTGATATTTACCGATCTTAAGACTGTGTGCACTAGCGCGTTCCTGGACTAGTGCTGAATACACAGAGGGTCCGGATTTGCAGATTCGGGTCCCGACAATACGCTTGCTGTGTTGCACAAATTGCCTCATTAAAACCTTACGTGAGAAAACTTATGCGAAAAACATATTAAGGAAAAAGAGTACAATTCACCCAAGCTTCAACGTTAATCTTCAAGATTCATGTTGGGTACTAAAACTTCACGTTCAAGATTTATGTAGGAGTATATGAAAATTCTCCTCTTGAAATCTGCACTTCTCTAAATCTCATCATTCCAATTCCTCTGACACACCTTTCAAAAGTAGATGCTGGGAGTGACTTAGTGAATAAATCGGTAAGATTTTCACACGATTTAGTGTGCAATATCTTGATCTCGTTTATCTTATGAATTTCATGAGCATAAAAGAACTTGGGTTGATGTGCTTTGTGAGATTGCTTTTCACATAGCCCATTTGTACTTGAGCAACACAAGCTGCATTGTCTTCATAAATAATAGTGGGAGTTTGCTCGATATTCAAGCCACATGACTTCTGTATGTGGTGAATCATTCTTTGAAGCCATACACATTCCTGGGAGGCTTTATATAAGGCAATGATTTCCGAGTGGTTTGTTTACATCGAGACAAGAGTCTGCTTAGATGACTTCTAAGGAATTGTCTTTCCACCACAAAGAAAAATATACCTAATTTGTGACTAGCCAGTATGCTGGTCCGATAAGTATCCAGCATCGGTATAGCCAACCAAAGTCAATTCATGATTCCTTTTGTAAAACAAGCCAAGATCTTTGCTTCCTTGGAGGTAACGAAAGATGTTCTTGATCTCTTTCCAATGCCTTTTGATGGGTTCTGCACTGTACCGAGCTAGCAAATTCACAGCAAACGCAATGTCCGGCCTGGTGTTATTTGCAAGGTACATGAGAACTCTAACTGCACTTAGATATGTGAATTCCGCTCCTAGGACTTCCTCTCCCTCTTCTCTAAGCCTGTATATATCTAGGTTGCTTGTAATGACCTTTCGACCATTTGGGTCTTTGCAGGATATGCCTTTTCAAAACCAAATCTCACTAACACTTTCTGTGTGTAGGATGATTGGTGTACCAAGATTCCTCCTTAGACATGCTCAAGCTACAAGCCTAAACAAAACTTGGTTTTACCCAAGTCCTTCATTTCAAACTCAGACTTCAAGTATGAGCATGCTTCTTCTATTTTTTGAGAGGTGCTTCTATGCTCTTCCTTTAAAAGTTGCACAACTATTAAAGCATGAAAGAAGGGTAGATAGTGATTACTTACCCCTTCGTTTGCTTCAAGATTTGTGCAACTTGTACTAGAAGGAAGAGCATAGAAGCACCTCTCCTATTTTTTTCATCAGTCCCAATGATGCTCAAGTTATCTACATAGACGGAGATTATACAAAATCCATTCGGGGATCGTTGTATAAAAATATATGGACAATCTTCGCTGTTGTGTAGCCTTTCTTGTAGAAAAAGTCGCTCAATCGATTGTACCATATTCTTTCTGACTGCTTTAGTCCATACAATGATTTCTCTAATTTTACACTATATAGGTTTCTGTTTGCTCTGTCTTGGTTCGGGACAGGGATATCTTCTGGTACCTTCATGTATATGTCCGAATCCAAGCTTTCATACAGATATGTTGTGAAAACATCCATCAATTTTATTTTCAACTTCAAGTTGACTGCCATTGAGATTAGATATCTAAAGGTAAGTCCTCCCATGACCAGGGAATAGGTTTCTTCATAATCAACCCATGGATGTTGAGTGAAACCTCGTGCAACAAGCCTTGCCTTGTACCTTACAATTTCATTATTTGCATTCCTCTTCCGAATAAAGACCCATTTGTGACCTACGGGATTTATATGGGGATGCGTGCGGCACACGGGCCCAAACACCTCTCTTTTTTTCAAAGAGATTAATTATGCGGTGATTATCTTCTTCCATTCTTCCCAATCTAGCCTTTTCTTGCATTCTGCCAAAGATGCAAGCTTGGGATCATGGTTAATAATTGTGGCAATCTTCTTTGCAAAATGTGCATCAACATTGGTTGTTGCTCTATTCAAAGATTCTCCATTATTACAAAGTTTATGGCCATTTTCATCATGAGGTGCTTCCTCGTGCACTTCTGCTTACTCTTCTTTGTTATTTTCCATCACAGTAGCAAGTTCCTTTAGTTTTTTATCGTCTATGTGTGCGCACATATTATTTCCGACGGCTTCCTGCAATTGAAGATTCAAATCTGGAATTGCCTTTTTCACAGGTTATTTATAATGTCAAGTCTCAACTGACTCCCCTTCTTGCTTTGGGGCATTTTTGTGATTGGCTATGGTAAGTCATCTTGCCTTTTTTTCTCCAAACGTCTCCGGGTACTTTAGGTTTGAGAAGCTAGATTTTCTATTCTTTTTCTTTAAGGCCTCTGAATAGTATGAGGGATACCTTCTGCTTTCTTTGGTATGTCAACCCTCTCTGGTGCATTTCTAGCAGGTACATGCGACTTGTCCACGCTCTTCCGATTACAAAAATGATCAGACAGTTCATTTGCTAGGTTTAGTAAATCAATTATCTTCTGGACTCCCTGATTTACTTCAATAGTGCGAGGGTCATGTGTGGGGATCCTAGTGGAATGCCATATGATTTCCCGGTATTTTTCATCTAAATGTTGATTTCCTCCCCCTAATGACGAGAAACGATTCTCATCAAAGATGTAATCAGCGAATCAGGCTGTATGCAAGTCTCCAGTCATGGGTTCCAAATACTTGATTATGTATGCACTCTCATAACTAACGTATATCCCATACTTGCGGAGAGGGCCCATTGCAGTCCGCTATGGGGTGATATAGGTACATATACCGTACAACCAAACTTTCTAAGATGGAAAATCTTTAGGATGACCCTCTGCACTAGTTGCATAGGTGAATGGATGTTGTAGGCCGATGGTTTAAAATTGATAAGTGATGCTGCATGCAGGTCTGCGTTTTTCCAATAAGTGTTGGGCAAGTTACAACCAAGCAAAAGTGATCGTGCTATAAATTTAATCCCCTTTATTACTGCTTCAGCTAATTCATTTTGCGTATGAACATGCGGTACAGAGTGCTCAATGGCTATTCCAGTTGTTGTGCAATAATCATCAAATGACTTAGAAGTAATTCGTCGGCATTGTCCATTCGAATGGACTTCACACGATGATCAGGAAAAGTGTTCTTAATTCTGATGATCTACGAAATCAGCTTTGCAAAAGCATAGTTTCTTGTTGATAGCAAACATACGTGTGACCATTTCGAGAAAGCATCAATGAGCACCATGAAGTACCGAAACGGCATCGATGATGGCTGAATTGGGCCGCAAATATCCCATTGGATGCGTTCTAGGAATGCAGGGATTTCAGTTTGCACTTTCATAACAAAGGGTCTAGTTATTAATTTCCTAGTGGCACATGCAAGGCACACAAAATCTTCATGATTCGGGAAATTTTTAACATTAACGCCATGAGTTTGCGAGGTGCTAACTATATTTCTTATCATTCTAAGACCAGGGTGGTCTAATCTACAAACCATAGAGAAAATAATTCAGAGCTTCTAAAAATAGTCTTTAGAGAAGTATACATTGCGGGTGCATTGATTCTCGTGTAGTACAACCCAAATTCATATGAGGGACATTTTTCTAATACCATTTTTCCACATTCCGCATGCTTCACAATGCACAAAAATTCTTTGCTATTTTCTTCATTTCTTTCTACATGAAACCCATAGGCGCGGATGTCTTTAAAACTCAAGAGAGTTCGTGTTGATTCAGGGTACAAGAGGGCTTCTTGAATTACCAAAGTAGTACCATTGGTAATATAATCGTGGCTCTTCCGGAGCCTATTATATATGAATCGCTACCTACCATTGTAGTAATCCTTCTAGCGTTCTTCGTGATCGACTGGAAGTATTTAGACTCTCTTAAGATGGTATTCATTGTGCCACTATCAACAATGCATATCTCCTCCATTTGGGCACTACACTGTTTCTAAAGAAATAGAATTCCAATTAGGCAGTGGCAAAATAATTCAAACATTGCTTGTAAAGATAGGATAATGGAATAAAGAATAAACTGCATATCCATTCATGAGAAAAGTTTATGCTCTTCTAGAGCTTATAATTCATTATTCAAAATGCACTAACAACCACAATCTAAAAAAATGCTAATAATGCAAGTATGCATTAAACGGAATCTGTAAAGAATGCATTGACTTCTGCCTCTATGTCAACAACAAAGGTTTTTTCTTAAATTGCTGTGAGCTTGGCTGCTGCATCGATGTCTAGGCTAAAGTGAGAGGACGATGCAAGTTGGGTGTCCTCATCCATGGCATCATTATTGCCTATCTTGGCGAAATATGCTTCTACTGGTGCATTGTCATTTGCTTTCTTCTTGGCCTGATATGCATTGATAACATCCTTGGATTCCCAACATATGTTTGACCAATGTCCCCAAGTACCACACCTAAAGCACGTTTGATTCTACTGTCCATATGGCTTAGCGAGTGGCTTGCCATCCTGCTTCTCTTGGGCTTTGGACCTTCTCTTGGCTGGATATCTCTCCTTCCACCCTTCTTGCCCTTCTTTCTTTGAGTGGGCTTTTTCACCTTGTAGCTATTGGCATTGACTTCTTTGCCAATGCCTCTTCCAGGTGGCTGTGAGACGAAGTTCTTATGAAGAACATCATCTTGTGACTCTGCAATTTGTATAACATCAATCAGTTCACTATACTCCTTGTATGCATACTAACGATAGCCGCGAGCACTCTGGATAGCACTGGGGTGAAAGGTGGATAGAGTTTTCTCAATCTTCTCCTCATAAGTGATCTTGCCACATAGAGAGAGATTCATACAAATTCTGTGCAAGGAAGAATTATACTCGGCCACTGTTCTGTAGTCCGCAAACCTCAGGCGAACCCAATCTTGCAGTGCTTGGGGGCAAGATGGTGTATCTGAGCTTCTCGAACCGCTTCTAAAGTGCATTCCATAACTCAAGTGTACTCTTCTCAACCATATATTCATTTTTCAAGGTGGCTGAGAGATGATGCCTGAGGAAGTGTAAAGCTTGATCATTTTGCTCTACAGTAGTTTGCACATTCTTCGAGGACCCTAAGCCGATGGCAGCTCAGAGCTTCCTGCCCCCAAGCACGATCTTCACATCTAATACCCATGTGAGGTAGTTCTGACCATGCGAGGCTAGTTCTTCAAACTCACAGTTGACAATGTTAGATATCTGCATATTCACAAGATTCCTTCATTAGATTACTGCGTGCAATCTAATAGAAAGTGGTTGCTAGATTCATAAAATGCATAATTAAATTATCATGATTTTTCAGTAAACTAAATAAAGCAATAAATACTATATTCATAAATATTCATAAAGCAGCAAAAGAAAACTTTAAATACGAAATAATGCAAGGATATGAATTCTCCGATGGCGCGAGGTGTGGGCGCGTGGTGTTTCGAGCGTAACGGCTGTGCGGTGTCGGCGGCGCGGGGCTGCTTCTCGCACTGCTTGCCGATGCTGGTACCGCCTATGCTCCCGCGCGCCGCATGCACTGCTGGCCACTACTTGCACTGCATGCATGCCCGTGAACTTGTTAGCTAATCACTTAGCCTTCATGGTACGCATAGCTAGCAAGCTCCTTCACGTATAGGTTGACACTGCATTGATACATGTCTACATGACTACACACGACGGCATCGCGATTTCGTGGCTTCATGGCAGGGCCTACTTCATGCTCTGCTGGTGGCGAGGCGCAATATATACGCACGCATGCATGCATATAAATTAGCTAACTAGCTTTAGTTGCATGCATGCAGCTATGCTACCAAACGCACACAACTGTACTACCAAACACATGCATGCATGTAGGGTAGTACTTGCCTTTGCTAATGCAAAGCACTTGCATGCATGCAGCGCAGTACACTAATGCAAAGGACATGCATGCAGCAGGACAACGGCGTGGCTTCGTGCGCATAACGCGGCTTCATGTGCTATTGAGTATATACGAGCACTAATTAACTACCACGTATATACTTCATGCATGCAGATACGAGTGCTTCATGCACATACGAGTGCTTCATGCATGCTTCATGCGCTACCAGTTATATGCTTCATGCATACATATGCTAGTGCTTCATGTATGCATATACTAGTTCTTCATGCATATACGAGTGCTTTCGTGCATGCTTCATGCATGCATGCTGGCAATATATATGCATGCATGTGTGGGATTGGCTGGAGATACAGATGTGCGCTATCAGGCCTGGCTTGTGCGGTGTGGGCGGTCATCATGGACGTATGCAGCCCATGGCCAAGTCTCACGTTCGCAGGGGCGCGATCGCACAAGTGCATATGGGACGGCACTCGCGCGCATGTACGTCAGTGACGGCCTGTGGGGCCGGTCACGGACAGGCGCAGCAAACCATGCGGGTGGAGGAGGTCGACCATGGCTGGCACGCTGTGAGCGTGTGGGTGACGGCCGGCCACAGCTATGTGCCGTGCGGGTGGAGGAGGCCGGCCACGACTGGCGTGCTACGGGCGCGCATGGGTGACGGCCTGCAGCTGCGTGCCGCGCTGTGTCGAGGGCCGGCGGGGCGGCTGCATGCCGGTGCATAAAACTTCACATCAGAACTTCAAAGATCATAGATCAATTACCATTTCCTACCTTTGCAATCTGTCTCGGTAGAGCTTCGTGCTGATAACGTGTTAAGGAACCGTGCCACCACGTAGTCCAGGGTTCCTGAACAGATGTAAAAGTGGAGAATAGAGAGAGAGAGACACAATATGAGAGGAATAGATTGATCTATTATTCTTTCTGATTGCTTGTACAATGGGGGACCCCTCCTCCTTTTATAGCCTACAACTAGGGTTTCGGCAAGGGACCATACTGGACCTTCGTGGGCCAGATAGTTTCCCAACAACCTGTAACCTTTGTATGCATCATGTGTGGGGTCTCAACTTCAGAAGCTTGGTCTGAGACGCCCTGCTTTGTGTAACGTAACTTAATTCGAGAGCTTGGGATGGCATGTCATACAGTAATGTCCCTGATCCTCTCAAAATAGTTGTTACACTCTAATAATAGTTATATTCTTATACGTGGTATTTTTGGATCGGATCAGAGTTTTATGAGATATTGTACGGTCTTAAGAATAAAGAGGATGAATCTTGTAGAGAATTAAAATAATGACGTTGAAGCATCTATAACGAGAGAAAAGATTTGACGACGTCAATCGTAAATTCATTAAGCACAACCTTAAAAGAATACAAGTGATTGTTGTTCTTTCACAACCTATCAAACCTTTTAGCACCTTTGGATCCTTGCTCTATACAAGAATATAGTGCTAAAGAATAACTTAGTCTCTAATCCTCTTGTGCATTTCTTGTTTTGGATGAGTTGACTTGTTTTTTAGTTGCTTGGGTTCTCCATGACTACATCATGGGTTTATATAGCTCTCTTAGTCGTCCAAAGCAAGTAGGAATTCTACTCTGAAAGAAAGTAAGAATTCTAATCTTACTAGAATTCATCTAGCACATATTTTCAAATCCCAAAAGACTATATATAACTCACCACAACTAACAAGCTCCACATTAACTCTTATCCGTTGAAGTTATTGTGCTCCTCTATGAACTCGCTCTAAGTCGGTTCTATATTTTATTTTCCTCCCACCTTTGGGAGTGCCCCCACCACAGGGGCTCATGCACATCACCACAATATGCATGTTGATGTTTGAGTTTAGTCGCTCGAACCCTCCACCTAAGAGTATTTTCTTTGCGTAGTTTTAACCACACCTTATGTTCGTATTGCCCTTCATGCCATAGGTTTGTATCGCCTCTGAGCTCCACCTACTCGATGATACTTTGTGGTTGATTTTATCACATCTTCCTTCTTCTAATAGTTCGCACATTCGCCTTTACGTCAGCTAGATTTAGCAATTGCCTTTTTTGTTATGCACATAACTGCAGTTGAGATCTAAGTATCTCCCATTGATGATGCCATTTCCTTCTTCTGATCAGGATTTTTTTCAGACCTCCTATTGATTGCCCTTACTTTAGGTCTACCTATCAATCGATATCCTTTGTTGCTGTCGGGACCCGAATTTGTAAATCCGGACCCTCTGTGTATTCAGCACTAGTCCAGGAACGTGCTAGTGCACACAGTCTCAACATTGGTAAATATCACAATCATACTCAATGAAATAATAAGGTACCTTAAATAGTTAACCAAGCTGGTTGCTCAACCTTAAGGTCAAGTTACAAATATAAGCCACGCAGGGCGAAAACTCAATAAGAGACAAATAACTACAGCGGAAAATAAGATAACTTCGTGGCGCCATCTAGTATACCACAGGCAACTGACTGGGCTCGCTCCCTAATTAGACGGTTCCTCTTGGAGCTCCTCCTCCAAAGCTGGTGTAGACTTTTCTTCAACTGGTGTTGTATTGTGGCAAGGGTGAGTACTTGGTACTCAGCAAGTCATGCACAGAATGCAAACAAATATACTACATGCATGGCTTACTACAAAGGAATAGCTCAGGGCATAATTGCAGTAAAACAGCATTTGATAAGTAGCATAAGTAGATTCGAAAGCAGTAGAAACAAGTTTAAGATCAATAACTTTTCGAGGAATTAAATAACATCTTTCACATTCCTAATCCATATTTCCATCAACATCATTATTAAACCAAACCCAACCTTTCAAGTCCAAGTTATTTTGAAGAGAATCTAACCCTTGACTGTAATTCCCGAGCGATGTCCAATACCGCGGACACGGCTATTCGAATAGATTTTACACTCTGCAGAGGTTATGCACTTTACCCACAAGATACAGCCAAACACCACAAAGGCGAGTGTCCGTAACAGAGTCTTTCGGAAACTTCTAACAGCACAAGTGGTCCTCCCCGGTGATTGCACACTAACCCTTCCCTTAGCGTGCAAATAGCAATAAATAAATAAACAGTAGACAAAAAGTGTCCAAACATCCAAATAAAGTTCACAAACAAAGAGAGCATAATTTTATGAATTTTTAGAAACTGGAATCGTCAAATTCGGAGTTTAAATGCAAAAGTTATAACCGTTTAAAGTTTAAAGAAAACATTAATTAATTATAAATAGAGAAATATTCATAATCAAAAATTAATTAAAATTCATATTTGAGTAGGTCTCATTTTTATGAAAATTTAGAAATTTGAATCACTCAAATCGGAGTTGAAACGCAAGAATTATAAGCATTTGAAGTTTGAATCCATTTTTGAAATCAATAATTCGAATTAATAAATCATTTTCTTTTTCGGAAATTAATTTATTGCGTCAGCATGACACGTGGACCAATCGGGAGCCGCCACGTCGCCTCGGGTCCATGGACCCGGCGCACGGTTTGGCTCGGTCCACCGTGGACCCGGTCCACGGCGCATGTGTCTCACTGACAGGTGGGCCCTTCGGATGACGTCAGCAGTGACGTCATCACGCACGGCTGAGGACGGCTGACAGCTGGGCCCCACCGTGACGTCAGCGGTGATGTCATGGTGCGGTTGGCTGGGCCGCTGACACGCTGGTTCACGCCGACGCCACGCTGCGTCGCCGGGCGATCGCGGCCGATCGGCCGACCGCGACGGTCCAAGTTTCGGACACGCGGCGCGTCTGGGCCGTTGATGTCGGGACCCCGAATTTGCAAATCCGAACCCTCTGTGTATTCAGCACTAGTCCAGGAACGCGCTAGTGCACACAGTCTTAACATCGGTAAATATCACAATCATACCACTCGATAATAGTAAAGTACTTTAATTAAATAGTCAAACTGGTTACTCAACCTTATGGTCAAGTTACAAATGTACGCCTCGCAGGGCGAAACTTATTAAGAGAGAAATAGTAGCAGCGAAAAAATAAGATAACTTCGTGGCGCCATCCAGTATACCACAGCAAGTAATCGGCTCGCTCCCTAAGTAGACGGTTCCTCGTGGAGCTCCTCCTCCAAAGTGGTGTAGTCTCCTCTTCAATCGGTGTTGTATTGTGGCAAGGGTGAGTACTTGGTACTCGTGCAAGTCATGCACGAGAATGCAAAGCTAATATTCTATATGCATGGCTTGGTACAAAGGAATAGCTCAAGGTATATTTGCAGAAACAAAGATTTAACAAGTATCATAAATAGATTCAAAGCGGTAGAAATAAGTAAAGCATAGATAACTTTTCAAGGAGTTTAATAAACATCTTTCCCAGCCTAATCCACATTTCCATCAACATCATTATTAATCCAACCCAACCTTTCAAATCCAAGTTATTTTTGAGAAAATCTAACCCTTGACTGTAATTCCCGAGCGATGTCCAATACCGCGGACACGGCTATTCGAATAGATTCTACACTCTGCAGAGGTTATGCACTTTACCCACAAGATACAGTCAAACACCACAAAGGCGAGTTCTTGTAACAAAGTCTTTCGGAAACTTCTAACAATACAAGTGGTCCTCCCTGCTATTGCACACTAACCCTTCCCTTAGCTAAGGCGAAGTTTAGGCCAATCAACCGTTAGATGGGTACCCGGCCTCAGCCCCGGTACGCTCCCCCGTACAACTTACACAAAGGGTGTAGTTGACCTCCTGAGGTCCCACAGGTACGTTATTAGCAACTTAATCAACTAGGTCCGTCCCATTACAGACATGTGGTTGCACGTTAGACCCAGTTCAAAGGTTTGCAAGGTGAAGTCCTTAGGGTGACCAGGGCAAGACTACCCGAAGAACCAAATCAACATTCCCAATGCCACAACTGGCCCACCTGATTATTCTTACCACATGCCCCGGTCGAAAAACTATTTATCAAACCCCAGTTGATTACCATGCACCACGTGCCATCAACATCACATGATACCTTTCCAAAACAGGTTCAATATATCATTAAGTCAATATTAACATTTGATTGTCCAAAATCATGTCATGAGCACGTAGCAGGTCTAAGCAGTATACTACAACGATCTAATTTTCCATGTTGGCAATTTAATAATGTGCAACTAGTAAACCACAACTAGGGTGACAAGGGGTCATGGCACATATTTAAGTAATCAAGGTGTCATACAGCAAATTGGTATTTATCTAATTCCCCATATTTAAATAAAGTATTTTCTAATTGAACTAGCATGCAATAGGTTAAATCAAAATAGATTTCAAAATACGATCAACATGGTCAAAGCACAACTTGCCTTCAAAAAGTACTTGCTCTTGGTCTTGAGTTGGATCCTGAGTCAATACTTCTCCTTCGAATCCTTCCGGCTCTTCGACGTCTACTCGTAAAGCGTGCAAATAGCAAATACACCAATAAACAATAGGCAAAAAGTATCCAAACATCCAAATAAAATCCATAAACAGAGAGAACATAATTTTATGAATTTTTAGAAACTGAAATCGTCAAATTTGGAGTTAAAACACAAAGTTATGATTATTTAAAGCTTAAATAATCAATTAAATAATTTTACAGAGAAAAACTTTAGTCCAAAAATTAAATAAAATTCATATTTAGGTAGGTCTCAATTTTATACAAATTTAGAAATTTGAATCACTCAAATCGGAGTTGAAACGCAAAAGTTATAAGCGTTTGAAGTTTGAAACAAAATCTGAAATCATTATTTCGAATTAATAAATCATTTTCTTTTTCGGAAATTAATTATTGCGTCGGCTGGACACGTGTCACCTCTGATTGGGCGGCTGGCGTCATCCGATTCATGGACTTGGTCCACGCTCGGCTCGGGTCTACCGTGGACTCGGCCACGCGGGCTCGCTATCACTGACATGCGGGACCCACGGGTCAGTGGCACGTGCACGCCCGCACGGTGTGACAAGCCCCCGGCCACGTGTCACGTCCGGATTGGTTCTGGCTGCGATAGATCTAAACCCTAAATTCGAAATTGGACGGCTCAGATCGCTTCCATCCGTCGCGGTTTAACAGCGACGTGGATAGACCCTGGCGTGAGACACGTGGGTGCGTCTCAACCCTTGATTCTAGATCTAACGCCCCACATCTAACCCGGTGCTTCGCTAAGCGCCACGTGGCTCCATCTCGTCCTTTGGATCTAAATCGAACGGTGACTAATAGCCCTAAACGGTACTACTCGATCCAATCTACACCGTAAGATCTAGATCGGCGGCGTAATGCATCTAAGTCTCTACGCAAAAGGAATACGTGGCCTCACCTCGGCGTCGGATGGGGATCGGACGGCGGACAAGCTTTGCGGCTCGGCAATGGCACGCGGCGAGTTCCGGCCGGTAGCGAAGAAGATGACTACGGCTGCGGCGTGTCGGTAGCGACCCGATGGAACAAAGGGGTGCCCCAAGCTGCGTCTCGGCGTGCTCCCTCGGATCTGCACTCCACGGCGGAAGAAGCCTCGACGACGGCGTCACACGCGAACCGTGGCGGTGGTGCTCCAACCGGCGAGAAATTGGCACGGTTCGGCGTCGGCTCGTGCACCGGCGTCTAGGGCAAACAACGCGAGGACAAGGAGAAGGTGGCGGCGGGTCGGCCCTTTAAATGGAGCCTCGGCGTGCGGGTTTTTCCATGAAACCCTAACGGACCACGGCGGCCCGGCGGCGCAATCCGGCGTGACTCGGGTAGACGATGCAATCGTGGCCGTCCACGTGGCCCCGATCGGGCGGCCTTCACGCGGCAGGCGGTGGTGGTGGCCGTTGGATCTAGATCTAACGGTCGAGGCGAGTTATGACCGACGCGGTCGAGTCGAGTCACGTGGCTCGGTCGGGTTCGGTTAGACTCGAGTCCGACTTCGGACCCGAGGAACGATAATCGACCCGGTTTCTATTTTCCAGCGATTTAATATTTAAAATAATTCCCGATAATTCATTTAATTCATTAAAAATATCAAAAGACTCAAAAAATTCCGAAAAATTCTGAAAATACTTTGGATCATTTTGGACTCAAATAAAATATTTCCAACAAAATTTTATTTGCAATGTTTAATTCTTTAATTATTTCAAAATGGAATAAATTGAAATAAATTCCACTTAAATCCAAATAAATTCAGAAAATTCCAAAATTCACCAAAGTGCCAAATCACATATGAATTTAAAAAAGCAAAATTTTGGGGTGTTACAAACCTCCACCCCTTAATGAGAATCTCGTCCCGAGATTGGGGCTTACTCTGAGAATAGGCTTGGAAACTCTTTCTTCAAATCCTCTTCACGCTCCCAAGTTGCTTCACTCTCCGCGTGGTTGCTCCACTGAACTCTACAGAAGCGGGTTGACTTATTTCTGGTCTCTCGATCCATAGTGTCCAGAATCTTCACGGGATGCTCCTTTTAAGTCAAATCTTCTTGCAACTCAATTGACTCTAGCGGTGTCTGTTCCTCAGGTACTCGGAGACACTTCTTCAACTAGGACACATGGAATACGTCATGTACTCCTGCTAACGACTGTGGCAACTCCAGCTGATAAGCAACTTCGCCTCTGCGGCTCAAAGTCTTAAATGGTCCTACATAACGGGGTGCGAGTTTCCCTTTGGCATGAAACCTCTTAACTCCTCTGAGCGGCGTGACTCTGAGATACACGAAATCTTCTGGTTCAAAATTCAGGTCCCGGCGACGGTTGTCGCGATAACTCTTACATGCGTGATTGGGCGATCTTCAACCTTTCCCTAATCATGGCAATCTGCTCTTCAGCCTCTTGAAGAATATCAGGCCCGAAGACACGGCGCTCGCCGGTCTCATTCCAATTCAATGGCGTCCGACAGGGTCGTCCATACAGTGCCTCAAATGGTGACATCTGTAAACTAGCCTAGTAACTATTATTGTAACTGAACTCGGCATACGGCAAACTCTTATCCCAAGAGGTAGCATAAGCCAATGCACACGCTCTTAACATATCCTCCAGAATCTGATTGACTCTTTCGGTCTGTCCATCCGTCTGTGGATGATAGGCTGTACTGAAGTTCAAACGGGTTCCCATGGCCTCATGCAACTTATTCCAGAACCTTGAGGTAAATTGGGTACCTCTGTCTGATACAATCCTCTTTGGCACTCCGTGCAAACAGACGATCCTGATCATGTACAATTCTGCTAATTTATCTCCCGAGTAAGTGGTCTTCACGGGGATAAAATGGGCTACTTTGGTCAAGCGATCCACTATAACCCATATGGAGTCATAACCTCCTTGAGTCTTAGGCAAACCGGTAATGAAATCCATTCCGATTTCCACCCACTTCCACTCTGGTATTTTCAGCGGCTGTAGCAATCCTGCCGGTCTCTGATGCATTGCCTTGACTCTCTGGCATATGTCGCACAATGCAACATGCTCGGCAACTTCACGCTTCATGCTCGGCCACCAGAATCTTTCCTTCAAATCCTGATACATTTTGGCGCTTCCAGGGTGAATTGAATACTTGGAGTCATGAGCTTCTTCTAGAATCAATCGCTTGACTCCTTTTGTTCGGCACACAAATGCGATCCTTCATCCATAACGTGCCTTGCTCATCCAACCTGAAGTCCTCTGCCTTGCCTTCCTCCTTGATGGACTTAATCCTGCGGATCTTGTCATCATCCTTCTGTCCTTCTCGGATCTGGTCCTCTAGGGTAGGCTTTACTTCTAATGCGGTCAAGAATCCGCTAGGTACCACCTCAATCTTCATTCTCTGAAATTCCTGGCATATCTCATCCCGATTCGTGGCTATCAACATATTCACGGTATGGCTTTTCCGACTCAAGGCATCGGCAACTGTAACATCCCAAAATTTTGCTTTTTTTTAAATTCATGTGTGATTTGGCACTTTGGTGAATTTTTGGAATTTTCTGGAATTTATTTGGATTTATTTGGAATTTATTTGAATTTATTCCATTTTGAAATAATTAAAGAATTTAATTTTGCAAATAAAATTTTGTTGGAAATATTTTATTTGAGTCCAAAATGATCCAAAATATTTTCCAATTTTTAAGAATTTTACGAGTCATTTGCTATTTTTAATGAATTAAATGAATTACTAGGAATTATTTTAAATATTAATTACTGGAAAATCCAACTTTCGGGTCAAGTACATTCAATCGCCAAGTCGACTCGTCAGGAAGCCAGATTGACTCGGCCAGAACCCACTCCTAACCTCTAATCAGTCAGCCAGTTGGATCAAGATCCAGCGGTACCAGGATCCGCCCGGAAACCAGGCGGAAGTAGTCCGGGCCGGGACGGTCGCGCGATCGATAAATGGCGTTGGTTGTGCGTGACGGCCACGATTCGTCGTCTTCACCGAAATCCATTGGACTCGCGCCGCCGCCGTAGCAAGTTAGGTTAGGTTTTACGCAGGCCAGCGAGGCTATTTAATGCCGAGCATACCCCGAGGACCGCCCGTGATTCCGCGCCCTCCTTCTCTACTTCACCGAGGCTAAATCGCCGTTTAGCCGTCGCGGCTCGCCGTAGTTGCGCTGCTGCTCCCGCCTTCTTTAGCCGTCCATGCCGTCGCGTCCCTACTTGGCCGTTGACCTCAGATCCGGACTCGCGCGGCAGAGCGCGAGACCCTTCATCTCGCCGGAGCAACCGACGCCGTTGGGCTCGCGTCGTCTTCAACTCCGGCGTGTCCGCGGCGCCACCACGGCTATCGACCCTCGCGGCTCTGTGCCGTCGGATCGGTCGGACGGTTGAGGTGAGTTCCGTGTTCCAAACCCGATTAGATGCGACCGCTGGGTTGGATCAAGATCCAACGGCTCACAATCGCCACGTCACGTAGCGATGCGATTATAGGATTAGATGCTGGGCCGTCGATCTAGATCGAACCTGACATCGAGTAGTTTCAACGTGTTAAACCACAGATCCAATCGCGTTGATTTTCAAACCAGCGGGCGGGTGCGCCACGCGTGTCGGGAAGTTGGGCCAAGCGCGTCGTGCGCCGCGCAGCGGCGTGCGTGTCGCCCGACACGCGAGGCCCGCGTGTCGAGAGGCCGCATGTCGATAGCTAACCCAGCCAGCTACCGGCGTCGGCGATAGCGTCACCCGAGTGAGCCCACATGTCGATCCACGTGGCCCGTGGGCCGAGTCCTGAAGTGGACCCGGCCAGGCGTGGACCAAGCCCATGGGCCGGTAGCGTCGTGCCAATCGGGAGCTGCCACGTGTCCATGCTGGCGCCAATAATTAATTTCGAAGAAAATGATTTATTAATTCGAATAATGATTTCAAATTTAGATTCAAACTTCAAACGCTTATAACTTTTTAGTTTCAACTCCGGTTGAAGCGATTCAAATTTCTAAATTTGTATAAAATTAAGATCTACCTAAATATAAATTTTATTTAATTTTTGGACTAAAGTTTTTCTCTGTAAAATTATTTAATTGATTATTTAAACTTTAAATAATCATAACTTTGCGTTTTAACTCCAAATTTAGCGATTCCAGTTTCTAAAAATCCAGAAAATTATGTTCTCTCTGTTTATGGATTTTATTTGGAGTTTTGGGATCTTTTGCATAGTGTTTATTTGTGTATTTGCTATTTGCACGCTTACTGCAGAGTAGGCGTTGAAGTGCAGGAAGGATTCGAAGGAGAAGTGTTGACTCAGGGATCCAACTCAAGACCAAGAACAAGTACTTTTTGAAGGCAAGTTGTGCTTTGACCATGTTGATCCTATTTGAAATCTATTTTGATTTAAACTATTGCATGCTAGTTCAATTAGAAAGATACTTTGTTTAAACATGGGGGTTAGATAAATACCAATTTGCTATATGACACCTTGATTACTTAAGTATGTGCCATGACCCTTTGTCACCCTAGTTGTGGTTTACTAGTTGGACATTATTAAATTGCCAACATGGGTTTAGATCGTTGTAGTATCTTGCTTGGGCACCTGCGTGCTCATGACATGATTTTGAACAACCAAATGTTAATGTGGACTTAATGATATATTGAACCTGTTTTGGAAAAGTATCATGTGATGTTGATGGCACGTGGTGCATGTGGTAATCAAGCGGGGTTTGATAAAGCAGTTCGGCGGGGCATGTGGCAAGAGTAATGTCAGTGGGCAGGTTGTGGCATTAGGAGTGATGATTTGGTTTTCGGGTAGTCTTGCCCTGGTCACTCTAAGGACTTAACCTTGCAAGCCTTTGAACCAGGTCATACTTGCAACCACATGGTTTGGAATGGGACGGCCCTAGTTGACTAAGTCGCTGAGACTCACTTGTGGAGCCTCAAAGGGTGTCGATTACACCTTTTGTGTGATTGTGCGGGAGCGTGTCGTGGGCTGTGGCCAGTACCCATCTAACGGTGTGTTGGTCCCATACTTCGCCTTGGCTAAGGGAAGGGATGGTGTAGAGCACGAACCGGAGAGGACCACTGTGTTGTTTGAGGCTTAGAAGGCTTTGTTATGATCGCTCATTCGCATACTCTTGTATGGCGATTCACGGCTGACGTGGTGAGTGGATTGTATCTTGTGGGTAAAGTGCATAACCTCTGCAGAGTGTAGAATCTATTTGAATAAGCCAGGAGTCCAGATCTTTGGACAATGCTCTGAATTTACGATCAAGGGTTAGATTTTAAAATAACTTGGATTTGAAAAGTTGGGTTGGTTTAATAATGAAGATGATGGAAATGTGGTTTAGGATGGAAAAATGTTTATTAAATTTCTGAAAAGTTATTTATGCTTTACTTATTTCTACTTCCGAATCTACTTATATTACTTGTCAAAAAGTCAATTACCGCAAATATACCTTGAGTTATTCCTTTGTACCAAGCCATGCATATAGTATATTAGTTTGCATTACTGTGCATGACTTCTTTGAGTACCAAGTACTCACCCTTGCCCCAACACAATATCAGTTGAAGAGAGAAATCGCCGGCTTTGGAGGAGGAACTCCAAGAGGACGATCTACTTAGGGATGCGAGCCCGATCAGGTTACTGTAGTATCTTTTGGATGGCGCCAGTTTATTTGAATTTCCGCTGTTATTTCTCTTTTAATAAGTTTCGCCTTGCAAGGCATATATTTGTAACTTGGCCATAAGGTCAAGTAACGATTTAGTTATTTAAATAAAGTACTTTGATAATATCGATTGGTATGATTGTGATATTTACCGATGTTAAGGCATTATTGCACTAAGCGCGTTCTGGACTAGTCTTTGAATACCTGAGAGGGTCGGATTTGCAAATTCGAGGTCCCGGCGAAGGTGGTATCGAGCCATACTTGGTAGTAGGCTCAACCCTAGCTAGAATGGTCGTAGTGAGGATAAAACCTATTTTCTAAAGCTAAAAGTTTGTCAAGATAAGAAATGACATCTCGACTTATCCCCTTCTCTCTTTTCTTGTCTCTTGCTAAAATTTTTCCTTACCTTGTCACAATTCAAAAATTAGAGTTCTTACGTAAAGCACTCTTGTGACGGATGGAGGAAGAGTTCAACTACGTTGATCTAGGAGTTAGTCACTGTACGAACTTTGGCACATGCTACAAACTCTCGGAGATTTTGAGAAGCCCCAATACCAAGTGGAAGTGATCGAGCCAGCGGGATTGATCAAGGCTTGTAGCGTGAGGATTGAGGTACTGCCAGGAAGAGGGCCAGGCAATGCGCCAGATACAACACCTTTGCTTAGAAGGTCTACAATGGGATGGGTATCCAAGAAGTTTCACGACAAGCAATGCGGCACATTACGAGATCTCGCCGAGAAGTTGGAAATGCGGTGTTAAGATTTATCATCGCCGCCAGCGTAACCTTCTTGACCGAAAACGATTCAGATGAGAATGCCACGACTACCAGTTAGCACGATTAAGTGTCGCCCAGGAAGATGTACTAGATAATACAAGCAGAGCTACGAAGGCGCAGATCACGGCGAGAAGAAGAGCGAGATGGCGGAAGCTCAAGAGTATGTAGCACACCTTCTACGAAGGATTGGCGAGTTGGAGATGACTTTGTACGGACCGGACCGAGCCGGTACTGAGCTACGAGCCGAGATCGCAGAGAAGTCGGATATCGATGAGGACACCGCTTCGACTACCACGTGAGGACACGATTCTTTGAGACATGGCAATGTCGTTGGCGCTATGCCACGGCACCCGTACCCAGTAGTGGAGGTTTTCTCGAGGAGTGAGCATAGGTTCTATAGTGAGACTCCTTCGCGAGTCGAGTCATAGAATAAAGTCACCCTTTAGGCGATAGATTCGAGTTAGTTCGATTTGGATTTGCTTTGTTCTTGAGTGTGCGGTGTATGTGTTGCAAGGCCCTTAGGCATTGTAAGCGACCATACCAAGTTACTAATAATAAAGTTGGACCTTAAGGCTACACCTTTTTCGCGCATAAGTTCCATATTACTTGTCTATTCTCGTTTCCCTCTCATCTCTAAACCTAGAGCAAATCAGATGGTGAACACCGTGGAAACTTTGGAAGCTTACGGGAGGCGGTTCGCCCGAAAACCCTAATGATAGAGCACCAGCAGCGGATGATATGCAGAATTTTGGAGCATTTCTTGCTTTGCTCGGACTCGATTGATGCATGCTATGATGCAACAAATGCACGTCCTTGCTTTCAGCCAGCTGCTAATCAAGTTAATCGGGGACCACGCCCGGAATACAAGGCTTCGAGTTCATGAGACTCACCCACCCACTTTCTGGGAATGCCAATCCATTGGAGGGACGCGATTGGTTAAGATCAATTGAGAGGAAGCTACACATAGCTCAATGCATAGGGAATGAGAAGGTACTCTCGCTTCTCATCGGTTGGAAGGAACAATTGGCCAGAATGGTGGGAGAACTTCGTACATGCCATGAGAACCCTCAAGATATCACTTGGGAAGAGTTCATACCGTTTGCATTCAAGCGATATCACGTGCACAGAGGAATCATGGACCTTAAGAAGGAGGGTTGAGCAAAGCAAGGTAATCGGCCCATGGCGACTACGAACAAGTTCACACCGGCTATTGCACGCTCCAGGATGTAGCGACAGATAAATCTGCAGTCGTTTCATGAAGGGACTCAACTCGGGATTACCAAGTAGGGTTGATCACCCACACCTTTCCAGATTTCCAAGAGTTGGTGAATAAGGCGCTTATTCTTGAGGACAAGCGCAAGGCTGGATGAGAACGAGGCCTTGCCAGATGCAGCCAAGGATCACGTCGAGGAAACGCCATGCGGCGCTTGAGAGTTGCACCAAATCAATTCTTGATTCCAACCACGAGAATGCAACAAGGACACCTCCCGGCACCAAGACACATCAATCGTAACTACCCGGACCCGGCCCCCAAGCGCTTACTCAGGCGGTCGAGGAGCAGTGAAGCCATTTGCTACAAGCGCAACGAGGAACATTTGCCAACAGATTGCCCGAAAGAAAACTGGGAAGGCGACCGGTTCGTTTCAACCTAGGAACCACCCAGTGACGCCCAGCACGAGAGCCACACCCAGGCCGTGGTGAGGCGAGGCGAGTCAACCATCCGCAGATGCACCTAGAATGCTACGGACGTCTTGGGTAAGTTACTTGTTAACTCAATACAGCGAGTTTTGTTTGACTCTGGAGCTTCAGATTCGCTTGTTTACGCAAGGCTTTGCTACTAGAAATGACTTAAGGATTGCAAGACTTAAGTGCATGCTTTTAGTTCAAACCCACAGTTCGAACTCCGAGCGAGTAGGATGTTAAAGTGAGAATATAATAGATGGAATAGAGTTCCTAGCAAACCTTATAATTTTGGAGACCCCGGACCTTAGATGTTATATTGGGAATGGATTGGTTATCCAAGCACAAAATTGTATTGGATTGTGGATCGAAGGACTATCTCGATTGAGAGCAGTGTGGGAAGAAAGTGGAATTTCAAGCCCACTTTGCGATTAGGGATGGGCTTGATGGTTACTTGATACCAAGGCAATCGGCATAGAGGATGTCCCGGTAGTGAATGAGTACCCGATGTTTTTCGAAGATCTACAGTATGCCGCGGACAGGACATAGAGTTTGTGATAGAGCTTGTGCACAGTACGTGGAGGCATAGCAAAGAGACCTATCGGATGTCTACCCAGGAGTTGGTAGAGATGAAGAAAGCTGAAAATTTAGAAGAGTTAATGGAGAAAGGATTTATCGAGACCAAGTTAGTCGCCGTAGGAGCACCGCTTTGTTTGTCAAGAAGAAGGGCGGGGAGTTTCAGGATGTGCATTGACTCACGGTGCACTCAATGAAGTCACCGTGAAGAATAAGTATCCGGCTACCCGGGATTGATGATTTGTTTGATCGATTAAGAGGCCGGAGTTTTCTCCAAGATTGATCTGAGATCAGGATACCATCGATTGAAGATCCGTCGGAGGATATTCGAAGACATTCGTCAAGATATGGACATTACGAGTTCTGATTATGTCCTTTGGGTAATAGCGAATCGCCGCCACTTATTTCATGAATATGATGAATAAGGTGTTAATGGAATATTTGGACAAGTTTGTCGTCGTGTTCATAGACGATATCCTGGTCTACTCAAGACGAGAGGATGAACATCAGAACACTTAAGCGAAGTTTTGGAAAAGGCCGAGAACAGCAACTTTTCGCCAAGTTAAGTGTGATTTTTGGAAGGACAAGGTGGAGTTTCTTGGACATGTAATGGTACTTGAGGAAGGAATCAGTAGATCCAAGCAAAGTAGAAGGCGTGTTACATTGGGAACAACCAAAGGCGGTGACCCGGTCGAGTTTCCTTGGAATGGCAGGATATTACCGCCCGTTCATCGAAGGCTTTTTCGACAATTGCAAAACCTCTTACGCAATTCTTTGAAGAAGGAAAAGAAGTTTGCATGGGCGCTTGAGAATGTGAGAAAGGATTTGAGGTGAAGAAGCGATTGACATCGGCCGGTGTTAGTTCTCTGGGATGTTGCTCAAAGCTTCGATATTTATTGTGACGCGTCGCGCCAAGGACTTGGATGTGTCTTGATGCAGAATGGAAAGGTCGTAGCTTATGCATCAAAGGCAATGAGGCCGCATGAGGAAAATTATCAGACACATGACCTAGAGTTAGTCTAGTAGTGCATGCTTTGAAAATATGCGTCCTTTATCGATTGGAAGCAGATGTGAAGTATATCACTGGATCATAAGAGCCTTAAGTACATATTCACCCGATCGGATGAATATGAGGCAAAGGAGATGGTTAGAGTTGATCAAGGACTATAATGTTGGAATCCATTACCATCCGGGAAGGCCAGCGTAATGTGCCGTATGCTCGAGTCGGAAAAGCCATACCGTGAGTACGTTGCTAGCCACAAGTCGAGGATGAGCTATGTGAGGATTTTGGAAAATGAAGATTGAGGTTGTACCGTAGCGGTTCTTGGCAGCATTGGAAGTAAAGCCTACCCTAGAGGATCGAGATCAGAAGGGACGAAGGATGATGACGAGGATCGCGAGTTAAGTCCATCAAGGAGGAAAGCGAGGCAGAGGACTTCAAATTGGATGAACAAGACGCGTTGTGGATGAAGGATCGGTTGTGTGCACGACAAGGAGGAGTTAAGCGGCGATTTTGGAGGAAGCCCATGACTCCAAGTACTCAATTCATCACAGGCGCCAAGATGTATCGAGGATGCGAAGGAGAGATGCGGTGGCCAAGTATGAAAGCGTGAAGTTGGGCATGTTGCATTGTCGGCGTATGCGGAGAGTCAAGGCAATGCATCGAAGCAGCGGGATTGCTCTGACCGAAAATACCTGAGTGGAAGTGGGAGGAAATCGGAATGGATTTCATTACCGGTTTCAGAAGACTCAAGAGGTTATGACTCCATATGGGTTATAGTGGATCGCTGACTAAAGTAGCCCATTTTATCCGTGAAGACCACTTACTCGGGAGATAAGTTAGCGAGTTGTACATGATCGATTGTCTGTTTTGCAGGAGTGCAAAGAGGATTGTATCGAGACAGGTACCCAATTTACCTCAAGGTTACGGAATAAGTTGCATGAAGCTCTGGACCCGTTTAAACTTCTGACTTATCATCCACGAGGCGGATGGACGAGGCCAGAAAGAAGTCAACCAGATTTTGGAGGATATGCTAAGAGCTTGTGCATTAGCTTATGCTACCTCTTGGGATAAGAGTTTCTTGGTATCTGAGTTCGATTACAACAATAGTTATCAGGCTAGTTCTGAGATGTCACCTTTTGAGGCCTTTGTATGGTCGACACAATGTGGACGCCATTGAATTGGAATGAGGCCGTGCGCGTGTCTTTGGGCCTGATATTCTTGAGGTTTGAAGAAGCGGTCGCCATGATTAGGGAAAGGTTGAAGATAGCCCAATCTCGACAGAAGAGTTATCTTGACAATCGTCGCCGAGATTTGAGTTTTGAACGAGAAGACTTTGTATACCTCGAGTTACGCCTCTCGAGGAGTTAAGAGGTTCCATGCCAAAGGAAACTTGCACCCGTTATGTTGGACCATTTAAGATTTTGGTAGCGAGTGAAGTTGCTTATCGGTAGGTTGCCACACGATCGTTGGCGAGGGTACATGATGTATTCCATGTGTCCCGAGTTGAAGAAGTGTCTCAGAGTTCTGAGGAAAGCAGTTCTGCAGAGTCAATTGAGTTGCATGAGGATTTGACTTATAAGGAACATCTGTGAGGATTCTAGACACAATGGATCGAGAAACTAGAAACAAGTCAACGTTTACGTGAGAGTTCGAGTGGAGCAACCATGAAAGCGAAGCGACTTGGGAGCTTGAAGAGGATTTGAAGAAAAGAATTTCCAAACCTATTCCTTTAGTGAGCCACTGAATCTCGGGGGCGAGATTCTATTAAGGGGAGGTTTGTAACATCCCAAAATTTTGCTTTTAAATTCATGTGTGATTTGGCACTTTGGTGAATTTTTGGAATTTTCTCGAATTTATTTGGATTTATTTGGAATTTATTTGAATTTATTCCATTTTGAAATAATTAAAGAATTTAATTTTGCAAATAAAATTTTGTTGGAAATATTTTATTTGAGTCAAAATGATCCAAAATATTTTCCAAATTTTTGGAATTTTTAAAGTCATTTGCTATTTTTAATGAATTAAATGAATTACTAGGAATTATTTTAAATATTAATTACCTTGGAAAATCCAACTTTCGGGTCAAGTACTTTGTTCAGCCAACTCGAAAGTCGGACTCGAATCCAGGCAGAGCCAGATTGGCTCGTAGAACCATCAACTCCTAACCACTAATCAATCCCAACCGTTGGATCCAAGATCCAACGGTGAGATCCGCCCAGGCCGGCCGTGTCGGATACAGGACCGGTCGCGTAGCGTGATAAATGGCCGTTGGTTGTGCCACGTGGAGCGCCCACGATTTCGTCGTCTTCACCGTCCATTGAACTCGCCGCCGCGCCCGCCGTAGCAAGTTAGGTTCGTTTTACTGCCGCACGGCGAGAGCTATTTAATGCCCGGGGCATACCCAGGAGCCGCCGTGATTCGCGCCCTCCCTTCTCTACTTCACTGAAGGCTAAAGTCGCCCTTGGATTAAGCCGCGTGCAGGCTCGCCAGAGTTGCGCTGTATTTCCGCCCACGGTCTTTGCTTCGTCCATGCTCCGTCAGCCGTCCCTGCGCAGTTGACCTGAATCCGGACTCACCACCGGCGAGCGCGCAGAAGGGACCCTTCATCTCGCCGGAGCAACCGAACGCCCGTTGGGCTGCGTCGTCGTCTTCAACTCCGGCCCGTGCGCCACCATCGGCCCTCGCGAAGCCGTAGGCACCGTCGGATCGGATCGGACGGTTGAGGTGAGTTCACGTGTTTCCAAACGATTAGATACGGGCCGTTGGATCAAGATCAACGGCTCTGTCGCCACGTCACGTAGCAGTGCGATTATAGGATTAGATCTGGACCGTCCGTCTAGATCGAGCGGCCCACGAGCATCGAGTAGTTTCAGCGTGTTAAACCACAGGATCCAATCGCCGGTTGATTTTCAAAACCAGCGGACGAGATTGCGCCACGTGTCGGAAGTTGGGACCGAAGCCAATACAGCGCCGTCCAGCGTGCGTGTGGCAGCACACGCGGGCAGCGTGTCGGAGGGCCCGCATGTCGATTAACTAACTAACCCGACCAAGCGGCGTCGGCCGATAAGCGTCACCGAGTGGGCCCACATGCCGATCCGTGGTAGTGGGACCGAAAGTCCACCGTGGACCCAAGGCGGCGTGGACCCAAAGCCATGGACCGGCTGGCGTCGGCCAATTGTCGGGAGCTGCCACGTGTCCCATCTTTGGCCTTAATAATTAATTCAAAAGAAAATGATTTATTAATTCGAATAATGATTTCAAATTTAGATTCAAACTTAGCGCTTATAACTTTTTGCGTTTCAACTCAGATTTGAGCGATTCAAATTTCTAAATTTGTATAAAATTAAGATCTACCTAAATATAAATTTTATTTAATTTTTGGACTAAAGTTTTCTCTGTAAAATTATTTAATTGATTATTTAAACTTTAAATAATCATAACTTTCTTGTTTAACTCCAAATTTGAATTCGGTTTCTAAAAATCAGAAAATTATGTTCTCTGTTTTATGGATTTTATTTGGAGTTTTGGGATCTTTTGCATAGTGTTTATTTGTGTATTTGCTATTTGCCGCTTTACGAGTGACAGGCGTTGAAGTCTGGAAGGATTCGAAGGAGAAGTGTTGACTCAGATCCAACTCAAGACCAAGAACAAGTACTTTTTGAAGGCAAGTTGTGCTTTGACCATGTTGATCCTATTTGAAATCTATTTTGATTTAAACTATTGCATGCTAGTTCAATTAGAAAGATACTTTGTTTAAACATGGGGTTAGATAAATACCAATTTGCTATATGACACCTTGATTACTTAAGTATGTGCCATGACCCTTTGTCACCCTAGTTGTGGTTTACTAGTTGGACATTATTAAATTGCCAACATGGGTTTAGATCGTTGTAGTATCTTTGCTTAGACCACCTTTCGTGCTCATGACATGATTTTGAACAACCAAATGTTAATGTGGACTTAATGATATATTGAACCTGTTTTGGAAAAGTATCATGTGATGTTGATGGCACGTGGTGCATAGTAATCAAGCGGGGTTTGATAAATGCAGTTCGGCGGGGCATGTGGCAGTAATGTCAGTGGGCCATTGTGGCATTGGGAGTGATGATTTGGTTTTCGGGTAGTCTTGCCCTGGTCACTCTAAGGACTTAACCTTGCAAGCCTTTGGAACAGGTCATACTTGCAACCACATGGGTGGAATGGGGCCAGCCCTAGTTGACTAAGTCGCTAAGGACTCACTTGTGGAGCCTCGAGTGTCGATTACACCTTTTGTGTGATTGCATGCGGAGGCGTATCGTGGCTGTGGCCAGGTACCCATCTAACGGTGTGTTGGTCCCATACTTCGCCTTGGCTAAGGGAAGGGATGGTGTAGAGCACTGACAGGAGAGGACCACTGTGTTGTTTGAGGCTTAGAAGGCTTGTTATGATCGCTCATTCGCATACTCTTGTATGGCGATTCACGGTGACGTGGTGAGTGGATTGTATCTTGTGGGTAAAGTGCATAACCTCTGCCAGAGTGTAGAATCTATTTGAATAAGCCGAGTCCTCCAGATCTTGGACAATGCTCGGAATTACGATCCAAGGGTTAGATTTTACGAAAATAACTTGGATTTGAAAAAGTTGGGTTGGTTTAATAATGAAGATGATGGAAATGTGGTTTAGGATGGGGGAAAAATGTTTATTAAATTTCTGAAAAGTTATTTATGCTTTACTTATTTCTCTGCTTTGAATCTACTTATATTACTTGTCAAAAAGTTTACACTTAAATATACCTTGAGTTATTCCTTTGTACCAAGCCATGCATATAGTATATTAGTTTGCATTACATTGCATGACTTCTTTGAGTACCAAGTACTCACCCTTGCCCCAACACAATATCAGGTTGAAGAGGAGAGTCGCCGGCTTTGGAAGGAGGAACTCCAAGAGGACCCGAATCTAGGGGATGCGAGCCCGGTCAGGTTATTACTGTGGTATCTTTGGATGGCGCCACGAAGTTTATTTGAATTTCCATTTCTTTGTTATTTCTCTTTTAATAAGTTTAAGCCTTGCAAGGCATATATTTGTAAACTTGGCCATAAGGTCAAGTAACCAGTTGGTTATTTAAATAAAGTACTTTGATAATATCGATTGGTATGATTGTGATATTCTGGATGTTAAGGCTTGTGTGCACTAAGCGCGTTCTGGACTAGTCTTGAATACCTGGAAAGTCGGATTTGCAAATTCGGGGTCCCGGAAGCGACAACTCGTTGGCCTTTCCGGATGGTAATGGATTCCAACATTGTAGTCCTTGATCAACTCTAACCATCTCCTCGCCTCATGTTCAGATCCGACTGGGTGAATATGTATTTAAGGCTCTTATGATCCAGTATACACTTCACATCTGTTCCCGATCGAGATAGTGACGCCATATCTTCAAGGCATGCACTACGACAGCTAACTCTAGGTCATGCGTCGGATAATTTTCCTCATGCGGCCTCAATCGCCTTGATGCATAAGCGGCGACCTTTCCATTACGCATCGGCACACATCCAAGTCCTTGGCGCGATGTGTCACAATAAATATCAAAGCTTTGATTAACATCGGTAGAACTAACACCGGTCTTGATGTCAATCGCTTCTTGACTCACGAAATCCTGTCTCACATTCTGACGTCCATGCAAACTTCTTCTCCTTTTTCAGCAATTGCGTAAGAGGTTTCGCAATTGTCGAAAAGCCTTCAATGAAACGGCAATAGTATCCTGCCATTCCAAGGAAACTCCGGATCTGGGTTACGGTCTTCGGCTGCTCCCAGTGTAACATAGCTTCTACTTTACTTGGATCAACGGCAACTCCTTCTACGGTCATTACATGTCCAAGGAATTCTACCTTGTCCTTCCAAAAATCACACTTACTGAACTTGGCGAAGAGTTGCTGTTCCCTCAGCTTTTCCAAAACTCGCCTCAAGTGTTCGGCATGTTCATCCTCTGTCTTGGAGTAGATTAGGATATCATCTATGAACACGACAACAAACTTGTCCAAATACTCCATGAACACCTTATTCATCATATTCATGAAATATCTTTGGCGCATTAAATCGATCCAAAGGACATAATCAGTAAACTCGTAATGTCCATATCTTGACGAGAATGCGGTCTTGAATATCCTCGATCTGATCTTCAATCGATGGTATCCCGATCTTAGGTCAATCTTGGAGAAAACTCCGGCTCCTCTCACCGATCAAACAAATCATCAATCCTGGGTAACTGTACTTATTCTTCACGGTGACTTCATTGAGTGCACGGTAGTCAATGCACATCCTGAAACTTCCGTCCTTTTTCTTGACAAACAACACTGGTGCTCCCCACGGCGCCGAGCTCGGTCTGATAAATCCTTTCTCCATTAACTCTTCTAGCTGTTTCTTCATCTCTACCAACTCCTCGGTGGACATCCGATAGGGTCTCTTTGCTATCGGTCTTTGTATCGTACAAGCTCTATCACAAACTCTATGTCCTCGTCTCGGCATACCGGGTAGATCCTCGGGAAAAACATCCGGGTACTCATTTACTCTTGAGACATCCTCTATGCTGATTGTCTTGGTCTTTGTTAACCATCATCTGTCCATCTCTAACTGCAGTGGCTTGAAATTCCACTTTCTTTCTACACGGGCTCTCAACTGAGATAGTCCTTCGTCCACAATCCAACACGGCTCTGTGCTTGGATAACCAATCTATTCCCAAAATAACATCTAAGGTCTGGGTCTCCAAAATAATAAGGTTCGCTAGGAATTCTATTCCATTTATTAGTATTCTCACCCCGGAACATCCTACTTTCGTTCGAAGTTCGGAACCAGGGGTTTGAACTAAAAGCATGCATTTAAGTCTTGCAATCCCCAAATCGTTTTTAGCAGCAAAGCCTTGCGAAACAAACGAATGCGAGGCTCCAGAGTCAAACAAAGCATTGCAGTGCGAGTTAACAAGTAACTTACCCAAGATCTGACGTCAGTAGCATTCTGCGGTGCATCTGCGGTGACATGGTTGACTCGGCCTCTCACCACGCGATGCAGGATGTGGCTCCTGGTCTTTGGCGTCCTAGCTGAGGTGGATCCTAGATTGAAGCGGCCCAGGGTCACTCCTCTGTCTTCTTTGGGCAGCTGTTGGCAAAGTGTCCTGGCTCGTTCTTTGTTGTAGCAGCGTCTCACTGTTCCTTCTTGTTGCACAGGCGGCGTTTCTAACGGGGTGGGGTGCAGTAGTTACGATTGACGGGTCTTGGCGCTGGTAACGGTGTCCTTGTAGCATTCTGTGGCTGGAATCTGAAAAACTGATTTGGTGCAACTCTCAGACGCTGTTGCGTTCCCTGGCGTGATCCCTGCTGTTGCATCCTGCGCTTCCTGTTCTCATCCAGTTCCTTGCGCTTGTCTTCAAGAATAAGCGCCTTATTCACCAACTCTTGGAAATCTGGAAAGGTGTGGGTGATCAATCCCACTTGTAGTCCTGAGTTAAGTCCCTTCATGAAGCGAGACTATCTTGCTTTATCTGTCGCTACATCCTCAGGTGCGTAGCGTGCTAGCTGTGTGAACTTGTTCAGGTAGTCGGCCACTGGCTGATTACCTTGCTTGATGCTCAACTCCTCCTTCTTAAGGTCCATGATTCCTTCAGGCACGTGATCTTGTGGAATGCACCGTGAACTTTTCCCAAGTGATGTCCTGAGGTTCACTTGCGTGGCACGAAGTTCTCCCACCATTCGGGTTGTTCCTTCCAACTGATGAGAAGCGTAAAGTACCTTCTCATTTCCTATGCATTGAGCTATGTGTAGCTTCCTCTCTATTGACCTTATCCAATCATCGGCCTCCAATGGATTGGCATTCCCAGAGAAAGTGGGTGGGTGAGTTCTCATAAACTCTGACAGTCTTGTATTCTGGCGTTGTCCCCTGATTGACTTGATTGGTCGTGGCCTGAGCAAAGGACGTTTGCATCTGTTGCATCATAGCATGCATCAACCGAGTCTGAGCGGCGAAAAGCTCGAAATTCTGCATATCCGGATTGGCGGTCGGTGCTCCATCATTGGGGTTTTCTGCTGGGCAAGAACCACTTCCATTGCTTCCAAAGTTTCCACGGGTGTTCACCATCTGTCGATTTACTCTAGGTTTTAGAGATGAGAGGGAAACAAGAATAGACAAGTAATATGGAACCTATGCGGGGCGAAAGGTGTAACTTTAAGGTCCAACTTTATTAACTAATCAGTAGTAACTTGGTATGGTTGCTTATAATGCCTAGGGGCCTTGCAACACATACTGCACACTCAGCAAACAAGGAAAATCCAAATCGAACTAACACTGGAGTCTATCGCCTAAAGGTGACTCTTTATTCTATGACACAACTCGGCGAAGGAGTCTCACTATAGAACCTACGCTCACTCATCGAGAAAACCTCCACGGCTGGTGCGGATCTTTGCGGCATAGGCGCGAAACGATTGCCATGTCCAAAGAATCGTGTCATCTGTGGTAGTCGAAGAAGCGATGTCCTCATCGAGATCGACTCCTCCGGATCTGGCTCGTGTAGCTCGAATCTTGGCTCGTTGCAGTCCGTACAAAGCCATCTCCAACTCGTCAATTCTTCGCAGAAGGTGTGACACATACTCTTGAGCTTCCCGCCATCTGTTCTTCTCTGTTGTGATCTCCTTGCGGGCCTTCTGTAGCTCCTTGCTTGTATCATCGAGTACATCCTCCTGGGCGACAACAAGTCGTGCCAACTGTGTAACCATGGCATCCTCATCCTGAATCGCCTTCGGGTCAAGAAGGTTATTGCTGCGCGGGTGATAACGGAACACCGTGCTCTCCAACTCTCTGGCGTAGATACGGGTAATGTGTCGCATTGCTCGTCGTGATACTTCTTGGATACCCATCTGCATTGTAGACCTCCTGGCGGTCAAGGTGTATCGGGCGATTGCCTGGGCCCTTTTTCCTAGCAGGTACCTCAATCTTCACGTCACAAGCCTTGATCAATCCTGCTTGTCTGATCACTTCCACTTGGTATTGCGGCTTTTCAAAATCTCCGAGAGTCTGTAGCATACGCCAAAGTTCTGCGGCGTGACCAACCTCCAGGTCGACGTAGTCCGGCGATGGCGTGCGGCGGTGCAGGCTCACCGGAGATGGGGATGACGACCACCCGAACGGCGCTACGGGGCTCCTCCAGCGAAGTTAAGGGTACACTCCGACGCGGCTTGACCTTGCGGTTCCGGATCTAGGCTCAACGGCGACGGAGGACGGCGGACGGCGGCGGAAATGGCGATTAACCGCGGCGGAACGCCAAACCAACTACGGCCAGCGATTGCGGCGCAACCACGGCGACTCAGGCGACGTTGTCTAGGGCTACGGGTGCGCACGGAAACAGAGCACACGCTGGCGGCGGCGGCGCATTAAATAGGCCTCTCGGCGTCCGTGAAAATCGTGGAAACCGAGGCCCACACAGCTGCGGCGACGGAATCCGAATTGGATTCGGATTGGGTGACGTGGCTCAACGTGAGCCGTTGGATCAAGATCCAACGGTGCGGGGGTTTGGGCTCGGTCCGGCTCGGGCGACTTGGCTGGCTCGGTCGGGCTTGGGTTCGGCTACGTGGCTCAATCTCGGCCGTTCGATCTTGATCGGACGGTCGAGAGGGTTAGGGTTTGGTTGGGTTCGAGTCGGACTCGGACTCGAGTCAGACTCGGGCTCGGGTCGGAGGAATAGTACAAACCAACTCGATTTTTCCAGCGATTAAATATTCAAATTAATTCCCAGAAATTCATTTAATTCATTAAAAATAGCAAAACTCTCAGAAAAATCCCATTGTAGCTCAAAATCTTGATGGTGTCCAAAATCTTGATGGTGTCCAAAATCTTGATGGTGTCCAAAATCAGCAGGCGTTTCGGCTGGTGTGGATCCCAGATTGAAGCAGACTGGGGTCATTCCTGCTGTCTTCTTGGGGCAGCTGTTGGAAAAGTGTCTTGGCTCGTTGCATGTGTAGCAGCGTCTCACTGTACCCTGTTGACTGCTTGAAGCGGCGTTTCTGGCTGGAGCTGGGGTTTGATAATTCTGGTTGACGGTTCTTGGTGTTGGCGACTGTGTCCTTGTAGCATTCTGTGGTTGGAACCTGAAAAACTGATTTGGCGCAACCCTCAAACGTTGCTGTGCTCCCTGACGTGATCCCTGCTGTTGCATCCTGCGCTTCCTGTTGTCGTCCAGTTCCTTGCGCTTGTCCTCAAGAATAAGCGCCTTATTCACCAACTCTTGGAAATCTGGAAAGGTGTGGGTGATCAGTCCCACCTGCGATCTGAGTTAAGTCCCTTCATAAAGCGAGACTGCTGGCCTTATCTGTCGCTACATCCTCAAAGCGTAGCGTGCAAGCCGTGTGAACTTGTTCGTAATCACCACCTTTGGTCGCCTTGCTTCAGAGCCCTGAATTCCTCCTTCTTGAGGTCCATGATTCCTCCAGGCACATGATACTGGCGAAATGCGGCTGTAAACTCCTCCCAAGTGATGTCCTGAGGGTTCTCCCGCGTGGCGCAGAAGTTCTCCCACCATTCTACGGCGGTACCTTCCAACTGATGAGAAGCGTAGAGTACCTTCTCATTTCCCATGCATTGGACAAGTGTAGCTTCCTCTCTATTGACCGTAGCCAATCATCGGCCTCCAACGGATTGGCATTCCCGGAGAAAGTGGGTGGATGAGTCCTCATGAACTCTGACAGTCTTGAATTCTTGTGTTGTCCCTGATTGACTTGATTCGCGCCTGAAAGCAAAGGACGTGTGCATCTATTGCATCATAGCATGCATCAACCGAGTCTGCAGCAAGGAAAGCTCCAAGTTCTGCATGTCCACCGGGCGGTCTTTGGTTGGGGTGCAGGTGCTCCATCATTGGGGTTCCCAGCTGGGCGAGAACCACTGCCGTTGCCTCCAAGGTTTCCGCGGGTGTTCACCATCTGTCGATTGCTCCAAGGTTTCAGAGATGAGAGGGAACAAGAATAGACAAGTAGTAGGGAAACTTATGCGGGGGGAAAAGTGTAACTCAAAAATCCAACTTTATTAATTAATAATAATAACTTGGTATGGTTGCTTACAATGCCTAAAGGCCTTGCAACACATACTGCACACACAGCAAGCAATGAAAATCCAAATCGACTCTTACTGGAATCTAACGCCTAAAGGGATGACTCTTATTCTATGACGCGACTCGACGAAGGAGTCCTAACAGCAAAACCTACGCTCACTCATCGAGAAAACCTATATTGCCTCCTCGTGGCGGGTGCGGCGGCATCGGCGCGAAACAATCGCCATGCCCCACAACTGCGGCTGTGGTTGACGACGCGGCGTCCTCCTCTGGCTCTGGATCTGGCTGGTGCTGTGGCTGTGGCGCGGGTGCAGGTGGCGCCTCTTCTGGGTCCTCCTCTGGCTCTAGGGCTTCCAACTGTAACACCGGGTTGGGGCCCTGTCCATAGAGTGCAGTCTCCAGCTCTGCGATCCTTTCCGCAGCATAAGCGACGTACTCACGGGCATTCTCTAAGTGCTTCTTCTCCTCCTCAACCTGTTCGCGAGCCTTCTTCAACTCCTGAATTGTGTCATCGATCAGCTCTTCCTGGGCGGCGACGAATCTGGCTAAGTGAGTGACGGTAGCATCCACATCTTCTATCGACTTCCGCTGAGCTCTGCTGCATTGCTCGACGCGACACCTCTTGGATTCCCATCTCAAAGGTAGACATCCTGGCGGTGAAGTGGAAAGGGCGGCTGAACTTCGTCTTCTCTCGGGCATACACCGTGATCCGGACGTCCCATCCTATGACCACTCCTGCCTGCACGAGTGTAGTCCCTCGGTAGAGCGGTCTCTCAAAACCTCCAAGAAACTGAAGCATACGCCATAACTCGGCGGCATAGCCTCCCTCACGCTTGGCGTAGTTGTTCTTCATCATCATCTGTCAAAAGATGCTCGCGTAAGAACGCAACATTTTAAAATCAATGTGGAAGACGAAAAGAACTCAGCAAGGGGTATAAACAAGAAAGAAAGGGGTAAGTCGAGAATTCATTCATTATCTTGACAAATTTTATCTTTAGAAAATAGGTTTTATCCTCACTACGACCAATCTAACTATGGGTGAGCCTACAGTCAGTATGGCTCTGATACCACCTCTGTCGGGACCCGAATTTGCAAATCCAGACCCTCTGTGTATTCAACACTAGTCCAGGAACGCGCTAGTGCACACAGTCTCAACATTGGTAAATATCACAATCATACTCAACGAAATAATAAGGTACCTTAAATAGTTAACCAAGCTGGTTGCTCAACCTTAAGGTCAAGTTACAAATATAAGCCACGCAGGGCGAAAACTCAATAAGAGAGAAATAACTGCAGCGGAAAATAAAATAACTTCGTGGCGCCATCCAGTATACCACAGGCAACTGACTGGGCTCGCTCCCTAATTAGACGGTTCCTCTTGGAGCTCCTCCTCCAAAGCTGGTGTAGACTTTTCTTCAACTGGTGTTGTATTGTGGCAAGGGTGAGTACTTGGTACTCAGCAAGTCATGCACAGAATGCAAACTAATATACTACATGCATGGCTTACTACAAAGGAATAGCTCAGGGCATAATTGCAGTAAAACAGCATTTGATAAGTAGCATAAGTAGATTCGAAAGCAGTAGAAACAAGTTTAAGATCAATAACTTTTCGAGGAATTAAATAACATCTTTCACATTCCTAATCCACATTTCCATCAACATCATTATTAAACCAAACCCAACCTTTCAAGTCCAAGTTATTTTGAAGAGAATCTAACCCTTGACTGTAATTCCCGAGCGATGTCCAATACCGCGGACACGGCTATTCGAATAGATTTTACACTCTGCAGAGGTTATGCACTTTACCCACAAGATACAGCCAAACACCACAAAGGCGAGTGTCCGTAACAGAGTCTTTCGGAAACTTCTAACAGCACAAGTGGTCCTCCCCGGTGATTGCACACTAACCCTTCCCTTAGCGTGCAAATAGCAATAAATAAATAAACAGTAGACAAAAAGTGTCCAAACATCCAAATAAAGTTCACAAACAGAGAGAGCATAATTTTATGAATTTTTAGAAACTGGAATCGTCAAATTCGGAGTTTAAATGCAAAAGTTATAACCGTTTAAAGTTTACAGAAAACATTAACTAATTATAAATAGAGAAATATTCATAATCAAAAATTAATTAAAATTCATATTTGAGTAGGTCTCATTTTTATGAAAATTTAGAAATTTGAATCACTCAAATCGGAGTTGAAACGCAAAAGTTATAAGCGTTTGAAGTTTGAATCCATTTTTGAAATCAATAATTCGAATTAATAAATCATTTTCTTTTTCGGAAATTAATTTATTGCGTCAGCATGACACGTGGACCAATCGGGAGCCGCCATGTCGCCTCGGGTCCATGGACCCGGCGCACGGTTTGGCTCGGTCCACCTTGGACCCGGTCCACGGCGCATGTGTCTCACTGATAGGTGGGCCCTTCGGATGACATCAGCAGTGACGTCATCACGCACGGCTGAGGACGGCTGACAGCTGGGCCCCACTGACACGCGGGCCCCACGCTGATGTCACGCGTGACGTCAGCGGCGACCGCGGTCGACCGCGCTGACCGCGACGGTCCAAGTTCTGGACACGCGGCGCGATCTGGGCCTTTGATTTGAAAATCAACGGTCCAGATCAGATCCAACCTCACGTGTTTAGAAACTACTCGGCTGATCTGGACCGTTCGATCTTGATCGGACGGTCAAGATCCAATCTAACGTTTACAACGTGGCTAACCCTAGCCGTTCGATCTTGATCTAACGACTGACATCTATCCAAGCACGGTGCGGGTCTAGCTACGTGGCACAATCTAAGCCGTTGGATCTAGATCCAACGTTTGGAAATAGATCTAGAGGTTAGCACGTGGATCTCACCGGGGGGTGACGTGGACGAATCTGGGCCCTTGGATCTGGATCGGACGGTGGAGCGAGCTCGGGGTCCGGCGATGGCGTGCGGCGGCGCAGGCTCACCGGAGACGGGGACGACGACCACCCGAACGGCGCTACGGGGCTCCTCCGGCGAAGTGAAGGGTACACGCCGACGCGGCTTGACCTTGCGGTTCCGGATCTGGGGTCAACGGCGGCGGAGGACGGCGGACGGCGGCGGAAACGGCGATTAACCGCGGCGGAACGCCAAACCAACTACGGCGAGCGATTGAGGCGCAACCACGGCGACTCAGGCGACGTTGTCTAGGGCTACGGGTGCGCACAGAAACGAAGGACACGCTGGCTGCGGCGGCGCATTAAATAGGCCTCTCGGCGTCCGTGAAAACCGCGGAAACCGAGGCCCACACAGCTGCGGCGACGAAATCCGAATTGGATTCGGATTGGGTGACGTGGCTCAACGTGAGCCGTTGGATCAAGATCCAACGGTGCGGGGGTTTGGGCTCGGTCCGGCTCGGGCGACTTGGCTGGCTCGGTCGGGCTTGGGTTCGGCTACGTGGCTCAATCTCGGCCGTTCGATCTTGATCGGACGGTCGAGAGGGTTAGGGTTCGGTTGGGTTCGAGTCGGACTCGGACTCGAGTCAGACTCGGGCTCGGGTCGGGTCCGGGTCGGAGGAACAGTACAAACCAACTCGGTTTTTCCAGCGATTAAATATTCAAATTAATTCCCAGAAATTCATTTAATTCATTAAAAATAGCAAAACTCTCAGAAAAATCCCAGAAAAATTCTAGAAAATATTTTGGAGCATTTTGGACTCAAATAAAATAATTCCAACAAAATTTTATTTGCAAAACTAAATTCTTTAATTATTTCAAAAGGGAATAAATTCAAATAAATTCCAAATAAATCCAAATAAATTCCAGAAAAATCCAAAAATTCACCAAAGTGCCAAATCTTATTTAAATTCATGAAAAGCAAAAATTTGGGGTGTTACAGTTGCTCCAGATACTTTTCATAATTACCTGCCATTTGCAAGTAACTGGCATGACTCCACCTCGAAGTGATACCTCACAACCTTCGAGTTCAAGGGACCTCACATATATTAGATGATTCTTTATATCATGTACATATTGAACTCTCGTCAATATGCGATATGCTTTATTATACATCTCCAATGTAACTATTCACACATCAGTAATTGCATACTGCTTGCAATCAACCAAGCGAATAGTTTCATACACCGAAAGTAGAGATCATTCGTCAAATATCTATCTCACCGAACATATGTGGAAACAACAACCTGAATCTAATATCCATCCATGAGAAGTATTGATTAACTGACGACAATTACGTTTGAATCATCTTTTGCTATTGCTAATGAGTATGCACCCCTCATTTACTTCAAACTCGGACATTCCTTATGTCCTTCCTCGTCACATAGATAGCATACATGTGTGCTTTTGCTCTTGCTCTTGCCCTTCTTCTTCCTGTAACTCTTGCTTTTGCCTACAACACCTACTGCAGCCAATGCTTGTCACCCAAGGATGATGATTCTGGTGACCTTTTCAAGGACTCTGCCTCCACTAGATATACAACTGACTCGTTGAAGTTGAGAGTGCTTTTCCTGATAAGAATGTTCATCACCAATTGTTCCTAAGATGGTGGTAGAGATGATACAAGTATGATGACTTTATCGTTCTGTTTGCACCAAAATTTGGCAAGGCCGATCTTGTGGAGATCGGTTTTGATAAGGGATATGTCGGTTATAGCAAGTTGATACCGTTTCGGACTGGAGGGCCAAGATTCAAAGGAAACTGAGTCCGATACGGGTAGGATAAGGGATTGAGTCCGATACGATCGGACTTAATATGGTAAGGAGAGATTGAGGCCGATACGGGTGATTGAAGAAACCGAGAAGGATACGTTCAGGCCGAGTGCTATATAAGAGGACCAGAGGTGAGAAGGAAAAGGCGCCCAGAGCCAACCCACAAACACGCTTTACTTTTCCCTTATTTTCCTGTCAACTAGGAGTAGTCTCTAGTTTTGTAATCCTTCCTTTGTAATTCGCTCAATCAATAAGAGTTGCGCATCGCCGATTATTGATTCCGCCGACTTACGCCAATTCGGGTGTCTTTTCTCCGATCTTGCTGCGCATCGCCTTTTTCGGGAAAAACCACCTCTACCCCCATCCAATCAACTACACCAGGTTGATTAGATTTATCGGTTACTTTTGTCTCAATCGGCTTAAATAGCCGAATTGGACTTGATCTTCATCGATTCTATCCAGCTGATCAGAGCCAGGCCGACTATCGATTTGGTATCGGCCTTGGTCCGATTCACAATTCTTATCAATTGCAGAGATCTATCGGCTTATTGCCGATTCGATCTAAGCTAATTCTCGTATAATCGGTTTTGAGTGATTTTTACCTTCTCCTTATCTGTTACTCAGGTCAAACAGATTGGCACGTCCGCGCGAACCTCAAACCCGGCGTTTGTCTCGTGTGTTCGAGGCTAAGAACCCAACTTCACGTTTTTAGCGCGAACACGTTCTCTTCAAATTTCTCCTCCACACTAATAAGCTGTGTGATAAGTTTGTTGAAGACATTGAGATAATCAATGAATTGTGTACCTTTCTCCATACGCAACCTATATAGTTGTTGTTTTAGCACCCACCGATTTGTCAGGGACTTTTCCATATAAAATTCTTCTAACTCCTATGTCAGGACCCGAATATGCAAATCCGGACCATCTGTGTATTCAGCACTAGTCCAGGATCACGCTAGTGCACACAGTCTCAACATAGATGAATATCACAATCATACATAGCGGAATAATAAAAATAGCTCAATTACAGAATATAAACTATTGAACGACCTTAAGGTCAACCTTACATTTGTGAAGCCTTGACGGCTTCAACTCAAAATAAGCAGCAGCGGAACGAAGAAAATCGGTGAATCCCATCAATACGCCACAGGCAACTGATGGGGTTCAACTCCTAGATAATTGCCTTCTCACGGAACTTCTTCTTCTTCGACGAAGTGGTCTTCTTCTCAACTGGTGATTGTTTGTTTGCAAGGGGTGAGTACATAAAGCACTCAACAAGTCATGCACAGAATGCAAGTCTAATAACTATATGCATGGCTTATTCCAAATGACAGGTTGAAGGGGTTATTTTGCAATAAACAGCATTCACAAATATTCATAATAGATTGTAAAGCAGTAAAACAAATAACAATAGTAATAAAATTTCACAGTTATTTCACAAGTAAAACATTCCACATCCTTAACCAGTTATCTCTTTTCCACAGGCAAACTGCTTCCAAACCCAAGTTTACTTTTTAAGAAAAGCTAACCCTTGTCTGTAATTCCCAAGCAATGTCCAGTACCGCGGACACGGCTATTCGAATAGATTTTACACTCTGCAGATGTTATACACTTTACCCATAAGATACAATCAACTCAACACGTCAGCCGTGAATCGCCATACAAGAGTATGCGAACGAGTGATCATAGCAAAGCCTTTCGGAAACTTCTAACTACACAAGTGAACCTCTCCGGTTTTTGCCATACACCATCCCTTCCCTTAACAAAGGTGAAGTATGGGACCGACATACCGTTGGACGGGTACCATGCAGCAGCCCTGGTACGCTCCCCCTTCAAGCTACACAAAAGATGTAGTTGACCCCCGAGGTACCACATGCAAGTTATTAGTAACTTACTCAACTAGGTTTGTCCCATTACAGACATGTAGTTGTATGGTTAACTCAATTCAAAGGCTTGCAAGGTTAAGTCCTTAGGGCGACCAGGGCAAGACTTACATCAATACTCTCAAAGAAATCCATCTCACCATCACTCATACATATATCATGTTTCAAACATTCCCAACCGCCAAACTGGCCCACCATAATTCTTGCCACACCCCAGTCTAAATCATTTTATCACCTGAGTTGATTATTGCGCAACACAATGCCAACAACAACTCAACTTCCTTGAAGAAGCACGAAGGCCTCCGCATATCAACATCATCGTGTCGGCAACACGTCACACCATTTCAAAATACATTGCATATTCCATTAATCAATATTGGCATTTGTATTTCCTAAACGATGTCAAAGGTACGTTGCATGGCTAAGCAAACTACTGACGGTCTAAATAACCCATGTTGGCAAAGTATTTAGCTACCAACTATTAATCAACAATCCTAGGGTGACAAATGAATCATCACATACAATCATTATAGGCAAGGTGGAGATAACAAGTAGGTTGATTATCTACTCCAAAATTAATTGAAATCAGTTTAACTCAAACTAGCATGCAATAATCTGAAACAACATAATTTTCGAAAATAGGATCAACATGGTCAAAGCACAACTTGCCTGGCCCTTGCAACTTTTACTGTTCTTTATTCTTTATCTTTGATTCTTGGTCCTCGATCTTCAACTTCCACTTTCTCGATCCTCAGCTCGTTCGAACGACTTCCAAACGACGCGTCTAACGATTAATAAAGAAGCAAATACAAACCAATTCAAAAGATAAATCAAGTAAAACTCCAAATTAAGAACAAATAGCATTGGGCACAACGGCTTGGATGAAATTAGGAACTTGAAAGGATTGGATCGAAGATTGGACAAGAGAGGACGAGCTTTCGGAAGACACCGAAAAGGGAAAGATTAATAACTGGGAAAGAAAGAATAATATTCCGAAGAATATTTCTTCCGAAGTTATTATCTTGATTGGACAAACAAGGACATGAGGGCTCTCGATCTGTAGACCAGGTCCATAAAGATATGTTAGTTCGCAATGAACTAAACTGGAGCTCGAAGTTGACTTTTGTTGACCGAACTGACACAGTCAAACAAAAGAGAGACGGATAGATCGGGCACAGGGGTATGACAGATGACCAATGGTCTATCGACCAAGTCCACGAATGAATTCTAGGTCAAAGGCAGATTAGATTTTCAGGGTTAAGACAAGGACAAGTGTCTTACCACGATTGAAACAACGGGAAAGACTGCAAAGATAACAACACGGCTCACGATGAACTTAGTCCATCGAACCGGTCTTAGGTTAGGGTTTTGATTTGGCTTTGAAGAAGATATGACGATGAGGCTAGGCTCATATCATGATGATAGAACAGATGAGGACATCACACTAGGGCTCTTGCATGAATGCACGCATGCGATGCCAACGAAGCGAGAGCAAAGCGTTAACAGTGAAGCGCTAACGGCAAACGTTAACGGCGGAGCGTTAACGGCAACGCGGAACGTTAACGACGAAACGTTAACGGCTGAGCGTTAACGACGGAGCATTAACGGTGAAACGTTAATGGCAAAACGTTAACGGAGGAACGTTAACGACAGAGCGTTAACGATGAACGCGAAGCGATGGCAAGATGCGCATGGAATAAGATATCGACCGTCGGTGCAACGACATGACCGCGATAAAGCGCTACCAAGGATGGATCACCGAGACGTGAACCGATAACAACGGCTAGGTTGAAAGACGACGGTTTTAGGTCGGAATCGGGCTCCGACGGCGAACGGAGGCCAAAAGAATTCTAAGGATGGCCCAAAACAGTAAGGGATGATCCACCGGACGTGACAACACGGTCGGAGCGAACTAAAATAACCGGCATCAAAGGACGATGCGCAGCGGCGGCTAAACGGCGGCCTAAATATATATAAAAAAATTCCGGAGGATGGGATGGCAAAGGGAGATTGTCCATCACGTAGAACGCAACGAGACGAACTCAACGGTACAGGCGGATTTTGCGGCGCCCCTCCGGATTAATCACAAACTGTCGATTAACGGGTTTTAGATCCAAACTTCAGACGACCATAACTTCTAGAATAATGATCGGAACTTAACGAAATTTGACCGAGAGCTATAAGAAACCAAGAGGAACACCATGACATAGGTGGCTCGGAGTTTTACCTAATGGATCAGCGGGGAACGCGCGAGGATGATTGTCGCTGTCTGGAATGCAGTCTGATAGCAATCTAATCGGAGAAAATATTTTTCTGCGCAAAATCCAGAGAGCAAAACTGTGAGGCAAGATGGGCATCACGTAGAGGACATCCCCAGGAGTCTACACAAAATATTTCACGGTCAAACTCCAAAAATTGAGGGAGATATGGCCTCGGCAAGATTCGAGATTAAAACGGGCATAACTTTTGATTCTGTGGGCCAAATGGGACGAAATTTAGAGGGAAGACAGATAGGACATCATGGCTCACCATGGCGAATACGGATCTCGAAAAGAGTCGACGAGCTGCCCAGGACGCCGCTCCAAAGTTCGGCCGTCGTCGGGCGACATCCGTCGGACATGGCGGCGGCTCGGGTGTTTGGAGAGGTCTTGGGGTTTGCTCATTCGTGGGAGGTCATGGGAGGTATACCACAGGTTAGGGTGGTGGCTAGGTCAAGAAAAATGTCGTTTGGAGCAAAAACGGTCAAATAGGTATTTATACGAGCACTTGGCGTGCGCTGTCAGGACTCGGCCGACGTGGCTGAATCTCAGCCCTCCGATCGGCGATCGGCGGCTGCGATCGCGCGGGGGCATGGCCGGCCCAGGCGGCGACACGTGGCCCAGGGGGCGCTGCCCTGTGACAGGAGCCGCCCAGACCGTTCTCGGGTTATTTGAAGGTTTAGTCGTCCTGAGTGGATTTGGAGGCTAACAATGACGCGAAAGGCGCCACGATGTTAGCACCCAAGCCCGATCGAGACCACACAAGAACCCTTCGAATAACTCGACAACAATCCCGGTATTCCCCCGGTATGCGACCCAAAGCTCGCCCAGGATCCTCGCATACCGGTTTACAACCTTGTATCGCATCAATGGGCATAAAGGGGCAACGAACGCGAAAACCCCACAACCAGACACGCACGGAAGCAAAAGCAACCAAGCAACCAAACACACCCGGCACAAAGACAAAACCCCACGACCACCACCAACAACAACAGGGCACGAGGGCCAAAACGGAAGAAAAGAGAACACAAGCACGAGGTGGGAAACAACACGCACCAGCGTTTACTACAAAAGAAACCAAGTACACCAGACAAATAAGACATCAGTTAGACTAACTATACAACAAAAGAGTACACATCTACTAAACTAGAACCAAAAGTAGGACATCCCCGGAAGTGTTCTGCCTCTGAACACTCCCGGGCGTGCACGACGGCGGTAGCCTCTACTCGGTGCCCCGCCCGGTCACCGACAGGCAGTAGGGGCAGAACTCACACCCCACTGGATCCTCACCTGCAAAACCACAACAGCAAAAGCCTGAGTACGGAAGGTACTCGCAAGTCTTACCTGTGGTCCGTATATGACCGACTCGAATGGGGTATGCATTTGGAAGTAGCAAGGAAATCAGCTGAAGGTAAAAGTGCGGAAAGCTTAACTTGGTTTGTTGTTTAGTAACACTATTCAATTCGCAACTTAAAGCAGTTGTAATGGCACCTATTTCTATATTGGAGTTCGACATTTAATGTTACCAAAGCAACAGATCTCACAACATTTTCGAGCTCAAACCCAAAGGCGAACTTTAGTTCAAGTATTTACTACGTGTAGTAACAGATAACCAAGCGTGCTCATATCCGAGAGCGCGGCAATTCGAATCGCTTATTTAACCCTGCAGGGAAGCATTAATCGCACGACACGTGCAACAAAAAACCTCGTGTCAACCATCCACTCATCCATACCAAATCGTTGGGGACATCTTCATACGGTCCGAGCACCTAGCACCCCCTCGAGCGGCCCAAGCCCGGCTTGGCCCTCGAGAGTCGGCCTAAGCCTCGCCCTCAACCACGTCCAACCACATGAGGTGTATGCCCCATCGAACGGCATGCGATAAAAGAATAGCTTTACCATCCCATACCGGCATGCGATCAACCAAGGTGTGCTCGGCCATAGTTAAACATCGGATCGGTCCTTAGCTGACTCAGGCGGGACTACCACATTTGGGTCTCCTTACCCAAATGTCCAACTCTCCCGCCCGGTCTCCATTTATACCTTTTTCCACAATATAACCATAATCAAAACGTTCTATAGAATGTAAAGTGGAAGTTCTCAAGCGGTGGAACCATCCACCACTTGGCCCAATCCCGACCTCTAAGCACACTAAGCGTGACACAACTTATACCCATAGTCTAGCTCCAAAGGAGGTGTTCGACAAGTATCAAGGATGGCACATGCAGCAATTAGGATCTAGCCTATCCCACATTTCAATTCCTAATGCAACACTTAAACATCTAGTAAGTAGTTTATTCGCAAAAGTAAATTACACATTTGGTTCAAGATGCGTATGTAACACCCCGGTATTTAATATGCCTAAATGCTACCAAACATAAGCTAAACACCATCTAAATACCACAATTAAACATAAATTCCAGCAAATGCGCACATGGTAAAAACCGAGATTTCGGCAGCATCTCCTTTGTTTTAACATGAATTGAAGGAGCAACAACAGTATAGCAATATAAGGCAATATGAGAGACAGCTAAAACAGCAATAATTAAATACTTAATGACAATATAAGTCTATTATCAAGCACTTAATGTCTCCAAGAGTCAAACGAACAATAAAACTCTCATGCGGAGGCCCGGGAGCGTGCGGCGGGGCCGTCCGGCCACAGCGAGGCGGGAACCTCAAAGGCTTCTGATCACAAGAAAAAGAAGAAGCGCAAAGAGGCCGGCGCCGAAGAGATCCTAGTCGCTGACCGGAGGCCAAGCCCCAGAGGCGCGACCGCCGGGACAGGAGGGGTGATCGCCGAGACCCGCATGGCGACCGCGGGGACCGCCGTTCGCCCCGCCGAGAGGACGACGGGGGCAGGCCTTACTGCCCCATCCACAGGACCAACGGACATGATCTGGCGGATTGCCAGGTCGTGTCCAAGCTGGTGGAGCAGCGGCTTAAGGAACGCCGCGAAGATGACCGCGACGACGCGGGAGAAGACCCTGCTCCGCTGGCCTTTCAGCAAGTGGAGCACACGGTGGCGTTCATTCATGGTGGCTCCGCCACCTACTCCTCAAACTCGGAGTACAAGCGAGAGTTGAGGGAGGTGTGCGCCACCGTACCAACCCCCGGGGCGAGCAGGCCACTGAAATGGTCGGAGGAGCCGATCACTTTCAGTCGAGCCGACCACCCGGAGAGCACCTCAGGCCCTGGCCATCTTCCGATCGTGGTTTCCTCCACGGTCCGAAATGCGAGACTCGGGTGAGTGCTTGTTGATGGAGGAAGCTCCATCAACCTTATGTTAGTCGGGGCGTTCAGGGCACTCCAAATTCCCTATGAGTTGCGCCCGGCCCCTCTCTTCTACGGAGTTGCCCCTGGGGTAGGCTTGACGCCCCTGGGACAAGTCCGGCTGCCTGTCACCTTCGGAAGTGTGGAAAACTTCCAGACAGAGAGAATCAACTTCGAGATCGCTGACTTCGACCTCCCCTACAACGCTTTGCTTGGCCGACCAGCTCTCGTCAAGTTCATGCCAGCCACGCACTATGCCTACATGATGGTAAAAATCCCCGGGCCTGGAGGTCCAATTACTGTGAAGGTGGATCGGCTGGAAGCCCTGCGCCTCAGCAAGCAGGTGCAGGACCTGGCCGACACCACCTGCTTGGCCCGGGGCGAGGACGATTGCCCAGAGTTCCCCCCGATCAGGGCCCGCGCCTCACCTGGTCCCTCAGGTGAGGTGAAGGTGGTCCCCGTGGGCGAGGACGGTTCTGGGAAGGTCGTGAAGATCGGTGCCAACCTCAGCACCAAATAGGAAGACGCGCTCGTCATCTTCCTCCGGTCCAATTTAGATGTGTTCGCCTGGGAACCATCTGAAATGACCGGGGTCCCTAGGGAGGTGATTGAGCACCGATTGGCAACGCTCCCTGGAGTGCACCCAGTCCGGCAGAAAGTCCGGAGGCAGGCACCAGAGCGGCAAGATACCATTCGGGATGAGGTAGAGAAACTGCTGCGGGCAAGGATTGTACGGGAGGTCGCCTACCCCGAGTGGCTGGCCAACCCTGTGCTCATCTAGAAGTCGAACGGGAAGTGGCGGATGTGCATCGACTTCACTGACCTCAACAAAAGCCTGCCCCAAGGACCCGTACCCCTTGCCGCGAATAGACATTGTCGTCGACTCCACAACAGGGTGCGAGGTCTTGTGCTTCCTGGACGCCTACTCCGGCTACCACCAGATCAGCATGGCGTGGGAAGACGAAGAGAAGACTGCTTTTGTGACCCCTTTAGGCATATAATGTTATGTCTGAATGCCATTTGGGCTGAAGAATGCTGGTTCAACCTACCAGTGAGCTATGCACACTGTATTTCGGTCACAGATTGGAAGAAATCTCGAAGTGTATGTTGATGACTTGGTAGTGAAGACCAAAAAGACTGCTAGGCTTGTTGAAGATCTAGAGGAGACTTTCTCCCACCTCCGGCAGTATTTCTTGAAGCTGAATCCTGAGAAGTGTGTGTTCGGTGTGTCGTCTGGAAAGCTGCTTGGGTTCCTCGTTTCCAGTCGTGGAATCGAGGTCAACCCGGAAAAGATCGCGGCCATCGAGCGCATGCAACCACCCACACGGCTCAATCAAGTGTAGTGCTTAGCTAGTCGCCTGGCCTCTCTCGGCCAGTTCATAGCCCGAGTGGGGGAAAGGAGCCTCCTCTTCTTCAAGCTGTTAAAGAAGACTAACTTTTTCGAATGGACTACAGAAGCACAGCAAGCACTCGAAGATTTAAAGAAGTACCTCTCCTCCCCTCCGGTACTAGTCGCCCTCGAGCCAGGTGAGCCGCTGCTATTATATGTAGCGGCCAGCCCGGCGGTCGTGAGCGCGGCACTGGTGGCGGAGCGGGAAGGCGTCCAGCGGCCGGTTTACTACGTCAGCAAGGTGTTACATGATGCAGAAACAAGGTACCCGCAAGCCCAGAAGATGGTGTACGCCGTGCTGGTGGCGTCTAGAAAGTTGCGGCACTATTTCCAAGGAAGGGAGATCACGGTGGTTTCTGCCTACCCCCTGCGTGAGATTCTCCACAATCGTGAAGCGGAGGGTCGCATTGCCAAGTGGTCCGTGGAGCTGGGCGAGTTTGGCCTCAAGTTTGCTCCCCGCACTGCAATCAAGAGTCAAAGATTGGCAGACTTCGTTGTCGAATGGACTCCTGCCAAGTCTGAAGCTGAAGAAACCCCCGCGCCCTCTCCTCCTGGACACTCTACTTCGACGGCTCCTTCAGGCTTGAAGGCGCGGGGGCTGGGGTCCTCCTGGTTTCCCCAACTGGAGACCTCCTCAAGTACGTGGTCGTCCTGGACTTTAAGGCCACCAACAACGTTGCTGAGTACGAAGGTTTGCTGGCGGGACTTCGCGCCGCCGCAGCCATCGGTGTTCGGCGCCTACAAGTCAAGGGCGACTCGCTGCTAGTCGTCAACCAAGCGAGAAATGAGTTCTCCTGCTCTGATCCTGTCATGGCGGAGTACTTGGCAGAGGTCAGAAAGATGGAGTGACACTTCGACGGGCTGGGGTATACTCATATCCCCCGGCGCGATAACTACTTGGCGGACGGGCTCGCACAGCTCGCCTCGACAAGATCCCCTGTTCCGGTCGGAGTCTTTGAAGAAAGGCTTCCGCGACCGTCCATCGCAGCCCCCGTTTCTGGTGGGGACAATGGTGACGCTACTTCAGCCCTCGTTCCGGAAGGGAAAGTAGTACTGGCGGAAACGTCTGGCCAGACGAAGTACTCGGGCGATCACCGAGTGATCGCCACACTTGACCGGGAAGGCACATGGATGGATCCGATCCTGGCCTACCTGCGGGATCAAGTGTGCCCCGACGATGATGCATCAGTAGAGAAGATAGCGCGAAAGGCCAAGTGCTATACCCTGGTGGGCGGGGACCTGTACCGCCGGGGTAGAAACGGAATTCTTCTGAAGTGCATCACTCGGGAGGAGGGGAGCTGTCTGCTCTCTGATATCCATGGAGGCGTGTGTGGGAGCCATATGTCCAGTCGAACGATGGTTGGGAAAGCCTTCCGCCAAGGGTTCTATTGGCCAACCGTCCTCTAGGATGCTTGCGAGCTGGTGAGGAAGTGCGAGGCGTGCCAGTTCCACACCAAGCAAATCCACCGACCAGCCTAGGCTCTGCAAACCATCCTGCTCTCATGGCCCTTCGCGGTCTGGGGGCTGGATATCCTGGGCCCATTCCCGCAGGCCACAGGAGGCTACACCCATCTGTTCGTCGCCATCGACAAGTTTACCAAATGGGTGGAAGCCGAAGTAGTAAGGGCGATTACCACCGCCGCTGCTATCAAGTTCATGCAAGGAATCTTCAGCCGCTTCGGGGTCGCCAACCGCATCATCACCGACAATGGCACACAGTTCACCAGCGCTGCTTTCTTGGGTTTCTGTGAAGAAATGGGCACCAAGGTTTGTTTTGCCTCGGTGGCCCACCCAAGGAGTAATGGCCAAGTTGAGCGGGCCAATGCGCTGGTGCTGAAGGGCCTCAAAACCAGGGCGTTTGATCGACTCCATAAGCGTGGGGCCCGGTGGACCGAGGAGCTCTCGGTAGTGTTGTGGTCGCTTCGTACCACCCCCAGCCGGGCCACCGGAGAAACTCCCTTCTTCCTGGTCTACCGCGCGGAGGCTGTCCTGCCTTCGGAGCTGGCCTTGGGATCACCACGCGTTGCGGCGTTCACGGAGGAAGGCCAGGAAGATCTACGTCGAGAGGAAGCCAATCTCCTGGAAGAAGTGCGAGACCGTGCGGCCTTGCGCGCTGCTCGGTACCAACAAAGTCTCAGGCGGTACCACGCCTCCCGGGTAAGCGAGAGAACACTGGCAGTGGGTGACCTGGTCTTGCGCAGAATTCAGACGCATGCCGGGTTGCACAAGCTGTCTCCCCAGTGGGAGGGCCCCTTTAAGGTGGTCTTAGTCTCTCGCCCCGGGGCGGTCAGGTTGGCCACTGAAGACGGGGAGGAATTGGCGAACTCCCAAAACATAGAGCTTCTGCGCAAGTTCTATCCCTAAAATGGCTGTAAGTGCAGAGCTGTGTGCCCCGACCAGCCGAGTTGAGCTTTCCTCTCCATGACTGGTCGGGGGAAGCCTCTGTTTAATCCAGTGTTCGGTTTTTATTCAAAGCAGTTGTCATTTTCGTTCTCTTTTGCTGGTTTGCGCCCCCAGTGGGCCGCATCCGCGTAGTCACCCTTGGTACCTTGCGACCCTCTGAAACCTCGACGGTAAAAGCGGAACCACTAGGTGAGCGCGGCGGGCAGGGTTGGACGATCGGGCGGCTAGTTTGGCACGGTTCTCAACACGGTCATGACGCTCCGGGCGTCCCCGTGAGAAACGGCGACTTAAACACCGCTCCCGAGAGCCTGCTACCCTGCCACGCCTCACCAAGTGTTCGATCCCAAGAGACCTCGAGATTAGTAAAATTCACGAGGTCCCAAGGTTCTGAGGTGGCGGTATCCCAGCGTGAGGATCTCGAACCCTACATCCCGACTAACCTTTGAAGCGTGCGGTTGCCTGTTCGCTCGTGTAGAACCAGCAAAGTGGGGCACATGGACAAACATCTGAGCATAAGACGCGTAGAGGGAAGTATGTGCATTTATAAGTAAGAGCTAACTTGCAGGAGTTTTTACAGACCAAGACAAAACAAAAGACAAAAAATGGGGGGAGAAACTAAGTCGAGGGTCTTCACTCCTCGCCCGCCACGGCTTCTGCGGCCCCCTGGTCCTCTACCGGACCGCCGTCCAGCCCAAGAGCCATGTCCTCGGCCACCGCTTCCAGCGCCGGGTTGACCATCTCGAGCTGCTCGGCGACCTGTTCGGCGGCGTCGTGGACTTGTGCTTTTGCGCGGGCCCAGTCCCCTTCCACCCCCTGGATGACGGCCAGGGTCGGCGGGCATTCGGTGGCACAAAGACGCCAAAGACGTGCCGTTGTGGCTGCTGCGATGGCGC